>OY728151.1:896286353-897536353 GCA_963277665.1 Viscum album | reverse complement strand
AATTTTCATACATTTACTTTACATAAATTTTGTTGAATACATAATACATTATCCAAACATACGATCAATAACTGTACTAGTCATGTGCTTTTGGAATCATGGAATCATAAACACTGATACACAAGTGATATACAATTTCTCCCTCTATGTTATTCATGACTATAACGTTTCCAAGATGCATCATATATAATACATATCCTCATAACCCAATTATGAAACATAAATTACTGTGAGATTATGTGATTATTATAGGTAATCAAGTGTGACATGTAATCATAAGCATGAGAATATTGGTATGAGAACATGATCCTAATGTTGTAAGACCATACCCTTTATATAATAAGATGATAAACATGAATCGTAACCTAACCATTTGTAGTTCACAAGGAATGAATAAAGTGGAAATAAAGAATATACAACATAAAATCATAACAAAGGAATAAAATTTATAATTGTGGAAAACCCATTACCATATAATATGATTTCCATAGTATCCATGGAATTGATGCTGATATGATTATAGTAGTATGGGTTCAATACACAAACTATCTTGTTAGTCATGGTTTACTGTCTTAGACATCTTAGTAGCATGATTTCAAACCTCATACCATTTGGTTAGTCATGGTTCACTCCAATGGATATCTTAGTAGTCATGGATTAGTCCTAAGATAATATTTGTCTATCTCATGAGATATAAATCATTACCCAATACATTGGATAAAGATATAGGTCCCAACCTTATTATAATAAATTATACATACATGTTCAAAAAGATAATAATAATCATATCACAACCAATGAAATGAAATGGGATTGATATACAGGTAATCATATCATATCCTTTGGAGAAACATACTATTTTAATAATAATTTTGAAAACATATTAACTCAAGAATGAGTAATGTATTTCACAAACATATAACCCATCAATGTAAAATTGTTCTAAAAAAGACCATGTAATTATTAATAATCCATTCAGAAAAGGAATATGAATTAAACAATCAGATCATCTAAATGAAAGGCATTAGTAATAAAAATATATGTCATCTTATATTGAAATTAATTTTTTATTTCTTTTTAGAAAATATTTTTTGAGGAAAATATCCTTTATTCATTGAAAAATTACTTTTAATGTATAAAACCATTTGAAACTCATTTTCTAATTAAATACCACAAAACTAATAAATAAATATTTAAGTCATTTTGATAACATAATTTATTGAATAAATAAATAATAAGGTTCAAATAAAATTAAAAATATTATTATACATAATACACATTAATATCATTAAATTAATTCTTCAAAATTTTATTAAATACTTTTCATTGAAAATAACATTAAAAACATGTAAAGAAGTCCTGAAAAAAATTTGCAAAAAATTTCATTGAAATTAACATCGAAAGCATTTAAAGAGAGCATGAATATATTTTTAGAATCTTTCTACAAGAAATCATATGAATGATTATTGAAAACAATTTAGAAAACCCATTTTCATAGAAAATTTATAAAATAAGCTTCAAAAATTAAAAGAAAAATTTCATTTTCAAACAATTTTAAAACATTCAATGAAATCATGAAACTATTTTGAAAACTATTCCATTGAAAATAAATTTGAAAAAATGTAATGAATGATCAGAAAATATTTGAATATAATTTATTTTAAAATAAAATTGAAAACTTGTAAAAAAATATTGGAAATGTTTTGATTTTTTTTGAAATATTATGACTAAATCCTAAAAACCTTTTTTTCAACAATTTCCATCAAAAAAACCAAAATAATCTTTAAAAAAAATTTAAAACATATTTTTATTAATACTCTTTAAAAAAATTAAAAAATATATTGAAAAAAACTTGGAAATAATTGCATTAGAAATAAATTTTCAATCATGTAAAGAAATATTAAAATAATTTTGAAACCCATTTCATTGAAAATAATTTTTAAATCTTATAAACACATATTGAAAATATATTAAATAATATTTTACATGAAATCATATAAAATAATTTTTAAAAAGTTTTTGAAATCCATTTTTCAGGAAATTGTTATAAAATAATATTCAATATTTTTGTTTAAAAAAATTCTTTTAAAACATATTAAATGTTTAAAAATAATTCCGCAAATTTTTTTCGAAATATTTTTATAAAACAAGTTTCGAAATATTTTTATAAGATAATTCATGAGTTTTCTTGGGAGATGGATCAGATTATTTTATCAATGTATAAACATAAACAATCTTGAATTGTGGTGAGATTGTTTTATTAACATATTATACAATGGTAACTCAGGACCATAATCTCAATGAATGAAAATGAAATTACCAGAATAATAAAATGTAATTAAAATAAGGATGTTAATCATATATTATTTAAAATGGAAATATGTACACCTCTATATAATTTAGGTGAATAATAAAACAAGATTCTCAAAGAAGTAAAATTAACATAAAACTACTATACCAATTTTGTAAATTCTGAAACATAAATCCTAGGAAATGAAGATCATATAATGGATATATAAATACACATAAATTTATGTATATGTGTAATTGAATAATTAAGGGTCAGTATACACACCACACAAAAGGATTGTATGATTATTAGAGCTTTTACTCATTGAAATAAATTGTGAGATTAAATCCCCATACCATGTGTCTTGACTCTCATCATACACATCATAACCTCTATTATAATAAATCTATGTTTATTATGAATATATCACAGAAAACTATTCATATATATAATACTTATATTTTTTAATTATGACTTTATATTACCAGATTGTTAATAATCCTATGATAATGTTTCAATTCAGGTAATATTTGTTTTGTTCATTGCATGTGTCTAAATTTATTGTATCGTTGTCCATTATACATATATCATGATTTCAAGAGTGTACATACTAATATAAAAATCATTTATATTCAGTATTAGTGTATTATAGTAATTTATATTATATAGAATTATGAAATTTCATACAACATTTGTGGAGTCAGAAAGCTACATGTATGAATGAATGTTGTCTCCGTCTTTGTTGTCGTATTGACATAAATATGGTCAATGATATATATTTATATATATATAATTATTAAAGTATAATAATTATATAATATATATTAAATATGTTCACTACACCAATCCATAATGCATTCTATTTATTTTGTGAATGAATCACATCACATTAATGATGAGGTAGTCCACACATCCTCATCGAAAAATATTATATTTAAACAAAATGTAATGTATAATGATATTAGTTGTGATAAAAATTAAATTATAATAAAAACATAATAATTATACTATATATCATATATTAACAATGATTACATCTGAATTTCTACCATGATAGGTGGTATGTGAATATAAACTATCATAGTTCTGTGAGGTTGTAGTTCGACTTATACACAAACAATATGTTTGTTAATAATTTGATAGAGGTTGGTTTAATTGTAGGTCGAAAAATCACATAAAGTATTCCTAGTATATTATTTATAATGGTTTTTTATTCAATATTAGAATAAATATTTTGGATGGGGTTGATAAAGATAATAAAAGAAATGATTTTGAGAAAAGTTGTTACCTCCAAATCATGTTACTCTTTTTGGTATTTTCCAAAAGGATTTATTGGATTGATTTTTTTCCATGGGGAGGCTTATAAGAGTAAGTAATTGATGATGGTAAGTGTATTTTGAATCTATTTTCTAAGACTATTTGGGTTGAAATGTGTGATGAATAACAAGGGGTTGTGGTAGTTTATCAGGAAGGGAAAGCACGCACATGGCATTTTTTGAAAATAATTTAGGTGTACCAATATTTTTACGCAGAAAAAGTTTACCAAAAAAAAACGCATTAAATTATTTATAATGGATGGTTCATGTACATTAAATGGGTGTTATATAAGTTTCTACGTCATTTGAGGTCATAAAATAGTATTTTATTACTTTTTTAACAAAAACATTCTCTTAATAAATGTATTTAATTTTAATCACAATAACATATATTTTTTTGTCAAAAACACAGTAGAAATTATTTAGAATTATAAGTTATGATTATTAAAAATATGGAATCCATTTTTTCAAAAATATAATATAAAACTATATGATATCAATTTAAAATTTATCATACTAATGTGACGTTAGCACATGATTTTATTTTGTAAAAAGTGTCCAAGGGTTTTCTATGTTTTACAACCAATTTCAAAGATAATTGAAGTAAATTTCCTAAATTGGATTGATTGATAAAATAATTAACTAATTAAAAAATAATTCTAATTTAAATAAAATTCATTTATATTAATGAATTATTTGAAAAAGATGTATTTAATTAAAATACAGTATTATTTAGTATTCATTAAAAATGAAACACTATAGAATAATGAAAAAAATGTATCCAAACATATTTTTCTTATTTATAATTCAAATAATATGTTTATATTTAAATATTAAATATATAAACTATCTGAATTTTAATTCAAAATTGTTTCATAAATAAATGTCGTTAAAATTCCTTTATTAAAATATAATTTTTAAGCATAAAATTTGGTTTGTTCTTATCTTATATCTATCATATATATTCAATGATTATCAACAAAATTTTATTGAATATATAACTAAAATTTTTAATTAATATGTTTCACTATTAGTTGTTAATTTTTGTTATTAATATAAGTAAACATTTCTCATCAAAATATTCTTTTATAAAATTAGTCCCTTTATATTCATTTGGTTTTGATATTTTTTTCTAATAAGTAGGTACCCAATGAATTAAACTATATTATTCATAAGTTATTTAATCCTATAATGTAAAATTTAATGGACATGTTATGTAATATTAAATTATAATAATTGAACAATGAATTAATGTTTGGTTACACTTGGTTTTGTGTTTTACAGAAGCTATTGAGGAAAGTAAATCTTGAATATAATGTAAGATAACCTCACTTTACAATGTAGGTAATGATAAAACTTATGTTTCATGTAGTGAATGATTAAATATTGGTTTTTTATAATTAATGAAGTATATAATTCTTTAATACAAAATTTTATATTTTTTTTATTGAGTGAAATTAAAATAATAAAAGGATAAAATTAATTGAAAAGTAGTAATTCACAAAAAATTTGGGTTGTTACATTCTACAACCTTAAAATTAATTTCTACCTCAGATTTTAGCTGCATTATCAAAGGATTAATATTTGAAAATTCCTTTCATAGAAACAAATATCGTAAAACTCAATCCTAAAACATTATTAAAAAGGAATGTAAGAAACATTACTATAGGCTAATGTGACATATTACTAGGGATCCAAATTGGAGAACATATGTGGAAATTGAAAACATGGACATGGAAGAAAATCATCAATATTCATCGGGGGTGATTGAGGTCGTAAATGAAAAAAAAAGTGAGTTCATAATGAAAATATGAGGTCATAAAATTCATAAAATTGTGATGATATAAAATTACATTGGTTTTAAATAAATTAATGTATTTGGAAATAGCATTTTTCCATTATAATATCCTAGATTAATTATTTTATTGATCATTAATTTAATGAAGTATACTTACTTGTTATTATTCAATAAAAAATTTCAATCTTTGGAAATTCATTTATTAATTTCTAATGCATCCATTATTTCGTGAAATGGATGTTGAAAATTTAAATTTTATTATCGATGTATTAATACCACATTTTATCATATCATAAGGCCCATAACCGAATGAAATGTATAAATATTTGAATAATAAAGCATAAAAATAAATATGTTTAATACATTAATCTATGAACATAAAAAGTTACACTACTTTTTTATAATAAATAATTATTCTTCAAGAATAATTATATGTTAACCATGAAATCCCATAAGCCAATGGTAGGCTTGAAACCCTTTCCATAAATTGGTCATTGGTTCATGACATGTGACCTTGAAGACTTTATTGGTTTTTACACGATATACATGATTTAATTTTATAAATCTAGACTAATATATTTTTAAAAATATGATGGGATTTTTAAAATAAGTATAATCACAAAATATACATTTAACCAATATTTTCAATACAATCTCATTACATAAAAAATTCCTCCGACGTTTAACATAAAATTTTCTGGAATGGTTAACGGTATAACCCTTATAAAAGATAATAATCCAAAACTATAGAATGAAATTGATTAAATAATCTTAACATTGATCCCCCATATCTCATAAACATCAAAGTGGAAGTCATATTACAAACATATAAATACCCTCATCATATATTCACTCAGAATATTGTAATTACCCTAAATCCTTTTGTAAAACAATAATTTTTTCTTTATTACAAGGATTATTGATTTAATTATTTAAATACAATATCTTCTGAACATCATCCTTGATGACATAGACCAATATTTTAATACCCATTTATAAAGTAATATGTATATTCCAATTTAATTATTCACATCAAACATATCTTTATCCAAACATCATTATCTCAATGCCAGATATAAATTAATTGTTACCTTCCCCAAAAAAATATCAAAATTACATTATTCCTCTTTTTTATCTCACCATCACCATTAATAATTTCCTTTAGACTTATATAAGAACTTATTTAGATAATATATATATTTTAGGATTAATATTAAATAAAAATATATTATTATCACATATACACCTCAACAATCCATATTTTTTATTATAGCATTACTTAGGACTTATAGACTTATTATATAATTCCAATTTCCAAATATTTGAAATTTTATTCATGTCATAAAATTTATCGTACTCAATTGAATCATGATTATAAACAATACTATTAAAACAACACATACATTTGAAATATCATTTGTGGTCTCTTCATCATCGGTAGAGATATCATTACTTTTACCACCTTGTTCATTTTCATTAGGAGACACACTTTTTGGACATGTAATTTCATAATGACCATTTATTACACACATAAAAATCATAACATCTGATGATATCTTGGGGAGTCTAATATTATCATCCATTTCATTAACTGAACTCTTCATTTTTCCCTCATAGTCAATTTCATTCTGTCCTTCTTTTACATAGTCAAAAAATATTATTGTTCCACTAATAAATTAAATAAGTTGATATTTAAACTTTCTTGAGGAAAAGGAACCCACATTTTCATTCTTATATTTTATCTTATTCTTGAAATATCTGTAAACTCGTTCATTCTATTCCATTGTGAGTCTCCGTGTTAGTTATGGTACACCTTGTTAATCATGTTCTGTGAAAACTTATTCAGCATGATCAAGATCTCATTCACTCCAACGATCATACCACATGACTTATAAGTAGTAAACCATCCATCAAATTCATGGTTAACCATGTTACATCTGGTTATGCCCAATTACTAATACCAAAAGCGTTGAGTGAGCATTAATTTTCATTGAATAAAACAACATTATCATGAAAAGAATTATGTATAAGATATCTAAATAATGACACCATCATTAATCACTGTCACCCTTGATTCATCTCATTTCACTCATATCCAACATTTAGTTAAATAATTCTTGAACGGTTTTGAATTTTATCTAAATTCCAAATTCATATCCCTCTGATGTTTCACAATAGGTGTGCAATAAGGAATTTTTTCATGTACAATATTACCCTGAGTCAGGCCTGAAACATCTTGTTGGAGTTGTTAACCCTAGGTATATATATTTTAGAGACACAACCACTTTTAGTATCAAGATAGGGATGCATGTCTAGGAAACCACACACACCACCCTTTACAAAAATTCCCTGACATTTTCAAATAATTTCCCATATCCTTAAAACTATCCCTAGACATGTCCTTATGGTTCCCAATGATTTTTTCTAGTCCTATATTCTAAAGCATAACATACCCTTTACTCTGATAGAATATATAGTGAACTTTACTTTTAAAACATTAACATAACATAAATCGTATATAATACATAAAAAATATTATAAATAGTCCCTAAAAGACTATTCTGTTATCATTCCTTTGGAAACATGGAATCATAAACCTCACTATGTAAATAAGCTACATTTTCTCCCACTATGTTTTTATGACTATAAAAATTATTATACACACCTTACATAATACATATCTCCCAAACATTAGTAAATAAACATATTAAGGGGTTATCTAAGATGCTAAATAAGGGTCACCAAGGGAAACATGTAATCATAATCATTCACATATGGGCTTGAGAACATGATAATAATATTTAATGTTAATACCATACATTTCAAAATATCATAAACATGAATCTTGGCATATATCTTGTCATTTTATAGGATGATAATCATAAGAAAATAATGAACATATACGATGAATTAATAACAAAGAATAAAACACGAAATATTGGAAAACACATAATCATATATTGTGATTTCCATAACATTTTAAGAATATCTACCGAGACCATCTTAGTATTACAGGATCACTACCCATGCTATCTTTCATGTCATGGTTCACTCCCATGACCAAATTAGTAGCATGAGTTCACTCCTCGTACTGTAGTGGTAGTCATGGTTCTCTCTTATAGAAATCATAGTAGTCAAAGATTACTACCAAGACCATTATAGTATATATCAATAAATATAAATCTTTACACAATGAATAGTAATGAGATATAGGTCCAACCAATCTAATAATGAAATCATACATACATGTTCCACATAATCATTTAAAATCATATCATAACTCGTGAAATGAAATGGGTATCATAAACACATAATAATATCATAACATGTGGAGAATGATACAACTTTTATAATCATTTCATCAAAAAAATATCCTTGAAATAAAAATAAATTTCATTAATATATAACTCATGAATGTTAAACAATTTTCATAAATACAATGAAATTATGCATAACCCATTTGGCTATATAATATGATTAATACCTTTAGATCATTTCCTAAAAAGGAATGAGTAACATCCATTGATTTCATATTATATGACAATAATATTTAAATATATTTAAAAAAATTCTTAAGGAAAATAACTTTCATTCATTGAAAATGTATTTTTAATTCAAAAAACATTATTAATTGATTTTCATAGATAGTACATAAATAACATATAAATAAATACTGAAATACTTTTTAAGACATTAATCACTGAAAATTCATAAAATAAGATTTAAAAATATTAAAAAACATTTTTCTTGGAAAAAATTTCAAAACATTACTATAAATATTGGAAATATTTTGAAATCGATTCATATGAAAATAAATTAGAAAACATGAAATTAAATCTTCAAAAATTTTTGAAAGAAATATAATTTTAAATAACATTGAAAAAATAAAGAAAATATGAAAATGTTTATAAAACAATTTTATATAAATTCTAGTAAAATAAGGTTGAAATAGTTATTGAAAAGAATTTTCCTTGAAAACATTTAAAATAAGATAAAAAATTTATAAAATTTTTAATATAAAAGGCATGCAAAACATTAAAATAAATCTTGAAAATATTATGAATACATTTTATTTGCAAATTAATTTTTATAAATTATAATGAAATCTTGAAAACCTTGTGAATACTATCTCCATGAAAATAACATTGAATATTTAGAAAGAAATCATGAAAATGATTCAAATACCATTTTACATGAAAATTTATAAATGAAACATAAATAAAATAATGAAAACAAATTTCCCCTAAAATTTATAATATAACATTCAAAACATTTAAAAATTCCTTGACAAGACATTGAAATTTTTTAAATAAATAATTAATATATTTTTAAATTAAATTTCCATAAAAATAAATTTTAATGTTTATAAATAATGATGGAAACTATTTTGAAACAATTTCTTTGAATCTAACATTTAAACTTATAAATACATCATAAAAATGTTTTGAATGTTTTTTTAAATGAAATATTATTACGAAATCCTAAAAATTCTTCTGAAACCTATTTCCATGAAAAAAACATTATATAAGAATAAAAATATATTGAAAATATTTTTATTTGAACCCATTTTATTATTTATGAAAAATTCTTAAAATCAATTTCAAAACCATTATAGATTCATGGTTTTAAAAGAATGCATATTTTCGACTGAATAGAGGGTAATGTAATGCTTTCTTAAATACCTTTTCATACCTATATTATGTGTTGATGAGTGTAAAAATGGAACTAATACATGAATATGATGTTAACAACTTGATTAGAAAAAAATCATGAGTTTTCGTCAGATATGAATCGAAATATTTCTTTAAAAGGCAGCGTAAACATAAAAAATCTTGACAAGTGATGTGATTGACTCAAAAAAAACGCTTACAACATGTTTTATGGGAAAATAATATGCATTTAAGAAATTGAAATTAAATTAAAATTAAATTATTATGAAAATAATTATATTTTCTATATAACAAGTAAAATTTATGTATATACTCCTCAAAAATAATTTAAGTTCATAACAAGTATCAAAGAGGTAAAATTGAGTGAAAACAATTTTACCAATATGGTATCTTTTGAAACATAATCCCCTTTAATTAAAGAACATATAATGGATATATAAAAACACATAAATTTAAGTATACGAAACATTGAATTCATCCCTAGGATGTATACACACCACACAAAAGAAATTGATGATGAATAAAGTGTATATCTCAAAGAAATAAAAAGTGAGATGAAGTACCCTTGCATTATGTATCAGCTCTCATCGTACTCGTACAAGCCTACTATATAATAAAATATAATATTATTATAAATCGATAAAATAATTATATTTCTTATATATAATACATTATATTGTATTATTATGACCTTATCTTACCCTCTTGTTAACAATCCAATGTTAAGGGTTCACTTTGGTTAGTATTCGCTTTGTTCATTGATTGTGTCTTAATTTATTATATATTTGGCCATTATAATTATATAATTATTTACAGAATCTACATAGTGACATAAATATCATTTATATTATGTATACATGTATTATAATAATTTATATCATATATAAATATGTAATGGAATACACCTTTCATGGAGATGGTAAGTCATATATATGATTCAACGATGTCTCAGTCCTTATTGACATATTCAATGAATGAAGGTAATTCAAATATGTGAATATATATTTATATATTTATATAATTATTCTAGTTGTATTATTATATCATATTGATCATGTATTTTTACCAAACACATTCTTAATACATTTTATGTAGTGTGTGAATGAATCAAATCGCATTGAGTGGGTGGTAGTCCACACTTCCTCAAACGTAATTATCTTATTTATAGAAAATGGAATGTATAAACATATGTGTGGTAATATAATAAAATAATCATAAATAAATAATAAATACAATATATATCATATATATATAAGGAGTTTCCATCACTATTTCCACTATGATAGGTGGTAATAAAATATAAACATCCATATTTTCGTCAGGTGGCAATCCGTCATACACATAAATTGTATGATCATTATCTATTAGGAGGAGTCATGTGTAATTGTAGGTAGAACACAGAGAATAAAAAATAATATTATATTTAATATATTGTTCTTTTTAACCCATAATGGAATAAATTTATGGGAAGGGGTGGGTAAATAATATAATATAAAGGAGCATAAGAGAATTTGTTATCTCTAAGTCGGGTTACTACTTTTTTTGTATGTAAAAAATATGATTTTTTGGATTTATTTCTTCACAAGGTAATTATTATATGATTAAATAGAGTTTCTTTGAATTTTTCATGAATATATACTATAAAAAACATAGTGGGTTTAGAGTAATGAAGAATAGGGAGATGTTGTGTCCTTTTATTGGGAATGGAAAGAACACACTTGGCATTTATTAGATCAAGTTAGTTGTACCAAAATTTTATCCTAATAAAAGTTATATAGAATAAAAAACAACGAATTTTAGGTTCATGGACCAAAAATTAATTCAAAATTAGTTTTTTACAACTCTCTTGTTTTTTTTACTTATATTTTTTATTATTACATTATTAAATAAATTTTCTCTTATACGATTTATTTAATGTATTGAAATTCAATAATTTTATTTGGTAAATATAATTGACATCATTATACAGTATAAATTATTATGATCAAAATTATTTAATCCATTTTTCAAATTATAATCACATAAGTGAAATAAATTAATTTAAAAACAATCTCACATATGGGACGACCATTCGGTTTTTGATAGCGAAAACATCCAATAGTTTGATATGTTTTTATACCCAAATTCAAAGTGAAATATATTCTAATGATCTATGTTAGATTAATTTATAAAATTATTATATAGTTATACATTAAAACAAATTTAAAATATAATTTATCGTTACATAATAATAAAATGAAAATTTACTTTTTAATTAAAATTATGTAATTATTACTTTTTACTAATAATTTTAAAACTTAAAAAAAATTGCAATAAATTTATCCTATCCAAATTTTAATGTTTATATTCCAAATATGTTGATTATTTTGTAATAATAAATATATAAATATTCAAAAAAAATTATTTAAAATGCTTTCTCCATTCAAATGTTGTAAAACAACGTTTATAAAATTATTGTTTTTACGCATACAATTAAGATTTTTCTTATATTATTTCAATCCAATATATGGAATAATTATAATTTTTTGGGGTTTATAACATATATATTTAATTAATATCATTAACTAATTGTAATTAATTTAACTTATTAATATAAATCATCTTGTTTAATAAAAATAACATTTTATAAAAATTGTCCCTTTATATTCATTTGGTTTATATATTCTTTTATCATTTATATATAAAAAATTATTTAAAAATATATATTCATATTTTAGTTAATTTTATATTTATAAATTTAATGTCAATTCTATATCCTATTATGTAATAATATTTTAATAATTAGTTATTTTTTATTAGCACTAAGTTAGGCATGATACGTAATCCATTGAGGGATTTCAGTCTTGTCTGTAACATAAGCTATCCTTAATCATCCCTGGAGAGAAAGAAAAAATTTCTGCTATATGTAGTGCATGACTAATATTATTTTGTGTATAACGTTTCCTAGACATAATTTTTTAATAATATATAAACTATTTTAGTGCACCATGAAATGAAAATTATCAAAAAAATTATATTCATTCAAAAAATAGTAATTCACAAAATCAATGGGTGTTACAGAACTATTAATTTCCTAATGAATAACATTTTTCAATGAATTTATTATTTGTTTAAATTAATATTATATTCTATAATTTATATCCATACCTTATTTTTGTCCTATGATTTTTAAATCATCTTGTGTGTGATTTGGTATTATTTTTCATATGACTACTAAATAGTGCCTCTTAAAAGCCATCTTCTAAATTAGATTGATGAATTTATGGGAAGTTAATTCATGAAATTAATACAGTGTTAACTTGTTTGGTTTAATATATAATCGAATATATTCAAACTCTTGGTCACCCATGTTTTGTGAACCTAGTACAATAAATGGATCATGGCTTGAAAATTACATAGTAGAATCGAACAGTATTTTGTGGTGACAATGGATCCTATGAATTTAAATACTAGGCTGAGAGAATTAATATGATATTCCATATCATGATTATTATTGATAAGTAATAGTTTAATTTTTTTACATTTTTTCTTTATATATTGATGTGAATATAGTGGAACTATATTGTGAAAGATATGTTTCACAAGGATCTAGAATGTAATTATTTCAAAAAAATATTCATTCTATTTTTTATCCCCATAAATTAAATATGGAATATACCAATGAAGTTATTACCATTTAATAAGGATAAAATACCATTTTGGTGTTTTACACACCTTTTTCCAAGTTGGTCCATTTTGAACAGGAGATAGGCACCAATGATTAAGAAAGGGCTTGAAGGCTTGACTTGGGATTGGTGGATGGTATTTGGTAAATGATATTATCATGTCCCCTCTCACCATTATGGTGTAGACGATAAAAGTGATTTGAAATTGGTTGACATATCTGAAAGAGTATTTTGAGGAGCTTCATTTTGTAATGTTTTTAGACATATTTTCAGTAACCAGAAAAGTTAGAGTTATAGGAAGAGGGTTCCATAAAGACCAACTTCGGGGTCTACATATATATAGTAGAAGCTTGTTTTATATCAATTATGGTTGTCTTTCCATACCAAAACTAATATTTTGGATGTGACCAAGACATGTATTTTTGGAAGAATATATTCCAATAGGAATTATTTTCATGATATGATGTCCCATGTTAGTAAGGGTGGATCCACATTCAGCAAGGGTTTATAGGTTTGTAACTATTATTCCAAGGGTGGTTGATCTTATCCTCAAGATAAGGGGTTGTTCATTTGTATTTTGAGTATTTCTGATGAGAAGAGATAGGGATTCATTAAATTATAGAGTATGCTGAATAGGAATCTGTATCAAGGACAATAAAATTTAGAGGAACGATGTCCATATCACCATATATTGTACAAGATTTGCTTTACAAATGTTCTAATGATTCTTCTATATCATCAATTCTTGTTGACATGTTGGGAATTCGGTCACATATTATACCATTATTGTTTAATTTTTTCCCACCATTGGTAAAATGGTAATAATAATGATTCATTTTCCCAACAAATTGAGTGACGATAGTAGATCATGGTGTAGAGTGGTACTTTATAGTGCCTAATAATGAAATTTTTACATGATTATTAACATGAATTGGATGATCCATTTTATGGACTGAATAGACTATCATATCTATTGGGAATATTTATTTTCTCACCATGGAGTCACTCGTATTTTTTAGTGTTAATGGGACTCTAGTTCAATAAGGGATGTGCTAATTTTTCTTTATTGTGTGGTAATATTAATTATATTTTCTCAGACGATTCATGATATTATTGAACACTTTTTGGGTAGTCATATATTTTTGGTGGTGTTTCTAGACACTATGATATTTCTCGATGATTTTTATAGTTTATATCACTTAATATAAGTTGAGTTTACTATAAACTTAATCCTGGTATAATTCCCATTTCTCTAAAATCTAACAATGTGGGACCTTCTAAGTTGGATGATCATAAATTATAGTATATGGATGTCATGGAAAAAGGACTTATTTTTCCTCACATGTCAATATATTCTTCACCTATCCTCCTTCTAAATAAGTAATTCAATATAATGATGCTTTTTATTTATGATTCGACGATAAATCAACTGACATTAAAGATAAAATAAACCTTTCCCTAGATTTATGATTTATATTGTTAGACTAGATTGGTGATTTGGTTTTCAATTATTGGCTTGTGTTCATGTTACCAAATATATATGGTCTTGGAAATAGAAAAAACTAATACAATGTTTAGGGAAAGGTATGGAAATTTGTTGTATCATATGATATTCATTATAACTAACACTCATGCAGTATTTAAGGAATACATGAACTAAAACACTCACTAGTTATTGGATTCTTTTATTGTGTTAATTGATTTTAATTTGGTTAATTACATGTTATATAAGGAGAATTTTGACCATTTCTATTTCATTCAAGGATCATTGTGGGAACATCATTTTATTGTTAGAGTTACAAATACTAGTTTCGGATTCAAGAATAACACTTTCTTGAAAAATTCATATCATATAGGGGAATCTTAGGGGATCCAAAAATCTTCCATTTATTTTGGAACAATGAAAACATATGAAATGTTATTGATATATTATGCTTATTATGGTTGAATGGTAATTACATGTGGTTTATTTTGTAAAATTCTATGTTTAAATCATCGATTATAGCTTTAACCCATAAGGGTGTAATTCATATGTTGAATGGAAAATGTGATGTATTTTTTAGGAACATACAATGATTTTTAATTCATTAAATTTTTTTATTGTTATAGAATGAGGATCAAGTTATGATGTTTAATGTGATTCTCCAAGCATTGGTTTGTGGGGTTTCATGATATATGGGTGAGAAGTAGTATACTGTGGATTACTCTACTTATTATCTAATGGGTAGAAATACCCAATATAGGATTTTGTGTTTTCAGTGGTTATACATGAAATATAAATGATGGAAAAATAAATATTTGAATAAATGATTATGATATATTCTGATCATAAGAGTTTGCAATATATATTCACTCAAAGTAATCTGAATATGAAAAATATACTATAGGGGGAGTATCTCCAGACATTGGATTATTATTTTTCTTATACTTATAGTAAATTGAATTTTGAAATAAATGTACATAGCAGGAAATGATATAAAAAAGTAGTGATGAAATCAATGTAATACAATACATTGATGTGTTTTGTTTTTGTGAAGTGTATGAGAATATGAGAATATAGTGGGTAAGAATTTAGAGCATCAATAAATGATTAATCATAATTTAATGATACAGTTATAGTGATTTATGTGTGTGACACCATGTGAAATGGAATTATAAGAATAGATTAAGGTGTGGAGTCTTAAATTGAGTGGTCTCAATCTCATAGTGTTGCTCCACGTTTTCAAAATAGTATGGTCATTAATTTATCCCGGATGTTGGTTTTGATAGATAGTGGACACCATTCTTGTTAGTATTCACACCCTTGTACTAATAATATGTATCATTAATTGAGGCATTGGTATTTTTGGTTGGGGATGATATGGAATATTGTGGATTTTGTATCATGGGTTTTAACTTTGTAAATATTTAATGTAGACCACAAGAGACCTATTTGTTTTTAATAGCCCTTATTTATTCCGGCATGGAAATGAGATGTGTTTTATATGAATTTCATATTTGGTTTACTCTAGTCTAATAATTGGAATAATGGAATTTGTTTGATGATTTATAAAATAATTATATTGGTGCATTTCCTCTCTATCGAGGAGATGGAAATGGATGGACATCTTAGGGAATTATACATCTGAGAGACAATGAAGCACCATAGAATTCCTTCTGTGGTTTTTTATAACAAGGGCACTAGGATCACATCCAGGTTTTGGAATGGTTTACACGAGGTGATGGTTTCAATTTTTAAATTGGGAATGGAATATCATCCATGGATGGATGGATAGAATTTAGTAGCTAACTAGGTTATTGGGAATATTTTTATGGATTGGGTAATTGATTTTAGTTTTTCTTGGAATTGTAAATGTCTTTTAGTTGATTATTATTTTAACAATTGTTTTCATAACTTGATAAAAAATTTCACCCATAATTGTAATGTTTGGTTATCCATGTAGATCTAGATGTTTTGGTATAGAGTTGGGAGAGTGGTTTGTGGTTTGGTTTAGTCTAATTGAGAAGACAATGGAGAGGGTGTAGTTGACCTAGAAGAGCTTGATCACAGAACATAGTCATATGATACCGTTTGAGGACCATCATCATATGTCGTAATATTTTTAGGATCATGATCTATGATTTCATTGAGTTTAAAATCACATAGAAAAATATCATCCGGGCAATTAGGGTAAGTTGACACAGTTGTTTATAGGCCTCATTGAGATCCTAGGATGACTAGGAAAGGTTTCATATCTGTTAGACCTATTGTATCATTTGAATTACATCTATGATGTATTATATGTTACTCATTCTAAGTGATTTTAATGATATCCATATGATGAGATTAAATGGGTGGTATTCAATTAGTATCTTGAAATCTAGATGGTTCAAATTATATGTCACATTATGTATTTTCTGGATAAGGTATTTCAATTTAAAATAAATTTGTTGGACCATGTATTATGGTTTTGTGGACGGGTAGCGACAAGATTGGATGTTGTAATTTTTTACGAGGAATAAGTTTCCTTTAATTTTTTGAGTTCAGTACGTAGAAAACATTTTAGGGATTGAAATCAATTTTCAATAAGAGATTATAACATCCCATTATCTTCCATTATGTATGATTTGTCTCTTTTTTGTTTCTATTTTTTGGTTTAGTTGCAGGATTATCATTAATGAAGTGACATTAATTAAGAATATGATATTATGTTTGGAGATATATGTTTGTTTAGATTAATGGAGTCAAGGTGTAAATGTCTAAATTAAAATAGATGTTTCTCTTTAAGACTTGAGATATTTTTAATTTGGTTCATAGTTATTCTGTATAAATTTTTTTTAGCCTTTCCTAATAGACACAGTCAAATTGTTAATGGGATACACGATGTGAATCTATTTTAAGGAATATTTTTTGAATCTTTTTTAGGGTGTGGATTGTTCAAAAATCAATAAACTATTAAATGACATGAAAATTTCAATTAGTATTTAATTTAATTTGTGGCAGTATAATTTGTGGGACTTAATGCTAAGAAAGTGATTCAAGACATGAATTCAAATAGTATAATGGATATAAAAAATATATACACATGAATAATTTTTTATTCAGTGAAAATGATTTACAATCGAACCTTCTGCTGATTTTTATTATTCTCTATCCTAACTAGTCAATAATTTTGGTTTTATATTCTTATTGCAATTGTGTTTCAGATAAATTTTTTCATTATCACTATATTTTTCATGGAATTAATTTTTTATGGGTTTTTTATTAAAATTAATTATTAATTAATGTGTTCAATTTTCATTATATTGTGTCTTGGCGTACATTATATTTTAATGTCCCATTCATGGGATTTCAATCTTCATTATCAACGGTATATATGTTTCCATAATTCATAAGGTAGGCGCAAATGTAAAAATTCTGATAATTCATAAAATGGTATTTGATCTTATTGATACCATTAAATTGTTCATTTAAATGGATTTTCATTGATGAAAAATGTGTTTCTATTAAACATCAGTATGAATTTTGGAAATGTATTTTTAAAAAAGTAGCATGTTCGGAACCTAGGGTGCATCTAGAAATAAACATATTTAACCCTTGTGTGTGTAACCACTAGGATTTACTTATTTGATATCAATAAAATATTTTTGGAATCGATATGTCCAGAATTAATCATATTCCATGTTTATGATTATTTATTTCTAGTATATATTAACATAAAAAAGAGTCCAAATTTCATGACATTCTATTTATACTCGTATTATCACATTAGGAATAATTTCATTTATATTTCCTCGTATGTTTAGATTAATGATTTTCCTTAAGAAGCAGATATATTATTGGATTTTTTGAATATTGAATTCATTTAAAGAAAAAAAGGAATGTTTAAATGTGGTTTGACTTGTAAAAATTCTTTAGGGAATATATTTTTTGGAAAGATATAAATTTTGAATTAATAATATTTGAACAAGTATATATTATATGGTGATATACAAATGGTCTCTGTGATCACAACATGAATTTTTTTATTGGTAGTTTTAGAAATTTTATTTCTTGAAATAGGCAAGGTTAATGAATTTATGTTGCATGAAAAGTTAGATTTTTATCTTCCACCATCATAATAAAATGGATTTGTGGTGAGGGATGGTCACTTTAAGACATGTTTAGTTTGGTTTTATTTATATTTCTTCTATGTCCAAGGTGTCATTAATTTTCTTTTCTCAATGATATTTGTTCCTTTATTCTATGTTATACATTGAATTTTAATTATTTTTAGATGATAACTATGGTTTTTTCAGTATCTTTAC
Source organism: Viscum album (assembly GCA_963277665.1). Taxonomy (NCBI): domain Eukaryota; kingdom Viridiplantae; phylum Streptophyta; class Magnoliopsida; order Santalales; family Viscaceae; genus Viscum; species Viscum album. Next base: position 897,516,827 of record OY728151.1, on the reverse strand, counting down.
ATACGGTGGATTGTTATTGTTGACTTTTCTATATTTCCATGGGTAGTTCATTACTAATAATCATTACATTTACAATCAAATTTACTAATAAAATTATTCTGTCGGGTTTCATCTATTGAATAAAACCAAAACTCATAATTTTAGAATTTATTTTCCTAGTGGAAAACAACATAGTCATGATATTTTTTTTATAGAATGTCTAAATAAAAAAACATATATCTTTTCCACCATATGATTTTCCTAGGCTATTAATAATAATTTCTTTCCCTTTATTATTTTATATTATGCATAGACATATCTCTGGGGGTTTCAAAAAATATTTCTAAACTAATTTAACAAATCAATTTCCTTGATTTTTAACTTATATGGGATAATATCCTTTTAAACTAGGTTGAAAGGGATTCTGTACACAACCCATAGGTACATTGGAACAAGACCAAGTTCATAACTTGAAAAACTAGAGTCACAATGCCCAATACATGACCCAATGGACCTACCAAACTATACGGGACCTGCCTCAGCCCAGAAACTACATCATTGAAGGCCTATAGCTCCCCACCTAAAATTATTGTTTTACATGAATTTAACAATGAATATATCAATGGTTACATGTACCGATATGAATTTCTTTACACTCTCATTCGTTCAACGCAGTTAGATCAACTATAGTGGCTACTTTATGCTCCATATTCTTTTATATGAGATGTTCTGGGTAGTTTTTTGGATACTTTATGGTCTTATATGGCCAGAAATCAAGTTTCCTAAAAGCATAAGGAGCCCAATTGCCATATTTCACAATTTCCTTGGGTGTACCCAAGGTGTTTTATCCTATACGACCAAAACGGTGGCCCTATGGCACAAATGATTAAATTTTTATGGCTATTATTGTACATCCAATGTGCTGCTATAGTAACACATCAATATTCCTCCACCATGATTTGATTTGAGGTTTAATGAAGGCTTAATGGGTGTGTTAAGAACTCTACTACCAACCCAAAACCTAAAATATTTATATCACGGTTCTATACATATTAATTATACTCATACATGATAACAATAATAGCTTCATAATATTTTCATATAAAAATTGAATGTTCAATTAATATCATCTTTATCCACTCAAAATCCATATAGGTTTAGAATATTTGGAAACTAGATATAAATATTTCCTATTTAATGAATCATATTAAAAATCTCTTATAAAATCATTGAAATATAGAAATCATTGGAATTAAATTCAAAAAGAATTATTCATAACTATTAGAAAATAAACAATACATATGGTGATAAAATATACTCAGAAAGGGTAATAATGTGAGATATATAGTCAATAGTCCTAGTAATGAATATGATATTTCAATGTGTATAAGATACGGACCATACCATACAATTTTCATACCAAATCTGACAAAAACCATAATCATGAATAATGGAACGAAATATTTCCATTTGAAAAGACATAATTGTAAGAATGAAAAATCCACATAAATCAATCATGAAACATATTTTCATGTCATAAATTGGTGTGTAACCATCATATAAATATATATATGTATATATATATATATATTCATATGTATGGGGTAATTACTAATACTAGTGGATTATTCATCAACACCTATTTTCTAATGTAAACCAAGAACATCATCTTGATTCTAAAAACTATCAAGAACTTAAAATTGTTTCCTAGAAAGGACTAATCACATTGTCTTTTATTCATAGAACAATTACATGAGATATAATAATTTACCCACTTCAATACAAGTTTGATATATTTCTCACATATTACACAATGGTAATAATACATATGTGTTATCAGGATCATAAAACATCCATCATATCATATTTTCATAATCTGTTTAATAAAAATGGGGTCAATATTTCACCAAATAATATCATAATCCAAAAATATATTCATAAAAATCTAATATTCAAAATAATAAACCAGGCTGGGAAATAACAGTGATTATTTCATTGGATCACATCCATCGAAAAACAAAATAAAAAATGATTACTCTGTTAATTAGTAAATTGAAAAATATTTAAATTATCATTAATAATATTAACTAGGAAAATAAACATTAAATTCCATAATCACATTTGGAAAAAAATAAAATCATTATGTAAAATATTTTAATTGAAAATATTCATAGAAATTTTTAAATTAATCATCAATTTATTGACTTTTAATGATGCTTGGAAATTATTTTTATTTACAATGATTTAACGAAAAATTTTCATCCATATTTCATTGAAAAAGTGTGTCATTCAGAAAAGTGAAAAGGATTACATGTGAATAATTTTATAATTACTGATCTTAGTGTATAAATAACTGTAAAAATAACATGATAATATAAAATCAATTCTTGAAAATATATTTTTTAAAACATGGATATGGTTGAAATTAGGATGTTATACTTATGAGATAAATAAAAGGGATTTTCACTAATAATTCTCTTTTTATATCTAGAATAATTAAATTTTGGAAAATTTTGGAGAAAATATATTCTCAAGAAATAGATAGAGTATAATAAAATTAAATGTATTTACTATATAAGTAGCATATAATTTCTATAGAGGAATTTTCTTGTATAAAAAATCACTAAAAAATATGATTGAATAAAAAATCAATCAACTCTTATCTCTTTTATCCTCATTCAAATTAAAACCTCATAAAAAATTAATATGGATTTCTTATATATCTTTTCCAAAAAAATATTGATATTTATCTTATATTTTATGAATTGATAATGAAATATTATCAACAGTTTTTTAACAATGTTCTATTAAAATCAATTTTTGGGGTGATAGATATTTCATTTTCAATGCTTCCTTCAGTTCAAAAATCCATGTTCTTAGATGTAGATCATGGTTCCATAATATGGTGTTAGATAATGTTGTTATAAAAAAATTATAAAATCCATATTAAAATATTCATACATATTCATAATATATTGTGAAAGAAAAATGAAGTGCATTATTTACTGAGACAGTAGGACATAGGTATGCATGAATGGCATATTATTCTTTTAACGAATGGAATTAAATAATTGTAACTTATAATTAATATTTTTGGGATATTTATTAGAAAAAATTAAAATATAAATTATCAAAATATATATTTATTATCATCCATGAATAATGTAAATAAAAACCAAATCACATTGGTTCATAAAGTCAGGAGTCCACATGTATGCACAAGAACATTTTAATTTTATAAAATAATTACACTATAGGATGATATATATGATATAATGATTCCAAAAGTATAATTATCTCAAAAAAAGTATATATAAACTATAAAACCATCATTATATACATAAACAGAATATGGTGATATAAAATAACATGCATCACTACGTAGAGATGGAAAGTTGTACGTATGCACAACTGATATTTTCACTACTAATTCAATGGGAGACAGGGTGGATAATATTTATTAAAAGATCATAATAAGGTTTTTTTTAAATTGGTTATATATAAAAATTATATTATGATAAATACCATGAATATATAGGAAGTATACTATATGCAAAAATTAATTTTATCATTTATGGAAATTATCATTTATTTAAGGGAACTTCTTTTACATATCCTATTATTGATATTTGGGTTAGTAGTTTGAGAAGAGAAAATACTATATAGTATTTATAATCATATTTATAAGGTATTTTTTCTTTTTTTGGTCCATAAAGAAGGCTAAAAATAGTGTAAATACCTGAGAAAGGAAGTTTCCTTTTTTATTTGATTGAGGAGAACTTTTGGAATTCCTTAAAAGATTAAATTATATTAAAGAGAAAATCTATACAAAATTCCTCCAAAAAAGTAAGGATTAGTATATAAGATAGTATATGATTTTGATAATATTTTTTAATAATTTTTCATAGGTTAATGTGTCATATTTATATGTATCATATTTTTAACTACATAGTAGACCTATTTTTCACTCAACAATGGTAACAAATTTTTCACTCTTGAAATGCTATAATTTACCAAATAAGGTACAAATTGGATAAAAAATGTACATTAAATGGAATTTTAGACTGTATATTAAAATATTATCACAATAAAAATACTTTTATGAATTTTATTTAATTTCAAAAAATATATTTTATGTAATATATTATTAATGTCTATTTTGGAACTCTTCATACAATTTTAATTAAAATTCATAAAGATAATTTTTTTATTCAACTCTAAATATTAATAATAATAATAATAGGTCACATTCAACTATAAAACTCATGTAGCACATTAAATAAATTATATTATTACATTATTAATATTTTTAGTACCGTTTATTCTCTTAATCTATATGTCTGATGAATATCAATTTAGAATTTTGTATGAATTTATTTTAATGATATAATAAAAAAAATTCATAGATTGAATAAAATAATGAAATTATATTTATAAGATTGATGTTTAATTTTTTACCATTTTATAACATTCTTTTTCCCCGATGTGGACACATAATAGATATTTAAATCTTACAGAAAAATATTTTGTAAGATTCATTGAATTAAGTAATATATGTGTTTTTATCATATACAAGTATACCATAATCAAATAAAATTAAACCAAAGTTTGGTTACATTTGAATTACCATAAAAAATAATTATGGTTAATATATATGTTCATATTAATTAATTTTAACCTAGATTAATCTGATTTACCAATTATTGATGTGATTAATATTACCATCGTTATAATTAATTTTGACAGAAAAATAAAAATAGAATATTTATATAATTTGATCCTTAAGATAAAAATTATATAATTTATATTTTTGGATTAAAAACAAACAATATTTATAATTTAACTTTAAATTTTATCAAATAAACCAAATGAATACAGTTATTCATAATAATGAGTTGTTATGTATAAAATGTGTTTATACTATATTTAAGTATAATTTTTTTTTTAAAATAATTAATTGGGATATTAAGTATCATAAATATTTAATGAAAGTATATGTATAATTAGAACAATAATTTAAATTTATAATTACACTTAAAAAATATAATACAAAAAAATACTTAATTAAATAATGAATTGAAAAATCAAAAACATCAAAAACAACCCAAATATTCAAAATAAAATATTTAATTTTATTATTTTAGAAATAATCATCATTTTGTCATATAATTTTAAAAATGGAGGGTCAATTTCTTATAATATTTTAACATAAATTTCAATATATAAAATTTTTTAGGATAACATATTTTGGTATCATAAAATTACATTTATAAAATTTTACTACATATTTAAGAATAAAAATTAACAAAATATTTTTATTTGGACTATTATATAAATATGAAAAAATTCGTTTAACCATATTAATACCCTATAATATAATGGTAATGAGATATCTATCACATAAAACAAAAAAATTTAATTGTATAATATTGTTTATTTGAAAATATTATTGCATGTAAAGAAAAGGTATCATAGAATTAAAATTATTTAAAGGGAAATATCATCACAAATATCATGTTGTTTCTATCCCCCCATAGAAAAATATATTACTCAATCATAATTTTTCTTTGCATTCTAAATAGTAATATTATAATATTCCTTTTCAAAACAAAACATTGCACTAAAAATAAAAAAACCTACCTTAAAAATGGAATGTGGGAAAGATAATGGTAACATTAAATTATATAAAATTGGGTTCCCAAATGTAGATAACATTCATGGGAAGTTCATATATGTACATGGACAGTAAAACTAATTGAAAAATGAAAACAAGGTCATGAAAATGTTTTCCACCACTAATCCATAAATCTGTGATGAGTTAAATGGCTATTTGTTCCTAAAAAAAGACTGTCAATATGTTTCATTTTAATTTGAAGGTACATTACATAATAATGATGGATTTTTTTACAGTCTAGATAAATCATTTTAAAAAAATAAACCAAATGTGTCTCTTTTATTTCTATACGATCAATATAATCCTTTTGTAATACTTTGATATATTTCCAAAGTATGTCATGAACCTAAAATTTTATATTCAATATGAATTTTGCTTGAATAAATAAATTTATAATCAATAATTAGAATCTTAATTCATTAATATAGTCTCAAAATAATGTATAAAATGAAAATTATTATCATATGTAATACAATATGGATAAAAATAATAAATAAAAATCTAAAACCTCATCCAATGTAAATCTTTATAGATTCTAATAGGGTAAACCTCACAATCCATGAAAAAAAATTCAACAATAATTTCATTCCAAATATTTGAATAATTTTTCCACATATCCTTCCATGATAAATATAAAAACTATCTAGAAGTAATTCAGATCACATAAAAAGTATCATTCCAAAATATATAAACAGAAATTATATCGTAAAAGGAAGATGTATTAATAACTTATATGACACTATAGTATTATAAACAACATATTTCTAATGTAATATCATTTATTATACAAAAAAATCATTATTTTTTTGGGTAAATATTTATATTAATAGTTTATCATATTATGATTTATAATTTCAAATGTAATTTCATTTTCTAGTAATATATATAGATAAGGTAATCAATGTTTATAATAAAATAAAATTACAATTAAAAATGAAAAATAATATTTTCATAGGACATATTCACACAAACATAAATACCAAATCCCCTTCACTAGATTGGAGGATATGTGCAACCTAATTATCAAGATTCACATCAATTGGTGTGATGATGATCAAAATCCTTGTATACATAGGCTTAATAATTTATCACATCTGAACATAAAAACCCTTATAATTCATGCACTAGTTGGAATAATATTTATATTACATGCATTTAAATAATTGGAGTTAAATTGGATCATTAGTTGGAATAATTATTTCCCTCATTTCCATATACATAGTATTAATCCCCAACTAGAAATTTATGGCTTTTAGGACCCTCTATTAAACAAATGAATAACCTTATTAGTTCCATTCATGTAATCCCTTTTATGTTTTATCACATATTTCTACCATTCAAATGGATGAAATTTATTTCCATTTGGTGATGTATTTTATTTTTCATGAGGCTTGATCTTTCTATTCTTATAATAAAATATTTTTTATGGGAATATTTAATTTTTTCTACAATTTTAGTATACATAAAATAATTTATTTGTGGCTAATATATCCTCTTATTGAGAATTACAGTCAAATACTAGGGTTCAAACAACAAAATATTTTTTAAATTTTAAATTTAGGGCTAATAAATTAACCATAGGCACCACATGAGATTTTTATAAATGTTTCATCATTGGTATCAATGGATTCCTTATAAAATTATGAAAAATAAATTAATCCCTTCCCCAACATTGTATGAAGAATACTATGAAATTACTTATTGAAAAATAATCTCTTAAATACAACCCACATGATATAGTAAATTTCATACTATTGACTCATATTTATGAATTGATTTGAACATTTATAAGCATATCATTCCCATTGATTGTTAACCAAAATGATTATTTCATGATCCAAATACAGGTGAATGGTCAATATATTTTTAGTGGTACAAATCTATTTCTCAAAAAATAATCATTAATTGGTACCACCAAAATACAAAGGATGATTCCCTATAAAGGACTCAACAACATGTTGTTACCACATTTGATTATTGAGTAACAATGAATGGTTTATATCCTATGAATGTTTTGTGAAAAGAGCATCATTGTTATGCATTTCATCTCAGGTTAAATTTGGTTTCTCATGTAGAAACAAATTTCATTACCCCTAAATTTCCACTTTAACAAGATTCCATAATGTTCTGACCATTGAACAAAATAAAAAATCATTGTTTTTAAACAATATTCATAGAATAACACCCTATAATCATGAAAAATTGATTATATAATGTTTAAATACAAACATATACTTAAATTAAAATGTGGGTTTATCCTTCCTCATTCATGACCTTTACTAAATATATATTATTTTATCATATAAATCGATAAATATATAGGGGTTTTATGATGTTTTTCTACAACTAAAATATAGACATTAACTAAACCATTCTATGATACCACGTAGAGTGGGATGAGAGTTTCACATATAAATATTAAATTTTAGATGAATATTCATTTCATATAATTTTTATCATCAGAAGAACCATACTAGTTTGGGGTCTTTTGAGACTATATATTCAAAAATCTTATTTCATGAACGATCATCGATTTTCCCATAAGGAAATTTCGACATATTACTATCCATAGACAAATTCTTCTTAAAAATTTATACATAACTAGGGTAAAGGAAACATAAAACGTTATGATCTCAAATACATAGTTAGAGTAAGAAAAGGATAATTAAGCTGATGATCATATGAAAACATAAGATAATCCTAACGACCTAACAACATGAAGTAAACATAAAATTTTTATACCCAATTTGAAAATTATCATAAATATTATTTATGTTTTAAAAAATTCCGATCTCAAGGGAAATAATCATAATAACTAGAAATAATTAATACTCAATCAGGAAACAAAATTCCATGTCATAAAAGTGTGAGGAACCATCATAAGTATAAAAAAATTTCACATATAAAGAACAATTTCCCTGACTAAAAATTATGAATTGGATCTTATATCCCATAGATGATCTCGAACATCAAATTGTTCTAAATACTAGTCATGCCCATGGAGTTTTTTTCCATAATGAAAAAATCAAATATACTTGTATTCCATAATGAAATACCATTACATGAAATTAAATACCTAATACATTAGATGACGATATAGGTCCCACACAACACATAATAAAAAACATAGTTATGTCTTCCTCAAGATAGTAAAAGGTTGAACATATCATCATATCAAAAACAATGCTATAATATAGGTTTCCTATTTTATCAAATCATAGAATAAAATAAAAATAATCACAAAACCTTACTCATTATAAACTTAATCCATTATGAGAAATAACAATGAATGTGCCGATGGATCACATCACAAGTAAAACATATGATATACAAAACATTTATGTTATTAATGAATATAAATACAATTAAAAGTCCAATAAAATATTCCTAATGAAAATTCCATTTTCATTTGGAAATTAAATTTGAAAAAAAATTCTAAAATACTGTGGAAAATATTTTCATTGAAAATACTCATTGAATATTGTAATTAATGATAAATGGATTGAGTGGATGGTGGTGTTATGTTTTGTTACAACCATATATTTAAAAAGTAAACATTCCATCATATTTTTTCAAAAAGTACCTCATCTAGTAAATAGTAGTTATATTACTTTAAATTTTTATTATAAAATGTCATAATGGGAAAAAATCACGTTAAAAAGTAATATATTTTTATTATTATAATTATTTAGTGAGTATTTTGTTGCTATGTATATGGAAGATTATTTATTTTATATCTAAGGGATAAATAATGTTAATTATCCTTAAAAAACTCATATATAATATTAAATAATTAAAGTAAATAAAAAATAAAAAAACATATAATCTTATTACATAACTATTGGAAAATAAAATTAAACGGATTCATCGGATAAAGATCATATAATTTCATCAATGTAAAATTTATTTATAAACAATCCTGATTAATATAATATTGAATAATACAACGCATACCTTGGATATAGGATTCCCAAATTAATTTTCAATCGTCCTATTTAATAAATATTGATTTATTATATATATATTCCACAATTATATTTATATTTTAAAATATATTATTTAATAATTTCATATTATTAGTTTCTTATTATCAAATTGGTATTTAAATTACATTTCTTTGTGATAATAAGTTTATTTTCCAAGTGTGTTTCATTTTAATAGTACTAGATTTTACACATTCATCATAGATCCATAATTTCAAGTATATTACTCACTATAAGAGCATTATATATGTTCAATGTATATATGTTCATAATCATTAAAAAATAGAAGAGATGGAAAAGATAAATTCCACCATTAATAAAGATGGTAGTCTGTACACACACATGAATATTTTTTTCATTTATCAATGGGTAGAATGAAATAGAGGTAGATGATGATTATCATCTATAAGAAGTTTATTATGTCTTATATTCCATATTAATTCAAAACATCTATCCATATTACAATACATTATAATGGACTATAATAACAAATCACATCTATTCGTGGATGTCTAAGTCAACATGCAGAGATTATGACATTATCATTTACAATCAACATGGATGTTAATAGGAAATATATGATATTATGATTATAGAAATAAAAATATTTCTTATATATCAAATATAATCATTAAATTTCAACAAATAACATTCAACCAATTTTGTTAGTTGAAAAAAATTATTACTTTATGAGGATGGTAAGTTATCTCTATACATGAATTATACATTCATGTCATACATGATGGGAATAATGGTCGATAATGATGAATTCATAATAGAAATAATATTTTATAATTATCATGATATATAAGTTATTATTTTAATATTAATATTATGGATTTAGAGTAGTTAAAGAAGAAATAAAAGAAATAATTTGATCAGTTATATTAATTACCTATTCATTGAAAGAACTCCTTCAGATCAACACTTAATGATCATTGGTTTGGGCTATTATGAAGAAAAAATCCTTTTAAAAGATGAAAATGAAGTATAAAAGGAAAATCTGCATGGTATTATTGATCATGAAGTCTTAAAATTGTTTAAATATGTGAGGCAGAGGGTGGTCTTTTATAATATATATGGATAATAATTTGGAATTTTATACAAGATTAAATTCCCAACAAATCATTATATTAAAAAATGTCTCAAAACATGAGTGATTAAAATATAATATTTTATAGTGCTCTAATTCCATCATATTATTTTTTTAAATGCTTTGGTGTATTTTTAAACGTTATTTGTTTAATTACGTACTTTGTTATCGAATTTAGTACTTTTCCCTAGTGATGTCTTTTTCACCCTTAAACTATATTTTATAAGAGAAAACGTGGTATTTGTCTTACATGTATCCAAGAAATTTAATTTTAGACCATATATAATCTTAATATTATCATTTCAATAGTTTTCTAATTTTTTAATATTTTATGAAATTAATATTTTTAAAAATATATTATTTTTTAACATTTTGAAACTGTTATTTTAATTTCAGTTGAAAGACATTGAATTAAAATATAATATTCAAAAAATTTATAATATGTGATATATATAAATAAAATTATTGAAACACATTAAATCAGTAAAATTATGTCATATTTATTTTTTTAGTACAATTAAAGTTATGTTTAAATAAACTGAGAAAATATTACTTCAACACTATTTAATAATTAAATTAATTATTTATTATGTAATAATTATAAAAAATATGAAAAAAATACTTTTATGATTAAAATAGCCATCTTTATTCATTGATAATTTAATTATTTACACAATTTAAAACATAATATTTATTTAAAACATTGCAGGTGAAATGTTGATATGTTATTTGGTGAAAATATCCTAATATTCTATTTCATGGACATGTATCCAATAAAAAATTATAATATAGAGGTAAGTGTCTAATTCACATCATTTTATATGAATTAAGATGAAAGGGTACATTCCTACTAATTATTTTCATCCATGATTATCTCGATTTTCCATTTACCAATGTGATAAATTTTATAACTTTTACTAGTCATATTTTTAAAAAATAAAAGCGATAATTTTGACATTTATGAACCTAATGATTCCAAATATGGAATGAATTATTTAATATTCAGAAAACAATAATTGAATAATTAAATTTTTTAAAAAATATACAATACTTAATGAATACCAATTCTTCAAAAAAATGATTATTTTATATATAAAATGATTTTAAACTAAATTTAAAAATAATATGAATTTTAATAAGCATAAATGGATTGTCCCATATCATAAGGAAAAATTTAAATTTTAAACATAATCCAAAATTGAATTTATATTTATATGTATTTTTAATGAAATTTTGTTTAATCAACATCAATATTTTTCTATATTCTTCTAAAAATTATATTTTTCCAAAAAACATAATATTTTCGTAAAAATAATAATTTTATATTATAGATTATAAAATTATATTAATTTTATCAAATAAATATCCAAAATTTTAAAAATTTTATTCTAATATTTTATTATAAAAATACAAAAATTTAATATTTGAGGAAATCATATTTTTTTAGAATAAAATTTATTTTCTATATATATTTGGCTTCATTTTGAATCATAAATTAAAAATTAATTAGGAAATTTATATAAATATTTTACAAATAATAATACTATTCATTTAACTAAATATAATATCTCGGTAATAATTAGCATTCTAAAAAATCATTAGCATATAACTACACATTTAAACTCGATGTTGCGTGTAATGCAAGTTAGTAGAGGAATAAAATTATTTAAATAAATATTTATTCTAAAATAAATGGGATTTACAATAGATATTATATAGATATCCAATAATATTTTCCAAATAATTTTTCATCCTCATCTCAATTGAAAAGGGGGAAAATGGGGTCAAAGGCTTACAATATTTAGATCATCAGATCCACAATGTTGATTTAGGGAAAATGTATTCTACGACATAATACCTAAATGGAAGATTTTTTATAACTACTGAATTATGTCAACACATCCATGAATTATATATCAGTGATTATCTTTTTATATATACAATCTCTTAAATCACTAAAGTGGGCAAATTAAATGAATGATGGTTAAGAACTAGAGTTTAATAGCTCTATAGGCTACTCAATAATGCATTGTGCACATAAATGAGGCATACATGTGTGCATGGAGAATTATAAGTGATGGTGCAACTTATAGTTGAAGATATGTTTCAAATACATGGATTTTAATAAAGATGGAAACTTATCACACTACTATGAAATTTGTATGACCCCTAAATTTGAATAGTTAAATTTAATAAATATTAGCCTAAAATATTTTTACTTTTTAAAGAATAGAAATCCTAGACCAACATGTTATAAAATATTATGATGTGTAACAGAGTCTATTCCAAGAATTATAATGTCACTTCGAATGTAATTATTAATTTAATTAAGTGTATCTCAACTGAGTCTAACAAGATTTTTCATTTTATATCATGGTAAGTGAAACCATTTAATATATTATTATTCTATAAATAATATTTTTTGAGATACCATATAATAGTATGAGGTGTAAAATTTTCATGTTCCATTTTGATTAATTACTATTTCTCATTAGGTTAATCATTGTGGTTTGAGAATGGAATATCCCATTTGGTCTCTAACATTAGTATTTTTCATTTTTATATCATTGGAATTTTCAATTCCAGCTTAATGTCACCACGAAGGAATAAGTGATGATGGAAAATATTATTTAATTCTCAATCCAATTATTCATGATGGTCCTCAATATTTTCTAGTTCATAGACACTATATTCTTCATGGGTTTCTATATATGATATTCCAGCCATGTATCATATATATACCAACAAGTGGTTACAGATGGATTTATAATGTGATGTTATTGGGACCTCAATGGGTAGAAATATTTTTTCCATGCATCAATAAATACTAAATATTCATATTGTAAGTATGAATCGTAGTCTTGTAGTCCCAAAATGTATTAGAACCCATTCCTATAATTCTATTCTTGTTCTGATCTGTGATTATTTTCATAATGAAAGAGATGAATTTCTTCAATACCATTATATGTCTATTTTACTACACATGAATGATGGAATTATCATTTTCACTAGATTCCATATATTATTTAAACCTTCTACTTCATAGAGGATCATATTTTATATATTATTTCACTGAAAGTGGTGTACAAAATCTATAATAGATTTCTTATATAGGTTATCACAAACTCAATCATATATGTAATCATTTCCTCCTTGTGCAGAACGACTTCAACCAACATTATGATATAGTAATATAGGGTGAGAATATTTTTTATTTCACAATTTTTAATAGGAGATTATGTATCCCTAATGGTGATCCATTGAGTGCCTAAACGAAAATATTACTTTGTTATGCGAAAAAATAACTACATGGTGTTTCATGTTGTTAGTGTGAACTTGAAATATATACCAATACTTAATGAGATCCATATATTCATGAACTATAGTTGAATTTTCATATCATAGTCATAAAATAATTTAAGGGAGAGAAAATATAATCTACTGTGCTCCACATACCTTAACATGATAGTCTAATAAAATATAATGAATTTATATCCCATGGATTCAATTGATATGTATTCTCTAAAATCTATAATAAAAAAGGAATCATTCTAAATATATGTGGCCACAGTGGATAAAATTTAATTACCTTTTATGAATTTTCTTTTGATTAGCCTATATAGTGTATATCATCTTATATTTCATACACCTGACATTAAAATTTCCGTTAATTAGGTGATTATTCTCAATTATAAAAATTTGAGCGTCCAGATTGGGTAAGATAAGTACTCATATGATTGAAATCCCAACCATCTCCATTATACATAGGTTGAACACTAATAAATGTGCCACATGAATTAATATATTGTCATATAATGGATCAATATGGTTTTCTAATAATGTTTATTTGAGGTTTAATTTTTAATAGTGAGACATTGGAAAATGATATAGAATTGGATTTAAGAATAATTAATTCTTCAAATAATGAGTGTATTAGATAAAAAATATGTGATCATACTTATTTGTAGTATTTTGGACTATTATCAACATGTTGAATTTTTCATATTCACTCTTCATGAGTGACCAGATGAACAAGATCTAATGGATCAACTCAATATAGCTGATGCGAGCTTCATATTGTATCTAATTTTTTGGTTCACCGCTTTGAGTTGATGAAGCAATATATCATTAGTGGATTTGGAAGAGTTTTGAAAAATATTATAATTGAGATGATATTTTTTAGGGTTATCCATCATTCAAATTTTATGGCTTTAAATTGCACCATTAGTGTAAATTTTCACTACTAAAATATATGCATTTAACCATGCTGGTAATTATCAGCTCTTGAAATAAGTGAAAATAAATTTAACCCATTATCAGTACATTAGTTTTAGTTACGATAAAGGGTTCCATTTTTAGTGCATTATTTTTAGAACAGATAAAGGGTACCTTTTGTGAGCGCTATATTTTTAGTGCGAAAAAAGTGAACCCTTTATCATCACTATACTTATAACACTTATAAAATATTCCTTTATCAACACTTGTTTAGATATGATAATGGTCTGATTAAATAAAAATAAATAAATAAAATACCTGATGTGATCGGTAAGAGTCAATGTGCATATTTCTAGTTTAAAATGAAATTTTAGTAAAAAAGAGAAGTGATATACTCAAAATTGGGAAAAAAATTATATGTTATTGATACATTTTTAAAACGAACCATAATCCATTTTTGAGTTGTAAAATTTTTCCTCAAATGAATACAATGCACCGTGTGACCAATATGACTCCAAGTTTGTCATTTTATTTAAAATTGACATCAATTGTAGTAAAAAGGAAATATCTCCTACTCAAAATCAAGAAAATGCATTCAGATTATTTTGATATATTATAAAAATCTTCTATATGTGAATTTCTATGTGTAAGAATCATACAAATCTCAATTTGATTCACGATATGTTCGGTATAACTCAATGCATCTGTTATCATTTTAAATTCAACATTTTTGTTCACATAATGTAACCCACTAAAAATGAACAAAACGTTATAGGATTTTCATTTTCACATAAGAATATTACTCATAATTAATTATTGATATATAGACATTATCATCACAACATACATACAGATGATGTGACCGGTATTACCCAGAGTTATATTTTTCTATTTAAAATGAAATTTTAGGAAAAAAGTCAACTATTGTACTTAAAAGTGAGAAAAATTATTCGGATTGTTTTGATACAGTAGTATAACTATCTATATTTCATTTGAGATGTGTAAGAATAATACACACCACTATCCGATAGACGATGTGACCGTTATGACTCCAAGGTCATTTTTTATATATTTAATTATCATTTTCGTTAAAAATTTGTTACACATCGCCAAAATTGAGATAAGAAAGCTAGAATGTTTTATATTTATTTAAATTCTTTAAATTTTAAAGTATTTTAATGATTCTGTTATGTTTCTGGTGATTTATAGTGCTTTTACAGAACATTATACTTGTTTTTTAGTGTTCTATTACAAGTCATTGTATTATGACACTTTATTAACTCTTTTGCAAGTTCATATAAATGACTCGGGCAATTAATAAAATTTTAGTAGTTATTTATTTTTTACTGCTGATAAAGGCCATTTTTTATGTATGTAAATTTATACTACATATATGTTTTGGTTTAATGGTTTTCCTTTGACAACAATGATAATTGATTTATATAGGAACGAAAAATCCACGGTTATATTTTCTCCGGAGGGATTCATTGAAAAATGAAAATCCAACTATTCCCACACTGTAAATACCCTCTGGGAACAATATTTGATGTTAATACATGATTATATCAATTCCAAAAATTCCAAATATCACAAATTGTAAACATATTTGAGGATATTATTTTATAGATTCATTTATTTAACTATTCTGACTTTATGATTTTATTAAAAATAGAAAAATATTCTAAACTCTAATGAGAAGGGAAATAAAGTGATTTTCAATGGGAGAATTTATGTCCTTACTATCAAAAATAAAGAAATATATATTTTATATAATGTTTTATTAATATAAATTATTAATTTATTCTATAATGAATTTAAGGGATTATTCTAGGTTGATATCATAGTTTAACTATTGATTCCATTGTATAGAAAGCAACAGAACTGGAGTGCATATAATTATATTTCTCAAAATCATTGAATTAATTTTTGAATTATCCATCCAACTAGTAGGTTTGGGATATCTTTATTAACCTAGAAAAGTTCTTATATTCACCTTCCATGCTAGAATAAAATTACATATGTAGAACAAATATCACTTAAATCCCCACATCTCCCATATATTATAAAACATGGACATTTTAATGATGCATTTGATATTATTTGTGTTTATATCAATGACAATTTAATAGATAATGAAGTTCGAAAATTTACCATCGGTACACCTAAATAGAAAAAATCAAGGATTTCATGATTAAGTTATAGATGTGAATCGTAATCAATATTATATCATGATTTTTGAGATTTTCCATTAACATTCTTAATATTAAAAATAAATAATCCACATAATTATATTCCTATTTACCAAGGAGGGACTTGATTATGTGATGTGTGCATCATAAGTAGGTTGCTCAAAAATTATTCATTCACAATTTAATAACATGATCTAAGTATTTTTCACTAAATAAAATAACTTTTATGAACTATTAATATTTTATGGCTATCTAGATTTGATTTTACCCTATGTATCAATTTATGTAGTTTAAAGAATGGATTCAAGAATTTCCAATGTTCAAAGACTCTTTCAACAACATGGGGTGTCCATCCTATGAGTAGTGGTGGTCAATATCTAAATACAGATATATAATATAAAATACCACTCCATATTCTAAATGAAAAAAACATATTTTTGATTCACTTGGGGTAGATTAATCTCTAATGATGATGGATTTGATCATCATAAAAAAATTCCACTATACCAGGAAACAATGGGGTGTGTGCATCATATCAGATTCATGTTTCTATATATGGTTGTGATAATGAGTTATTAAATTGTGGAATGTTAAAAAGTTATAAATCAAACTCATATACTGTTAGTTCTAAGAAAATACATTACAATGAAACTCTAGTAATACGATGTAATTATATTGATAATTGAGTGTTGAAATTACATTGAACTATGTTATCAAGGAATATAGATAAATAGAAAAGTAAACTTGTTTTATCACATTAATAGTGGTGGAAAACCATTCTTCAAATATATGATGGGATTAATTTAGATATTACTCACTGAAATTTTATGTTAAAGAGGGATGATATGGATTATAATGAAAAGGTTTCTATATGGATACTTTATAAAATTTAGGGTGGAATCATTATAGTCATATTTTTCTAAATTTTCTCCTATAGAGACCACGGTGGTGGAGGTAATGAATATAATCCCATGTAGTATCCAACATCAATGTTTTTTTACAATGATGTTGTATCATTGATATATGGGACACAATTTGTAAAATATGACTCTTTAGTATACATAGTTGATGAGGTGCCTCACACCCACAATCCCACATTATATTTACTCGGGCTTAAGATACATGGATATTAAAACAATTTAGCTGAATCTCTTAAGTATTATAAAATTACATTCCGGAAGACCCTGATAGATTATTGTCATTGTAAACCTAGATAACAATAGTTTAATTGGATGAATTGAGTTCAATATTTCCCAAAAATATTCCCCTTTAATACTTAAATATGAATAATTTCTTTACAACCTATAGAATGGAAACATAAGAGATTGTGGGATGAGGTTCTCAGACTAAAAATTATGAGTCCAGTATCCCTAATATTGTTCCATAATTTATAACAAAAGAATTTGATACACGAAATCACAACTGAATGTACTAAATAGATCATTAGTCTTTTAAACTAGATACATATTAGAAATTACAATTGCATTTTTTATATAAAATTCAATAATATATATTTTAATTGAGACCATAATATTTTTCCTATTATTAACCCCATTTAAATTCCTAATAAACTTCATGTATAACTAGTGAAATTAAAAACATAATAATGGGTTGATATCAAATGAACAGTAATGGTTTTGTACAATGGGAGCAATAATGAATTAATTATAAAATATTACAAGGAAATTCTGACAACTGAACACCCATGTGATCCCATAAATAAAATGATAAAGAAATGATTCCTTATATTTTTTCATTGGGAAAATACAATACATAATAATAACTTAATTCTAAATTAAGATAATTCTTAATTATTAGAGTTCTTGTATCTGGAATATGAACCACAACCGTCAATACCCTTCCGAATAATATTTAATAATTATAGGAAAAAACTCAACTTATTTTAAAATATAGTTCATTTAATGATCCTACAAAATCATCATGTGGATTATAAATAATATGGTCCCCATC
The DNA here is from genome assembly GCA_963277665.1 of Viscum album. Lineage (NCBI taxonomy): Eukaryota > Viridiplantae > Streptophyta > Magnoliopsida > Santalales > Viscaceae > Viscum > Viscum album. The sequence goes on along the minus strand of OY728151.1, from coordinate 897,497,723 downwards.
TATTCATTTATGCCTAAATAATTCATTATATATAGAAAAATTGATTTAAAATATATTTTTAAATCAATGTGTCCTATAACAAATTGAAAATTTTGATTCATTATCCCCATGAATGAAAAAAATTTTATAAGATATTAAATAACATCAGATTGATATGATATGTAAAATGGAACTTATATACATCTCATAGAATAATGTCTGTTTATAATAGGAAAATATTATTCAATGAAATGGGGTTAAAAATAAGTACCATACAGAGATCATTTTTAATAATCTGAAGAAGAATTATGTGTATTCAATATAAATTCCCATATAACAAGAGGAAATAAAATAAGAGAAAATAAAATATATTTTAACACATAACCATAGAATTACATATTCAATGAATTAAATGTTTAACCAAATGAATGAAAATTATTTATCCAATCCATAAACACCAATAACTAGTCGATTTGTATGCCCCAAACAAGTAATATTGATATAATTATACATTTAATTCCTTTAATACAATGATATTATTGATACCATATTTCCAAGGGTAGTACACATACAACACACAAAATAAATAATTTTTGTATATGGAATATGTCTCAGATAAGTAAAAGTGATTTGGGATACCCATTACATCACACGTAATTTTATTTCAGTTTTATTTTATATATTGTATAATGATATAAGGAATGTAATTAATTAATTAAATAACTGAATTAGTATTTAAAATACCTTATTTGATGATTTTATATCATCTTATGACCCATTTATTAAAAATATTTCATTATTTTCATGGAATTGGATCTGTTCATTTCATGGTATTATGATGTGTTATTTTATTAATAATTATAGATTTTAGAGAAAATTGGAAATGAAATTTTAGATGTTTAAAGAAATGGTATTAATCCACTTCCAAATTTTAAATAGTGTCATGTATTATTTTTTACTCATATATAAGGGTGATTCAATTGATAAAATGTCAATGATAAATTATTGATATATATTGGTGGTTTTTAAAAAAATAACAGACTACTTTAATTTTATTTATTATTACGAATATATATTAGTAACAGAACATTGTATAGATTATTAAATTAATATTAAAAATTTATTTAACAAAAAAAGGTTTATTACTATCCATGATGGAGGTAACAAAAAATTAAAAAACTTAAATTTCATAGAGATGATTAACCGAAATAATTTTTAAAATGGTTTTATTTTCATCAAATAATATATGGAAATTAAAAGGGTTTAATAAAATATATTCTATAAGATTTAAAGACCCTGAATTTCCATGTAATTTATTTTCATTATATGGTAATTTTACGAGTCTGTGAAAATTGATGGAACGGGATTACGAGGACCGATGTTCCTGAAATCAATTTCAAATGTTTTGTTTGGGTACATTTAGTAAACATAAGAGCGGGTTTTTATAAATTTTGAAATAGTGCTCGAAATTGAAATATGAGGGCACCGTTGAACTAGCAGTGCCAGTATTCGCTTAAGAAGACTTTCTCCTCGACAGTAGTTGGTCGAGGGAGGAATATAGTTATTCGATTTTTCGTGGAAACAATAAAATAAAAAAAATTGTTTTATTTTCATTTATATGCTTCAACCACCCTTGTGGACGTTAGAAGTGGGGACCACCACACCATAACCTCCAATGAGTGTTTTTGGTGGTGGGGACCACCCGATGATTGTCTCTCATTATGGGGGGGGGGGGAAACCTCTCAACTTCATCTATTTTATTTTATTTGTCAACGTAAAATTAAATGATTTAAATTAATTTTATCTGATGAAATCAAAATTAAATTAAATTATTTAATTTTATCTGTCAACATAAAATTAAAAGCTATTAATTAATTTTATGTGTCAATGTAAAAATTAAATGCATTCAATTAATTTTATGTGTAGGCATAAAATTTAATAATATCAATTAATTTTATGTGTCAACATGAAATTAAAACCTATCAATTAATTTTATGTTTCATCATAATATTAAAATCTAACAATTATTTATATTTGTAGACATAAAATTAAACCCTATGAATTTTTTTTATGTTGGCTTGAACCCTTTTTAAATTATGTAACTGTGTCGTGGGATTTTATGAAGGTTCTTAATAAATGAACTGTCATAAATTCTATGATCGTTACATACCTCCCCTACTTCTGGAATATATGGATATTGGGAGGATGTTTTGGGATGCCTTCATCAAGTGATGTAACACATCTAAAGTGACGTGACTCCCAACTAATGGAGGATTACGCTCTCCAATGAAGAATGCTCCATTGACAAAGAACACCAATGACAATGCCATAGACTATGAAGAATGGCCTCCTTTGACCTTCTTCCTCGGACTCTATTGATGTAGGACATGTTCGTTTACAACGACTCGTCGTCTGCCTTCTCACACCAATGTCGATGAAAAAAATGTCTTCTTCCACACGACTCTTTCGATGAACAACGATAAAGGTAGGTGTTTTATTTGAATTTAATATTGTTCCTTTAATTATTTACTTCAAAATAAAATAATCATTGTGATATTTTTTTATGCGGGTTTGAAATATTTTGTTAATGAGGGATTATGGAAATTGATGTTTTTATGATAACTTCCAAGAGCGTTCTATGTTTCATTCTTGTGATCGAATTTTTATCACCCTAAATGCAGAGGTTGTGGGCCAAACCAACATGGCCCGACCCCTCATATGATTAAAATCCCAACCATCTCCATTATACATAGGTTGAACACTAATAAATGTGCCACATGAATTAATATATTGTCATAGACTGGATCAATATAGTGTTCTATTAAACATTATTTGAGGTTTAATTTTTAATAGCGAGACATTGGAAAATGAAATAGAAATGGATTTAAGAATAATTCATTCTTCAAATAATCAGTGTATTAGATAAAAAATATGTGATCATACTTATTTATAGTATTTTGGACTATTATCAACATGTTGAAATTTTCATATTCACTCTTCATGAGTGACCAGATGAACAAGATCTCATGGATAAACTCAATATAGCTGATGTGAGCTTCATATTGTATCTAATTTTTGGTTCACCGCTTTGAGTTTATGAAGCAACATGTCATTAGTGGATTTTGAAGAGTGATGAAAGAGATTATAATTGATATCATATTTTTTTTAGGGTTATCCATCATTCAAATTTTATGGCTTTAAAATGCACCGTTAGAGTAAAATTTCACTACTAAAATATATGCATTTAACCGTGCTGGTAATTATCAGCTCTAGAAATAAGTGAAAATAAATTTAACCCATTATCAGTACATTAGTTTTAGTTATGATAAAGGGTTCCATTTTTAGTGCATTGTTTTTAAAACAGATAAAGGGTGCCTTTTGTGAGTGCTATATTTTTAGTGCGAAAAAAGGGCACCCTTTATCATCACTATAAATTTAACACTTATAAAAGAATCCTTTATCAACACTTGTTTAGATATGACAATTTTCTGATTAAATAAAAAGAGATAAATAAATAAATTAAAAATAAAAATGAGTTTATTAAATAAAAAAACTTGTTAATTAAATAATTATTGATAAAAAATTAATAAATATATTATACATTATATAATGTATAAATTCTATATATATTATTTATTAAATATATATATATATATATAAATTAAAACATAAACAAATAAAAATTAACATTATGTAAATTGAGAATAATATTAAACATTTTATTAATTAGTTGATTATTTATAATTGTAAGAAATATTAAATATTAAAAAAATTGATATATATTAATGTATTTAAAAATGGTTTATATAATAAAAAATCTTAAATATTAATTATGTTATATAGTAATATAATATATGAATAATGGTTTATAATTAGAAAATAATATGAATTAGAATTACTCAGTAATTTCATCGATTAATGGAAATAAATGAATGTCATTTGATTTTTCAATTTTTAACATAGATAAAATGTATTATATTGGTTTCAAATATACATAATTAATGCATTTTTTACATACTCTAAGAAAAAAAAATATTTTTTCCGTAATTCAATCTACATATATTATTTATTTCATATAAATTAATTTACTATTTTTCAATATTCTCAATATTTATTCATCTTTATACCAGTATATATACATTTTTACTTATTTATAATCCTCAAACTTATACAAATTTTAAATTTTGAACTCATTTTTAATTAATCTATTTTACACATTTTTAACATGCATGATCATAAGATTAAATATTCATCACTAATGACCAATATAAATTTGTAAAAAAATATATTTATAAATATAAATATTTATAAATGTATGCTTAATGTTTTCAAAACATTATAACTATTAATAAATTAATTTCATTTGATTAAATATTATTTTTATAATTATAAGTAAATAATAATAAAATATTAATAACTTTTTAAATAATTAATATATTAACTAAGTTTTTCAATATAAATATCTTTAATAGTAATGATATTTTAATGATATTAATATTATTTAAAAAATATTTATATAATTATTAATAAGTAATTACATATTCAAATATTTAAAAATTATTATTTTATAAAAAATATTATTACAAGTATTATAATTATATATACCAATTATACAATTTATATACAATTTTATAAAAATAATTATAAGTATATATCAGTACAATTTTTAAACAGATAACAATTCATTTTATCAGTTATTATTATCTTGGAACTGATAAATGGTATTTCAATCATTCATTTTTTGGAAGCATTGACAACAGTGTCATAGTATATTTTAATGACTCTAACTATCGGGAACCACTTCATGATAATCTAAGCTCTTTGTATAAGAGACCTTCTACTAACACTCCTCATTATCAAATCTAAGATCAAATATAAGACACATTCAAGGCTCCATATATTCCAAGGATTAAATCTATGTCTTGAGCTGTTAGAGATTTGAAAGCAACCACATCTCAAATGAAATCACGGTTTTTCAGTATCATTAATTTCTATAAATTATCCACTATAGCTTCACATACCACATCCGTGTATCCCATCAATTTTAGACGCACTATCTTATAATAAAACAACCCAATATTGATTTTTTAGATATATTGAAGTATCTTCATCCATAACATCGTGTGGGTCTTATTGAAAAAACATTTTTATTGTGCGACCAGAAATATATAAAACCCATTATTGATTCATGTTGTTGTGAGGTTTAATAGATTCCCAATACACAAATTCATTAATATCTTCATATATTCAATCTAAAAATTTTGAAAAATTCATCCACATAGCGGTCATTATTGTTATTGGTATGGAATATTATATTCCAAATCACCCGGATGATGACATATCACATCATTGGTGTCTTTTATTACGTCATCAAGAAATTGGGACTAATATGGTTGAGTGTGGTGGATGTGAAATGTAGGGTTATCCTTTTCTATTTGAAATATATTTCTAGAATTATTTTCCAAAAAAATATGATGAAATATTTGACATGTGGTAACAAATATATAATGATTTTTCATAAAAAAAAATTCTATGAGAATTAGAACATGAATATGATATATAATTAATAGATTTATATAGGATGACTGTGAGATATTTCGTGAGGCTTGGTATACAATTATGGATAACTTATAAAATATAAAAATAAAATGACCCTAATGAATCTGTATAATAAGATGACAAAGAATGCATTATATGCTTGATTTGTTGACGTATTTAGTTTACTACTTCTAGAAAAAAATATAACGATCTCATTATTTTATTATAGTGTTTCAATGAATATTTAAATAATATAACATAAATGTTATATAACTAAAAATCAATTAATATTATGGTTCTATATCCATGGACTATATTATATAAGAAAAAATTATTTTGTGATAAAATTTAATTGATTTTTGGATTTTGGTTGCGGAACGAAATTCAAAAAATAAACAATTGGAACAATTTATTTTCATGAAAAAACAATATCACCATGGTGTTATAAGAAACAAAATATTTTTTCATTATGTGTTATAGAATAAGAGTACATTGTTGATAAGATTAATTGTTCTCAATCCTTAAGGATAGATAACATTCTTTTGTCTAAATTTTATATTTTCCTTAAAAATTAATTTATTTAACGAGAAATGTTGAATGTTATTTAAAAATTAAATAATATTTTAAATAACAAAAAAATAAAACTTATACATAATGATTTAAATAATTTTAATAAAATAAAATATTAACAATGATATATTTAAATTTAATAAATAAGTTTTAATAGAATATATATTTGTTTCATAAAAACTATTTTTCAAATATAAAGTCATTACAACATTATAATCCAAATTCAATTAAACATTATTATTTTTTATTTAATATTTTAATGACATTATATGTTCACTGTGGATTTATAATTGTATTTAATTTAATTTTTTTCTAACATAAACCGAAATCAATTTTTTATATCATTGTAGTGGTAATATGATTCTCCACAAATGTTATCATCTCAATTACATGACATAAATTAATGTTTTATTACAATCCAGTACCATGAGATTTTATGTTCTGAGTTTTTCTGAATCATGACAAAAAATATTAAAAAGCACTTATATTTTTAAACTAAATGAATTTGATTGGTACAAAATATGCCAAAACATGATCTATAAGAACCCTTCATTGTTCTTATTCAGATCAAGCTCCTCATGTCTTAATGTATGCTTTCAGATCACAATCCTCCTAAATAGACATGATCTAATTATCAATATTCCCAACCTCTCTAAATGATTTAGGCTCTACTTTGGAGAAATTACGGTTTTTATGTATTCTTAATTCTTTGAGTTTTCATCAAAACATTTTGACACCCAATGTAATTTTATTCATTGTTTTTGGGCATGTATGTATTTCATAAATATGATAAAAATGTATACATATTTAAATGATACCAAACTCATTAGAAGATAATATAAATAACTTCATTTATTTCATAACACATATAATAAACGCTAAATATTTTTTACATTAATCCATCTAAAAATATCATTCTATATCATTTACTTTTGGTTTCACCCTTTGGTATCTCTAATTTCTATCCATGAAATTCACACAAATTGGAGGTATACACCATTGAATTTGAATATATTATTGGTATTTATTTATTTATTATAAAAAATTAATATTTCATTAATTAAATAGGATATATTTACTTTCTCTAAATGACACAAAGCATTAATTCAGTGTATATTATTTTCTCATCATCTATATTACTTATTAAAAGATTATTTAGTTATATCTATTTTATTTTTATCATCATTATTGTTTTACCATCGACATATCCCTATGGCCATCAATGTATTTATAGTAAAACCATTAAAAATAAATTATTGTATTGTTTTATATTTATATTTAATTTATTTATTTCTAGTATTACTCACATAATAATTTTTTGTTGTACAAGTGGAATGTTTTTTTGAGTTTTGGTGGATTAGTTGAAGATTCTCATTCTCATGAGGGGTTAAACTTCAAGCATGTAATATAGATAATGAAAACAAGGAAATGTGTCAATGATGCATACAACCGTCAAGAAAAGGTGGAACTATTCTACTAATTTAAATAATATTTTCATCATTTTATCTACTATTTTTAAATTAATGTCTTTATAATTTTCTTTCTAATAATTATATAGTTATATTCATATATATTTTTATATTTTATATTTTTTTTACTATATGTAACAATCAAAAAAATGGATAAAATGATTCTTTCTTCCAATGTAATTAAATTATCTATATTTATTGTCATTATTATCCAAACTACCAACACATTCATATTAATTTGATGTTGTTTGGAAAATAGTTTCATTTCCAGGAGAGTAGAGGAATATCATGTGCCAATTTTGGTGACTTCTTGGGATATTATGAGCCCAAGAGATTCTCCTTCTCTTCTAAATATCAATAATGGGAAAACATTATTAGTTTATAACCTCAATTTAATATATATTGTTGGAAGTTTGACATATATAGATAATGGAAATTTCAATGCATTTAAAATTATGATTATTTTAACACTTTGGTATGTGTATGATTCAACCACTCCTAAATCTGACACACAATGCTACCATTGTGAATCCAAATGATTGTTTTTATTTAAAATTGACATGAATTTTAGTAAAAATTTAAATAAATAAACTCAAAATGGAAAAAAAATATTCTTATTTTTTTTGGACATTAGGTAAATGATCTATTAGTCATTTGAGATGTGTAAGAATCATCCAAATCGTAATTTGATGCATGGTGTGAATACTATAAGTCGATGTGTGTGTTATCAGTTAAAAACTGATAGTTTACTTAACAAATTGTAATTACTAAAAAAATAAAAAAATACAATAAATTTTGTGATATTTAATAAAAACAATTTGAAGGTCATTTGTGACATTTATTAATCAGTATTATGTCAAACTAAAACACGATGTGGTACTTATTGGTCAAAGTGCATGGTTAAAGTTTAAATGACATTTATGTAAAAAATAAAACTGGAATACTAATAACTGATTAAACATATGTATATTTCTTTATTAAATTACTAAAATGTTCTATAAGTAGTTTTAAATGAGTAGAAATTTTATGTACCTCAATATGCCAAATGGTGTCACTGGTATGAGTCCATGTGCTTATTTTAATTAAAAAAATAAGTAAACTGTAATAAAAAGGATAAATTTACAACTCAAAATAGAGAAAATGATTTCATATTTTTGGAAATATTGTAAAATTATCCATAATTCATTTGAGTCATGTATGAATTAGTTGTACCACAATCCGACGCATGGTGTGACTGGTAATATTCCATGTGTGTATTCTTATTTAACAATGACATTAATTAAAATAAAAATGAAAATTGACCTACAAAAATATATGGAAACACGTTTATATTTTTTTTGATACATTAGAGAAATGATCCATAAGTCATTTTTTACATTCTGGAATAATTTCTACCACAATCTGATACACGATTTTCTTAGTATGACTTAATGTATCTGTTATTAGTTTAAAAATGAAATTTTAGTTCAAAAAATATAACAAATTGAATACATAGAAAATGTGATCTTATATTATTGATAATTTAAGAAATTGAGTCATTTTTTTTAAGTGTGGGAATTGGTCTTACATCAAACAAATACCTGATGTGATCGGTAAGAGTCAATGTGCATATTTCTAGTTTAAACTGAAATTTTAGTAAAAAAGAAAAGTGATATACTCAAAATTGGGTAAAAACATTATATATTATTGATACATTATTAAAACGAACCATAATCAATTTTTGAGTTGTAAAATTTTTCCTCAAGTGAATACAATGCACCGTATGACCAATATGACTCCAGGATTGTCATTTTATTTAAAATTGACATCAATTGTAGTAAAAAGGAAAACTCTCCTACTCAAAATCAAGAAAAAGAATTCACATTATTTTGATATATTATAAAAATCTTCCATATGTTAATTTTTATGTGTAATAATCATACACATCTCAATTTGATTCATTATATGTTCGGTATAACTCAATGCGTCTTTTATCATTTTAAAATCAACATTTTTGTTCACATAATGTAACTCACTGAAAATGAACAAAATGTTATAGGATTTTCATTATGACATAAGAAAATCACTCATAATTAATTATTTATATATAGACATTATCATCACAATAGACATAGAGATGATGTGACCGGTATTAGTCAAAGTTATATTTTTCAATTTAAAATGAAATTTTAGGAAAAAAGTCAACTAATGTACTTAATAGTGAGAAAAATTATTCAGATTGTTTCGATACAGTAGTATAACTATCTATTTTTTATTTGAGATGTGTAAGAATAATACACACCACTATCCGACAGACGATGTGACCATTATGACTCTAAGGTCATTTTTTATATATTTAATTATCATTTTCGTTAAAAACGTGTTACACATCGCCAAAACTGAGATAAGAAGGCTAGAATGTTTTATATTTATTTAAATTCATTATATTGTAAAGTATTTTTATGATTGTGTGATGTTTCTGGTGATTTATAGTGCTTTTACAGAACATTGTACTTTTATTTCATTGTTCTATTACAAGACACTGTATTATGACACTTTATTAACTCTTTTGCAAGTTCATATAAATGACTCGGGAAATTAATCACATTTTAGTAGTTAGTTATTCTATATTGATGATAAAGGCCATTTTTTATGTATTTAAATTGATACTACCTATATGTTTTGGTTTAATGGTTTTCCATTAACAACAATGATAATTGATTTATATAGGAACGAAAAATCCACGGTTATATTTTCTCCAGAGGGATTCGTTGAAAAATGAAAATCCAACTATGCCCACAATGTAAATACACTCTGGGAATAATATTTGTTGTTAATATATGATTATATCAATTCCATAAATTCCAAATATCTCAAATTGTAATCATATTTGAGGATATAATTTTATAGATTCATTTATTTAACTATTCTGACTGTATGATCCTATTAAAAATAGATAAATATTCTAAACAATAAAGAGAAGGGAAAAAAGTGATTTTCGATGGGAGAATTTATGTCCTTACTATAAAAAATAAAGAAGAATATATTTTATATAATGTTATCTTAATATAAATTATTAATTTAATCTATAATGAATTTAAGGGATTATTCATGGTTGGTATCATAGTTTAACTAATGATTCCATTGTATAGATGCATCAGAACTAGAGTGCATATAATAATATTTCTCAAAACCATTGAATTAATTTTTGAATTATCCATCCAACTAGTAGGTTTTGGATATCTTTATTAAACTAGATAAGTTCTTATATTCACCATCCATGCTAGAATAAAATTATATATGTAGAACAAATAACACTTAAATCCCGACATCTCCCATATATTATAAAATATGGACATTTTAATGATGCATTTGATATTATTTGTGTTGATATCAATGAAAATTTAATAGATAATGAAGTTGGGTAATGTACCATCGGTACACCTAAATAGAAAAAATCAAGGATTTCATCATTAAGATATAGATGTGAATCGTAATCAATATTATATCATGATTTTTGAGATTTTACATTAACTTTTTTAATATTAAAAATAAATAATCCACATAATGATATTCAAATTTACCAAGGAGGGACATGATTATGTGATGTGTGCATCACAAGTAGGTTGCTCAAAAATTATTCGTTCACAATTTAATAACATGATATGAGTATTTTTCACTAAATAAAATAACTTCTATGACCTATTAATATTTGATGGCTATCTAGATTTGATTTTTCCCTATGTATCTATTTATTTAGTTTAAAGAATGGATTCAATAATTTCCAATGTTCAAAGACTCTTTAAACAACATGGGGTGTCCATTCAATGAGTAGTGGTGGTCAATATCTAAATACAGCTATATAATATAAAATACCCCGCCATATTCTAAATGAAAAAACATATTTTTGATTCTCTTGGGGTATATTAAACTCTAATGATGATGGATTTGATCATCATAAAAAAAATTCCACTATACCAAGAAACCATGGGGTGTGTGCATCATATCAGATTCATGTTTCTATATATAGTTGTGATAATGAGTTATTAAATTGTGGAATGTTACAAATTTATAAATCAAACTCATATAATTTTAGTTATAAGAAAACAAATTACATTGAAACTCTAGTAATATAATGTAATTATATTGATCATTGAGTGGTGAAATTACATTGAACTATGTTATCAAGGAATATATATAATAGGAATGTACACTTGTTTTATCAAATTCATAGTGGTGGAAAACCATTCTTCACATATAGGATGGCATTAATTTAGATATTAATCAATGAAATTTTATGTTAAAGAGGGATGATATGGATTATAATGAAAAGGTTTCAATATAGATACTTTATAAAATTTAGGGTGAAATCATTATAGTCGTATTTTTCTACATTTTCTCCAATAGAGACCACGGTGGTGGAGGTAATGAATCTAATCCCATGTAGTATCCAACATCAATGTTTCATTACAATGATGTTGTATCATTGATCTGTGGGACACAATTAGTAAAATATGACTCTTTAGTATACATAGTTGATGAGGTCCCTCACACCCACAATCCCACATTATATTTACCCGGGCTTTGGATACATGGATATTAAATCAATTTAGATGAATCTTTGGAGTATTAAGAAATTACATGCCGGAAGACCATGATAGTTTATTGTCATTGTAAACCTAGATAACAATATTTTAATTGGATTAATTGAGTTCAATATTTCCCAAAAATATTCCGCTTTAATACTTAAATATGAATAATTTCATTACAACCTATAGAATGGAAACATAAGAGATAGTGGGATGAGGTTCTCAGACTAAAAATTATAAGTCTAGTATCCCTAACATTGTTCCGTAATTTATAACATAAGAATTTGATACATGAAATCACAACTCAATGTACTGAATATATCATTAGTCTTTTAAACTAGATACATATTAGAAATTACAATTACATTTTTTATATAAAATTCAATAATATGTAATTTAATTGAGAACATTATATTTTTCCTATTATTAACCCCATTTAAATTCCTAATAAACATCATTTATACCAAGTGAAATTAAAAACATAATAATGGGTTGATATCAAATGAACAGTAATGGTTATGTACAATGGGAGAAATAATGATTTAATTATAAAACATTACAAGGAAATTCTGACAACTGAACACACATGTGATCCAAAAAATAAACTGATAAAGAAATGATTCCTTATATTTTTTTCATTGGGAAAATACTATACATAATAATAACTGAATTCTAAATTAAGATAATTCTTAATTATTAGAGTTATTTTATCTTGAATATAAACCACTACCGTCAATACCCTTCCAAATAATATTTAATAATTATGCATAAAAACTTAACTAATTTTAAAATATAATTCATTTAATGGTCCTACAAAATCTTCATGTGGATTATAAAAAATATGGTCCCCATCTATTCATTTATGCCTAAATAATTCATTATATATTGAAAAATTGATTTCAAATATATTTTTAAATCAAGGTGTCCTATAACACATTGAAAATTTTGATTAATTATCCCCGTGAATGAAAAACATTTTAAAAGACATTAAATAACATCAGATTGATATGATATGTAAAATGGAATTTATATACACCTCATAGAAGAATGTCAGTTTATAATAGAAAAATATTCGTAAACGAAATGGGGTTAAAAATAAGTACCATACAGAGATCATTTTTAATAATCAGTAGATGAATTATGTGTATTCAATATAAATTCCCATATAACAAGAGGAAATAAAATAAGAGAAAACAAAATGTATTTTTACACATAACCATATAATTACATATTCAATGAATTAAATGTTTAACCAACTGAACAAAAATTATTTATCCAATCCATAAACACCAGTAATTAGTCGATTTGTATGCCCCAAACAAGTAATATTGATATAATTATACATTTAATTCTATTAATACAATGATATTAATGATAACATATTTCCAAGGGTAGTAAACATACAACACACACAATAAATAATTTTTGTATATGGAATGTGTCTCAGATAAGTAAAAGTGAGTTCGGATACCCATTACATCACACATAATTTTATTGCAGTTTTATTTAATATGTTGTATAATTATCTAAGGAATGTCATTAATTAATTAAATAACTGAATTAGTATTTAAAATACCTTATGTGATGATTTTATATCATCTTATGACCCATTAATTAAAAATATTTCATTATTATCATGGAATTGGATCTGTTCGTTTCATAGTATTATGATGTGTTATTTTCTGAATAATTATAGATTTTATAGAAAATCATAAATGAAATTTTAGATGTTTAATGAAATGGTGTTAATCCACTTCCAAATTTTAAATAGTCTCATGTATTATTTTTAACTCATATATAATGGTGATTCAATTGATAAAATGTCAATTATAAATTATTGATATATATTGGTGGTTTTTACAAAACAAACAGAGTACTTTAATTTTATTTATTATTTTGAATATATATTAGTAACAGAATATTGTGTAGATTATTAAATTAATTTTAAAAATTTATTTAACAAAAAAAAGTTTTATTACTATCCATGATGGGGGTAACGAAAAATTAAAAAACATAATATTAATAGAGATGATTAACCAAAATAATTTTTACAATGGTTTTATTTTCATCAAATAATAGATGGTAATTAAAAGGGTTTTATCAAATATATTATATTATATTTAAAGACCCTGAATTTCCATGTAATTTCTTTTAATTACATAGGAATTTTATGATTCTGTGAAAATTTATGGAACGTGATTCTGAGGACCGATATGCCTGAAATCAATTTTGAATGTTTTTTTGGGTACCTTTAGTAAACATAAGAGCGGGTTTTTATCAATTTTGAAATGGTGCTCAAAATTGAAATCTGAGGGCACCGTCGAACTAGCAGTGCCGGTATTCGCTTAAGAATACTTTCTCCTCGACAGTAGTTGGTCGAGGGAGGAATATAGTTTTTTGATTTTTTGTGGAAACAATAAAATAAAATAAACAAATGTTTTATTTTCATTTATATGCTTCAACCACCCTTGTGGAAGTTAGAAGTGGGGACCACCACACCATAACCTCCAATGTGTGTTTATGGTGGTGGGGACCACTCGATGATTATCTCTCATTATGGGGGGGAGGAAACCTCTCAACTTCCTCTGTTTTATTTTATTTGTCAATGTAAAATTAAATGTTTTAAATTATTTTTATCTGATGAAATAAAAATTAAATTCTATTAATTAATTTTATGTGTCAACATTAAATTAAAAGCTATTAATTAATTTTATGTGTCAATGCAAAAATTAAATACATTCAATTAGTTTTATGTGTATACATAAACTTTAATGATATCAATTAATTTTATGTGTCAACATCAAATTAAAAGCTATCAATTAATTTTATGTGTCATCATAATATTAAAATCTAACAATTATTTATATTTGTAGACATAAAATTAAACCCTATGAAATTTTTTATATTGGCTTGAACACTTTTTAAATTATGTAACAATGTCGTGGGATTTTAGGAAGGTTCGTAATAAATGAACTGTCATAAATTCTACGATCGTTACATACCTCCCCTACTTCCGGAATATATGGATATTGGGAGGTTGTTTTGGGATGGCTTCATCAAGTGATGTAGCACAGCTAAAGTGGTGCGACACCCAACTAATGGAAGATTACGCTCTCCAAGGAAGAATGCTCCACTAACTAAGAACATCAATGAGAATGCCTTCAACTATGAAGAACGACCTCCTTCGACCTTCTTCCTCGGGACTCCTTTGACGTAGGACATGTTCGTTTGCAACGACTCGTCGTCTGCCTTCTCACGCCAATGTCGATGAAAAAATTGTCTTCTTACACATGACTCTGTCGATGAACAATGTTCAAGGTAGGTGTTTTATTTGAATTTAATATTATTCCTTTAATTACTTATTTCAAAATAAAATAATCGTTGGGATATTTTTCTACGTGGGTTTGAAATATTTTGTAAATGAGTGATTATGGGAATTTATGTTTTTATGATAACTTCCATGATCATTCTATTCTACATTCTGGTGATCCAATTTTTATCACCCTAAATGCAGAGGTTGTGGGACAAACAAACATGGCCCGACCCCTCTGTCGTTATTGATTTTTATTTTATTCAGAATGGTGACGAGGCAATGGGACGACGAATGCATTGAAGGCAACGACGGCGCTCCCCCCAGCCTTTGCCACCCACACCGACCACTTGTTGTGTCGTGTCGTTCCCCAGCTGAACCGGCCGCGACCATGCCACACCCTAGTCATGTTGCTCTCGCCGTTCTATCTGCTAGACCGAACCAAACGAACCAGCCGAACCAGTCCCAGACACCCCGTCCTTCAGCCAAACTGGCTCCGCCGCCCCGGGCCGACCCGCGACACCCTCCCGGCCACACGTGCCTCCAGAACTACGTGTGCCCCGTAGCTATATCATCCGTGTGCATCGTGCACCCCGTGTGCATTGCGGCTCCTGCGTCTCATGCTTCCACTCACCGAACTAGCCCCATCCTCCCAGGCCGAGACACCCAAGCTGCACCCCTTGCGGCGCCTGGCCAAGCCTGCCTCCCAAGCCCCTCACGATGTCCCAGTCGGGCCAACCTACCTCGCCCCTCATGGCACCCTAGTCGAACTAGACCTCATAGTGCCTCCAGGCCGAACCGCCCTCGCGCGGAGCCTTGGCATTTCTGCGCCCTCACGATCATTTTGTGCTCTCACGGGTTTCTGGGATGGGCCCAGTGGGCTGGGCTGAACCTAACGAGCTATCCCTCTTCACTGGTCGGCCCAGACTTAATAGTTTAGGCTAAGTCGACCCATACCGGGTCGGCCCAGATGGGGTCAGACTGGACCCGGGCCCACTATGACCCTTTTTTTCTTTTGGTCGTATCTTTGGCACCTGGCGTCTATTTGGCGAACCTTCAGCAGCCCTGGTAATCGTGTATCATGAAATTATCTTTGAGTATACCCCACTAGAGATTTGGGTATTGTTGAGATACATTCAGGTTGGATTGTGCATGAATCAAACCAGGCCCCCAGGAATAAAAGGCCAATAACTCACAGATCGGGCGTCCGATTGATGTGTCATCTGGTTCGTTGAGACCTCTATGATGTGGAAGACCATTGAGATAGTTATACATGGGACATCATGACAATTGGAGTATCTAACAATATCGTTTTGAGCGGATCTGTCTAGAGATGATTGGATAGAGTGCAGAGACAATGTAGTTAGCTAAGACTTGATGACTACTAACCGATTGACTCTGAGTGAGTCGACTAGCCCAGTGGGTAGTGCCTTGGTGTCGCGGCAGACCCATGGTGGATGAACTCATGTATAACGACCCATAAATTAAATACATGGTTATTACATTAAAATTTAAGCTTACTTATTACAACAAATAAGAAAACCATGAAAGGACCTTATAGGTATAGTGTCTTTAGAAACTGGGAAACTTAAACAACTGGTTCATAAATCATCTATGTTATCTCCCATTTATTTCATCATATCTAGAGTCACTTTTCGGTATATCTTACATAATATCCTTCTTCCTGACCCGGGGAAAGAAAACATACAAAAGGTTCTGCTCAAATGATCAGTAAGGGTAAACAAAAGAAATATCAATCACATCATATTCATAAGACCATAACATTTTTAAAATCATAACCTGCAAAAGAGATCAAAATTTCATAAAATAGGATAAATCATAGAAGTGAAATGTAATCTAAATAATCAAAATGTAAAACTTGAAATATTGTGGCATACACACATAATCATAGATAATCATTTAACAGTAGTCACGAATCATAGCCAAGAATATCTTATCAGAGAAAGTCCATTTCTGAACTGAGTTCACTCCTCATTTCAGTCCTATTTCACAGTACCGGATTAACCTGCCATTCTAGCCATGTCTATATCATGAGATATAAATCATTACCAAATTAATTGGAGGGAGATATAGGTCCCACACATCTCATATTGAAATGATTCTTACTTGTGCAACAAAATAAACAAAAATAATTCACCATAACCCAAAGAATAAAATGGGTTTCATAAACATCATCCAATAATCACATAATCCATAGAAAAAAATGGATATTTCATCATAAGATAATTGAATCCATGTAAATGATAGAGACATTATACTTGAGACATACACATATGAAATAATTTCATCATAGATGGAAAATGATTTTTATAAAACACTTGAAATGAATTCTTGAGGAATATATCCTTTCTTCTTCAAAATCAATTTCTTTTCACAAAATTCCATGAAATTTTAAAAGAAATGTATTTTCATGAAAATAGTCATAAAATATTGTAGATTAAGCTTCATGAAAATGAGGTGTTATGAAATCGTCAAAATTTGTTCATGCTGTATAAATTAAAAATAACATTCTTCTCGGACTTTTGTCGGAAGAGTCAAAAAGTTCCCCATGTGGTAAACAAAAGTAAGATTACATTCATAACATGTGTTAAATTCCATAAATGGGTAAAAAGGACTTTAAAAATACATGAATATATTTTTAGGAAACATGGGCATTGATGAAAACAATAACCCCAGTAAATACTTACGAATAATAATCTCGGATAAGAATGAGATTTGAATAGTTATCATGTACCATAGGTTCGATTTGCTTCATAAGTGTCCAAACATCCTGTATAATTATTTAAATAATGTCATTGACTTATTCCAGAATCATACTCATTGTTATTATATCATATATGGTCATTTTCTTATCTTCTTATTAGTAATATTTCATTACTACTTATTATTCGGGTGTTTATTACTTTTTGATCTTATGCATGTTTTGTCGAATAAATTCTGATTATTATTTTTAGGTTATAGATACCTCATTTACAGAATGGTATTAGTGTAATATATATCATATTTATTCATTAAATGCATTTATATAATCATTATGCAATGAAAATCATGTAGAACGAGTCGCATCACATCGTGGAGACGGTATTCCGTACATACGCATGAGCGATGATATCGTTCCCATGATCGTGGAATTGTATTGGAGTGTATGTATACTATTTAAGAATCAATGTCACTTTACAATAATCATATATAGTTATTATTTACACCATTATACCCATCCAAGTAAGGTGGTGGTGGAAAATAGATTACACCACGGCGTGGAGACGGTATTCCGTACGTACGCACGCCCGGTGATTTCGTTTTCCGTAGGATGGATAGATGGTGAAATAGGGTTGTTTCATAAAAATAATAAAATATCCGTATATTAGTGATACTGATGTTATTACTTCATAATGAAACAACTAATGAAGAATAAGTGGAATAAGAAATAAAGTTGAAAGAATCGGTAACAGACATTACCTCTTCTTTGAAGTGCCTCTTTGAGACCTAGGGTAGTAAAATTGGTCTTTGAAAAAGACCAGGACCTCTAGTATATTTCTAGGAATGTTTAGAGGAGAAATTGTCTGGGGTTTTTCGAGTATGAAGACTCAAAGTGGTGTGAGGAGTAGAGGAGGGTGGTGCCCTTTTATATGGGAGGAGAGGGGCACCTTAGGAAAACTAAAACTATTATTTTATTATAAAGTCTTATTTGGTTTTTAATTGCTTCAAATTGATTTATTTAGTAGCTAAGGGGGTATGGGTCTATTTCCTTTCATCCAATATAATTCAGAGATGTTAAGGTTTATATTTCTAACTAATCATTTAGATTTAACTTGAAGTTAGATAATTTAACTTTTACCGTGTCTTCTTGTTTTCTTACACTATAAGGTTAATAAACTTACTATAACAAGCCGAACGAACCCCAAGTTGTTTATTATTAATATATATAACCTTATCTATGTCATTTGGCCAAACGTTAAATTTTTAGGAATAAAATAAAAATTAATAATATAATATTTGTTTTAAAAACAATTTTATGTCAATTTTGAAACTATTTGGTAAATGATTTTTGTGAAAATCATAACTAAAATATTAGTTCGAAATGAGTTAATTAAATCAAAAATAAAATTTTATAGTAACATATAAAATTATTTAAATTCATAAAAAGTCTCAAATTACATTTATTTGGGTATTTATAACATCTTTTATGTCAATATTTCATTTATAAGATATTTACTGCATCAACATGGTGACATAAATAAATTATATTATTTAATTTAGAAAAATTAAAATTAAAATACCATTTGGTAGGAAATATTATTAACCTTCTAATGAATATTTATAGTGGAATTTATATTATGTATAACCCTATATTAAAAATTATTTATTTATTAAACATTGATTTTAACTATTTTAACCCTTCATTAAATAAATTAATAATAAATGTCCTAATCTAATCCAAGTGGGAATAAATGGTCATATGTTATTCCTAAGGTTGTTTTTGGTCGAATTACACTTATCCAATAGAATTAGGACATGTTTTAGGGTAATAATAATAACATTTTTACCCTTAATTACCCTATTTACTTTTAATAGTGGTAAAAAAAGTAAATCATTACTATTCACCAAATTTTATTTTCATCTCCATGAACCAAATTTTAGTCCTTGATATTAAACGTGTCTCTTGGATTTTCTAAATTACACTCACAGAAGCGGTAAAATTATGTTTTATGTAAATTTGCAAATTCTCCTAGGAGGTGGATACAATACTGTGAAAAGTTCAAAAAAATTTATATATCTAAAATTATTATAAAATGACTCCATTGAATTACATTGAACTTATAAAGGTATTATGTATCAATTTTGAACTAAAATAAATTTAAATAAAATAAATAATTATTTAAATAAAAAGTGGGGTTTTAAATAGTAACCCAGTGTTTTCACTATTCATCAAAATTTGAATGTTTTCAGAAAAATACCAAAATTTCACCCTAGGTTAATTTTGATATTCCGAATCCAAAAAATGAAGTCAATTTGGAATGATATAATTTATAAAATTCCAAAAAGTGGGTATTACTATTCATATCGGCTAGTTTTAATAATATTTTAATAGCATATCGTTGTTTAGTGAAACTCGGTATTGCGTACAACGCAAGCTATCGAGGTAGGCCGCGGTTGCGTGTAAAAAGATCCAAGCTAGTGTTGTTTGTAGTGAAAGATTCCTTTGATGATTTATATAACATAAAAACAAAATTTTTCTCATAAAAGTCTCGGGTGTTACATTCTACACCCCTTAAAATGAATTCCTCCCTCAAAATTCGTCACTTTGTAACAAACAAATGAGGATACCTCTCCCTCATAATATCCTCAAGATCCCATGTAGCTTCTTCTAATTGGTGGTTCCTTCTTAAAACTTTCACCAAGCGAGTGGTCTTGTTCCGTAGGACTTTTTCACTACGATCTAGAATCTCTATCGCCTATTCTTCATAAGAAAGATCTTGCTCCAGCGGTACAACTTCTGAGCTGAGTACATGTGAAGGATCAGGTATGTACTTTCTCAGGAGAGATACATGGAACACATCGTGAACTTGCGAGAGATTCGGTGGAAGCGCCAATCGATAAGCTACCTTCCCAACACGATCCAGTATTTTGAAAGGACCGATATACCTAGGGCTCAGCTTTCCCTTCTTTCCAAATCTCATTACTCTATTCCAAGGAGATATTCTAAAGAACACTTTATCACCAACTTCAAACTCTAGGTCTTTTCATCAGTTATCGGCATTACTTTTTTGTCGACTCTGAGATTCTCTTATGTTTTGTTGAATAGATCAGATCTTTTCTGCCATCTCATCAACAAGATGAGGTCCTAATAACTTTATTTCCCTAACTTCATCCTAGCTAGTTAGAGTCCTGCATTTCATTCCATAGAGAGCTTTATAAAGAGCCATATGACTACTAGAGTGAAATATATTATTATAAGAAAATTCTACCAAAGGATGGTGTTGATGCCAACCACCTTTGAAATCCATAGAACAAGCTCTCAGGATATCTTCTAGAGTTTCAATTGACCTCTTAGACCGACCGTCTGTCTAAGGATGATAACCAGTGATGAAACTCAACTCTGTATCCAGAGTATGATGAAGACTTCTCCAGAACATCGAGGTAAATCTCAGATCCCGATCAGATATAATGGAAAGTGGTACTCCATACAATCTTACCACTTCCTTTACATATATCCTGGCAATATGATCCAAAGAGAAATATTCTCTAATAGCAATGAAGTGTGCAGACTTTGTAAGACGATCAACTATGACCCAGATAGCATTATTGCCTTTGAATGTTTTAGGATGTCCGGTGACAAAGTCCATAGTGATGTTTTCCCATTTCCATTTGGGTATGGGTAATGGTTGTAACATCCCCTTAGAATTATGTCTCTCACCATTAACTTGCTGACAAACCAAGCTTCGAGAGACATATTCAGCAACATCTCTTTTCATTCCATCCCATTAGAAGTACTCTTTCAGGTCCCTATACATCTTCGGGCTTCCAGGATGAATAGAGAATGATGAACTATGAGCCTCATCTAGGAGCTCCTTCTTTAATTCTGGGATGGGAGGAACACAAAACAGATTCTTGAACATTATTATCCCATCACAATAAAGGTTGAATTCAGGAACATTTATCACCTTCTTTTGTAACTCTACATCTTCTTTCTTTGCCTCTTTAGTCTTCACATGTATAGATGGTAGAACATTCCTTTGAGAAAGATACGATTTTTCCCCTTCCATTATAATTCCAAGATCCATCCTTTGTAAATCCATAAATATTGGATCTTTTGTGATCCTCATCATGGATAAGCTAGCATGGTCTTGTCGACATAATGCATCTACCACCTTTTTTGATTTCCCAGGGTGGTAATGAATTGAGCAGTCGTAATCCTTAATCAGCTCCAACCATCTTCTTTGGCGCACATTCAGCTCCTTTTGTGTGAAAATATACTTTAAACTTTTATTATCAGTATAAATATCACACCTTTCCCCATAAAGATAATGCCTCAAAATCATTACTGCAAATATTACCGCAGCTAACTCCAAATCATGAGTTAGGTAATTTTTCTCATGGATTTTCAAATGTCGTGACATATAAGCTAACACCATATAATTTTTCATAAGAACACACCCTAGCCCCTTCTTGGATGCATCACTATAGATCATAAATCATTCTCCACTACAAGGTAGTGTGAGCACAGGTGCACTGGATAACCTTCTTTTCAACTCCATGAAATTCCTTTCAAATTCCTCTGTCCATAGGAACTTAACTCCTTTTCGAGTCAACGTGGTTATTGGATTAGATAATCATGAAAATTCATTCCCAAAACGTCGATAATATCCAGACAAACCATGAAAACTTCGAATCTCGGTTACGGTTGTTGGTATCGACCATCTTTCGATAACCTCTATTTTTTCTGGATCCACGGATATCCCCTCTTTTGAGATTATGTGACCCAAAACTGAAACTTTTTGAATCCAAAATTCACACTTGGTAAATTTGGCATAAAGCTTCTCCTTTCTTAGGGTCTTCAATATAATTCTCAAGTGATCTTCTTATCTTTGAATAGACAAGAATATCTTCTATAAAGACTACCACAAACTGATCAAGATAGTCTCTAAAGACTATATTCATCAGATCCATGAAGATAGCAGGGGCATTATTAAGACCAAATGGCATCACTATAAATTCATAGTGTCCACACCTTGTACGAAAAGCCGTCTTTGGTAAATCCTTTATTTTGACCCTTAATTGATTATAGCCTGAATGAAGATCAATCTTGGAAAAGTATTGAGCTCCGCGTAGTTGGTGAAGTACGTCATCAATGTGTGGGAGAGGATATTTGTTCTAGATCGTGATCTTGTTAAGTTCTCGATAATCAATGCAAAGTCTCATTGATCCATCTTTCTTCTTAAAAAACAGAACAGGTGCTCCCCAAGGTGACACACTAGGGTGTATAAATCCCTTATCAATATTCTCTTGGTGTTTCTTCTTCAATTCATGCAACTCAATTGGGGCCATTCTATAAGGTGTCTTTGAAATAGGTAAAGCACCCGATACGAGTTCTATTGAAAACTAAACATCACGATTTGGGGGAAGACCCACTAATTCCTCCTGAAAGACATCGTCAAACTTTCGTACAATGGGAATATTCTTAATCGTGATTTTCTCACCAACAATTTGAGATAAATAACCTTCATTTAGTGGAATCAAGTCCCATAAGATGGAAGAAATTTCCACCAGAAGGTTATGTTCATCCTTTCATCGATAGACGATCATAGATTGATCTGGAATATGAAATATGGCTTCCCTTATTTGGAAATTGATATGATATCCATATAAAGAAAGACAATCCATGCCAAGAATCACATCAAAATCCACTATAGGAAGGATCATAAGATTTTCAGGAAGCACTTTCCCACAATCATCAATCAGAGAAGAATTATAAACTTTTGATGCAACTATTGTTCCATTACGGGTTGTCACAGCTAACTCAATATCTAATTGTTGAGGTAATACATCGATACCTTTAGAAAATTATTTAGAAATAAAAGAGTGGGTGGATCCAGAATCAAATAAAACATTTTCTACATTATAATGGATGGTAAGTGTACCTTACATCACTTCGTTATCATACTCCACATCGCTGATAGAAATTGCATGTGGCATTCCTTTGTCTTTAGCCTTAAGAGTTTGTTGACGTCGATCAACATAAAAAACCCTTGTGTTAGGGCATTTATTAGCATAATTAACCATTTCCTTGCACTTGTAACATTTAAGTGTAAGCGGTGCACTTTGTGTAGCCTTTTCATTGTTCACATCACTAGACATCTTCTTCCTATCATTGCAGCATTCAAATGCCCGATGACCTTCCTTTCCACATTTAAAAAATTTACTTTTCCTTTTAAGACAACTCCATCTATGTTTCTTTCCACACTTTGAGAATAAGGGAAAACTCATCTTCTTTTCAGTGTTCTCTTTAGATTTTCCATTGAATTCCATTTTCCTCTTCTTATCAAACCCATATGACTGATGGGATACTATAATCTCCATCTCACCCTTGAGAGCACATCGAACGATTTCCCCATAACTATTGAAGTCCCTTATGGATAATGCCCTTATAAGACTTGGATTTAATCCACTAAAAAATCAATCGCTCTTACTCTCAGGTTGGATAATAATACCAGAAGCCTACCTTGAAAATATTGTAAAATTTGATTCATAGGTACCAACAGATTCATCATCCTTTTGCTTCAGTTCAAGAAACTACTACTCCATCTTTGTTCGAAGAGTACGAGGGATGTACTTATTGAAAAATAAGATATTGAACTCATACCATTACATGGACTCAATTTCATCCCTTTGACTTGTATTATTAATATGATTCCACCATTGATCTGCATCACCTTCCAAACGATATACTTCTAAGATAACTTTATCATGTTTAGAACATTGTAGAATTGAAAATATCTTTTCAGTATTACTGATACATTGTTCAGCAACTAATGGACCAGTAGACCCACTGAATGAAGGTGGACGCTGCCTCATGAAGGATTCAACAGAATTTTTCTCCTTCCTTTGCTCGTTTGGAAGTCCTTCATGATTCATAGCTTGAGAAAGTTGTTAGAGCATGGTGACAGGATTTTTCATTCCATCTCCCATAACGTTTGGTTGCTCAAGAGGAAAATCATTGCATTGCCCGTCGCATTCCGCATTAACACGGTTCCTTCGGGTTCCATCCATTGACTAAAACCAAGAAGAATAGTGTGATCAAAACAAATTATAATATAAAAACCACATAATCAAGAATAAAATTATACAATTAAGGTCTTATCATAGTTTGTTCTTGACCATTTTTAAAATACTAAGATTTTTTTCTATGCTTAGACTTATCCTCAGCGTTCTTACTAAGGTGTTCACATCCTAGTTTCCAAAGGATGACTATACCTTTCCCCTGATACCAACTATAACTACCCTTACTTTACATTCATGGTTATTACTACAATATTGAAGAATAATTATTACAACATATAACACAACCATGAATTGACCGTATAAGTATAGTGTCTTTAGAAACTCAGAATCATAAACAACTGGTTCATAAATCATCTACGTTGTCTCCCAATTATTTCATCAAATCTTGAGTACCTTTTTGGAATATCCTACTTAATATCCTTCTTCCTGACCTGGGTAAAAAAACATAGAAAAGGGTGATCTCAAATGCTCAGTATGGATAGTCCAAAGAAATATCAATCACATCATATTCATAAGAACATAACATTTTATAAATCATAACCTGCAAAAGAGATCATAATTTCATAACATGGGATAAATCATAGTAGTGAAATGTAATCTAAATAATCATAAATTATAACATGAAACTTTGTGGCATACAAACATAATCATAGAGATTCATTTATTAGTATTCAAGACTCATATCCAAGACTATCTTCGCAGACAAAGTCCATTTCTAAAGCGAGTGCATTCCTACTTTTAGTCCTATTTCACTGAACTGGAATAACCTAGCATTCCATAATGGTCTATCTCATGAGATATAAATATTTATCCAATGCATTGGAGGGAGATATAGGTCCCACCCATCTCATATTGAAATAATTCTTACATGTGCCACAAAATAAACATAAATCATTCATCATAACCCAAAGAATAAAATGTGTTTCATAAACATCATCCAATCATCACATAATCCATATAAAACAAATGGATCTTTCATCATAAGAAAAGTGAAATCATTTAAATCGTAGAGAAATTATAATTGAAACATACACATAAGAAATAATGTCATCTTAGATGGAAAATGATTTTTATAAAACACTTGAAATGAATTCTTGAGGAAAATATCCTTTCTTCTTCAAAATCATTTTCCTTTCACAAAATTCCATGAAATTTTAAAAGAAAAGTATTTTGATGAAAATTGTCATAAAATATTGTAGAGGAAACTTTATTAAAATGAGGGGTTATGAATCCGTAAAAATCTGTTCATACCATATAATTTAAAAATAACATTCTTCTCGTACTTTTGTCGGAAAATTCAAAAAGTTCCTTATGTGGTAAATAGAAGTAAGATTCCATTAATAAAATGTGGTAAATTCCAAAAATGGGTAAAAAGGACTTTAAAAATACATGAATACATTTTTAGAAAACATGGGCATAGATGAAAATAATAACCCCCATACTTACGAATAACAATCTTGGATAAGAACGTGATTGGAATAGTTATCCCTTGCCTAAGTTCTCATTTTCTTCATAAGTGTCTGAACCTATTGTATAATGATTTAAATAATGTCATTGAATTATTCTAGAATCATACTCATTGTTATGATATCATATATGTGAAAGGACCAGTTTGGGATATACCTAACACTGAGAGGGGGGGTGAATCAGTGTTGGGGACTTTTTAAACCAATTCCAACTTTTATCCATGTACCTCTAGACCTGTTAGGATCTTGATTCTCTTATTCTCTTTTCCATGTCGCATGAAATAATAGAAAGCAGTAAAAATGTGCACACGATATTTTTACAAGGTTCACCAGTCAATAAGAGTAGCTACGTCCTTGAAATGCATGGGTATGACCACTGCATGGATTCTCCACTATAAAGTAAAATGTTGTTACAATGGAGTGGCTAGGAAAACAATCCTCTAGCCAGTATGAGTCCCTACACTTTGGAGGGGGGTGGGAAACAATCCTCTTCCCTGGACTGGTGAAAGCCAAGTCCAACTTGTAGCCTCTAGCTGGTTCTTTATACTGCCTATTGAGACAGTCTTCTTCCTTCTTCAAAAGGTTGGTTCTGCTCTTGATCTATTGTAGTGCTCTTCACTTGATTACATGCAAAGCAGTAGGCAAGCAATTCTCTTCTTTATTTCTCTTCTTCTCTAATGCAAAAACAAACTGCACTAGTTCTTCTTCCTTCTTCCTCTTAGTGCAAAAACTGACTGCACTAATCACCTTCTTTCTTTAGCTAGAATCACATACACTAATGTGATTATTCAATCACTGAAGATCTGCTCACAAAGCATCATCTGAATTAACCTACCCTGAATAATTGTCAGCCTTCAGTTGGGCATACTCTGTTCTTCTTCTTCTCTTCCTTCTCTTCTCAATACCAACACCTGAGTGTATTGGTATACTGAATTCTTCCTTTGTGCAGATATGAGTTCAATTGCATGTCTAGTTCTTCTTCACATCACAAAGCACAACGAGAGTGTTAAACACCAGTCGTGTGAGTGCGGTTCAACTTCTCTTTGTGAAACCGAATGGTTCACAGTTCTCTTTCCTCCACAAGGCTGCTTCGAGAGTGCTCTGTACCTATCAAAGGCCTGCGGTACCCTCAAATTTTTCACGCAACCTTCTAGGTGGCTTGCGCATAAAATTCAAGCCTTGCGCGTAAAAACACCTTTTGGCACGAAAAACCCTTTTCGCGCACAACTCTTCTTTTTCGCGCAGAACATCCAATTTCGCGCAACAATTCTTTTTCCATGCAATACTTCTTCTTTTCGCGCAATGCTCTATACAACAATTTTTCCGCGCGCCAGAGCTCGGGATTTGTCTAAGTGTCGAGTCTCACATAATGAGAGTGGTTCACCCCATATTTATAGGCAGTTTGACCTTGCGCATAAAAACCTCTTCCTGCGCGTAAAACCTCCTCCATGCGCGTAAAAACTCTTTTATGAAACATCATATTTCGCGCCATGCTTCAATATTTTGCGCACCTCATGCCTTTGCCATTTTTCATCCTTCTAAGCATGAAGCACCCATTGCGCGCAAAATTCCGCACCGCGTTCCATATAGCGCGCAAACCCAATCTTTCCTGCAACATTAGATTTCGCGCACTGCTCCAATATTTCGCGCATTTTATGCATTTTCCAATTTTCGATCTTCTGATCCTGAACCATCATTTGCGCGAAAACTTCATTCCTCAATTTCGCGCACCACGCCAATATTTCACGCATCCCGCATATTTTTCGCGCAACCCGCTACTATTTCGCGCATCCCGCAGATATTGCGCGCACCACTTTATTTTTGCCCGAAACATGCCTAAATTTCCGCGCACTCCATTCCTTTGGCATTTTTCAACGTTCTGACCTTGAATAACTCTTTTGCACGTATAAACCATTTTCAATCTTATGCGCAACATCCATTGCCAAGCACATTTCTTCATCTCCCGATTTTCAGGCCCTAAAATTTGCCAAACACTGGAAAACGGCGCCACCTTAAATTGTGCTTTTCTGCCATCCCCAGATTGTCTATTTCTTTGCCATTTTATCTCTTTACGGCTTCCCATAACCATTCTTTTTCTCTTATCACGAATCCCACTATCGTGATATTTATCCTTTGATAGATCAGCTTAAGCATCTTCAGAGTTGCAATGGGAACTGAATCTTTCCTATCTTCCAGCAGCATCATTCCTTCCAATCAAAACATTATATGACTGACATCATCATTTCTCCCCCTTTCCTTCATAAGGCTTGCATCACAAGTTCTCCTATCTCATGATTTGTGTGAAATACATACCAGCAAAGCATCGTCTGATTTCTCTTCATGAAGTGTTTCCCAAGCCTGACATTCAATGCTATGATTACATAACAATGCTACAGGCATCCTCACTTCAGTCGATCTCCATTAACTTTGGAGTCCTTCTTCATCTCCTTCTTCATTTTGACCAGTATTGACCACAGTTGACAACAAATACAATCTTCATATACAAAGTGGTCCCAACAATATGGTCATATCCTTAGCTTCTTATTAGTAATATTTCATTGCTACTTGTTATTCGAGTGTTTATTACATTTTGTTCTTAAGCGTGTTTTGTCGAATAAATTCTCATTATTATGTTTAGGTTATAGATACCTAATTGACAGAATTTTATTACTGTAATATATATATCATATTTATTCATTCAATTCATTTATATAATCATTATGCAATGAAAATCATGTAGAACGAGTCGCATCACATCGTGGAGAAGGTATTTCGTACGTACGCACGAGCGATGATATCATTCCCATGATCATGTAATTGTATTGGAGTGTATGTATTCTATTTCAGAATCAATATCAATTTACAATAATCATATATAGTTGTTATTTACACCATTATAACCATCCATGTAAGGTGGTGGTGGAAAATAGATTACACCACGGCGTGGAGACGGTATTCCGTACGTACGCACGCACAATGATTTCGTTTTCCGTAGGATGGATAGATGGTGAAATAGGGTTGTCTCATACTTATAATAACATATCAGTATATGAGTGATACTGATTTTATTAATTAATAATGATACAACTAAAGAAGAATAAGTTGAAGACGAAATAAAGTTGAATGAATCAGTAACGGACATTACCTCTTCTTTGAAGCGCCTCTTTGAGACCTCCTTTTAGAGCACTAAAATTGGTCTTTGAAGAATACCAAGACCTCTACAATGTTTCTAGGGAATTGGAGAGGACAAATCGGCAGGGTATGTCCGAGCATGAAGGCTCAGTGTGGTGTGAGGAGGAGAGGAAGGAGGTGCCCTTTTATAAGGGAGGAGAGGGTCACCTTAAAAAAAATAAAACTATTATTTTATTATAAAGTCATATTCCGGATTTAATAGCTCCAAGTTGATTTATTTTGAAGCTAAGGTGGGGATGGGTCTAAATCCCTTCATCAAATAGAATTTTGACAAGTTTAGTTTACTATTTTAACCTTATCATTTAGATTTAACTTTAAGTTTGATAATTTAACTTTTACTGTGTCTTCTTGTTTTCTAACACTATAAGGTTAATAAACATACTATAACAAGCCAAAATAACCCCAATTTGTTTATTATTAATATATATAACCTTATCTAAGTCATTTATCCGATCCTTATATTTTTAAGAAGAAAATAACAATTAATAATATAATATTTGTTTTAAAAACTATTTTATGTCAAATTCTGACACTATTTGGTAATTGATTTTTGTGAAAATCATAACAGAAATATTAGTTCAATAAAAGTTAATTAAGTCAATAATAACATGTCTTATTAACATATAAAATTATTTTAATTGATAAAAAGTCTCCAATTTCATTTATTTGTGTATTTATAACATCAATTATGTCAATATTATATTAATAAAATAATTACTGCATCATCATTATGTCATAAATAAATTAAATTATTTAATGTCTAAAAATTACAAATAAAATACCATTATGTAGGAAATTTTTTTAGATTTCTAATGAATATTTATAGTGGAATTTATCTTATTTATAACCCTATATTAAAAATGATTTAGTTATTAAACATAGATTTTAACTATTTTAACCTAGATTTAAATAAATTAATAATAAATGTCCTAATCTAATCCATGTGGGCCTAAATGGTCATATTTTATTCCTAAGGTTCTTTTTGGACGAATTACACTTATCCAATAGAATTAGGACATGTGTTAGGGTAATAATAATAACATTTTTACCCTTAATTACCCTATATCGTTTTAACTGTGGTAATAAAAAGTAAAAAGTTACTAATCACCAAAAATTATTTTCAGCTCATTGAACCACATTTTCATCCTTGATATTAACCATGTCTATATGATTTTCGTACTTCCACTCACAGAAGCTGTAAAATTATGTTTTATGTAAATTTGCAAATTCTCCTAGGAGATGAATAAAAGACGGTGAAAGGTTCAATAAAATTTTTATATATCTAAAATTATTATAAAATGACTCCAATGAATTAATTTGAACATATAAAGGTATTATGTATCAATTTTGACCCCAAATTAATTTGAATAAAATAAATAATTATTTAAATAAAAAGTCAGTGTTTAAATAGTAACATAGTGTTTTCACTATTCATTATAAATTGAAAGTTTTTAGAAAAATACCAAAATTTTACCCTAGGATAATTTTGATATTCTGAATCCAAAAATGAAGTCCATTTTGAAAGATAAAATTTATAAAATTTCAAAAAGTAGTTATTAGTATTCATAACGGCTAGTTTTAGTAATATTTTAATAGCATATCGTTGTTTAGTGAAACTCGGTATTGCGTACAACACAAGCTATCTAGGAAGGCTGTGGATGCGTGTAATGCAAGACAAGATAGTGTTGTGTGTAGTGAAATATTCATTTTATGATTTATATAAAATAAAAACAAAATATTTCTCATTAAAGTATCAGGTGTTACATCCTGGTTGTGGTGGTAGAAACGCGGTACTCGATAGGAGTACCTCTGTAGGCTATTTGGGTATGCGCCTGGTTGTGGAACCGGACCCACAGTGGGGAGTGCCTTGGTGACGCAACGGACCCATAGTACTCAACATGAAAATTACCTCAGTAGTCTGAGGATAGTGGGATGCACCTTTGTGTCGTAGTAGGCCCACTGTACTCTATAGGGGAGGAGTTCTCCTGCATCTGGGATTTTGATAATGTGAATGAAAATCTAGGTTGAGCTGAGTCAGTAACTTTTGTGTTTTCCTCATGATTGTGATGGACTACTTGATAATTTCGGTATATGAATAGGCATATACATATGTGGGGTTATCTGTTGATTTCAGACATTGGGGTTTATATTTGTTGGTTTTTGTGAGACATTGAGAGACTTGGGGTCCCTACTGAGTATCATTATACTCCCCCCTGCACGGGCTATGCCTCCACATTGTTGTGTTGGATGCAGATAACAGACAACACTGATTGAGGCTGAGAGGACTAGGACTGGACGGTACCTGGAGGTGGACCATACGGTTTGATGGTACACTGAGGAGACCAACAGACCTGGATTACTGAGGAGGTGATCTGTACCTACACTTTAGGTAGGAACCCCAGAGGATGACCCAATGACAGTTTTTATTTTCTCCAGTTGTACTTTTAGTTTCTAGTACATTACAGTAGGGCGTGTATTTCCAGTACCATATACATTCATCACACTATTGTGATACAGTTTTACGTAATATTTTGTTTCCATCTTGTTCTATGTTGTGTGTGTTTACATTTTATAATGGAAATGACTTCCCTTTTTTTGGTAATTAAGCCTTTGGTGCTTGTCTCCAGCCCCTGGCCTATGGAAGGTGGGTTTGGGTTAGTCACTACATGTGCCCTGTGGGACGGTTCATGAAAAATTGGTATCAGAATAGTTGGTTCTACCGCAGAACATGGGAATCTGATCTTTTTTGTGAAGAAATAGTGTAATGTTTAGTGAGTGTGGATTTGAGTTTAGGGAGTCCAGTGTTGGGGCGGTGGCCATCATATTTATACACCAGGACCATGACTTATGATTTATAAATCAGTACACGAAACCAATGATTGCATGTGTGTTTACAAAAGTTTTCTATAAGTTAGCTCAACCATGTTATCTCTCCAGGTGTAATATTTTGACCGTTTCACATATATTTCTTTCTGGATGCCTCCCCGCAGATGATCACCTAGTGTCCCAAGAGTTGTACACACAGATAGCCCACCGAGCGAAAATGCCTCGGTGTAGGGCCCTTTTCCAATGGAGGAACCAGTGGTACCAATTCCCATGAGGCCACGGAGGCCACCAGCCCTAGCAGTGGACAATGGACACAACTTGAGAATATTGCATGAGTTCCATCTCCAGAGTCCACCCAGGTTCTGGGGACAAACAGACTCATAGTCGGCTAAGGATTGGCTGGAGGCTATGGTGAAAGTGTTCCGACTGGTAATGAAACATCCCAGGAAAATAAAGAATATGAAATTTTCATATTTATTAATATTTTTGGATTAAATATTACTTTTACTTTAAAGGGGTTTCTATGTTTGATAGCGTACCCAATATGCAACAATGAATTTCATTGAAATCTTACATTGCACACTAATTATATAATACTATTATTTTTAAACGGTAGTTAACTCATAGTCGTTGTGTTGGAGGTAATGAAAAAACTAACTACGATATGATTATACAAGATTGTTAAATGTATTCACATTTATCCAATAATATTTTAGAGTCTTAAAATTTGAATAAATTTAATTTTAAGCACAATTTACATTAAAAGGTTGATTTACTGCCTTTTAATGGAGAACCATCGTTAAATATAGTTTTGGTCACTTTAATAAATTTTATATGGCCAAATAAAATCCTTCTTTAGATTGGGGAGATTAAAAATTTACTTTGTCTAAATTTTTTGAATTTTTCCGAAAAAGGTCATTTTTTATGAATAGTTTAAATATTGTATTTTAATTCAAAACTATGTTTTTATCTAATTTATGTATATGGTTATATTATCTTTTCAATTGGTTTTAAAGTGTAATTAGAATATATTTTTACCATTTAATCCAATTTTGTTCATTGAAATTAATATCACTTTTAAATTGGACATAAACAAGTATCAATCTTTTGATTGATATTTTTTCTTAAAAACATGCTATTTGTTTTGATAACGGGAATTAATTTCAAAATTAATTAATGACACTTATATGTTTTGAATTTTCAAAAATAGAATTCAATTTTTAATTTGGAATTTCAAATATAGCTTAGGATGAATTTTTGGTATTTTTCCGAAAAACTTCAATTTATGATTAATAGTGAAACCACTTAGTGGTAGTTTAAAAAACTGTCGTTTTCATTTAAATGAAATTTTACCACTTCTGTGAATTGAATTTCAAAAGTAAGACATACATGGTTGTTATAAAGAAGTAAAATGTGGTTCATTACGGTGAAAATAATTTTTGGTGAATAGAAACTTTTGACATTTATTTACCATGGTTAAAGGTAAATAGGTTAATTCAAGGTAAAAGGAATATTATAATAATTCAAAATTACCTTAACACTTGTCCAAACCTTATTGGTTGAGTCATTAACGACCATGGTAATCATTGGGACGATTTTGGGACCCCATTGAGCCACTTGGGTGTGAAAATGACAATTTAGATTAATTAATTTAATGTAAAGACAAAATTGACATTAACAACAATTGTTTAGTAATTAATTTTTATGTTTTGTTATATAAGTACTATTTTTGATCATAAATATTATTTGGAAAATTAAAAATATTTTCTACATCAGGGTATTTTTTATAATATTTAGTCATCATATAAATTAAATTATTTATGAGACAAAAATAATGCAGTATTTACCACATAAATAAATGATTTAAATAAATATGATTATAATGATTACATTATTATCCAAAACATGTACAATTATTATTTGATTATTTTATTTCGAATATGAGTCATCTTATCTACTACCTTAATGATTTTTGTACCATTAGAAACGGAATATCATTATATAATAAAATAATGTTTTCACACTTTCCTAAAGAGCCTCTCCTCTCCCTTATAAAAGGAGACCACTTATAACAAATTTCTCACACCTCTCCAGCCATTTGGATCGTCCAAACTCTGCCTAATTCCACTCCCTACATCCCTCTCCTCCTCTTAGAATCCTTACCATAGGCATAAAGCATTTCAAGAAGTCCTTTTGGTTCAAACCAAAAGAAGTTACCAAAATTAAAGGTAACAGTTTCTCTTAATTTTTTTTTATTTTACTTCTCCAACCCATAAAATATTTTTATTCCTTTATTTTGTAACAACACCAGTATCCTCAATATTCTAGGATATTTTTATGAGATGTATTCAATCTTCACATACACACACCTCCATCTGATGGATGAAGAACATAATGTTTCTGTGGATGGAAAACTAACGCCTCACGAAATTATTATTGTTCAATTACATCTTACGACCTCTCATGGTGGCCATTATTATAGAATTGTATTTATATATGATATATATTATGTTTATGATTTCATTATTCTTCTGTACTTTCCAATTATATCAATCCTTTATTGTTTCCAAAGTGGGTAAATATGATAATCTGATTTGAGTAAGTGCAGACTACCGCCCCCTCAAAGTGATATGAATCGTTAATGCCTTATGTGGGATGTATGAAGGAAAGAGTTAATGATATTATACTATGATTATAATATAACTATGTATAATTATTTTTCAATTCCATTAAAATAAGAAATATAAATGAAAGTAGGGTTCATGTGTACGCACGACTTACCGTCTCCACGAACGGTGCATTTCATTTCTTACCTCCATGTACTATTACAAATACATGTATATGATGGATATATATGATATATATGATATATAAATCGTGAATAAATTCTGGATATAATTATCCTTCGACCACATGAAAAACATGTAATTATAGGAAGTCCATTTTTGAATCAAGTACCAAATATCCACAAAATGAGGGTTATTAACTTAAATGATTAAATAATGTTTATAACATGGTTATAAGTTATATAAAAGATATAATAAACCTGAAAAGGTTTTTAAGAAAATATAAATTACCTTTAGTTTATTATTCAGGAGATTAAATAACGATCGAGTCATGTAGGACAGGAGGTATGGGATCTGACCTCCCTCTTTCTTTTCAAGTACTCCCTTTTATGTCATTTCATTTA
The DNA here is from genome assembly GCA_963277665.1 of Viscum album. Taxonomy (NCBI): domain Eukaryota; kingdom Viridiplantae; phylum Streptophyta; class Magnoliopsida; order Santalales; family Viscaceae; genus Viscum; species Viscum album. The sequence continues at coordinate 897,461,811 of OY728151.1, read as the reverse complement.
TACTCCATATTCTTATGTTTTAGGTTGTTATTTTATATTCACCATACAATAATTTTTATTTTCATATTATGAGAGACCCCCTCTTACTGTCACCAATTCATTTTATGAATTTTTAAGAGGCACCATTAGGCTGCCTAATTTTTGTAATGGATTTTCTTATCTCACTTTTAATTCCATGATATTTCTATTGTTAGCCACTTATTCATTGCATGTGGTGTATTGTGTACTGCCATTTGATATGTATTATCATGATTCTCATTATATTCATGATATTCTGTGATTCATTTGGTAGTTATTAACTTTGGGTCATACGACTCGATTGATTACAAGGTGGTAAGTGGTTTTAATCTTAATTTTTATCCACATGAGATTCATGCTATATTTGCCACTACTTACTTTTGTGTGGTGTATTTAATTCAAATAATTGTATTATTTGTGTAATATACTTTAATTTATGGGTATTTACATCTTCATTGTATGATCCTTCTTTCATGTGGTGTATGTTTCGTAAGTTACCAAATCGGTAAGGGAACCTTTCACCCTCATCTCTTTATAAAAGGTATATTTTTATTATGTATTACATGTTATTATGTTGGGATATGTTCTTATATATCCATATTGATGTAAACATTATTTACAAGTGATTATATTACCTTTTTTATCTCATCAACTCATTTTCTGAATTTTAAAGGGACTTCGTTATGCTGTCGAATTTTTACAAGGGAACCTCTTAACCCAATTTCAATTATTTGGGTTCAACTTGTACTTATTGAATATGTCATCCTATGAATGTGTTTTAATGACATATGATTGTTTTACACTTAATATCCACTTATACAGGGTGTATTTATATTTTACACACAAAATTATGAGATTGAGGTATCCTTAATTTAAGGATACCATCTTTATAAGGGGTTTCATGTCAATTTACATTTCCACTGAGACTTCATTGTTGTTATACACCAACTCACTCTTATGTGGTGTATATACTGTCCTTTGAAATATTATATCATGAATACCTGTATTCTATTGATATTATAATTTTCTGATTAAACGTTATTTCTCAATTATTTTGTATTCAAGCGTCTCTCATTTTTTTAAAAATATCTTTAACTAAAATATCATTTTAAATGTTTTAAAGACTTATTCATCTAAATATTTCAGATTAATATCCATTTTTTAAAAATTGGTTTTAGGATTTATTTATATGGACCTTAATATTTTCAAATGATAATTCATTTAAAACCTTCAATGTGGTATGAGACACTTTGATTCAAAATTCTCTTTTTAAATTGTTTCTCAAAATGGATTGATTATTTCATTATCTTGAAATTACTTATTGTTATTGAAAAAGAAATATTATTAGAGAAATGTTTATATTGGAAATATTTTTTGATAGTACTTGGACATTTGACGGGTGGTTACGTGATAAACCATATGATGGGTGGTGTCGTGAATACTAGGACGGGTGGTTACGTTATAACCTCCAATTAATTGGGTATGGAAGTCGGCCATATGGCTATTCCATTTAGTGTTCTGTGAGGAAGTTGACTGTATGGTTATTATATTTATATATGTTTATGTCACAAGTTACCTTTATTCGTTATTTGTTCTTTATATGGGATTTATTGTAATATTTTTGTTACAAAAGGGTAAGTAATGATCTATTATTCTATTAATGGTATTTACTAATTCATAATGGTGAAAAGTATTAATTATGTTAAATTATTCTGGGTTTACGTTTTGTTTTGAAAAACTAATAGTTTAATTCTTTGTGTATCTCTTACTAAGGTTTTTATACTCATCCCATGTTTTTGAAATGTATTTCATAGGACAAAATTTGTAATAGGGTCAAGGATGGGATCATGGAAAATTCATGTTGTCTAAAAAATGGAACTAGACATGAATGTTTTTAAGAGTTCAGGTTTTGTAAAAAAATGGAAACTGTGTAGAAGTGTCTACCTTGTATGTCTTTCTAAATGTAATAGTTATGGCCTAACTCTCTAAAAATATAATCCTAAAAAGGTCCTCAATGTGAATTATTCATTTAATTCAAGATTTTGAAATGTTTTAAGGCCGGGTCCTTATAGTTGGTATCAAATGTCGGTTTAGACAACTTTAGAGGTTAGGGTGTTATCTAAGTATAAGTAACATAACCATAATGGTTAGCATAATAGAAAGTGTTGTAGTTATTTTAAATGATTTTAAGATAACATGAATAAGTATTTACCCTCCTCATATGATATTATATCATGATTTTAATGATATTCTCACACTGACCTTTTTGGTTTTTGTAACTAGCTGGATATAACAGGCACCCAAGTAATAGCGGATGTGATGGAATTAGTGATAGTTTTCGGAACAAGCAATTGAATGAAATGAGAGATACAATGAGAAATCTTGTAGTTATTTTCAACCAACTATCTGGATTAATTATTTAAAACATAATTTTTTTTGATTTTTATAAGGCATCGTATATTCGAGAAATAAATACATATGGAATTTCAGGTAATTTTCATAAAGTTAAGTATGTTAAAAAACCTATGTGTCAAGGATGTGGAAAGAAACACCTAGGAAAATGATTCAAAGGGACTGTAATATGCTATAGATGTGGGAATAATTGTCAAAAGCAAGAACCTTCCATGGAAAAAGTAAGCATCTAGTTGAGTCTAGGAAAGGGAAAGAAGTTATTTATTAGGGAACAATTGAATGTTTTAAATGTGGTGTGCATGGACATTATACAAACATGTGTCCTACGAAGATGTTTCGATAATGGGATCACCAAGATCGTACAAATAATTTTTTAGCAACACCTAATGCCATTCCGATTGAGGGTGAAGAAACTGACAATGAACAATGAATGGTATGGATTATTTCTTAACATATTGTCACGACCTGACCCTACCCGGGCTCGAGCCGCAACTACCCCAGGCCCGCCTCCATAGGCCAAGGGCTGGCGACTAGCGCCGAAGGCACAACAACTCTGGGAGGCCTTTGCCTAAGCCCCTGTACATACGCACATGCAGCAAACTCAATGCAAAAGAGCAGAGTAAAAGAAAAGACAAGAAGAGTAAAAAGAACAACTGCTATAAATAAACCACAGAGTGCATCGACCACTATAAGTACAAAGTACAAACAGAAAAGAAAAGGAGAAAAACATGCGCCCAATCGAAAAGTTCCACAACACGGAAACAAGAAAACAAAAAGAGAAATAGCTGGCGGATCTCCCACCCAGATCCCAGCCACGACCACCGCACGTGGTCCCAAGCTCCCACGCTCCTACGCTCCACTGAAGTCATGCTCCACCTGTCCATCGTCTGTAAGGGCACACCAAGTGCGGGCAAATCCCAAGTAGGGGTGAGTATAAAAGTACTCAGTAGGATACACCGAAGGCTCGAGGGAGCAACAAAGGAGGTACCGAAGGGTGAGCAGTAGAGCGAACAAGGAATAGAAAGGAGTACAACTGGAAGTGTAGTAAAGAGTCCATCTCAACCCATCAAGAGAAAGGTAGAAGACTCGTCCTACCACAAGAAGCTGGACGCGGAAAGCACGTGGCATACCCCGCGCGTCTTCGCCTCTCCTGAAGGAGAGTAGCCAAAACCCAAGGAGTGGGTACTCAAGACATGGTATATACAAATCCATATGCTCTGTCGAGATGCCTGAACAACGTCTTAAGGGGATCTCCGCCCCGCAGCTCAGCCTTAGAAGATGAGTCACCAACAGTCCCAAAGGTAAACCCATCATCGATTCCCAGCATCCCGCATGTCTGCCCCTCACCGCAAGCCAAGGGGCGCAGTCACCGCACCTTGATACTGTCCGCTTTGGGCGGCACTAACTCGCACGCACGGTTTTAGATCGCGTCACAAGAACGTGTCTCGGTGGGGAAAGTGCCCCTCGAACTTGATAGTTCTAGGGAAAGTCAAACCACGCCTCGTCATTGTCCTGCAGTCAAGAGGTCTCCTCAAAGTCAAGCCGTCACAACACTGACCCGTATAACCAAGTGTCCCGCTCCGGTAACCACGGAGGAAAGCCACAGACTAGCCTAGTACTAAGGACTGAGTCTGGAATGCCAACAAATGACCCACTGCCCAGCCCTGTTGGAGGAAAATTCATAACCAAATATCAGGTGACCCACTGCCCAGCCCTGCTGGAGGGTAAACCATAATACAAATGTCAGGCGACCCACTTCCCAGCCCCGCTGGAGGGTAAACCATATTCAGATATCGGGTGACCCACTGCCCAGCCCTGCTGGAGGGTAAACCCTAACACATCATCAGGCAACCCACTGCCCAGCCCTGCTGGAGGGTAAACCAAATTACATCATCAGGCGACCCACTGCCCAGTACCGCTGGAGGGTAGACCTGGGATAAGTCGACAGGTGACCAATTGCCCAACCTTGCTGGAGGGTAGACCTGGAACTAGATGACGGGCGACCCACTGCCCTGCCCTGCTAGAGGGTAGGCCCTAAGAGGTCGTCGGGTGACCCAATTCCCAGTCTCTACTGGAGGGTAGAACCTAAGCATCGGGTGACCCACTGCACAGTCTCTGCTGGAGGGTAGACCCTAGAAGCCAATGAGTAACCCGCTGCCCAGCCCCATTGGAGGGTAAAACTCAGAACTACTCTGGCCACATCCACTGATGGGTACAAAACTGTCCAACCAAACACGGAGTGGGTATCGTGCAACCACCTGACTCTAGTACAACTCACCCTGAATGGTTCAGCGCCTGTCCCAACACTGGGTGGCTAGCACCGCTACCGGCCAATCCATCAAGGACGAAACCAGGGGGATACCACTCAACCCTACTGGTCAAACCAATGCACAAAGCCAGAGGAAATTAACTCCACCCTGCTAGCCAAACAAAAGAGCACAAGGGGACCCCCTACACCGCGATAGGTCCAAGTACGTAAAGCAGAACATGACACGCACGTGGGTCCCACACGACGTGTGGCCCCAGGTCAACCCCAACCAAGCGCACAAACATCTCAGGTACAAACCACACATACCTCCAAGCGCTCCCGTATACTCCCAAAGTATACCTCGTTCCAGCCCATAGGCTATCATGCACCCGGCACCCAACGTCAACGCGAAGGCGTGACGTAACAACTCCACCTCAAAGGCCCAGGCACGACCAATCGCGTCACCTCAAGCATTTACATCACTCACATGGGAGAGCACGCGATCACTCGCCAAAGGTCCGCTATAATCAAAGTAGGGAGAACCACCACTGGAGCACCTTCAGTGCTTCCACATTTCTCAAGATCGCGCAAGAGGCTCCGTACAGCCAAACAGATCACACCGTTGTAATCCTTGCTAAAAAACACGCGAGTTAGACTACTCACTCGCCTGAAACGGTCAACAGGTGGAAAAGGTACTATTCACCATGAACAACCCGCGTGGGGCCCACACCAGAATCCCAAAACTGAACCAATGGATCACGCAACTATGATCCCCTCGAAAAAACACACAACATAGGCCGCTCGCATGCCCCGAACGGGCGTCCGATGGAAAAGGCGTAAAACGCTACACGCAGGTCGAAAGACGGGCCGTGGGGCCCATGCCTCAACTACGGCCTCAATGCCGGGAACCACCCTGGAAGCCTCCGCCTCGACGCCAGGGTTCCAACGCCACTGACGGCGCTTAAATCGGACGTGGGACGCGTCCGCGTAGTCCAAAACAAGAGTCCCGAAAAAACGCTCGTCCACTTAAGGATGTGTCGCGCCTCAGCGACCACTAATTTCGGGAATTTAAAATTCCCGAAACCATATCAAAAGCATCGCCTCGATGTAAGTTCCGCTCTGCCGTAGACGGCGCGCATAACGGATGCCCGTAGCCCGAAATACGGGCGTTCGAAGTCTGAGGGGAAAGCCCCTTGGGCCGGACCGGCCCGGCCCGCGCCGGCCGGCCCGGTCCGCACAGCCGGCCCGTGGCTCAGCCGCGGGTCCGATCCACCCCGCCGCGGCCTACTGGCCGCGGCTTGTTCCAGCCGACCGGCCGTAGCTCGCGGCCGGTTGATTCCGCACAGCGACCCGAAAAACGCGGGTCATGGTAGTGCACGGGGGTCGCGATTCGCGGCCCCCCCGTTCTCCTCCGCCTGCCGGCGCCCACAGCCGGCGCGGCGACCAGCTTCCGAAGCCATCGCTGAAGGCCACCGCCACCTCCCGGCAAGTGCCACTGCTACCTTCGAAGACCCGCTGACCGCCCTGCTCCGCCTCGCTCCGCCCCGTGCCGCCGCTCGAACTCACCGGAACCCAAAAACCCGCAAAGTTCGGCGGATCATTGCGGATGCTACGGGGCTCGGAATTTGAATCTGAAAGATGCGTTGGATAGGTAATGTACTCTAATAAGCATTCATGGGATTCTATAGAAGAGAAAACCGCAAATATATTCTAAAATCGGGGTTCAAAGGGGGGGTTCGGGAATTAAAACGAAAACGAACACCGCCTACCTCATGGGGCTTCGCCCAACGCTTCCCGCGCGATCCGCCCCGCGCCGTTGCCTCGCCGGAGTTGGCTCGCCAGAGCACGCCTCACCGGAGCAGTCTCACTGGATGTGAAGGGGAGGGGAGGGTTGTGAGGAAGAGGAGGACGAGGAAGAAAAGGGGGGGGGGGTGCGTGTTTAAATAAAAACACTTAAACACCCAGCCCGACACGCCCCCGACTCCGCTCCCGAAGCCGACAAAAAAGGAGGGTGTCCCTGGGGTAAACACGACGCTCCGATCACAACGGCGGTCTCGGAATTTTACTCTGAGACCCTGTTCAAAAGTTGATAAACTTAGTGCCCGAGGCCGCCAAATTACGAAAACGCCCCTGGGGCCATTTTTCACAAACGGCATGCGACCATGAATCTTATACCCCTCCTAGGGTAAACGGCACACTACGAACTCAACGGTGCCCTCAGTTTTCCAATCCGAGCCACCGTATAAGAGATAATAGCGTTTCGCCAGTAAACGAATAAATTAATTAATTAATTTATCCGTTTAACCTTCTGAAAGCGAGGGAGGGGTCCAAACATCCCACGCCAACAAGTTTTATGTCGTTACTAGGGTAAACACCACATTACAGACCAATCCGTACACTCGGATCCCAGATCCTAAACTCCGTTTAGGAGTCATTCCATTTATTTAGCGTTTCCAGTGTGAACGCACTGAAAATTTAATTCCGACCACTCCAGGGCTCGGAATCGCACGCCGTCTGAAGGTGTTGCTCTAGAATATCATCAAGAATATTCCAAAGTCTTTCGTAGCAAAACCTTGGTTCTTACACATATGCTTTTATATTATTGAATATTAGGATATGATTCATGATTCTGTTTGTAGGAAAGAAGTATTTCAGAACAAGTTGAAAAGGAATGGTTAATGGATCATGAATAATGCTGAATGTGTAAGAAGTAAACATATAAGGGATTCAATAGTTTTGGTAGATTTTAGGATGGTGAAATTCTTATAGGTACTAAGTCTCTTTTGATGATGGGAATTACATTAGAAGACTTTTTATAGTATGTGTAAACATAAGGGTTGATATATGAAAATTTTATTCAAGGAATAATTATCTTTTCTTTTGTGGGTTATAAAGATCTGAAAATTTCATGGAATTTTTTTTCTTAATTTCTTTGGAATTTTACGAGACCGCGGCTTCTAACAGAACCTGATTCAGAGGCCCAGTGTGCCCGAAATCAAGTTCTGAATGTTAGCTCGGGTACATTCAGTGAACGAACGAGCGTGTTTTTCTAACTTTTGAACCAGTCATCGGAATCGAAATCCGAGGACACCGATGGAACCGCAACTCCGGTAATTGCATAAGGATACCTTTTACGAAGGTGTGTTTTCTCGGGAGGAGTTGTTTAAAATTTGACGTGTATGTGAAGAATAAAAGAAAATTTGTAATCTAATTTTGGTTTTCATCTAAGTAGATTTATCTTTTGTGTGGAAGATGGGTTGGTAACATACATTGGGAGAATAAAGGGGAGGTGGGGCCCAAATGAGCCCCCACCTTTTCACATTCCCCATAACCTCTTTAAACTCTTCCTTAATGTTGTGACTTTACCTCTTATCTTATAATGAATGCCAACACACTCTCTACTCAACTAATTGAACACATTAATTAATTGAAATAGTTTTGAATTTTAAAAGTGTTGGAATGTGTTAATAAATTAAGACAAAGTATTAATTTATTTTGGTTGATGGGTTTTGTGGGGAAATGGAGGAGATAGAACTCATCTACTTCGTTGTAGAACACGAAGAACTTCACGAACCCGACGAAGAACGCCGTCACTGCAAGGAGTGATGACGTGCCGTTCTTCTTCCCTCTCCACAGCCTGTGAGAGACTCCTTCGTCAAAGAACGACGACACCCATAAAGAACACCCATTTTCTCTTATCTTCTAATGTGTCAAGATAGAAGATGCCGACCGCGGTGATCTTCACCAATGACAGCGTTCTTTTTCCCTTGTCATTGATGGAACGAGACCGTCTTCCGCAACGCCGATTTCCGCGCAGATGACGAACGAACCTTGAATCGAGGTAGGGGTTTGGTTTTGTACGTGAATAAATTCCTTTCGTTATTAATTTAATATTCGGGACGCCTATTATCAATTTAACGGGAGGAGGTCGGACCACCCGAACACGGCCGATCCTCCTCCCCATTTGATGTGTGTTCGTTGCGGCTCGAACAAAGGCGGCGCAGTGCAACGACACCACGCGGAAACAAGAAGGAATGAAACGAAGGAGCACGGCTCCGTCTCACCTCTACATTGAGGCCGAACAATCCACGGTGCCATCTCGCCACGCTGGAGAACCTCAATGATCCCGTAGCTAGAGTGGGTCCACGGCAGAGGGGCGTGGCGCCGTCGCGCCGCCCCGGTCGGACAGGGCTGCAGATGTGCAAGGCGGGGCGGCCAGAACCGCCGGCCGCCGACACCTCAGGAGGTAGGACCATGGTAGAAGCACCAGCCGGCCGGACCGTTTCGGCCGTTTTAGTGGGAGACCGGGGGTCGTAGCCCCCTGTTGGAAAAAAGAGCGTCCCCCACGTGGGGGGGGGGGGGTTTGCCAATCAGGGGGGCACCCCCCCCCTTTCCGCGACAGATCGGTCGAGCGGAGCTATACGGCCACGCAGGATGCACCCTCCCAGGCCGGGCCAGGCCGGGCCATGCCCCAGTGGGCCATACCTTGACCCAGGTCGGGTCGACCCGATTCAGGCTGACCCAGGGGGTTGTGGTCTGGGTCGTTCCGGGCCTGAAACCCCCTAAAACTAGTTAGGTTCGCTTAGAAACCCATAACATGGGCTATAGACCTCTGATCGATGCATCGTCTATTTCGATGAAATCCTTGGATCGAGTCGGTCGTTTCGGTATGTTACACTCAAGGTTTCAGAGAACTTTGTGTATGGCTGGGTTGGTTTGACTCGAAACCAACCGGGCCATCGGAGCAGATATGCATATAACTTGAGCTCCGGACGTCCGATTGACGTGCAGTCTACCTTGTTGGATTTCTCTTGATGAGATGGAACATTTTCCATACTTCTCCTGAGTTTTGGACACAGTTGGAGTAATTCCAGGTTGGATTGTACCAGAAATCCAACCGGGCCCCTGGAACGGAAAAGCTGATAACATTCAGACTGGACGTCTGTTTGAAGAACTGTCAGCGGCGTTAGTGATCACATTGAGAAACGGTCCATATGAGTATAACCTAGGATATTTCGGGGTACAGTTGAGATACAGCTGTGTTGGTTTGCACACGAAACCAACTGGGCCCCTGGGACCAAAATGCTAATAACTCACAGACCGGGAGTCCGATTGACGCGCCGTCTGTTGGGTTGAGACCCCCATGACGAGGTTGTCCTTTGATATACTTCTTAATGGGACATTGTGATACATGGAGTATCGACCTGTAGATCATGGAGCGGACCCTCCCAGAGACGAGCAAACGGAGTACAGAGACCGTGTACCCGGCTGAGACCTAACGACTTCTTGACCGAATCCACTTGGAGTGAGTCGGCTAGCCCAGTGGACAGAGAACTAATGTGTTTGGGTGAAGACCCGTGACGGACGGAGCGCCTAGTATCAGGAAGAAGACCCGCTGTACTTGACATGAGGACTACCAATGTAGGTTATGAGGGGGAGCACTACTGTGTGAGGTGGCAAACCCATGGAGGAGGAGCACTACTTTGTGTGGTGGTAGACCCGCGGTACTCGACAGGAGAAGTATCTCAGTAGTCTGAGGTTAGTGAGTAGTACCTCAGAGTTGTGACAGGATCACTGTACTCGTCAGAGACGGGTCTCTTCAGCAGTTACAGTTTCGATAATGAAAATCCTGTTTTGAGCTGAGTCTATGACCATTGTGTTTATCTCATGATTGATATGGGTCACTTGATAACATAGGTATATGTATGGGCCTATACCTAGGTAGTGGTTATCCGTTGATATCGTATCCTTTGTGTTTCCTCATGATTGAGATGGGTTACTTGATAACATAGGTATAATTATGGGCTTATACCTAAGTAAGGGTAATCCGTTGAGATCCTTCTTTGTGGTTATCCTTGTTGTATTTGGTGATACTATAAGGGTATTAAGGTCCATACTATGTATCATATACTCACCCCTGCACGACCTATGCCCGCACCTCGTTGGGTTGGTTGCGGACGACGGGCAGCGCTGACAGAGGCTGAGTGTTCGAGGACTTGACGGTACCTAGAGGTGGATCTCACAACGAGTCAGTATCCGGAGGTGGACTTCACGACGAGACAATACTCGGAGGGTGTAGACGGGTGAGAGCATTATGGAGGCTATCTGTACCTACCCTTCAGGTAGGATCCGTGGTGGACGATCTAGGAGCTTCACTATCTGTACCTCCCCATCAGGTTGGATCCAAGGTGGATAGCCCAGGAGCTTCTTCTATTCTTCCAGCTATTTGTCTTTTCTGTTGTACTTTTGTTCAGTTGTAGCTATACTTTTCAGTTGGGTTTGTATCCTAGCCCTTTTACTTTTCAGCAATTTCTTTTGTACTTTGTGTGTTACTTCGTCTTGTACTCTATGGGGTTTTATCTAAGTTTATAAAGTAAATACCTTCCCAGTAATCGGGATTTACGCCTTTGGTGCTAGTTGCCAGCCTTAGGCCTATGGAAGGCGGGCTTGGGGTAGTCACTGCACGGGCCCCGAGGACAGGTCGTGACAAACTGGTATCAGAGGTGTCGGTTCTACCGCAAAACGTAGGACTCTGATATTTTCTTTTTGTGAAGCAATAGTGTTAAGGGTACTAAGTGTGGATTTAAGTTCAGGGAGTCCAATGTTGGTGCGGCGGACGACGTATCCATACTACAGGACCAAGACTACTGATTTCTGACTTAGTGCAAGAAAACACTGATTGTGTGTGTGTTTCAAAAGTTTTCATTAAGTCAGCTCAAACCAGGTCAGCTCACCAGGTATAAATCATTTGACTATGTCACATCTTTTCAGGATGTCTCCACGCAGTCAGCAAGTTGGAGTTTCCAAGAGAGTACTCGATGACGGACCACCAAGCATCGAGGCTCTGGTGCAGGGCCCTTTTTACTATGTTGGCACCCTCGGGTGGTGTACCGGCATCACCACCACCTGTTGGGAAACAGTTTCCACCAGCCATACTAGCGATCTGTGCATGTTGGCAGAGTGCATTGCATGAGTTCTAGCAGCAGCGGCCTCCGAGGATACGAGGTGAGGCAGATTCCCAGACAGCAGAGCACTGGCTGGAGGCGATTGCTAGTGTTTTTCCACCTAGCTGAGACATCAGTAGAGTGAATAATGGACTTGGCTACTAGTGTTTTCTAGTGAATGACCATGAGGATCTTCCGCATAGTGATGAGGCTTCGTTATGTGGACCGATGCCTGAGATATTGCCTTCGGGTAGTGTGCTAGCTATACATCACTACCTATTGGTCAGCAGTTACAACCGGTGGTACCAGTATGTGACACATGTAGAATTACTGCCTTACCCGAGTTCCAACATCAGATACCCTCATGTTCTGAGGCGAGACCGACTCACAGGTAGCTGAGGACTTGATTTAGGAGGTGGCTGGGAGTTTTCTAGAGATTATATAGCTTCGGCCGGATGACATGTCGATAGTTAAGAATTCATCGGGGTGTACCAAACCATTCCTGGTACTCGATGAATGTGATGCGATCGATGCTTCAGGGATCAGACATCCGAGCCATCTCCTTTTTCAATGAATTCCTAATTTGGATAGGGTTTTATAAAGAACCATTGTGGTTAAGAATTCTTTTGCTGAATGGATGCAGTCAGTGAATGTTAGCAGTGGGAAAGCTGGAAACTGGCGCCAGTCTCGGAGACTTGGGCATGTAAAATGTTTAATGTAGAGGAAGTAAAAAAGGACAGATGAATCTACAAGGTGGCAGACATGGAAGCAGAGCTATGAGAGTAGCATGGGGGTGAACATTTTGACATGTTGAAACCAACTGACCTTGTAATTCCCACTAGGCTCAGGGAGATGGGGGGGGGAATGATTAGCTGCATGCAGTCAAGAAGTGCGACGGAAAGGCTCTAAGGATGATTCGAAGTATGGAATGTGTCTTCTACTAGCTGTCGTAACAAATAGACATTGATACTAATCATTCCTTCCTTCCACGAATCATGTCTCAGTCTTGGAGTTTCCTGTAATCCGTAGACTTGACCCACACTTCTAGGGATACCTTTGGGAGGATATTCAATAATCACACTTACGCCGACAGTGTGATCTGACCCACGAGGCAAGAGTTTCAGTTGGAATCTCTTGTCCGCAGCGTCGAGGCATTATGATGTTTGTCTGAGTATGGATTGGTTCCACAGATCAAACATAGATTGAATATATTAGGCAAAAAGGTTGTGGTTTATCAACAACGTCGGGATGGGGTTTTCCTAAGTCGGCGAAAAGGAAAACTCAGGCAGCACAGGATGGAATCATGCATTAGAGGGTGCATTTGATCACTCAGGAGATGGATAAACTTACCTTTGTGCCAAGATTCTCCAGAGTTGCGGCGCCACTTCCAGCAAAGATAATAGGAGGCATCTAGAGATCGAGGATGACGACCAGGTTCTTATACGGGTCTCGCCTCGACAAGGTTTATGGAGATGTAGCCAAGGCAGTGAGATATCTCCAACGTTCAACGGACCTTTCTAGGTCCTCAACAGGGTAGGCGAGGTGGTTTACCGCTTGACCTTTCAACCTCAGTTTCACTGGCATCACGATGTCGTCCTCGTATCTCAGCTAAATAGATACATGCATGACCCTTCAAACATCGTCGACCGCGGGGAGTTGGACGTCGATGACGGGGAGACATTCACAGAGGTTCTAGCGGAGAACAAGGATCAACAGGAGAAGATCCTTTGTGGACAGTCGATTCCACAGGTGCGCTTTCACTGGCAGCACGGGAACCTCCAGGAGAGCACATGTGAGTGAAAGGCTCAGTTGCATGCTCAGTACCACTTTTGTTTCCCTAGTTTTTGTTATAGCTTTATGGGGACGTAAAGCCCTGATGTGGGAGTAATGTAAAACCTAGAAATTTCATGGAATTTTTTTCTTAATTTTTTTGGAATTTTACGAGAGTACGACTTCTGACTGCACATGATTCTGAGGCCCGATGTGCCCGAAATCAAGTTCTGAAGTTTAGCTCAATGACGTTCAGTGAACGAATGAGCGAGTTTTTCTAAATTTTGAACCGGTGCTCGGAATCGAAATCTGAGGGCACCGATGGAACTGAAGTGCCAGTAATTACTTAAGAAGACCTTTTCCGAAGGTGTGTTTTCTCGGGAGGAGTTGTTTAAAATTTTAGGTGTAACTGAAGAATAAAATATAATTTGTAATCCTATTTTATTTTTATTTTAAGTATATTTATCCATTGTGTGGAAGTTGGGTTGGTAACTTCCCCTGGGAGAATAAAGGAGAGGTGGGGCCCACACGATCCCCCGCCTTTTCACATTCCCTGTAACCTCTTGAAACTCCTCTTTAATGTTGTGACTTTACCTCTTCTCTTTTAATGAATGCCAACACACTCTCTACTCAATTTATTGAACACATTAATTAATTGAATTAGTTTTGAATTTTAAAAGTGTTGGCATGTGTGAATAAATTAAGACAAAGTCTTAATTTATTTTGTTTGATGGGTTGTGTGGGGAAATGGAGGAGATAGAAGTCGTCTTCTTTGTTGGAGAACGTGAAGAACGTCAAGAATCCGATGAAGAACCTCGTCACCACAAGGAGTGAATGACGTGTCATTCTTCTTCCTTCACCACAGCCTGTGAGAGACGCCTTCGTCGAAGAACAAAGACACCCACGAAGAATGCCCATTTTCTCTTATCTTCCTACGTGTCAGGATAGAATTCGCCGACTATGGTGATCATCGCCAATGACATTATTCTTTTTCTGTTGTTGTTGATGGAATGAGACTGTCTTCCGTGATGTCGATTTTCACGCCGACGACGAACGAACCTTGAATCGAGGTAGGGGTATGGTTTTTTTCGTGAATAAATTCCTTGCGTTCTATGTTTAATATCAGGGCCGCCTGTTATCAATTTAACAGGAGGAGATCAGACCGCCTGAACATGGCCAATCCTCCTCCCACTTTGATGTGTGTTTGTTGCGGCTCGAACAAAGGCGGCGCGGTGCAACAGCACCATGCAGAAACAAGAAGGAATGCGACGAAGGAGCGCGGCACCGCCGCGCCGCGCCATTGAGGATGAACAAGCCACGACGCCATCACGCCACGCTGGAGAACCTCGAAGAGGCCATGGTCGGAGTGGGGCCACGACGGAGGAGAGCGGCGCTGTCACACCGTGCCTGTCGGACAAGGCCGCGACTCAAAGCCGCGACGGTGCAAGGCGAGGCGGCCCGAACCGTCATCCGCCGACACCTCAGGAGGGAGAGACCGTGGTGGTCCCCCAACGGTAGCACCGAGCAGCATGACTGGGCCGGCTGTTTCAGGGGGATACCGGGGGCTGTAACACCTATTGGGAAAGAAGAGCAGCCCCCACGTGGGGGGGGGGGGTTGTCAATCAGGGGGGAAGACCCCCCCCCCCTTCCGCGACTGATCGGATGAGCCGAGCTGTCGGGCCACGCGGGCCGCGCCCGGGGGCCCACGCCGGCGGTGCTGGGCCGCGCTGGCAGGGCTGGGCTGCGCCCTAGTTGGCCGGACCCGGACCTGGGTCGGGCCGACCTAGGGGGTCTCGGGCCGGGTCGGTCCGGGCCCGAAACCCCCTCAAACTAGACAGGTTTGATTAAAAGCCCATAACATGGGATACAGACCTCTGATCGATGCCCCGTCAGTAGAGATGCAATCCTTGGATCAAGACGGTCATTTCGGTATATTAAATTCTAGGTTTCGAATAACTTTAGGTATGGCCGGGTTGGTTCAAACCAGAAATGAACCGGGTCCTCGGAGCGGAAACACTTATAACATGAGCTTTGGCTGTCTGATTGAAGTGTCGTCAACCTTGTTGGATTTTTCATGATTAGAAGGATCTTTTGTCATGCTTCGCATGTGGTTTGGATGTAGTTGGAGTATGGACAGGTTGGATTGTACCCGAAATCCAACAGGGCCCCTAGAACGGAAAAGTTGATTACAATCAGACCGGACATTCGTTTGACGAACCGTTAGTGGCGTTGGTGATCACATTGAGAAACAGTCCCTATGAGTATACCCTATGAGATTTCGGTGTATAGTTGAGATATATCCCGATTGGTTCGCACATGAAACCAACTGAGCCCCCTCGGACGAGAAGGCTAATAACTCACAGACCAGGCATCCGATTGACGCGCCGTCCATTGCGCTGAGACCCCCATGACGAGGCGATCCATTGATATACTTCTTCATGGGAGTTTTTGATTCATGGAGTATCGACCTGTAGCTCGTAGATCGGTCCCTCCCGGAGATGAGCGTACGGAGTATGGAGACCATGTAGCCGGTTGAGAACTGACGACTGCTTGATCGAATCGACTTGGAGTGAGTCGACTAGCACAGTGGACGGAGCACTACTGTGTTTTGGAGCAGACCCATGGAGGACGGAGTACCTGGTAGCAGGCAGCAGACCCGCGGTACTCGATAGGAGAAGTACCTCTGTAGGCTCTCAGGGGGAGCACTACTGTGTGAGGTGGCAGACCCATGGCAGAGAAGCACTACTTTGTGAGGTGGAAAACCTGTGGTACTCGACAGGAGGAGTATCTCAGCGGTCTTAGGTTAGTGAGAAGTACCTCGGAGTCATGACAAGATCACTGTACTCGTTAGAGACGGGGCTCTTCAGCAGTTACAATTTCGATAGTGAAAATCCTGGTTTGAGCTGAGTCTATGACCTTTGTTTTTACCTCATGATCGAGGTGGGTCACTTGATAACATAGGTATATGTATGGGAATATATCTAGGTAGTGGTTATCCATTGATATCGTTACCTTTGTGTTTCCTCATGATTGAGATGGGTTACATGATAACTTAGGTATATGTATGGGCGTATACCTAAGTAAGGGTTATCCATTGAGATCTTTCTTTGTGGTTATCCTTGTTGGATTTAGTGAGACCGTTACGGTCTCGAGGTCCTTACTGAGTATTGTATACTCACCCCTACATGGGCTATGCCCGCACCTCGTTGTGTTGGTAGTAGATGACGGGCTGTGCTGACAGAGGCTGAGTGTTCGAGGACTTGACGGTACCCGGAGGTGGACCTCACGACGAGTCAGTATACAGAGGTGGACTTCCCGATGAGAAGATACTCGAAGGAGGTAGACGGGCGAGAGCATTGTGGAGGCTATCTGTACCAACCCTTCAGGTAGGATCCGTGGTGGACGATCCAGGAGCTGCACTATCTGTACCTACCCTTCAGGTAGGATCCGAGGTGGATGGCCTAGGAGCTGCTTCTATTTTTCCAGCTGTTTTTCTTTTCTATTGTACTTTCATTCAATTTTAGCTATACTTTTCAGTTGTTTTTGTATACATGCCCATTTACTTTTCAGCACTTTCTTTTTTACTTAGTGTATTACTTCTGCATTTACTCTGTGGAGTTTTGTTTACTTTTATAAATGAAATGCCTTCCGAGTTATCGGGATTTACGCCATTGCTGCTAGTCACTAGCCCCTGGTCTATGGATGGCGGGCTTGGGGTAGTCACGGCACAGGCCTCGAGGATGGGTCGTGACATGGATACAGTTATAAAGAACCATTTCGGTTTATATGATCCTTGAATTTGACGAAATTATAGGTTAGTACATTTTTTGGGATGCAAAATAAAAGTTATTAGAAATCCTTCACGGTTAAAATATGTTATGGTTATTTTTGATAATTTTATCTCTTTTTGGGAATGCTATAAAATTATATAGTTTTTTAAAAGAGACAACACGCAGACCGTGTGACAACCCGTTGCATTGGGCGAAGCTATAGTAATCGAACCCACAACCAAAGTGCAACTGGTATTTTTCACCTACCACTGGACTACATGAAGTCCATGGTTAGTTTGACTAATTATTCTATGTTAGAAGATTTTAGGAATCTATAATAAGTTTATTTTTGGTTATCTATGTAAATGATTAACCTAACAAGAAGAATATATGATTAGGTTAATAGTTTCCAATATTATATTTTTAGAGTAACTAATGTTATTTGGAGATAAATGTTAAGCTATATCTTGGAAGACTATATGATTAAATCCTTCAGAGATTTCGGATTCAATCATAGTTTGGATTACTTTGATGAAATTTAAGGACAACTTTTTTTTGAATGGTCTTTCTTAAACATTGTGTTCTTTTTGTTGAATTTTGGAAATTAGGAGTAGTATTTCTTTTTATAAAGGATTATCCTTTTGGTGATTATCTCATATTATACTAAACGTTTTGGTTTTAGTTAATATCTAAAGACATGGGAAATATATAGTTTATCTTTTTTGGATTATGTGATTCTCTCAAAGTTGATTATAACACTCTTAATGTGAAACAAATTCATCTTGAATAATCATCGTTTGAGAAAAATATGAGTTTGTGTTAGAAATATAGTAAAAGATGAATGTCTACATGACAAGTAAGTATATTTACTTATGATTTTGGATAAGATCATAAATAAATTCCATAACTAAATGAAACTTTAAACAAAAACCTTGTCCATTAACTATTCCTACTAGGGAATCAAATAATGTTTATCCCATCACAAGTCTAAGATTTTCTGGTGGATAACTTTCTCTTAAACATGTTTTCTATCACTCTCCATAAGAACATGAAGGTTTGGTTTCTCTTCCATATCCATGTTTTCATGGAATCATCATATATGTTCTCTAGGGTAACCTTTTTACTTCTCTTCAATTATTTTAATGTGATAGTTTTATTAACTCTTTTTTTTGATATGGGGATTTCAATGAAGTTCCCGAGCCCAATTTCTAAAATTGAGAGGACAAAATTCCCAAAAGGGTGGAAGGATGTAACCTCCCTGGAAAATAAAGAATATTAAATTTTCATATTTATTAATATTTGTGAATTAAATATTAATTTTACATTAAAGGGGTTTCTATGTTCGATAGCTTACCAGATACGCAACAATGGATTTCTTTGAACTCAAACATTGCACACTAATAATATATTATTATTATTTTTAAATGGTAGTTAACTCAAAGCCATTTTATTGGAGGGAATGAACAAAAATAACAAAAATATGATTATACAATATTGTTAAATGAATTTAAATTTATCCAATAAAATGTTAGAGGATTAAAATATGAATAAATCTAATTTAAAGCATAATTTACATTAAAAGGTCGATTTACCGCCTTTTAATGGAGAACCCTATTTAAATATATTTTTGTTCACTGTAATAAATTCTATAAGACCAAATAAAATCTTACATTAGAAATGGGACATCAAAATTTACTTTGTGAAATGTTTTGGAATTTTTCTGAATAAGTTCCTTTTTTATGAATACTATAAATATTGTATTTTAATGCAAAACTATGTTTTAATATTATTTATTAATACGGTTAGATTATATTATCAATTGGTTTTATAGTTTCATTAGAATATATTTTTTATCATTTAATCCAATGATGGTCATTTTAATTAATTTCATATTGAAATTGGACATAACAAAGTAACAATCTTTTGAAAGTTATTGTTTCTTAAAAAAATGGTATTTGTTTTGATAACGGGAATTAATTTTAAAATTAATTAATGCCACTTATCTATTTTGAATTTGGAAAAATATACATAATTTTATAATTCAGAATTTCAAATATACATTAGGCTGATTTTTTGGTATTTTTCTGAAAAACGTCAATTTTTGATTAATAGTGAAACCACTTAGTGGTAGTTAAAAAAACTGACGTTTTCATTTAAATGAAATTTTACCACTTCTGTGAATTGAATTTAAAAAATCCAACATACATTGTTGTTATCAATAAGTAAAATGTGGATCATTGAGAAGAAAATAATTTCTGGTGAATAGTAACTTTTGACTTTTATTTACCGCGGTTAAAGGTAAATAGGTTAATTCAAGGTAAGAAGAATATTATAATAATTAAAAATTACATTAACAATTTTCAAAAAATTATTTTTTGAGTTATTATCGACAATGGAAATCGGTGTGTAGATTTTGGGACCCCATTGATCCACTTGGGTGTGATAATGATAATTTAGATTAATTAATTTAATGTAAAGACAAAATTTACATTAACAAAAATCGTTTAGTAATTAATTTATATATTGTGATATATAAGTCATATTTACGACTATAAATATTATTTGGAAAGATAAAAAGATTTTCTACATCATGGTTTTTTTTTAATAATTTTTGGACATCATATAAATTAAATTATTTATGAGACAATAATGATACAGTATTTACCTCATTAATAAATTATTTTAAAAAATAATATTATAATGATTACATTATTATCCAAAACATGTTCAATTCTGATTGAATGTTTTTATTTAAAATATGAGTCATCTTATCTTCAACCTTAATGATTTTTGGACCATTAAAAATAGAATATCATTATACAATAAAATAATGTTCTCACACTTTCCTAAAGATCCCATCCTCTCCCTTATAAAAGGACACCACTTCTAACCAATTATTCACACCTCTCAGGCCATTTGGATCGTCCACAATCTACCAAATTACACTCCATACATTCCTATAATCCTAATAGAAGCATTAACTAAGGCATAAGGTCCTTCAATAAGTCCTTTTGGTTCAAACCAAACTAAGTTACCCAAATTAAAGGTAACAGTTTCTCTTAAATTGTTTTTTTTAATTCTCCTACGCATAAACTCCTGTTATTACTTTCTTTTGTAACAACAGAAGTATTCTAAATATAATTGGATGTTTTTATGATAATTATTCTAACTAAACTTACACAAACCACCATCTAATGGATGAAGACATAATGTTTATGTTGAAGGCAAACTAACTTCTCAAGAAACGATGATTGTTCAATTACATCTTACCTCCTCTCATTGTGGAAATTATGATGGAAATATATTTATATATGATATATATTATGTTAATTATTTCATTATGCTTCTTTAATTCCCAATTATATCAATCCTTTATGGTTTCCATAGTGGGTAAATACGATAATCTCATTTGAGGAAGTGTGGACTACCACCCCCTCAAAGAGATGTGACTCGTTAATGCCATATGTAAGATGTATAAAAGATAGATTTAATTATATTATATATTATATTATACTATAATTATAATATAACTATGTATCATTATGTTTAAATTCCATTAAAATAATAAATAGAAATGAAAGTAGCGTTCATGTGTACGTATGACTTACCGTCTCCATGAACGGTGCATTTCATTTCTTAACTCCGTGTACTATTATGAATACATGTATATGCTGGATATATATGATATATATGATATATAAATAATGAATATTATTCTGGATATAATGAACCTTTGGCCACATGAACAACATGTAATTATAAGAAGTCCATTTTTACTCAAGTACCAGATATCAACAAAAAGAACATTATTAACATAAATGAATACATAATGTTTATAACATTGTAAGAAGTTATATAAAAGGAATAATAAACTTAAAAAATGTTCTTAAGAAAGTATAAATTAACTTTAGTATATTATTTAGGAGATTAAATAATGATCGAGTCAAGTCGGACACAAGTTAAGGGATCTGACCTGTCTCTTTCTTTTCAAGCACTCTCTTTTATGTCATTTCATTTATGCCCCATGTTATTATTTTGGAGGATTTTCATTTATATTCACCATAATTTAATTTTTATTTTCATATTATGATATACCCCCTCTTACTCTAATCAATTCATTTTATGAATTTTTATGAGGCTCAGTTAGGCTGCCTAATTTTTGTAAGGGATTTTCTTATCTCACTTTTAATTCCGTGTGATTTCCATTGTTGGCCACTTATTCATTGCATGTGGTGTATTGTGTACTTCCATTTGATATATATTATCAATATTCTCATTATATTTATGGTATTCTATGATTAATTTGGTGGTTATTAACATTGGGTCATATGACTCGATTGATTACAACAGGGTAAGGGGTTTTTCATCTCACTTTTTAACCCAGTGAGATTCAGGTTATATTTGCCACTACATCCTTGTGTGTGGTGTATGTACTTCTCAAGATTGTATTCTCTGTGTAATATAATTTAATTTATGCATATTTACATCTTCTTAATATTATTCTTCTTTCATGTGTTGTCTGTTTCGTATGTTACCAAATCGGTAAGGGAACCATTCACCATTCTCTCTTTATAAAAGAATTATTTTTTATTATTTATTACATATTATTTTGTTGGGATATGTTCTTATATATCCTTATTGATGAAAAAAATATTTCCAAGTGATGATATTACCTTTTTTTATCTCATCATCTCATTTTTTGAATTTTAAAGTGACGTCGTTAGGCTGTCGAATTTTTACAAGGGAACCTCTTAACCCAATTTCAATTATTTGGGTTCAACTTGTACATATTGAATATGTTATCCTATGAATATGTGTGAATGAACTCTAATTGTTTTACACTTAATATCCACTTATATTGGGTGTATTTACATTTTTCACTCATATTTATGAGATTTATTTATCCTTAATTTAAGGATACCATCTTTAGAAGGGGTTTCATCTCAATTTACATTTTCACTGAGACATCATTGTTGTTATACAACAACTCACTCTTATGTGTTTTATATACTATCCTTTGACAAATTATATCATGAATCCCATTATTCTCAGGATATTATAAAGTTCTGATTAAAAGTTATTCCTCAATTGTTTTGTATTCAAGCGTCTCTATTTTTGTTAAAATACTCTTTAACTAAAATATCATTTTAAATGTTTTAAAGATTTATTCATCTAAATATTTCACATTAATGTCCATGTTTTAAAAATGGGTTTTAGGATTCATTTATATGGACATTAATATTTTCAAATGATAATTCAATTAAAATAATCAAAGTGGTATGAGACACTTTGATTCAAAAATATATTTTTAAATGGTTTCTCAAAATGGATTGATTATTCCATTATCTTGAAATTACTTCTTGTGATTGAAAAAGAAATAATATTAGAGAAATTTTTACATTTTCAATATTTTATTATGGTACTTGGACATTTGACGGGAGGTTACGTGATAAACCATGTGACGGGTGGTGTCGTGAATGTCAGGATGAGTGGTTACGTTATAACCTCCAATGCATTGGGTATGGAAGTCGGTCGTATGGCAATTCCATTTAGTGATATGTGTGGAAGTTGACTGTATGGTTATTCAATTTAAGTATGTTTATGTATCATGTTACCTTTAAGTGTTATGTCTTCTTTATATGGGTTTTCTGGTAATATTTTGGTTACAGAAGGATATGTAATGATATTTTATTCTGTGAAGGGTATTTACTACCTCATAAAGGTGAAAAGTATTACTTATGTTAAAGTATTCTTTTTTTACTTGTTTTTTTTGAAAATCTAATCGGTTTACTTCTTTGTGTATCCCTTATTGAGCTTATTATGCTCATCCCATGTTTTTGAAATGTTTTTCACAGGTCATAATGTGGAATAGGGTCAAGGATGGGATCATGGAAACTTAATGTTGTCTTAAACATGGATGTAGACATGAATTTTTTTAAGAGTTCATGTTTTGTAAAAAAAATGGAAATTGTGTAGAAGTTTCTACCTTGTAAAACTTTATAAATGTAATAGTTATGGCCTAACTCTCTAAAAATCTAAACTTGAAAATATCCTCAATGTGAATTATTCATTTAATTCATGATTAGGTAATGATTTAAGGTCGGGTCCTTATAGGTAAGGACAACAGCCGACCTCATAGTGATTCATTCTCCTAGCCTTCTACAGGAAGTAGTGGGCAGATGGTGGAGCATGATGCTCCAGGTTCATGATGAGATGATGCTGCTATGGGCATACTTCAAGAGCCTGTTTTGGCGGGAGTTTGTTCAAGAAACTCTTCACACAATGCGCATATAGAAGCTACTTACCCTAAAGTAGGGCAACATTACTGTAGCTCTGTGATCAGCAGGGATTAAAAACCTCTCACACTACTCCACTAATATGGTGTGGAAAAAATTCTTCAAGGCCTAGAACATTGAGTAGGTACATAGGCAGAAGATCATAGCATTGGTGATCTCACATAGCATCCAGACACAGCCTGGGTGATAGAGAGAGACCTCATAGTTGATATTTTCCTTGATGAGCAGTCTCCAACAACGAGATCCACCACTAGTAGACATGTAGTGGAGTATTCTATAATTGTTAGTAGATAGATGTCGAAAGGATCCAAGAGGACTAGAAATACAGGAGGACAACTGCATGACTCAGGGTCAGTTGTGCAGGGCACAAGAGATAGAGCCTGACTTTCTAGGAGAGGGCAGTGTTATTCATTCGGTGGGTAGCATCACATGGCTCATGACTACCTGACACACTATTTGGATGATCCGAAGACGATCGAAGGACCACCCCGGAAGAGAGATATATATATTCAATCGTGGTGGTCCTCATGGAGCAGACGGATGTGGCAGAAGATCTGTCCATGCAACTGGTAGTGGATGACATTTTGAATTGTTTCCACCACCACCACTCGGAGGTCCACCTCGACCGCAGGAAAAGGTGGACAGGGGAATGCTCAGCTCTAGTTAGTTGAGGCCTACGATCATGGCGCTCTGGGGATGATTCGAGGTACAATTTGTGTAAATTCCACCTTAGTTGTTGTTATTATAGACATAGGATTCAGTCAATCTTTCATTTCCACTACCCTCGTTCTGATCTCGGAGATTCTGACGTAGTCGTTGGCTAGGTCATTATGTCTAGAGACTCCTACATGAACAGATTCGACGATTACACCCTGGTGTCGGCAGTTCTAGCTTACTCTATGATGTGAGAGCATTGGGTAGGATCTCATAGTCGTGGAGTCGAGGCCTTATGACGTCATCTTGGGAATGGAATGGTTATCTACAATTCATTACTCAGATTGACTGTATGAGACACAAAGTATAGTGTGTCTACATGAATGGGACCAGGTTTACCTTCACCGGTGAAAAGAGAGCCTTTGCAGCGCATAATGGATTTTCCTAGAAGAGATTGCATCTAATCATTCATCATTTGGCTACCCTTACCCTTAGAGCAGTTGATGTGGAGAGTCTGAGCTATCCGGTAGTGGTGGACCAGTACACATATGTTTTCCCTGATGGTGTCCCAGGTCTACCTCCTCATTGAGAGGTGGACTTTTACATTGACTTGTACCCTAGGGCAGAACTGATATCTACACCATCGTATCAGATGGTTCTCACGATGATTCGTGAGCTACAAGTAGAGCTAGAGGACTTGCAGGGGAACAAATTCATTTGTATTAGTGTTTCTCCCTAGGTAGCCCCAATTCTGTTCGCCAAGAAGGCGGATGGGAGCTTGAGGCTTTTTGTTGACTATTAGTGCCTGAACCAGGAGATTGTGAAGAACAAGTACCCACTCCTAAGGATTGAGGACCTCATTGATATGTTGAATGGAGCACGGGGGTTCCCAAAGATCGACCTCAGATGAGGCTATCACCATCTCAGATTTCAAGATGAGGATGTGCAGAAGAGGGATTTAAGATGTCGGTACAGCCACTACGAGTTCTTGGCTATGCCATTAGGAATAAACAACACTCCAGTAATATTCATGGGACTCATGAACAAGGTTTTTCAGCCATACCAAGATCGCATTTTTGTAGACTTCATCGATGACAATCTGATCTACTCGACTACTAAGGATGAGCATGACTACAATTTGCGGGTAGTACTGTACAGACTCTAAGAGAACCAAATTTATATTAATCTCTCAAAGTTTTAGTTATAGATCCAAGAGGTTCACTTTCTAGGAAAAGTCATCTCGGAGGCTGGAGTTGTGGTGGATCCATCGATGACTGATGCTGTACTTTCTTTAGAGCCACCCAGGAATGTGACCGATGTTCAAAGATTCATAGGTTTGGATGGATACAACTGGACATTTTTTCCTGATTTCTCCATAGTTGCAGCACCACAATCAGCCTTGATGGGGAAGGGGAAACCCTTTGTGTGGGATAAGAGATTCCAGTAGAGCTTTCAGAAGATGAGGCAGAGGCTGACTAATGCCCCCATCTTTAGGCTTCTAGAGGAAGGCGTAGGGTACGTAGTTTACTATGACGCATCAGGGACCAGACTCGTATGTGTCGTGATGCAAGAGAGAGTTGTTATTGCATATGGATGTTGACAGTGGAGACAACACGAGCAGAACTACGCAACACATGACTCGGAGTTAGCAGCAGTGGTCTTAGCCTTAAATATGCGGCGACACTATCTAATGGGCGAGTGTTTTACCCTGAACTCTAATCACAAGAGTCTCAGGTATATCTTATCTCAGAAGTACATGAACCCGAGACAATGATGTTGGCTTTAGATCCTCCAGGAATATGACTTCGAGATATTCTATACTCCTAGGAATGGGAACGTTGTTGCAGACACACTCAGCAGGAGGACTGGTATACATAAACTAGGCGAGGCGATAGACCAGCTGGCTACTTTAAGGATATCCTTTGTGGATAGAGATAGTGCATCCTTCCTTCATTCTCTTACTGTCACTCCCCCACTTCTTCAGTGTGTCAGGGTGGCAAAACAAGGGGATGCTGACTACGAGACACGACGTGCTCAGTTATTCAAAGGGTAGGCACCTGAAGGATTTTTTGAAGGTGAGGAGCATGTCATCCTCTTCAGGGGACGTACTATGGTATTGTATTCCCATTAGGAGGATGTTTTCAGGTAGATTGACACATCCCCTTAAAAGGTACATCCAGGAGTGGCGAAGATGTACTAGGATCTCCGACGACAGCACTGGTGGCCAGGAATGAAGAATGCATTTGCAGAGTTTGTTTCTCGATGCCTCACTTTTCCATAAGTGAAGGCGGTTCATTAGGTACCAATAGGTTTGGTTCAGCCTTTAGAAGTCACAAATTGGATGTGGTATGTGATATCCATTGATTCCGTGACAGGACATCCACATACATCTAGGTGTCTTGACTCGATCTGGGTGATCGTCGATTGACTCACCATGTCATCCCACTTCCTACCAATCAGAGAGCAGGGTTTAGTATAGAGCTTGAGATGCCTTTATGTGCAGGAGATTATGCGGCTACATGGAGTAACATCAATGATTGTCTACAATCGTGTTGCATACATTACTTCATGGCTATAGAATGGGATGTAAGAATATTTTGGGGCAATGTTTCGTTTGAGCACCACCTTGCATCCTCAAACGAATGGGGAGACTGAGCAGACCATTCAGACCCTCAAGGACATGCTCTGCACTTGTGTTCTCGACTTCGGTCTCAGCTAGGAGAATCACTTACCTTTGGTGGAGTTTTAAAACAACAACAATTATCACACAACCATTTGGATGGAATCTTTTGAGGAATTGTACGTGAGACTATGTAGATCACCACTGTGATGGACTAACCCAAGAGATTCAGCACTAGTGGGACCAGAGATGGAACGGGCTACCGCAGAAAAGCTGCAGATAATCCATGAGAAAATGAAGAATGCACAGAGTAGGCTGGAGTCATATTCCGACAGGAGACGGATACCTCTAGAGTTCGAAGATGGAAACCACGTCTTTCTATGCATCTCAACCCAAAGAGGTCTATAGAGATTTGGCCGAGGAGGCAAGTTATCTTCAAGATTCATCCGACCTTTTCAGGTAATCAGCATAGTTGGAAAGATGTCATACTGATTATCTCTTCCACCTCAGTTGCACCGGATGCATGATGTCTTCAATGTATGCCAGTTGAGGAGATATGTGCACAAACCTTCTCACCTCATCGACCATGGTGATCTGGACGTCAACGATGGCGTGACTTTTATGTATGTTCCAGTTGAGATTGATGATCAACAAGATATGGTTCTTCTTGGACTGTTGATACCTATGGTATGCATTCAATGGTAGCACAAGAATCTCCATGAGAGATCATGAGAGCAGAAGGCTAGATTCATTCTCAGTACCCCCACATGATCCATTAGTATTAGTTCTGGCATACAAATAATTAGAGCCCTAATGTAGGGAGAATGTAAAGCCCCAAATTTCAATGTAATTTTTTTAATTAAATTGGAATTTTACGAGTCTGAGAAAATTAACAGCGCATGATTCCAAGGCCCGGTGTGCCCGGAATAAATTTATGATGTTTTTTCTGGTACATTCAGTAAATGTACTAGTGGGGTTTTATAAATTTTGAACTGTTACTCAGAATTTAAATCCAAGGGCACCGTTGAACTCGAAGCGCCGATATTAATTTAAGATGAAATTCACCTCGACGACAGTTGGTCGAGGGAGGAAGATAGTTTTTGGTTTTTTCATGGAAAAAATATAATAAAATAAACACATATTTTATTATATTTTATATGTTGAAACCACCATTTTATATGATGAACATTTGGACCACCACATCTTAACCTCCCATGAGAGGTTATGGTGGTGGGGACCACCCGAGGATTGTCTCTCATTATGGAGGGGGGAGGAAACCTCTCAACTCCCTCATTCAAATTTTATGTTTCAACGTAAAATTAAATATTTTCAATTAATTTTTTATTATAGAATAAAAATAAAATTCTATTAATTAATTTTATGTGTCAACAAAAAATTAAAATCTATCAGTTTATTTAATGTGTCAACATGGAAATTTAATGCTTTCAATTAATTTTATTTGTCGACAAAAAATTTAATGCTATCAATTAATTTTATGTGTCAACATAAAATTTTAAGCTATCAATTAATTTTATGTGTCTCCATAATATTAAAATATAACACTAAATTTTATGTGTAGACATAAAATTAAACCCTATCAATATTTTTGATGTTGGCTTGACCACTTTTTATATTAAGGAACAACGTCGTGGGAATTTTGGAATGTTCCTAATAAATGAACTATCATAAATTCAATGATTGTTACATACCTCCCCCCTCTCGTATATATATGGATCTTGGGAGGAAGTTTTGGGATGGCTTCATCAAGTCATTAAACACATGTAAAGTCATGTGACGCCCAAAACATGGAGGATTATGCTCTCCAACGAAGAATGATCCACCGAAGAAGAACGACGATGAGGAATACCTTTGACTATGATGAACAACCTCCTTCGGCCTTCTTCCTCAGACTCCTACGATGTAGGACACATTCATCTACAACGACTTGGTGTCTTCCTTCTCATGACAAAGTTGACAATAACTCTGTCTTCTTCCCCACGACAATTTCGATGAACTATGATCAAGCAAGGGGTTTTCTTTGAATTTAATATTATTCCTTTAATTCATTCATTATAACGCAAATAATTGTTGTGATATTTTTCCTTATGGGATTGGAATATTCTGTAAATGAGGTATTATGGGAATACATATTTTTATGATATCTTCAATGCTCATTCTCTGCTTCATTCTTGTGATCCAATCGCTATCACCCTAAAAGAGGAAGTTTCGGACCAAACCAACATGGCCCGACCCCATTGTCATTATTGTTTGTGATGTTATTCAGAATGGAGATGAGGTGAAGAGACAACGAATGCGATGAATGGAACGGTCGCACTGCATGTGGCCTCTACGACCCGCGCCGCCCACCGGCCGTGCCGCCCGCCGTCCAAAACATTCGCACTACGGTGTTCCCCGGCCGAACCGGCAGCCACCTTGCCGCACCCCAACCATGCCGCCTTGGCCGCACCCTCCGCTCAACCGAATCAGAAGAACCGGTCCCAGCCACCCCATCTGCTAGTCAAATCGGCTCCGTCGCACCGGGCCGAACCGTGGTGCCCTCTCAGCCGCCCGTACCTCCTAGAATCAGCGCGCCCCACACGCCCCGTGGCTCCGTCGTCCGTGTGCCCCGCACACCATATGTACACCGTGGCTCCGGGCACCTCCCACCACCACTCACCGAACCAGCCCCAGCCTCCCTGGCTGAGACACCAGAGCTGCACCCCTTGTGGCACTCAACTAAGTCAGAGTCTCATCCCCCTTGTGGCGCCCCAGCCAAGCCGACCTAACACGCCCCTTGGGGCGCCCTGGCCGAACCGTCCCCCACATCGCCTCCATGCAGAACCACCCTCACGCAGACCTGCGACCTATCCGCGCCCTCGCAACCAGTCCATGTTCTCATGGTCTGTTGGGCTATTCCCAGTGGGTAGGGTCGAACCTAACGAACTGGACCACCTAACTGGTTGGCCTAGACCAAATGGGTTAGGCCGGGTTGACCCAGACCGGGTCGACCGAGACAGGTTCAGACCGAACTTGGGCCCACTACGACACTTTACTTTCTTTTGGTCATATCATTGGCACTGGGTGACCGTCTGACAAACCGTCAGTGGCCCTGATAATCTTTTAACATGACCATCCCTTTTATTATATCCCACTAGTGATTGGGGTTTAGTTGAGATACATCCAGGTTGGATCGTGCATGAATCCAATCAGGCCCCCGGGACTAAAAGGCTAATAACTCACAGATCGGGCGTCCGATTGACGCAACTTCTATTTCATTGAGACCCCTATGACATGGAAGACCTTTGAGATACACCTACGTGGGACTTCGTGACAGTTGGAGTATCGAAAAGTAGCTCATGGAGGAGATCTCTCCAGGGACGAGCGGACAGAGTATAGAGACCAAGTAGCTGGATGAGACTTGACGACTACTGACTGATTGATTTGGAGTGACTCGACTAACCTATTGGGGAGCTCCTTGGTGTCTCGGAAGATCCACGGTAGAGGAGTGCCTGATTGTGGTGGAAGACCCGTGGTACATGATAAAAGGAGTACCTCTACAGGCTATTCGGGGTAGCGCCTAGTTGTGGCAGCAGACCCACGGTGGGGAGCGCCTTGGTGATGTAGTAGAACCACGGTACTTGACAAGAGGAGTACCTCAGAAATACAAGGTTTGTGGGAATGTCTTTGTTGTCACGGTAGGCCCATTATACTCAACAGGGGAGGATTTCTTCTGTATCTGTGGTTTCGATAATGTGAATAAAAATCTTGTTTAAGGTGAGTCTGTAACTTTTGTGTTTGCTTCATTATTGAGATGGATTAAATGATTGCTTAGGTATATGTATGGGCATATAAAAGAGTGGGGTTATCTGTTGATTTCATTCATTATTGTTTATCCTTTTGGGTTTTTGTGCGACCTTGAGG
The DNA here is from genome assembly GCA_963277665.1 of Viscum album. Lineage (NCBI taxonomy): Eukaryota > Viridiplantae > Streptophyta > Magnoliopsida > Santalales > Viscaceae > Viscum > Viscum album. Next base: position 897,431,158 of record OY728151.1, on the reverse strand, counting down.
GTCGCGGGGTCCATATTGAGTCTCGTTATAATCCCCCCTTCACGGGATATGCCTGGACCTCATTGTGTTTGATTCATACAAAGAATATCATTATCTAAAGCTGAGAGGACAAGGACTGGATGGTACCTAGAGGTGGACCATATGGTGTGATGGTACACTGAGAAGATAGAGAGACCAGGAGTTCTTAGGAGGCGATATGTACCTACCCTTCAGGTAGGAACCTCAGAGGATGAACCATCAACAGTTTTTATTTTCATCAGTTGTACTTTCTGTTTCTTGTACATTACAGTAGGTCTTGTATTTCTATCCCCTTTTACCTTTAGCACACTTTTGTTATACAGTTTTATATAATTTTTTGTTTCCATCTCTCACTCTGTTGTGTGTGTTTACAGGTTATAAAGTCAATTCCTTCCTTGTTTTAGGGAATTACGCCTTTGGTGCTAGTCTCTAACCCATGGGCTATAGAAGGCAGGTTTGGGGTAGTCACGACACGAGCCCCAATGGACGGGTCGTGAAAAAGTGGTATCAGAGGAGTCATTTCTACCACAGAACATGGGACTCTAATATTATTTGTGAAGCAATAGTGTTAAGTGATGTGAGTTTTGATTTCAGTTTAGGGTGTCCAGTGTTGGTGTGGTGGCCGACGTATTCATACATCAAGACCTTGAATTCGGATTTCTGAATCAATACACAAAAACACTGATTGTGTGTGTGTTTCCAAAAGTTGTCATTAATTTATCTCAACCAAGTTTACTCACCTGGTTTAATCTTTTGACCGCATCGCATCAGATTATTTCAAAGTGCTTCCCCGTAGACCACCAGCTAGTGTCCCGAGAGTTATATGCACATATAAACCACTGAGCGACAAGGCCTCGGTGCATGACCCTTTTCCAATGGAGGCACCAGTGGTACCACTTTCCGTTGGGCCACTGAGGCCACCGGCCCTAATAGTAGATGTTCCAGACCACATGAGCACGTTGGACGAGTTCAGCTCCAAAGGCCACCTAGGATCAGGGGACAGATGGACCCACTGGCAGCTGAGGATTGACTGGAGGATTTGGTGAGAGTGTTTTGAATTTTAAGAACACCGGCGAACCTCATGGTGATTCTTTCATCCAGCCTTCTATAAGGAGAAGCGGGCAGATGGTAGGGCTTGATGCTCCAGGTTCATGATGAGATGACATTGCTCTGGGAAGACATTGAGAGCCTGTTTCGAGTGGAGTTTGTTCCAGTGACTCTTCACGCAGTGCACATACAGGAGCTAATTCCCCGAGAGTAGGGTAGCATGACTATTGATCAGTACTCAGCGAGGTTCACAAACCTCTCATGCTACTCCAATGATATGGTGCGGGAAAAACTATTCAAGGCCCGGAACATTGAGCAGGGACATAGGTGGAAGATCTGGGCTTTGGTGATCTAACTTAGTATCCAAACGTAGGAAAGGGTGCTAGAGGGATCCCCCACTATATAGAGATTCCTTGTTGTGTAGTCTCCAATAGCGAGATCCACCACTAGTCAACACGTAGTAGAGTCTTCTGTAGTTGGTAGCAGACAGATGTCACAACGGTCCAAGAGGACCCGACGTATAGGTGGATGAACACATAACTCAGGGTCAGTTGTGTGGGGAACAAGAGATAGAGCCAGACTTTCCATGAGTGGGTAGTGTTCTTCATGTGGTGGGCAGGGTCACATGGCTCATGACTACTCAACCTGCCATTCGAATGATCAACAGACGGTCGAATGACCGACCAGGCAGAGAGAGAGAGAGAGAGAGAGAGATTCAATCGAGGCCGTCTGTAGGGAGTAGATGGACGTGGGAGAGGATTTTTTCGTGCAGCTGGGAGTGGATGAAGTTTTGAGTTGTTACCACCACCACAACTAGGAGGTCCACCCCGACCGCAGGGAGAAGGTGGACAAGGGAAATCTCAGCTCTAGGTAGCTGATTCCTATGATCACGATTCTCCGGAGATAATTCGATGTATAATATATGAAAATTCAACCTAATCTATGGTTTTTATAGACATAGGTTCCAATCACTATTTCATTTCCACTATTCTCATTTGGAGTTCGGAGATTCATACATAACTTTTTTCTCAATCCTTACGTCTAGAGACTCTTACAAGAGCAGATTCGGCCATTACACCCTGGTGCTAATAGTTCGAGCATACTATTGGATGTGAGAGCTTCGGTTACGATCTACTAGTAGTGGAGTTGAGGCCTTAAAATTTAATCTTGGTTATGGAATGGTTATCTATAGTCTATTGATCAGATTGACTATGTTAGCCGCAAATTCTAGTATGTCCGCATGGATGGGACCCAGTTTACCTTCACCGACGAGAAGAGAGCCTTTATAGTGCGTGATTGACTTGCCTGGAAGAAAGTGCATCTGATCAATCATCATTTGGCTGCCCTTACCCTCAGAGTAGTTAATGAGTAGAGTCCGAACTATCCTACAGTGGTGGACCAGTTCACGGATGTTTTCCCTGATGATGTCGCAGGTCTACCTCCTCGCAGATATATGGACTTTGACATTTTCTTGTAACCCGGGTGGTACTGATATCTAAACCAGCATATCAGATGGCTCCCATGAAGCTTCATGAGCTGCGAGTATAGCTAGAGGACTTTTAGGGGAAGGGATACATTTGGTTCAGTGTTTCTCCCTGGGCAACCCCGATTTTGTTCCCCAAGAAGGCGAAAGGCAACTTGAGGATTTTTGTTGACTATTGGCGCCTGAACCTGGTGACTATGAAGAAAAAGTTCTCACTCCTGAGGATTGAAGACCTCTTTAATCAGTTTAATGGAGCACAGTGGTTCTCAAAGATAGACCTTAGATCAATCTATCACCTTCTCAGATTTCGAGATGAGGATGTGCTGAATATGGCTTTTAGATGTCGGTACTACAACTACAAGTTCTTGATTATGCCTTTCGGTGTAACCAACGGTCCCGTAGGGTTCATGGGACTTATGAACATGTTTATTCATCCATACATCAATCGTTTTTTCAAAGTCTTCATCGACGACATTCTGATCTACTCGACTACTAAGTAAGAGCATGCCTACAATTTGCGGGTAGTACTAGACAGACTCTGAATGAACAAAATTTATGGTATTCTGTCGAAGTTCCAGTTCTGGATCTGATAGATTCACTTTCGAGGACAAATCATCTCATAGGATAGAGTAGTAGTGGATCCAGTTAATATTGATGCAGTACTTGCTTGAGATCCACCAAATAATGTGACAGATGTACATAGATTCCTATGTTTGACCAGATATTACCAGACATTTGTGCCCAATTTCTGCATAGTTTCAGCACCAATATCAGCCTTGGTGAAGAAGGGAAAACCATTTGAGTGGACTAAGAGATGCGGGAAAAGCTTTCAGGAGCAGAGAAAGAGGCTAGCTAATTCCACCATCTTGAGGTTTCTAGAGGAACTCGTAGGGTACAAAGTTCACTGTGATGCATCAGGGACCAGACTCGTATGTGTCCTAATGCATGAGCGATTAGTGATCACATATGTATCTTGACAGTTGAGAAAACACAAGCATAACTATACTAAATATTACATGGATTTAGAAAGAGTGGTATTCGCCTTAATGATGTGGAGACTCTATCTGATGGGTGAGCGTTTTATCGTGTACTCTGATCACAAGAGTCTCAGTTATATCTTATCTCAGAAGGACCTGAACCTGGGATAGAGATGTTGGATTCAATTCCTCTAGGACTATGACTTCGATATATTATATACACATAGGAAGGGGAACATTGTTGCTGATGCACTCAGCAAGAGGACTAGTATATAGAAGCTAGGCAAGGCGATAGAGTAGCGGGCGGCTTTAGAGATATTCATTATGAATAGAGATGGAGCAGCCTTACTTCAGTCTCTTATAGTCACTCGACCACTATAGAAACCCATATCTTGACATACATGGACATTACATTACTTTTTCAGAATACATAATAAATCACAAAACAAACGCCCAATGACCGTATTAGTTTAGTGTCTTTTGAAACTCGGAACATAATCTTCAAATCATGGTGAACGATTCTTCAACATCTCCCATAAAAATATTCATTTATTCTACCTAAAACCTTCCTTTATATCTTGGGGAAAATAAAACATAAAAAGGGTGTGCTCAAATGCTCAGTAAGGGTAATCATGGAAACATAAAACAATCCCGAAACATTTGAACGTAAAAAAATGTGCATAAAACATAAAATTCATGAGTAATGACATAAATATTGACAATGCATACGGAATATATCATAAAGGAACATTAATCATTGTATATGACATGGGAACAAAACATGGAATTATGGAAAACCATTAATCACATGATATGATTTCTATAGTAGCCATGACATTGCTGCCAAGACAATCACTGTGGAAAATGTCCCTTTATTGAATGGAGTTCACTCCTCGTTCATGTTCGGTATCACTGAGCCAGATTAACCTACCATTCCAACCATGTATATCTCATGTGATATAAATCTTTACCCAATGAATTGGAGGGAGAAATAGGTACCACCCATCTCATAATGAAATTATTCTTACGTGTGCCACAACATAAACATAAATCATTCATCATAACCCAAATAATAAAATGTGTTTTATAAACATCATCCCATCATAAAATAATTCATATAAAACAAATGGATATCATATCATCCCAATAACAGTGAAACCATGTAAATCATAGAGAAATTATACTTGAAATATACACATATAAAATAATGTCATCTTAGATGGAGAATGGTTTTGATAAAACTCTTGAAATGAATTATTGAGGAAAATATATATTCTTCTTCAAAATCATTTTCATTTCACAAAATACAATGGAATTTTAAAAGAAAAGGATTTTCTTTAAAATAGTCATGAAATCTTGTAGAGTCAGCCTCATGAAAATAAGGAGTTATAAAATCGTAAATTTTTTTCATGTCGTATATGTTAAAACAATTATCCCCGTACTTTTGTTGGAAAAGTCAAAAATGTTCCTCGTATAGTAAAAAAGAATGATTCATTCCATAATACGTGGTAGAGGAAAAAAATGGGTAAAAATGACATTAAAAATACATGAAAACATTTTTAGAAAACTTGGACGTGGATGATAACAATAACCCCAGTAAATACATATGAATAACAATCTCGGATAAGAACGATATTGGAATAGTTATCCCTTACCTTTTGTCCAATTTCATCTGTATGTGTCTGAGACTATTGTATAGTGGGTTTAAAAATATTATAATCTTGTAAGAGAATCATAATAATATTTATGATATCATATATGATTCACTTATGACTTTTTTATTAACCGTTCGTTTGTCAATTCAATGTTAAAAAGTGTTTTAAGTAAAATCGTTTCATTTATCGTACTTGTTTGGACTTGTTGTTCTTGATTTTATTATTACTTATATCATGATTTAATTACATCCAAAATTTAAATCATGATTTCTATATCATATATATATTCAGTATATATATATATATATAATATTGATAAATGATATGAAATGCCCCATTCATGGAGAAGGTCAGCCGTAAGTACGCAAAAACTTTGTTTTTTTCCTTATTGACTTGAATGGAAGTTAGTAAATAAAATATATATACATAAATATAGTAGATTTATTATGTCATATATTTAATTATTATTCATTATATATATTTTATAATCATTTTTTAATTGTTAACATGGAAAATGAATCTCATCTCATCGTGGAGACGGTAATCCGTGCGTACGCACGGGCGATGATATAATTACCATAATTATTTAATAGAATTGGAGTGGATGATATAATGTTTCTGAAAATGTATCATGTTATAATAATCATATATAGTTATTCTTTACACCATTAAACCCATCAATGTATGGTGGTGGTAGAAAAACATATTACACCACAACATAGAGATGATATTCCGTACGTAATCACCCACAGTGATTTTGATTTTCGTAGTATAGAAAAAATTTGAAATAGGGTTGTTTCATATTTATAATAACATATCAGTATATAATTAATAATGATGTTATTAATTTATAATGGAACAACTAAAGAAGAGGAATTATAATAAGAAATAAACTTGAAAAAATCGGAAGAAGAGATTACCTCTTCTTCGACATGCCACTTTCAAACTTCCTCTTAGGGAACTAGATTTTGTCATTTGAGAAGTCCATAACCTCTATGATATAACTAGAGATGTTGATAAGAGAAATTTTAAGGGTTTTGATGATCTTTAAGGCACAAAATTGTGTAAAAATGAGAGAGAGGAGGTTCCCTTTTACAAGAGGGGTGAGGGGCACCTTAGAAAAAACTTAAAATATTATTTTATAATAAATTCATATTCAGTGTAAAATGGCTCCAAAGTGACTTATTTAGAGGCTAGGATGGGGATGGTTCTAAATACTTTCAACCATAGGTTTAATAGAAGTTTAGGTTACACTTATAACCTTATCATTTATAGTTAACTTTACATTAAATAATTTAACATTTACTATGTCTTCTTGTATTCTTACACTATATGGTTAATAAAATTACTATAAACAACAAATCAAACCCCAATTGGTTCACTAATGTCATATATATTATCATATATGTCTTTTGGAATATCCTTATATTTTTAGGACTGTTATATAAATTAATAAGATAATTTTTTTAAAAAAACTCATTTATGTCCATTTCGTCACTATTTAGTATTTTGTTTTCTATAAATTCATAACAGAATTAATACTTAAAAAATTCATCTAAACGACCCTAATAGGAAATATTAACCTATAAAATTATTTTAATTCATAAAAAGTCTCAAATTACATTTATTTGGTTATTTATATTATCAATTATGTTAATATTTCATTAATAAGGTAATTACTGCATCATCATTGTGTCATAAATAAATTAAATTATTTAATGTCTAAAAAATAAAAATAAAATACTAGTAAGTAGGAAATATTTTTAGCCTTCTAATTAATATTTATAGTGGAATTTATATTCTATATGACCCTATATTAAAAATGTTTTAGTTATTAAACATTGATTTTAACTCTTTTAACTCTTCTTTAAATAAAATAATAATAATTTTCCTAATCTAATCCTTGTGGACCTAAAGGGTAACATTTTTTTCCTAAGGTTGTTTTTAGTCGATTTACAATTATCCAATATAATTACGACATGTGTTAGTGTAATAATAATATCATTTTTACCCTTAATTAACCTATTTACTTTTAACAGTGGTAAAAAAAAGTAAAAAGTTACCATTCACCAAGAAATATTTTTATCTTATTGAACCACATTTTACTCCTTGATATGAACCGTGTCTCTTAGAATTTAAAAATTCAACTCACAGAAGCAGTAAAATTATGTTTCATTTACAATTGCAAATGCTCTAAGGAGGTGGGTAAAAGACAATAAAAAGTTCAATAAAATTTTTATATATCTATATTATTATAAAATGACTCCAAAAAATTAAATTAAACTTATATAGGTATTATGTATCTATTTTTAACAAAAATAAATTTAAATAAAATAAATGATTATTTAAATAAAAAGTCGGTTTTAACCAACAACACAGTGTTTTCGGCATTTGTTAAAAATAGGATGTTTTCAGAAAATTACAAAAAATTCACCCAAGGATGATTTCGATATTCGGAATCCAAAAATGAAGTCCATTTTGAATGATAAAATTTATATAAATTCAAAAACTGGGTATTACTATTCATAACGTCTAGTTTATATAATATTTTAATAACATATCATTGTTTAGTGAAGCTCGGTATTGTGTACAACACATGATATCGTGGAAGGTCGTGATTGCGTGTAATGCAATCTAAGTCAGGGTTGATTGTAGGGAATGATTCCATTGTTTTTGTGTATAATAGAATCCAATCATATTTCATTTATAAATTGAATATATATATATATATATACTTTCAATGTTGCGTTGAATAACATCATTCAAACGAACATGAAATTTTGTGTAACCGGATCCATGAATAGTGTTGCGTATACTCCAAGCTAATACGGTGTTGCGTGTAGAAAAAGATAATCTTGGTGTAGCATAAATTCCAAGTCATCAAATAAATTAAAAAGAATACTTCACATAAAATCATGGGGTGTTACATTCTACCCCTCTTAAAATGGATTTTTCCCTCGAAATTCGTCGGGGTTATAAATCGTTTACTACTTGAAAGTTTCATTCATAGAAACCCATATCGAAAAAAGGAATACTAAATAAACATTATAAAAAGGAATGTCAAAAACATTACAAATATCCAAAGTAACTCATCACTGGTTTTCCTCATAGGAGAATATAGGTGAAAATATGGATATGGAAGAGAAATCTGACCATCATGTTCTGATAGAGATTGGTTGAGAACATGGCTATGAAAAATCCAAAACTCACAAAGATATAAATTTGTGATGATCTAAGGTACCATCTGATTCATCATATATGAGGGTACTAGGAAAACATTTTTAATTTTCAATATCATTTCCATAAAGTTGAAAATTTTGATTTAGAAGAAATAATTACTTGATTTTTGGTACAATCTTGTCGTTGGTCGTTCCATGAACAATTTCCACTTCATATTTTAGTGAAATGAAGTTCAATTTGTCATTCGTGAAGTGTTATCCAATCATGTGATAGAATGATGGGTCATTCCATCTGTCTCAAAAAAAAGGACAGCAAAAGTTATCAAATATACATAAATGCATCTATGGTGAGGTTAATCATATATGATTCCAAAAATGGGCTTATAATTCATCTATCATATCGATTAATAAAATAAAACTAGTTTCTACTAAACAGGGACTTCTTGTGGGCCAGAGGTAGTCGATAAAGTCATGTCGCACATCGGTTGTGGGTTCGATTCCCACAACCTTGTCTGACGCGACAGGTTGTCGCCCGTCCTACAGGTTGTCCATTTTTCTAAAACTACACAATTATCACATTCCAGAAATAATATCAAAATTTTTTTAATCCTTAAACAATACATTCTGATGTCCAACATAATCCATTCCAATCATTAGGCTTATAAAAAATACATATGTCCAATCTCATAGCATAAGGAAAATGATTACTTGAAAGGTCACATAACAAGCACGTGAATGCCATCATTTATCCCCCATATATCATAAGATATATCTTGTTGGTCACATTCCAAACATATGAATACCTTATTCATTTATTCTTTTGAAACATGAATTACCATTGAACCTTAGTGAAAACATGAATGCGGTCAAAAGTTAACTCTTTACACATACCGAAATCCCAATATTTCTACATAATCAAACCATGATATCACATTTTCCTTATAATATTCATGAGCTCATGAATACTATTAAACATTTTACTTTCTCCTATACCTTCATTATTCTCATATCATCTTCCTTCCAAAATTAGTTTTCATGGTTACCAATACCATTTAACATGTAATTTCAAATACATTTGGAAAATGAATGCTGTAAAAATCCTTAGATGTTTATTTATTCCATAGTACCATTCATTATTCTTGATAAACATTCAATCATTCCACTGCCTTCTTAAACCATTGATCGAACTTCGTCATTTTATTCCTCAAAACTACTTTCATCTCATATATAATTTGTAGTCTCATCATCATCAACATAAATACTACCCATATGACCATGATGATTTTATTCATGAGATTTTCCTTTATGAATCTATTTGTGTAATGCCCGTACATTCCACATTTAAAACATTTAACCATTTTTGATGTCTTAGTAATACCCTTATCCGTTTACATTATGTTAACTTATCTTTTCCTTTGAGATTACTAGGTTTTTGTCCTTTTTTTCCACACCCAAATCCTCTTCAAGTTCCTTTAAAACATTCTCCTTGATGCCTCTTCCCAGATGATTTGCATGAGGGAAATTGAACTTTCTTTCATCTATGATCATCATAAAACTCTATCTTTCTCTTATTAGCTGAGTCTGGAAACTTAAAAAAGTTGAGTTTATTGATCATATTATGAGCTTGTTGATTTGGCATAATAACGATGTTTTAATTTCAAAATCTGGTATCATTTGGTTTCTCATGAAGAATATCATTCCATTTTCCATCATATTCTTCATTAACATGAATCCTCATGTTTCCTTCCATTTCTTAAAACCCAAAAAATAGTACGATAGGAAAGAATCATACTAGAAAGAAAAAACATAATCAAGGGGAAGTACTTTCAATCTTCAACATATTAGGTTTAATCGTAGGTTATTCATGATCGTTATCATAATTCTCTGATTGTTACCTATACATTATACTTAACCTTTTAGACATCCCTAGCCATACCATAGAAATATCTCTAGGGATCTCGCTAAAGTTCCTACATCCTAGTTTCCAAAGGATGACTAAACCTTCACTTTGATACCAACTGTAGAGACCCAAATATTTACATACATGGAGACTACATTACTTTTTGGGAATACATCATACATCACAAAATAAACGCCCAATGACCGTTTTATTTTAGCATCTTTGGAAACTTGGAAGATAATCTTCTAATCATGGTGAAAGATTCTTCAACATATCCCATAAAAATAATCTTTTTTTCCTACCTAAAACCACCCATTATATCATGGGGGAAAAGAAAACATAAAAAGGGTGGTCTCAAATGCTCAGTAAGGGTAATCATGGAAGCATAAAACAATCAGTAAATATTCTAACATAAGAACATGTGCATAAAACATAAAATTCATGAGTAATGACATAAATATTGACAATTCATAAGGCATAGATCATAAAGGAACAATAATCATGATAAATAACATGGGAACAAAACATGGAATTTTGTAAAACCATTAAGAAGATTATATGATTTCCCTATTAGCCATGGAATTGCTTCCAAGACCATTATAGTGGACAAAGTCCCTTACTGAATCAAGTTCACTCCTAATTTCAGTCTTGTATCACTGAAATGGATTGACCTGTCATTCCAGCCATCTCTATCTCATGAGATATAAATATTTATCGAATGAATTGGAAGGAGATATAGGTCCCACCCATCTCATAATGAAATCATTCTTACGTGTGCCAGAACATAAACATAAATCTTTCATCATAAAGCAAAAAATAAATTGGGCTCTATATACATCATCCCATTATAAAATAATCTATATAAAATAAATGGATATCATTTCATCATACGAAAAGTGAAACAGAGTAAATCATAGAGACATTACACTAGAATCATACACATGTGAAATAATGTAATCTTAGATGGAAAATGGTTTTGATAAAACACTTGAAATGAATTTTTGAGTAAAATATCATTTCTTCATCCAAATAATTTTATTTAAAAAATAACATGCAATTTTAAAAGGAAAGGATTTTTTTGAAAATAGTCATGAAATCGTGTAGAGTAATCTTCATGAAAATAAGGCGTTATAAAACTGTAAAAATACATTCATGCCGTATAAGTTAAAAAACATTCCCCTCGCACTTTTGTCGGAATAGTTAAAAAACATGATTGTATGGTAAAAAAAGAAATATTCATTCCATAACATGTGGTGAAAGTCAAAAATGTGAAAAAATTACCTTAAACATACATGAACACATTTTTAGAAAACATGTTCATGGATGATAACAATAACTCCAATAAATACATACGAATAACAATCTCAGATAAGAACGATATTGGAATAGTAATCCCTTACCTTATGTCCAGTTGCTTATGTATGTGTCTGAGACTATTCTATAGTGGGTTTAAACATATTATTATCTCATGACAGAATCATAATAATATTTAAGGTATCATATATTATTAACTTATTCCTTTATATTAACTGTTCATTTGTCAATTCCAAATTAAAGTAGTGTTTTTGGTAAAATCGTTTCATTTATCGTACGTGTTTGTACTTGTTGTTATTGATATTATTATTAACTATATCATTATTTAATTACATACATAATTTAAAGAATTATATATATATATATCATATAAATATTTAGTATATATATATAATAGATTGATAAATGAAATGACATAAATCGTTCATGGAGATGGTAGGCCATACGTACACAATGAACACTGTATTCCTTTATTTATTGACTTGGATGGAAGTAATTATATGAAATATATATATATATATATAAAGTAGCTTTATTATGTCATATATTTCATTATTATTCATTATATATAATTTATAATCATTCCTGAATGGTTAACATGGATAATGAATCTTATCACGTCATGGAGATAGTAATCTGTGCGTACGCACGAGCGATGATATCGTTCCCATAATTATTGAATGAAATTGGAGTGGAAGATATAATATCTTAGAACTTGTATCATGTTATAATAATAATATATAGTTATTCATTAAACCACTATACCCATCCATGTAAGGTGGTGGTATGAAAACATATTACACCACTGTGTGGCGACGGTATTCCGTACGCACGCACGCGTGGTGATTTTGTTTTTCGTAGGATTGATAAAAGGTTAAATAGAGTTGATTCATTTTTATAATAACATATTAGTATATATTTAATACTGATGTTATTAATTTATAATGAAAAAACTGAATAAAATGAAGTAGAAAAAGAAAGAAACTTGAAAGAATCATTAGAAGAGATTACCTCTTCTTCGACGTCCCTCTTTTAAAATTCCTCCAAAGTAACTAGAGTTGGTCTTTTGAGAAGACCAGAACCTATATGATATAACTATTGATGTTTATAAGAGAAAAGTTCATGGGTTGTCCGTGTTTGAAGGCTCAAAATTGTATAAATAGGAGAGGGAGGAGGTGACCTTTTATAAGAGGGGTGAGGGGCTCCTTCTGAAAAAGATTAAATATTATTTGAAAATATATTCATATTCGGTTTATAATGGCTCCAATGTGACTTATTAAGGTGATAGGGTGGGGAAGGTTCGAAATAATCTCAAAAAATATGTTTCTGGAAAGTTTAGGTTACCATTATAACCTTATCAGATAGATTTAACTCTAAGTTAAATAATTTAACTTTTACCGTGTCTTCTTGTATTCTTATTCTATATGGTTAATAAGCATAAAATAAACTTTGAATCTAACCCCAATTGGTTCATTAATGCCATATATATTATTATATATGTCTTTTGGATGATCCTTAGATTTTTATGACCATTATATCAATTAATAATATAATATTTCTTTTACAAACTCTTTTATGTCAATTTTGACACTATTTGGTAATTTGTTATCTCTAAATTCATACCAGCATTATTAATTCAAAATAAACATATCTAACCAACCCTAATATGTAATATTAACCTATAAAATTAGTTAAATTCATAAAAAGTCACAAATTACATTTATTTGGGTATTTATAATATCCATTATGTTAATATTTCATTAATAGGGTAATTACTACATCATCATCATTTCTTAAATAAATTAAATTATATAATGTCAAAAAACTATAAATAAAATCTAATTATGTAGTAAATAAGTTTATCTTTCTAATGAATATTTATAATCGAATATTTCTTTTGTATAACCCTATATTAAATATGTTTTAGTTGTGAATCATTGATTTTAACTCTTTTAACTCTTCTTTAAATAAAATAATAATAAGTGTCCGAATATTATCCAAGTCGACCTAAAGGGTATTATTTTATTCCTATGGTTGTTTTTGGTCGAATTACATTTAACCAATATAATTAGTACATGTGTTAGGGTTATAATAATATCATTTTCCCCCTTAATTGCCCTATATACTTTTAACCGTGGTAAATAAAAATAAAAAGTTACGATTCACCAGTAATTATATTTATCTTATTGAACCACATTTAACTTCTTGATATTAACCGTGTTTCTTGGATTTTTTAAATTCGACTCACATAAGTGGTAAAATTATGTTTTATGTACAATTGGAAATGTTCCTAGGAGGTGGGTAAAAGACTGTAAACAGATCAATAGAATTTTTATATATCTATACTATTATAAAATGAATCCAATGGATTACATTGAACTTATATAGGTTTTATGTATCTATTTTGACCTAATTTACATTTAAATTAAATAAATTATTATTGAAATAAAAAGTTAGTTTTAACCCATAAGTCAATGTTTTCACTATTCATCAAAAATTGAATATTTTCAGAAAAATAAAAAAAATTTACCATAAGGTAATTTCAATATTCCAAATCCAAAAATGAAGTCCTTTTTAAATGATAAAATTTAAAAAATTTAAAAAAATTTATATTACTATTCATTACGGCTAGTTTATTTAATATTTTAATAACATATTGTTGTTTAGTGAAACTCGGTATTTCTTACAAAACACGCTATCATGGAAGGTCGCGATTGAGTGTAATGCAAGCCATGTCAGGGTTACGTGTAGTAAAATATTCCTTTATTGTTTCATATAATAGAATCCAACCATATTTAATTTATATATTGAATATATATATATATATACACTCAATGTTGCTTAGAATAACTTCTATCAAACGAACTTGAAATTGCATGTAACATGATCCACGAATATTGTTGCGCATATTGCAAGATATTACGATGTTGTGTATAGTGCAAGATAATCTTGGTGTAGCATACAACAAAAGACAAAAATAGATTAAAAAGAATACTTCTCATAAAATATCAGGGTGTTACACCCACTTTTTCAGCGAGTCAGGGTGGCACAACAAGGGGATGCTGACTGCGAGACACGACGTGATCAGATATCCACGGGGTAGGGACATGAAGCTTTTTTTTTTGAAGGTTATGATCACGTCATCCTCTTCAAAAGACATACTATTGTACCAGTGTCACTTCGGGAAGAACTTTTGAGGTAGATCCACACATCCTATTTAGCGGTACATCCAGGAGTGGCGAAGATGTACCAGGATCTCTGACGATAGCACTGATGGCTGGGAATGAAGAAAGTAGTTACAGAGTTTGTTTCTCAGTGCCTCACATGACAACATGTGAAGGAAGAGAATTAGGTACCAGCATGCCTGGTTCAGCCTTTATAATTCCCATAGTGAAAGTGGGATAGGATATGCACAGATTTCATGAGATGACATCCATATACATCTAGACTTCCTGACTTGATCTGGTTGATCGTCGGCTGACTCACCATGTTGGTGCACTTCCTACCAATCAGAGAGAAGAGTTCAGTAGAAATATTGAGACGCCTCTATGTGTAGATGATTAGGGGTATACATGGAGTACCTTCGGAGATTTTCTCCAATAATCATGCATGCTTTACATCCCGGCTATGGAAGGGGTTGTAGGAAGCTTTCTGGAACATCTTCATTTTAGCACCACCTTCTATCCTCAGACGGATGGTTAGACTGAGTGAACCATTCAGACCCTCGAGGACATGCTCTACACTTATGTTCTCAACTTCTGTCATAGCTGTGAGGATCACATACCTTAGGTAAAGTTTTCATACAAAAAAGGATATCACTCCACCATTGGGATCACATCTTTCGAGGCATCATATGAGAGACCTTGTAGATCACCTTTGTGATGGACTGACCAAGGAGAGTCAGCAATAGTGGCACCATAGATGGTATGGGCAACAATAGAGAAGGTGCAGATCATCCAGGAGAAGATGAAGACCGCATAGAGTAGGTAGAAGTCGTATGTCGACAGGAGATGGAGACCTCCAGAGTTTGAGGATGGCAACCATGACTTTCTATGGGTCTCACCACAAAGGGGTCTACTGAGATTTGGATGAGGTGGAAAATTATCTTCAACATTCATCCGACCTTTTCAGGTAATTAGTAGAGTTGGCGAGATGGAAGACCAATTAGCTCTTTCACCCCAGTTGCACTGGGTGCATGACGTCTTCCATGTATCCCAGTTTAAGAGATACATGAATGTCCTTTCTCACCTGATCGACCATGGCGAGCTAGTCGTTGATGATGGGGAGACATTTACAGAGGATCCAGTTGAGATTGAGGATCGACAAGAGTTGATCCATTGTGGACGGTTGATACCTCCAGTGCGCATTCGCAGGAAGCACATGAACTTCCAGGAGAGCACATTAGAGAAGGAGGCATAGGTGCATGCTCAGTACCCCCACTTGTTCAATTAGTATGAGTAGTGGCTTACGGGGACATAGAGCCCTAAGGTGGGGAGAATTTAAAGACCTAGAACATCCATGTAAATTTTTTAATTAAATTTGATTTTTACGAGTCTGAAAAAATTTCAAGCACCTGATTCTGAGGCCCGGTGTGCCCAGAATCAAATTCTTGATGTTTTGTTCGGGTACATTCAGTAAATGTAAGAGAGGGTTTTTATAACTTTCTAACCGGTGCATGGAATTTAAATCCATGGTCACCGTTGAACTCACAACTCCGATATTATATAAAGAAGACAATCACCTCGACGATAGTTGGTCGAGGGAGGAAGATAGTTTTTGGGTTTTTTTTGGAAAAAATAAAATAAAAAAATCACATGTTTTATTTTATTTTATCTGCTGCAACAACCCATGTGAAAGTGAGAAGTGGGAACCGCAACACTTTAACCTCCAATGAATGGTTATGGTGGTGGGGCCCATCCGAGGATTATCCCTCATTATGGTGGGTGGGGGGGTAAGAAATCATTCAACTCCATTAATTTAATTTTATGTGTCAATGTAAAATTAAATGCTTTCAATTAATTTAATGTGTCAACATAAAAATTAAATGCTATCAATAAATTTTATTTGTCAACATAAAATTATAATCCGTCAATTAATTTTAGTAGTCAACGTTAAAATTAAATGCTTTTAATTAATTTTATGTTTCGACATAAAATTAAATGTTATCTATTTATTTTATGTGTCAATATAAAATTAAATGCTATAAATTAATTTTATGTGTCATCATAAAATTAAAATCTAACAATTAATTTTATGTGTCGACATAAAATTAATCCCTGTCAATTGTTTTGATGTTGGCCTGACCCCTTTTAAAATTATGTAACATCATCATTGAAATTTGGGAAGGTTATTAATAAATGAACTGTCATAAATTATATGATCGTTACTTACCTCCCCTTCTATCCTATATATATGGAGCTTGGGAGGAGGTTTTGGGATGGCTTCACCAAGAGATGATGTGCTGGTAAAGTGACATGATGCCCAACACATGAAGGATTATGCTCTCCAACGTAGAACACTCCACCAACAAAGAACACTGATGAGGAATGCCTTCGACTATGAAAAACGACCTCCTTCAACCTTCTTCCTCGGATTCCATCGATATAGGACTTGTTCACCTACAACGAATCGGCATCTGCCTTCTCACACCAACTTCGATGACAACTCCGTCTTCTTTCCCATGACTACATTGACGAACAATGATCAAGATAGGGTATTTCATTGAATTTGATATTATTCCTTTAATTCTTTACTTCTAATGCAAAGAATCATTTTGATGTTTTTCCTTGTGGCTTGAGAATATTTTGTTAATGAGGGATTATGGAAATTGTTGTTTTTAAGATATTTTACATGCTCATTCTTTCCATCATTCTTGTGAGCCAATTTTTATCACCCTAAACACAGAGGGTGCATGCCAAACCAACATGGCCCGACACCTCCACTGTTTTTGATTGCGTTGTTCTTTAGAATGGAGATGAGGTGACGTGATGACGAATGCGATGAAGGCAATGACCGTGCTTCCCACAGCCTTTGCGTCCCGTACTGCCCTCCGGCCATGTCGACCGCCGGCCGAACCAGCCGAGCCGCACTGTGTCCCTGCCAAACCAGCCATGCCCGTGCTGTACCTCAGCCGTGCTGCCCTAGCCGGGCTCTCTACCTGACTGAACCAATTGAACAGGACCAACCGTTCTTGGCCACCCAGTCCGCCGGCTGAACCGGCTCCACTGCCCCGGGCCGCACCGTGGCACCATCCCGCCGCCTGCACCGATCGGCCTCCGCGCACACTACGCACCCCACGGCTCCTCCATCAGTGCAACTGGAGCGCCCCACGCACACCGCGGCCCCGTGCTTCCCGTGCTTCTGCTGGCCGAAACGACATCGGCCTCCCGGGATAAGCCGCCCGAGCCACACCCCTTGCGGAACCCGACCGAGGCGGCCTTCCACGCCCCTCGCGGCACACCAGAAGAGCCAGCCTCTCGAGTCCCCCGTGGAGCCTTGGCAGAGTTGGGCACCTGCGCCCCTCACGGAGCCCCGACAATGCCGGCCTCCCGCAACCCTCACGACGCCCTGATTGAACTGGCACATGCCCTAACGACCCCCCGGCCGAACCATCCCTCCTTGAGCCTCTGGGCCGAACCTCCCTCGTGATGACCCACAGCCAGTTTGTGACCTCAAGACTGGTCCATGCTCTCAGGTCCCATTGGACAGGGCCCAGTTGGCTAGGCCAATCCTAATGGGATAGCCCGCCTAACGTGTCCGGCCTGACCCCACGGGTCAGTCCGGGTCGACCCAGGCCAGGTCAGACTGGACCCTGACCCATTACGACCCTTTAATGTTTTTGGACATATCTTTGGCACCGGGCATCCGTTTGACGAACCGTATTCAGACCTGATAATCTTGGAGTGTGAAGGTCCTTTTGAGTATACCCCATAAGAGTTTGGGGTAGAGTTGAGATTCAATATTGTTGGATCATGCATGAATCCAACAGGGCCACCAGAACTAAAAGGCTAATAACTCAACGACCGGGTGTCTAATTGATGCGCTGTCTATTGGGTTGAGACCTCTATGACGCGGCAGACCATTTAGATACTTCTACATGGGAATTAATTATAGTTAGAGTATCGAACATTTTCTCCTGGACCAGATTCCTCATGATACAAGAAGATAGAGTGAAGAGACCTAGTAGCTAGCTGAGAGTTGACGACAGCTGATCGATTGACTCGGAGTGACTCGACTAGCCCAATGGGGAGCACCTTTGTACCGTCCCAAAATTTTGAATAAATCTTGTTTCCTAATTTTGTGTGTTATTTTATTATTATTTTTTTATACTCAACAAAACTGATTCATTGGATAACATGAGTATAATTAAAATGAGACTGTTGGGTTTTGACTGTTATATGACCATTGGTCAATATGACTGCTGGAAACTAAACATTTCGTTTTCTTTTGTCACTAAATACAAGTGATCTAGGTTAATTAACATAGAAAGAAGATTTGATGGCCTCACCCAGTAGTCTTGGACCGATCGAAGCCCGTCTAACAGAACTTGGGAAGGAGGTAGCCCCAATCACCTTTTCTCTGGACCAAACCCAAGCTGAAAATCATCGTGTAAAGCTAGAACGGAATCACCTTCGCGAGAAGTTCAAAATTATAGAAATTACTACACGTGCGATGTTTTCTAAACCTCCCTTGGATTCTCTCACATTAGCACACCTTACACTTAGGTCCTATGCTGGTGTCATAAGGGGCTATGTAAGGAGACTGTAACTACCTTGTGTAATCCTTTGTTTAAAAAAAATTGATTTCTTCTTATGATGAAGTTTATGAAATCTCAAATGTCTGGATAAATATATTATGCATATTTTTGGTTAATTTTAGAAAAATGATATTTTCAAAATGTTTATGTAAACCTTAAATAATTAAAAATGTGTAATGAATTGCAAAAAATGGTCTTCTACAATTATGTTCAGTACTAAATTTAGAGTCTAATATTATCAACTTAATTTTTGATGAATAGTAAATTATGAATAGTGAATTTATGCATAGGATTAGTAATGTGACCAAAAGGATCAGTAATCTCACTTAAATAAAGCATTACTATAATCTAGGAACCTTGATTAAGTAATGTGATTCAATAAAATGGTTAAATAATGTTTTCATAAATTATTAGTCAAGTTTTAGTTTTTTTAGGTGAATAGTGTTTTTTGATTAAAAATTTAATTAAAAATATTTAGAAAATTATTTTTATAAAATGGATTTCATTTTTTGAACTCAGAGCATCGATAATATGTTAAGGTAATTTTTGTGGATTTTTCTGAAAAAAATGAATTTTATGTGAATAGTGTATTTATTTAAAAATTAAATTAAAATTATTTAGAAAATTACTTTTATAAAATGGAGTTCATTTTTGAAATCCGAGCATCGATATTTAGTTAACGTGAAATGTTGGGATTTTTTTGAGAAAGTAGAATTTTCGATTAATAGTGAAAATACAGTTTTTAAGTTATAGGTGTTTAATGACATCATTAAATGATGTATTAAGTATGTATTCGATATGGTCGACTTATGAATAGTAAGATAATGCATGAGGAGTCCCATGTGGCCAATTTCATGGGCAAATACCGTGGGCAAGCCCATGGTTTTTCCAAAACCACTAATTAGGTGTCCCTTGGCCATTAATGCCTTGTCCCCTCACTTTCCCTAAAAATACCAAGCCATCCTCTCATCCATTCGACTACCAACTCTCACCCAACGAAGATATGGTCTCATTTCTTCCCATGGAGACCTCCCAAGGTGCCCCAAATCCCTCAAGGTCTCATCCTTTGTGTTTTAAGTGTTACGTTTTTATGTAACGGATCCTACCTCCCTCTTTCTTTTCAAGTAATCTCATTTATGTCATTTAGTTTATGATCCATGCTCTTATGTTGGAGAATGTTATCTTAAATTAACCCTACTATCATTCTCATTTTCATATGATGAGATACCCCCTATTTCTCTCATCATTTCATTTTAAGAATGTTAATGTGGCGCCGTTAGGCTGCCGAATTTTTAAGGGATTCTTTCACCCTTCTCAAGTTCTATTTTCATGTCAAGTATTTAAAGTTCCTTTCTATTTTTTGGGGTATGATATCTAAATCTATCATACATATCTTTTATGTTCATATGATGAGAGAACCTATTTTATCTCTTCAATTCAGTATTTTTATGTTTTAAGTGGCGTCGTTAGGCTGCCGAATGTTTAAGGGATTCGTTCACCTTTCTCATTTTCAAAGTTCTACTTTCATGTCAACTATTTCATGTTACTTTTTATTTTGCAGGGGTATGATATCTATATCTATCATACTGATCATTTATGTTCAAATTATGGTAGACCATATTTGATCTCTTTAATTCAGTGTTTTGATGTTTTAAGTTGCGTCGTTAGGCTGCCGAATTTTTAAGGGATTTGTTCACCTTTCTCATTTTTCAAAAATCTACTTTAATGTCAATTCTTTCAAGTTCCATTTTACCATGTTTGGGTATGATTTCTATACCTATCATACTTATAATTTATTTTAATATGATTAGAGTCCCTATTTGATCTCTCTAATTCATTTTTTTAAGTTTAAGTGATGCTGTTAGGGTTCTGAATTTTCATAAGAGAAATCTTATTTTGTCTTCCTTTCATGTTCTTAATTTTATTTGGTATATCATTCAAATTTCATTAACATGTTCATATATCCATAATATTCTGTCCCTATACTGTTTTATGGTTCATTTATGAATGTTTGACCCATGTCCCCACTCTTTTCAATGTTTTCTAAAACCCCGAAACATAATCGTTATGCTGAAGAATTTCTGTCTCAAAATGCCTCTCTCTTTTTCTAATGTTCTTTTATTTTATTAACTGAATACTCAAAGATATCTCTTATATAGGGGTATTCACATATATACCAAAATTTTCTATTTTAAATTATGGGATTTACATACATGAGACCCACCGTACTTTTCTGTGGGATTTTAAGTGACACGTAGATCATGTCTTTAAAGCAGTTTTTAAAATGTTATGATTATGAAATGAAACCGATTTTTTATGCTATACGAGTTTTTTATGAAATTATTGATGATTATATATGTGGATGACATGATAATAAAGGAAAATTTAAAGGTGTGCCCTAATAGCTTTCCAATGCATTGGGTAAAGACTTAATCTCTAGAGATGACCATTTTGACTGATACCTTGGTGAATAACCTTGGTGATTTTTATTGACACCTTGGGGATGGACCATGGTGAAACGGAAATTATTGTCTTTACTAAAATTTGTAGCCACATCTTCAAGTTATGAAAAACGTTATTTTTATTATGATATGCCTCATTATTTCATTATCATGTCTTAAAGAACTTTTTCATGACATTGTTGATGTATCTCAAGTTCACATGTGAAATGTTTCCCCTTATTTTCCTTACTGGGCCTTCTGCTCACCCATTCATTTTATGTATGTCCCCAGGTAATGAGAAGAAGTAATGGACCTAGTATGAATATAAGGATAAGCCTTTCATGTGTTTAAGAAGAATGTTTTTTGTTTTCATGTTTTAAGTTCCCGGTTTCCAATACATTAAACCTTAAAGATCCTCGGTTTTGTAAAATGTAATGAAAGTTTATGTGATAAAAAGGTGGGATGCTATAGTTGGTATCAAAGGATGGTTTAGTTATTTGTGGAAATTAGGATATGATACCATTAGGAAGAACCCTATAGAAAAGAATAAATATAGGAAACCTTCCTTGTAATTTGGTGAGTATTGAGTAAGGGGTTTCCAAGAAAATACATTCATGTCTGGGTACGAACAGGTAGAGGTGGATTTGGAATAGATGTATATAGCGGTAAAACCCGAAAACACCACTTTGAGCTAGACTCGAATGGGAACTGATACATGACAACGGGCCTTTCTGCACTCTTGGTTATGACACTCCTGGGGGATATGCTTTGGTAAATTCAAAAGCTTAGTATGAACAATTATTAAAGGAACAAGCATGAAATAAAATAAATATTCACATAAGAATATATGATCACGGATAACCTAGTTTGAAAACTATGGGATCACAAGTTAGGGTTTACATTTCTTCTACATGTTTATCCACATATGCTTTAAGTTTCCTTTTAATGATTATTGGCTAAGTATTTAAGCCCCTAATTGTAATTTCATTCCATAGTTAATGGCAAGAAATTGAAGAACATGTCCCAACAACCAATGTGATAGGAAATGTGACGATTGTTGTATTAATATGAAAGAGATGATTAGGGGATTAAAAGGTGATTATTATTTTGGAATACGTTCACTATTTTGGGGACCCTATATGATCGAGGTAAATAGATTACTACAATATTTTCATTGAGGAGTAAAGGGTGACATATATTTTGAAGAATCGATGTATTTAAGGTGGACTTATGGAAATGATTAACCAATATTGGGTAAAATATGTTTATTTTAGCTACTTTTGTTATAAGATGTTAGGAGTGGTTGATGTTGTTTGGAGATGAAAAATGATGTTTATTTTGGAAGAATATGTTTTCAAATCCTTCTTGTATTTGGGTTTCAATATTTGTTGGGTTTATTTTGAGGAATTTTAAGAACAGTTATTTATGGGATGGTCTATGATGAACTTTAGGTAGTACGGTGGAACTTTGGAGATTTAAAAGTAGTTTCCCTACCTATGGGATTCTTTTTTTGGACGAGTTTTTTTTCATACCCATTCTATTTTTGGGGATAATGTTTAATGATAAAAGAAATTGATAGTTAATATTTTTTGGATTACGTGACTCTCAAGAAGATGATTCTTGTGTTTTGATGAGATCAAGTGTTTTGGAATGCTCATCGTTGTAAGAAAATATTAGTTTTGGTAGAAACATATTATGTTATGAAACTCTACTTGAAGGTAAGTATATTTCCTTTTGTTTTTGTTCTATGTAGTAAATGGATTCCTCAAAATTATGAAATGGAATGTGAAACAAAAACGTTGTTGGATTATGTTTCCTACTAGGTAATCAAAGACCATTTACACACATAATAAGTTTGTGATTTTCATGTTGTTAAATTTCTCCTAATCATGTTTTATATCACTCTCCCTTAGAACATGACCCTTTGTTTTTCCTCAATGTCCATGTTTTCGTACATGGAATCCTATAATGGGTTAGCTCATGTGACCATTTTACTTCCCTTTCTTTCTTTTAAACTAATAGTTTTACTGACTCCTTTTCCGATGTGGGACTTTCAATGAAATTTCAAAACCCAATTTTAAAAATTGCGAGGATGTAATTTCTTAAGGGGGGAAGATTGTAACGACTCGAAATTTTGAATAACTCTTGTTTCGGAATTTTGTGTGTCATTTTTTTTATAATCAACAAAACTGTTTCATTGGATAATATGAGTATAGTTAAAATGAGACTGTTGGGTTTTGACTGTTATATGACCACTGGTCAATATGACTGCTGGAAACTAAACGTTTCATTTTATTTTGTCTCTAAATACAAGTGATCTTGGTTAATTAATATAGAAAAAAGATTTGATGGCCTCACCCAGTAGTCTTGGACCGATCGAATCCCATCTAGTAGAACTTTGGAAGGAGGTAGCCCCATTGAGCTTTGCTCTGGACCAAACCCAAGCCGAAATTTATCGTATGAAGCTAGAACGGAATCGCCTTCACGAGAAGTTGAAACTGATAGAAATTACTACACGTGCGATGTTGGCCGAGCCTCCATCGGATTCTCTCACCTTAGCACACCTTACACTTAGGTCATATGGTGGTGTGATAAAGTTTATGAATTTTCAAATGTCCGTATAAATAAAGTATGCATATTTTTGCTGAATTTTAGAAAAATGATATTTTAAAAATGTTTATGTAAACCATAAATAATTAAAAATGTTTAATTATTTTCAAAAAATGGTCTTCTACAATTGTGTTCAGTACGAAATTTAGAGTCTAATAAGATGAACATAATTTTTGATGATTAGTAAAGTATGAGTAGTGATTTTATGCTTAGTATTAGTAATGTGACCAAATGGATTAGTAATATCACTTAAATAAAGCATTAATATAATCTAGGCACCTTGATTAAGTAATGTGATTCAATAAAATGGTTTAATAACGGTTTCATAAATTATTAGTCAAGTATTAGTTTTTTCAGATGAATAGTGTTTTTAATAAAAAATTTAATTATAAATATTAAGAAAATTATTTTTATTAAATGGATTTCATTTTTTGAACTCAGAGCATTGATATTATGTTAAGGTAATTTTTGGGGATTTTTCTGAAAAAAATGAATTTTCATTGAATAGTGTATTTATGTAAAAATTAAATTAAAAATATTTAGAGAATTATTTTTATAAAATGGAGTTCGTTTTTGAAATCAGAGCATCGATATTTGGTTAAGGTGAAATTTGGGGATTTTTCTGAGAAAGATGAATTTTCGATGAATAGTGAAAATACAGTTTTTAAGTTACGGGTATTTAATGACATCATTAAATAATTTTATAAGTATGTAATCAATTTGGTCGACTTATGAATAGTCATATAAGTTATGATGTGTCCTAATTGGCCAATTCCATGGGCAAATACAATGGGAAAGCCCATGGTTTTTCCAAAACCAGTAATGAAGAGTCCCTTGGCCATTAATGCCTGGTCCCCACACTTTCCCTATAAATACCAAGCCATCCTATCATACATTCGACTCCCAACTCTCCCCCAATTAATATATGGTCTCATTACCTCCAAAGGAGTCCTCCCAAAGTTCCCCCAAGCCCTCAAGGTCCCAACCATTATGTTTTAAGAGTTACGTTCTAAGGTAAGGGATCCTACCTCCCTCTTTCTTTTCAAGTAATCTCTTTTATGTCATTTATTTTATGCTCAATGATCTTATGTTGGAGGATGTTCCATTATATTCATCCTAATGTATTTTTAATGTTAATATTATGAGATACCCCCTCTTTCTCTCATCATTTCATTTTAAGAATGTTAATGTGGCACAGTTAGGCTGCCAAATTTTTAAGGGATTCTTTCACCCTTCTGAAGTTCTATTTTCATGTCATGTATTTAATGTTCCTTTTTATTTTGTTGGGGTATGATATCTAAATATATCATACTGATCTTTTATGTTCATATGATGAGAGACCCTATTTGATCACTTCAATTCAGTATTTTCAGGTTTTAAGTGGCGCCGTTAGGCTGCCGAATTTTTAAGGGATTCATTCACCTTTCTCATTTTTCAAATTTCTACATTCATCTCAACTATTTCAAGTTCCTTTTTATAATGTATGGGTTTCATCTCTATATATATCATACTGATATTTTATTTTCATATGATGAGAGACCCTATTTGATCTCTTTAATTTAGTATTTTGATGTTTTAAGTGGCGCCGTTAGGCTGCAGAATGTTTAAGGGAATCGTTCACATTTCCCATTTTTCAAATTTCTACTTTCAGGTCATGTATTTCAAGTTACATTATATTATTTTGGGTAATGATATCTATATATATCATACTGATCTTTTATTTTCATATTATGAGAGACCCTATTTGATCTTTTTAATTCATTTTTTTAAGATTAAGTGACGCTGTTAGGCTTCCGAATTTTCATAAAAGAAATCCTATTTTTGTCTTCCTTTCATGTTATTCATTTAATATGGTATATCATTTAAATTTAATTAACATGTTCATGTATACTTCCTATTCTATCTCTCTACGGTTATATGGGTCATTTATGAATGTTTGACCCATTTCCTCTCTCTTTTCAATGTTTTCTAAAACCCCGAAACATAGTCGTTATGCTGCAGAATTTCCACCTCAAAATGTCTCTCTCTTTTTCTAAAGTTATTTTATTTTATTAACTTAAAAATCAAAGCTCTCTATTCTATAAGGGTATTCACATATATACCAAAATTTTCTATTTTAAATTCTGGGATTTACATACATGAGACCCACCTTCCTTTTCTGTGGGTTTTTAAGTGACACAAAGATCATGTCTTTAAAGCAGTTTGTAAAACGTTATGATTATGAAATGAAACCCATTTCTATTATGATATATGGGTTGTTTATGAAATTATTGATGATGATATATGTGGATCACATGATAATAATGGAATATTTATGGTTGCACCCTGATAGCACTCTAATACATTTGGTAAAGACTTAATCTCTAGAGATGACAATTTTGACTGATACCTTGGTAAATAACATTGGTAATTTTTATCGACACCTTGGGGATGGACCTTGGTGAAACAGAAATTATAGTCTTTATTAAAAGTTGTAGACACATCTTCAAACTATGAAAAAAGTTATTTTTATTATGATATGCCTCAGTATTTCTTTCTCATTCCTTAATTTTCTTTTTCATGACATTGTTGATGTATCTGAAGTTCACATGTTAAATGTTTCTCCTTGTTCCCCTTACTGGGCCTTCTTCTCACCCTTTCTTTTGATGCATGTCCCAAGGTTATGAGATGCAGTAATGAACCTAGGATGAAAATAAGTATAATCCTTTCTAGTGTTTAAGAATAATATTTTATGTTTTCATGTTTTATGTTCCTGGATTCCAGGAAACTAAACCTTAAAGATCCTTGGTTTTGTAAAATTTTATGAAAGTTTATGTGATAAAAAGGTGGGATGTTATAACCTTGGTGTCGCGGAAGACCCACGATGGAGGTGTTACTGTTGTGGTAGCATACCCGCGTTACTCGATAGGGGGTGTACCTCGGTTGGCTATTTGGAGTTGCGCCTAGTTGTAGCGGAAAACTCACGGTGGGGAGCACCTTGGTGACACATCAAAACCGTGGTACTCGACATGATGATTACCTCAACAGTCCTAGGATACTGGGAAGCACCTTTGTATCACGGATAGCCCACTGTAATCAATAGTGGAGGAGTTCTACAGCCGTTGTGGTTTCGATAATGTAAAAAAAATCCTGGTTGAGTTGAGTCAGTAAATTTTTTGTTTTCCTCATGACTGAGATGGATCACATAATAACATAAGTATATGTATAGTCATATACCTAAGTGGGGTAATATATTGATTTCATACTTTTTAGATTATCCTTGTTGGTTTTCGTAAGTCCTTGAGGTTCTCGGGGTCCCTAGTGAGTATCATTATACTCACCCCTGCATGGGCTATGTCCGCAACTCGTTGTGTTTGATACAGACGACGTACAATGCTAACTGTGGCTAAGAGCACCATGGACCGGACGGTAAACAGAGGTGGACCATACGGCGTGACGGTACACGGAGGAGACATACATACCTGGAGTACTGAGGAGGCTATCTGAACCTACCCTTCTGGTTGGAACCTCAGTGGACGACCAAATGATAGTTTTTCATTTTTAATTTGTACTTTTAGTTTCATGTACTTTACAGTTGGGATTGTATTTCCAGCCCCTTTTACATACAACACACTGTTGTTATATAGATTTACATACTATTTTTTTCTAGCTTGAACTTTTTTGTGTGTGTTCACATGTTATAAAGGAAATGCCTTCCTGATTTTAGGGAATTACGCCTTTGGTACTAGTCCCCATTACCATGCCTATGGATGGCTGAATTGGGGTAGTCACGGCATGGGCTCAGTGGATGGGTCGTGACATTAGAAACAAAAAAATATAGTATGTTCACGATTCTGAAATTATTTTGCCATTACAAATGAATAAGATAAGGGTAAAGTAGAAGAATAATTGAAATTAAGATGAGATTTTTAGAGAAAACTACCTCTTGGATATCATCTCCTTGGGGGAGCCCTTGAGGAATTTGTATTTGGTATTTTTGTGAGACCAACAGAACAATGACTTCTAGGAGTGAGTATGAGAATTTTTTTCAAGTATTTTTAAGATACTAATGGCTTTTCAATAAAAATGGGGTGGTCAAGGTTGGTATTAATAGATGCGAATAAGTGGACATAAATGATTAAAACAATTATTATTTCATATTTTAAGACAACATCATTGAGGTGGAATTTATTTAAACAAGTTATATTGTTAATTAATTTATTTAAGGATGGTTAGAGTTCAGAAATAATTATACCAATAATTAAATTTTTTATTTTATAGGTATTTGAATATTTTACCTTTTACCATTAACAATGATCAATATTTTACCTATACATAGAAGAAAAACTATTTTACCACGATAAAAGTTTTATAGATAATGAAGAAATTTACCATAAAACATATTTTAACAATTTTACTGCAAATATGATATCCATTTTTATCATGAACCAACACAAGAAACCCCATAACTGTTCACCAAGGACAGCACATGATATGGATTGAAAGAAATTTTGGTTCTTCACGAGTATTCTACTAGTATCAGGAATCAAAATAAAGTAGTTGGGAGATTTTTGGAAAAAACAAGAAAATAATAAATATAAATAGAATAATAAAACTATACTCTATAAGTGAATGTAAAATTAAATTTTACACGTATCTCTATTTCACATTATGGTTCAACACCAACAGTAAGATCACACTCGCGCCATGAGAGAACCAATGTGGGAAGCAACACCAGAAGCTAAAAAAACAAAATCTATAGGAATGAGTAGTAAAAAAATTAGACATGCCCTAAATAACTATTCCTTATGACATACATTTATAAATAATAACCAAGTTATTCCTGATTGAAAATAAAACAATATAAATATAATTTCTTCTGTTGTTTTCAAAATAATGTCACAAGTTTCAATTTTTCATCAAAAACATTTTATTTTAATAAAATATTTAAAATAGATTCCTAGAGTAAATGGAAATGTGAAAATAAGAGGAAAGTGATTAAATTTAAATAAATGTTTCCATAAAAGTGAAAAAAAAATAATGAATCAATTGAAAAAAACAAATAACAAGAATTTTGTCACAAGTCATCGCAGTGGGAAATCTCTATAGGTAATTAAAAAAAATGGGACCCTAGTAACCATGTGTCTTGGTGAATCATGGTATAAAAACCATATCCTAAAAAATCAACAGGAACACGGAACAATAGGGGAAAGCATACCAAGGAAAATTGGTCTCCAATCATCTTTATTATTTTGTTACTGTTGTTATCATAAATCTTACTAGTTGAATCTAGGCCATGACACTTCCGAGTCAACTAGAACATTAGTTCTAGTTAACCCACCAATGTACATTGGATTCAAATCTAATCTATTTAAATTGTAGGTGACTTTTTTTTATCAAAAAATCATATATGTATATATAATTTCATTTACCCAAAACCCATCCAACGTATCACCACCATTATCCAAATGTGTTCAAATTCATTCATTTTAAGTCACACAAAAATACACATGGCTATTATCAATGAACATATTATAGATCACACATTAACACTTAGATAACATTTTTAAAACAATGAGGTATGAATCATGTGGGAATTTCCACATACAAAAATAAATCTGATGTTTCTAAATGAACCTCATTAATTAAAAATAATATTACATTTTAGAAAACTTTTAAACAAACACTTGTATGTACAATAACATTTTGAAGGATTTAACAATTCATTAAACATTTATGAAAAAACTAGTCGAATGTCAAAATATCATTGGATATTTATAATTCAAAAAATATAATTCATTTTCAAAAATAGTCATTGACTCAGGAGGCCTATCATTATATAACCATCATGGAGGATATGATTTAATAAGGAGAAAACGTAGTTAAACACACGAAATGTTTTGAGAACATGAAATAATCAAATTTTGATCAAATTAATATTTTTTGAATAATTTAATAACATTATATTATAAAATAAAACACCCAATAAAACACAAAATCAATTATTTTTATTCAATTTAAAATCTCAGATATAGGGTGACTGACATCAAACATGACACTTTTAATAAATACAAATTAAATTCACCCATTTTTACACATACACGCTATTAATATATATATATATACCCCAACATACATTTCACACATACCCCTCCCCATGAGGTACTATGTACATATTGGGAATATATATATATATCTTACCTATGCATGTATAAGTAATATTTACATATTTCAGTAGGACGAAACGATAGAAAAGTGAGAAAACAAACATGATAAAATTTAACGGAAACATAAAAAACACAAAAACATAAATTTAATGTTGTACCATGTAAATATAACTAAAATACATTCCAAAAAATCACCAAGAAACTATTGAAATTTTTCATGTGTGGAATGAATTCTCATTATCAAGACCATAAATCCTTTTTTTACATGAATCAAAAAAGTAAACATAAAATTTAATTGGGAATGGTGAGAGCATGTGCACCACCAGGAAGAGAAGAATCCCAAAATATAGGAAGAGAAAAAGGAAGATGCTAAAAAGAAAACCCCACCTGAATGGATTATAGAAGGGAACGACTAAAAAATAGTGGACTATTATGATATGGAAGGAGGAATTGACATGTCGCGGGGGAACTTCATCCATTGTGTTTTGCAAGAGGTGAGGGAGGATGAGCGTATGACAAAGGGAGGGAGGTGGCACACCAGATGGCTTTGGCCAAGGTTTCGGGCCATCCCGTAGAGCGTAGAGGAGGGTGTTCATCTTGTATAACCTAATTTGGAAGGTTGAAACCATGTAGGGTTAAAAAAATTAATGAAATAATAATAAACAAAAGAATAATAATAAATATTATAATAAAAATATTATTATTATTATTAAATAATTTTTTCATTTGTTCTTCCTATTTATTTTTATTTATTTTTTTTGTTTTTTTGATCTCTTGGTTGGATGATCGGTATACCTAAATAGTATGCTAGACCATGAACTAACCATGTAAAACCTACTGGAGATAGGGTACCCTCGCATGAGCTAGTTTCATAGTGTGAGAAACTATAGCCCTACAATGTTACTTGGCTATTTAATTTTAGTAAACCATTCTGTACACTTGCCCATGGTTTTCTGGACCATGTTCAGGCCATGCACCTTTTTCTTGATGCAAACAAATGTCACACAGTCACTATATGACCATGCATGGCTTGTTCCAAGTCATGATCAACCCCTAAAGAGTGCCAAAAACCACTTGAGGACTCAGAATCAAAAAACACTTCATTGGGAAATGACCCAAAACATTTACCAAATGATCCAAAATAAAATAAATAACAATAATAAAAATATATCATCGACATGTTGTGAGAATATTCCCAAACACAAAAACATTATCCCCTAAAATGTTACCCATCAAATCGATAAATATTACTCAACAAGAAATTAATAAAATAAATAAAACTATGAACTTTAGGATAACCATTTTAACTCCACAAGTCATAAATAATATATTATTATCTTAATGACAATGATATTTACCAAAAGGAAAAGAAGATGGTTAACCTCACCTCAAGAACCCGACTACCAGCACGACACAACTACAGTCTAGACCAATTCCAGAACATGAAACACAATCCAACCCTAAGATTCTTCTACGGAGCTAAAAAAACTATAGGACTGAGAACTCCCAACCCAAACTTAAATCCACAAAATAAGGGTAATCAACATATAAAAAATTAACCAAATTGCATATCAAACCAAGAATTTTTATTTCTAAAGAACCTAAATATTCTCAAAGAAAGAACAAAATAGAACCAAAAACGATAACTGATTAATCAATTCAAATCACACAAAATGTAGAACCATTTATGAGGGAATCACTTTCTAAAAGTATCACAACCACTAAAACTATATGGAACAGGTCCACTAAATCTACACAATAAGGGCGAAGAAATAGTAATCAAGGAGACTTGATAATGGTGGTTCAATATAGA
This sequence comes from Viscum album, assembly GCA_963277665.1. Lineage (NCBI taxonomy): Eukaryota > Viridiplantae > Streptophyta > Magnoliopsida > Santalales > Viscaceae > Viscum > Viscum album. The sequence continues at coordinate 897,398,819 of OY728151.1, read as the reverse complement.
CCCTCTACTTGGTTCCCCACCCCATTGGGATATATTTAATGCATGTAAAATTAACATTGAGTCCTATTTTTGGGGCCCTATTGTCCAAAATATCCACCTCCACGTAATTTTAAAGTGGCATCTTCTAGCCGAGAGTCCTTCGAATGACACCGCGAGCAGAACATCATCATGTGAACTACACTGCCACACTAACAGAAATCATTCAATGGATGATGAATAGATTAATTAATGTACCCAAGCTGTCAATATTGAATACCAATATGATTTTTCTGACTAATTAAATAATGGAACTTAAAAATAAGGCCTCTCTAAAACTAGTCCTTTAACAATAGACGAAGACCCCACATATGTGGATTGTTCAACTAATTTTTTAAAAGATCCTTATAGAGAAGTAGAATCCAACTACTTGAAAAAGATTATAAAATACATATTATAAAGTAATTTAATTGGAATCATATTTTTTATGACAATCCATGATTGAGGTAATGGAAAAAGAAAAAAAATTAATTATTCATGGAGAGGTTTAACATATATAATTAGGAAAATGGTGTTGTTTCCTTAAATAAGATAACGGAATGAAATGGGTGTTATATAAGATATTACCATATAAAAATAACATTAAATCATTTTCATGATTCATGAATTATTATTCCTTTCTGGACGAATGAGATGAGGAGAATGTAGTAGAAGATACGAAATTAAGAGTGGTGTTTGAGAGAATTAACTCTTGGATATCACATTTTATGAGGATCCCATGAAGAATTTAGATTTATTATTTTATTAAGACCATGAAAACCATTACATGGGAGACTAAGGAGGAGAGTTTTTTATGATATTTGATTTGCATAAAGGCATTTCAGTTAAAATGAGGTTGGTGATGGTTGGAATTAACACATGAGGATAAGTGGATTTATGTTATTAATATTCTGATTATTTTTTATTTAAAGACAACCGTTTTGAGATAGTATTAATTTCAATGAATTATATTTTTAATTAATGTTTTTAGGTTTTCTATGGTTGATAAATACATCAACAATCCATTAATGGGTTCAATTTTTATGTATTTTTCTCTTTTAACTATTATCTTTAACCCATGACACTATTTTACATACACACTTGTCAATATGTTTTTTACCAATATAACTTTATTATATATAAAAATAAATTTTCATATAAAACATAATTTTTACCTTATTATTACATGTATGGAATCTGTTTTGTGTTAGGAACCAACCAATGCCAACCCATAACCAATCACCTGAGACGGTATGCTATAAGGTAAGAAATTAATTCTCAATTTTCATGGGTAGGTGACTAGTGTCGGTCATTAAAATTAATAAGTTGGGATGATTTGTCCCCTAAACAAAAAACAAATAAAAAATATAAATATAATAATAAAACAAATATCATGATAAGGGAGGAAAATTAAACAACATACAATCCTCCATATGACAACATGGGTCTGCTCCAATTGTATGTTTACACTCGATCCACGAGCAAACCAATATGGGATGCAACACGAGAAGAAAAAAACAAAATAAATACATATGTATGGGTATTAATAATATGTTCTCATTCAAAAATTATCTATTCTATATGACATACAATTAAAAAAAAGTCATACTAGTTTGGAATAATAGCCATATAAAAATAATGCCTTCTGTTCATTTCAAATTTACTTGAGAAGTTTCCATTTTTCAGTAAAAATAAATTTATTTCCATCACATTCAAAAAAAAAATTCAATGAATTTATAGAAATTTAAAAATTAAATGAAAATAGTTAATATTAAAAATTGGATTTCATAAATGAGAAAATAATCATGAAGCAATTGAAAAGAAATTTAAATCACAAGCATCTTGTCAAAAGTGAGAACCATGAGAAACCTCTAAAGGTAACTATCATAACTATAACCCTAGAAACCTTGTATCATGGTGAAACAAGGTACAAATACTATAACCCATAATTTTCATGTGTACAGTGTAATTGAATGGAACACATCCCAATGTATAATGGTCTTGAATCATTGTTATATTTTAGTTAGTGTTGTAATCATTTAAACAGCTAGATGAAACCAGGTAATTCAATGTCTAAGTCAACTACCACACTAGGTCTAGTTATCTTACCAATGTACTCTTGTTTCCAATTTTATCTATTTCAAATGGTAGTTAGTTTTTAAAAAGAAAATATATACGTATATATAATTTTATTTACTAAAAAATTCAACCAACTTATCACCACCAATCTCCCTCCTTGAGTGATTTTCCCCTTTTTATGTCACGATACAAAGAATAAGCCAATTCACTATGAACATGTTTCAAATTACACAGTAACACTTACATCCAATTTTTCATATATGGGATAATTCCTCAATATGGGTTTTCCACATCCAAAAATCATTCCAATTTTCCAAATAGACCTCATTGCATAATAGGAATAAACTCATTTTAGGAAAAATAACCCCCAAATACTTATAAGAACCAATGCCATTTAACATAACAATCAAGTCATTGTACTTTTATAAAAAAATTGGATGAAATTAAGAATAAAAGTAAATATTTTCAATTCACCCAATATAATTTACTTTGAAAACTAATCAAGCACTGATTAATAATAGAATTAAAAAACCAACATGTAAAACATGTTTTAATAAGAAGAACTCATAGTATAACATAAATAATGTGGTAAAAACATTAAATAAACCAATTATTTTTAAAATATTATATTTTATACAACTTAATTACATTATAATATAAATTATATCTCCGATATAACTCACTATAACTTATATTTTTCAATTTCATATCTCAATGATAGGGTGAACTACCTCAAACATGATGTTTTTAAAGATGAACACTTGGATGAACCCTTTTTGTGCATACACACACAAGAATTTATACATACCTATGTATATATATATATAAATACCCCATGGAATATATCATATATTCTTCTATCCATGAGGTAATATACACAATGTGTGTATATATATATCTGTGTGTGTGTGTGTGTGTTCCTTTCCAATGCATGCACAAGTATGAATATATGATTCCCATATCTTGAAACCACATCAAATACACTAAACACACTCAAGAATGACATTGGGCAACACAAAAACCACAAAACCATTAATTTTAAAATGAACTGGCTCAATTGAACTAAAATACCGTACCAAATTAATTTCAATCAATTTTATTGATAATTATTATTATTTTAGGTGAGTTAGTGATGTGAAATATGTCAACCCACCAATAAATGTTTTATTATATAGGTATTTTAATATTTTACCATTTAACCTTAACCCCAAACATAATATTAAAAATATTTTTGTGATTACATTTTTACCATGACTACTTTTTAATGCTTAATAATAAAACATACCATAAAAAGAAATATTTAACTTATTATTTTATATATGGATTCCAATTAATATAATGAACCAACCCAGTTCAACCCATAATCGGTCACCTGAGCTAGTATATGAAAAGACTTTAAAGGTGTTCCTCATATTCTCTAGTAGGATGCATATGTTAGGCATTAAAATAAGCAGTTGGGAATGACTTGGAACATAAAATGGGACAAAAAATAAGTTAATATAAATAGAATAGTAAATATAAACTCTAACTGAAGAAGGAAAATAAAACTAAATACATACCACCATTTGACCTCATGGGTCATCTTAAACTATAATATGTCACTCTCTGTTTGAGAAAACTAATGAGGGAAGAAGAACTAGGAGAAATTTTTTTTGCTATAAGTGTCAGTATGAAAAATAATTATGCATACTCAAAATATCAATTCTCTATTCCTTACATTTAAAAATATAAACCAAGTTAGGATAGTTTTAAAATAAAACCTCATAAAAATAACATCTTTTTTTCCATTCAAATTAAATTCACAATGTTTAATTATTCATTAAATACATTTTACTCCATCACATATCCAAAATGGTTTACATGACATCATAGACACTTCAAAATGAAAGAAATATAGTTTAGATTAATAAAATGGATTCCATAAAATAGAATAAAATCAAGAATAAATAGATCATAAAATCATATCACAATAATCCTGTCAAAAGAGAGAACCATGGAAAATCGCTATAGGTAACTCAATAAAATTTGGACCCTATAAAACTCATATCTCAGTGAAAAAAGGTATTTAAACCACAACCCACAATATCTTCATGATTGAGGAACTAGAGGGGAACACATCACATGTTCTAGTGGTCTCCATTCATCATACAATTTTAGTTTTTATTGTAATCACTAATCCTTGTAAATGAATATGGGCCATGAATCCTTTCAGTCAACTAGCACACTTGGTCTAGTTATGGAACATATGTACCTAGTTTTTCAATGTTATCTATTTCAAATGGTTGTGATTTTTTCTCACAGAAAAATATATATATATCATTTTCAGCAACCAAAAAATCATCCAACCTCTAACCACCAATGAATCTCCATGAGAACATTCCCTCATTTTATGTCACATAATAATGCACAAGAATCATTACTAGGAACATATCCCAAATCAAACAGTAACACATACATCACATTTTTCAAACAACTGGGAATTCCTCAATAAGGATTTTCTACTTCCCAAAATAATTCTCAAATATTGAATAGATATTATTACTTAAAAATAATTCTTTCATTTTAAAAAACATAACCACCCAACACATGTATGTATAAAAACCATTTAAAATACAAAGAAAGCATTACAATGTTATAATAAAACTAGAATAAATTAAAAACATCATTGTACATTTTTAATTCACCCAATATATTATAGTTTAGAAACTAATCAATCACTCAATAATAATATCATTATGAAACCAAAATTAAGAACAAGTTTTAACAAGAAGAAGTCATAGTGAAACACAAGGAATGTGTGGAAAACATAAAATAATCCAATTGTGTTCAATATTATATTTTTCTAAAATTTAGGAGCATTGTATTACCAAGAAAACACCCCATAAAACACACGATCAAATATACTATTCATTTAATGTCTCAAACATAGGAGGATCTACAACCAATATTCCTCTTTTAATGTTGACCAATGGAATCAGCCCTTTTTTTGATACACAAACATGAATTTATACTTATATATAAATACCCCAAGGTGTATTGAACATAATTCCATCGAAAATATATAATTATTTACAATGTGGAAATATATATATATATATATATATATATATATTAATTTCCAAGGATTTTTCATGTATGATTTCAAAACCCATAAAATGAGACCCAAGACGCTCTATTAAAATTATAGGAAACAAAAAACCAAAAAAAATTAATTTTAAATTGAAACATCTTAGTGGAACTAAAATCTCTGACCTGAAATGAAAAACAAACATTCTACCATTGTCATGCACTAAATACACAATCATTTATGGGGTTAACAAACCGTAAATATCGAAATCAACCAAAAAAACATCTACAATTCATTAGGGCTCGTCCAAATAATTTCATCACTAAGAAGAGAAAAAAAACAAACAAATGAGAAGATAAAAAGAAATAAAAGAATAATAAAACTAGACATGATGGTATTTCATAAGGGATTGGCCCCAAAATCCGGAAGAGGAAGGATAAGAGAAGATGTGGTGGCTAATCATGGGGTATAATTAGCCATTGGTTGTTGCATGAGGTAAGAGGGAGGTGGGCTGATGGAGGGAGGAGTAGGAGAACTCGATGGATTCAGTTGCGGGGGGGTCGTGCGGTCACAGAGAGGGAGGGGAGGGGTATGACTTTTATGGTGTAAGTGGGAAGGTGGAACACCTTTAGGTCTAGGAAAAAAAGTAATAATAAATAAAAAATAATTATTATAATAATTATGAATATAATCATAAAAACGGTTGTTATTATTACTATCAAAACATTTTTGCATTTTTATTTTCAATTTATATTCATTTTAATTTTTATTTTATTCAATATGGGTAAGGCTGCATGGTTTGGCCATCAGGTATTCCAGATCGTGTGCTATCATTATGCACCATACTAGAGAGAAGGGACCCTCACATGATTTGGACACACAATTATAGAAATCATGAATGATCCTTTCACCTTAGCTCTTACATTTGACTGACCCATTCTGCATGCATGTCTCATAGTTTTCTTAACTATGTGCAAGTTGTGAACCTTATCCCTAACACCAAAAGAAGTCTGTATGGTCACATCAAGACCACACAATGTTTGAGAAACACCATTCTCATTACATGAAATGTGCTAAAACATACATAAGGATAGAGAAACATAAAATGATTCATTGGGAACTCAACCCGAACATCGATCTAATGATCCGAAATAAACAAACAGTAAAAATAAAAATAAATTATTTTCAGGGTGCGACAATTCGCTCCAACAAAAAAAATAATCTACCCATATAAAGTCACCCAGTAGATTGATAAACCTTGTTTTATCAGAAACAAAATGAATCCAGATATATATATATATATATAAACCTTAAGCTGTCCTTTTAACTCAACAAGTCACACATTTACTCCTCTAACAGAAACTTCAATGAGATGAACCACAAGGAAAAGAGGAGGGTTGTGCCCACCACAAGAACACACCAATCTCAACAGAATTATAACAGACTGGGAAAATGTCGAAACAATAAAAAACGAACCATAAAATTCTCTGCCTGATCTACAAAACACCATAACTATAACCAGGAACTGTTAATCGAATGTAAAATTCGAAAAATATGTGGAATCCTTATAAAAAATGTATCAAATAGTATGTCAAACCATGACTCATTTTTCCCCAGAACCTAAACATTTTCAAGGCATGGAAAACTAAGAACCCAAAAAGAAAACTGATCCATCAAAATTAATCACAGACTATAATGAATAATTACTCATGGAATCATGTTATAAAAAGTGTTCGGGCACTAAAACCCCATGAAAATAAGTCAAAAAAAATTTCACAACAAGGAGGAATGTACAATAATCAAGGATACCATTATAGGAAAGCTCAAACTACACCATCTCCATGGTTCCCCACACCCTTGGGAAATAAAAGTTTTATACTAGATTCTAATTGGGGCCTATGGATAGGGCCATAATGCCTGATGCATCCACTTCATCACAATTTGATGTTGACATCCACTAGACGAGACTACAAATAAGGAAACAGATAGAAGAACATCTCCATGAAACCCAAATTTCGACACATGTGGAAGGCATTAAAAAGATGAATATAAGATAACTTAAAGGACCAAAACATCCACACTAGAAGAAAAAATAGTTTTGAGACAAATGAAAAGATGTATCTGAAAAGAATTTTTTTCCAATACCATTACATAATAATTTTATGGTGATTTAGCACAATAAGATATTCAAACAATTTTCATAATGCTACATCTGGTAAAAATGAAAACAACTCCTCAAAATGCCCAACATTGGCCATCTCTATTTTTCCCATACTGAACACTCACGAGGTCTTCCACATTACTTACCTTCACCTCCACTTTTATAAACCATTTGGAAAAAGTCGTCTTAAGAAAATTCCAAGAAATCTCAGCCTGTAATGACATTATGATGTTCACCTTCCAGCAATCCAAATTTGAACCTTCAAATAAAACCAAAACAACATGAACTCACATAGATTTCGGAGTTCCAAACAACTTGAAAACAACAATGACTTCATCATGCAATTAATATACCTAAAATGGGTCATGATAAACACAGAATATGGGAATCAAATAAAAAGAACTCAATCCCACCACTCAGTTAGGATTTTGGGTAAAATTAACAACTAGAAGGGATGTACTAGATCCCTATAGGACCAAACCGAGAATAATACTCAATACAAGAAGCATGAAGTTGAATCAAAATTACTCATAAACGAAAATTAGGCACATTAATCGCCAACCAAAACCCATGCCCAAATCACCATTCTGGCCACAATTAAACTTGTCCAAATGAAGGGCCCATGAAATATAATTCCAAAAGTGAAAATAATACAATAAAGAATTTTTCATTCACCTTTCAAAACATTGAAATTCAATTTTGGAATTTATTCTTTTATAAAAAATGATATTCAATACCCACCACTATAATTCCATAATGTCTCACATTTAAACATCCTCATGATATCTCAATAAATCATCCATACATACCACTAATTATAAACATTCTACACACAAACCTCCATATATGGGATCATCAATAAAAAAACCAATTTTTAATTAAAGTCATTTCTCATTTCCAAAAAAAATCATTGAACCAAAATTGCTAATTCAAAAAAAATGATATTTACCCTTATAAATAAATAGACACAAATCCAAATTCTTATGAAACAATAATTTCACTTTAAAAAATGTGTTTCTTAAATACATAAACAATTTAAAAAACTCCTAATATTTTCCCTTTGATACCACATATTCTATTAAAATAAAATCATTTCGAGAAATCATTTAGATTTCATCAATGTTTTTGCCACTTCAAAGGACACTTCCACTTTTTAAAACCCCTTTTCTCAAAACCATTCTCATTTTTAAAATCCACTCATTCTAAAAAAACTAATCCAATTAATAACTCACATGAAACCCACCAAGAATTAGGAACTAGTGGCTACGTCTACCCCATAAACATGGATTAGAAGAACATGCCTTCCGAAATTATCAACCAAAATAGGTATCCTAAACCATGCACTAAATATATACATGGTTCACTAACCCTTGAACCCGTGTATCATACCACCATATCACTCTCATTTCCATCTATTATCCAAATCTACCAAATAATGGAAAAATTAAAATCTCATATAATCTTTGGAAACTTAAGGATAGGGATGAGAAAGGTCTCATTGAGTCCTTCCTACACCTAAATATTGAGTGCTATAAATACTAATTTCAATTTTCTTTGACACCCCATATAAAAATGTCCTTCCGTTATTCCATTTTTCAATGAACCAACTCAGGTTAACCCTTAACCGGTCACCCAATCTTGTTTGTGACAAGGCCCAAATGGAATACTCGATCCTCTGAGGCTAGAAACTAGTGTAAGGAAATAAAATAATGTAGTGTGGAATATTTTTTAAACTAAATAAAAAAAATAAATAGAACAATAAATATAATAATTAAACTAAACACTATTTCAGTAAATAAAATAAAACTGCACATATACCTCCATGTTACATCATAGGTCACCTGAAACTGTAAGATCACATTTTCTCCATGAGAAATCCAAAGTGGGAAGCAACAAAACAAGGTAATAATAAAATAAATTCATAGGCATGAGTATCAAAACACAATATGAATTCACAAACAAACTATTCTCTAGTACTGGCTATGAAAATTAAATTCCACATCTTTCTAGTTTGAAAATACATCCATACAAAAATAAGGGTTTCTATTCATTTTAAATTCAAGTCACATGCATCCATTTTTCATTAGAAATTTTTTTTCATACCTCAAATCTCCAAAATAGATTCCATGAATGCATAGACATTTAAAAATGAATGGAAAACAATTAATTATAGAAGCATTAATTCCGTAAAAGACAAAATAATAAAGAGGAAACTGATATGAAAATCACATCATAAGAATCATACCAGAAGTGACACCATGGGAAATTTTTATTGGTAAATAGCATACGTGGGACTGTATATAAATTTTATATCAGAGAAACATGGTATTACAAACACAACCACAACATTATTGTTCATGATCCACTATAGGGGAACACATTCGAAAATCATGAGTCTCAATAATCATAATAATTTTGAAATTTTAATATTACTATATCCTAATAAATGAATCTCGATCATTCCACTACCAAGAAAACTATTGCACTTGTTCTTGTCATTCCACCTAGGTACCTAGGGTTCTTGATATTCCCTATTTCAAATGGTGTAGTGTTTTTATCAAAAAAACATATATTTATATATAAATATTTTGTATTAAAAACCAATCAAACCTCTCACCACAAATCAAACTCTTTCATAACATTCCCCCTTTTAATTTCACACAACCACACACAATAATCATCACTATGAACATCTCATAAATCACACATTAATACTGGCATTATTTTTTTGCAAATTAGGAGGAATCCCTAAAGAGTGGGTTTCCAAATCAAAAAATCATTCTCAATGAGAAAAATGATCCACATAACATAAATTGTCTGATTTTATTTAAAATTATTCACACATCACTATTAAGTACCTAAACCATTTATAATATAAAATAAATCATTACAATATTATAAAAAAATTGGTTGAATGGCCAAACATCAATGGACATTTACAATTACCCAATATAATTCATTTGTAAAACTAATCCAGCACTCAAAAATCATTGCATTACAAATCCAACATGGGAAGAATGTTTTAATAATATGAAATGATAGTAAAGTGGATATAATGGGATGAAAAAACATAAAATACACCAATTGATCTCAAAAATATATTTTTATAAAATTTAATTTATTTATAATATAATGAAAAAACAAAGTAAAACATATAGAAAATAACATTTTTCAATTTGAAATCTTGAACATAGGGTGACCTAGGTAGAACATGACACAATTGACGATTACTACTTTAACCAACCCTCTTTTCACTTACACACACGCACATATATATATATGTATATCCCACTTTCATAATATCACATATTCTCTTATCAATGAGGGAATATGTAAAAATAATGAATATATATATATTCCTAAACTATATGTGTTCATGTAAGGTTTCCTGATTCCCATTGCTTAATACCATAGAAAATCAAACCAACACACTCAAAATTACTCGTAACCAAAAAAACACAAAAGCATTATATTAAAATTGGACAAACTCAATGGAATTGATATCCCTTACCAGAAATCAAAGAGAAACACAATGACATTGTCATGTTTTTAATGAACGATCATCAATGGGTCCAACAGAATTAATTATTCAGGAATCGACCAAACCTAAAACCTCTAAAATTCATTAGGGTTCCACCAAGTAATTCATACCTCCCAAAAGAGAATAAATTAAATAAATCATAAAATAAAAAGGTAGAGAAGAAGAATAAAACATAGAAAAAGTGATTTTACAAGGGATCAGCAGAAAAGTTGGGTGTTGGAAGGATATGGGTAGAGACTATGGTTTGATGTGATATAACATCAACCATGAGGGTCACACAAGATGAGGTGGGAGGTACAACCACTAGAGGGAGGGAGGTGGCGGGCTGGAGGGCTTCGACTGAGGGGGTTCACATTCACCGGGGAAGGGTGGTCGTTGGGGTGCATCCCATATAGGGTAAGGTTGAAGGGGGGAAACCATTTAGGGTTAGTGAACAAAAGACACTAATACTAATAAACTAAATAGTAGTAGTTTTATTAATAACCACAACAACAAAAATAGTGTTATAATTATTATTATTATTATCAAAATATTAATTCATTTTTTATTTTCAATTTATATTCATATACTTTTTTAACTTGTTAGGATACACGGTTTGGACACAATGTCTACTAGACTGTCTGCCAATAATATGAAAAATACTAGAGATAAGGGACCCTAATATGGAATAGCTTCATTGTTTGAGAAACCTCATTCCAACTATACACCTTGGCTTAGAAATTTGATTTAACCATTTTTAACACATTTCATATGGTTTTCTATCCATGAAAAACCCATGCTCTATGCACCGAATTCCAAAATAATGTTACATATTCACATCTAGACCTCCCATATTTCTAGCTAAATCATTCTCAAATCATGTAAAAAAAAACCACCTGAACACTACGAAACAGAAAAAAACTCGCTATGAGTTTTATAGGAACATCATCCAGAAGATTCGAAAAAAAGAAGAAAAATTAAATAATTTTTGGGGTTTGACAAATTATATTATTAAATGTACATTTTTTTAAAAAAATTATATTTAAAATTACTTCTGTAGACAAAATTAATTTCAGGTTTTATGAAGAAGAGTTCGAAACAGTGAAATATTTTCTATCAAATTTCAATGAGAAATTTCTTCTAATTTCTAGAATAGGATTAATTGATGTATAATTGAACAAAATTTACCTAAAAATCAAATGTAAAATATTAAATTACTATCTAATTAAATTATAAGAAAAATCATTTTTCAATTAAATGTATATATATTTTTATTATTCATATAAATTTATTCTTCTCTCATAAATAAAATAAATCATCCTAAATTAATTTTTAAATCAGAATTTAAAAAATTAATTTTAATTTGTTTCTAATAAAACTTCTAAAATTTTCAAAATATGATTTTAATATAGCTTCACCATTAAAAAGAGAAAAAATTTCCTCTATAAAAATATAACTTTTAATGATTACAATTTAATTTACTCTTATATAACGAATGTAAAAAATAATAGAAGAGTTTAAAAAAATTATATAATATATAAAATGTAAATTTTATTAATATATATTACTAGTAATGATTAATATAATCTTTTCAGAAAAAATTCAATTTCAGAAATAAAAATAATTTTTTAAAAAAACGCATCCTTTTTGTTGAATAGACCATTATTTTAAATTATCATTTATTGGTAACATGCGAATCTATTTTATAAACATGTGTAATATATATTTTTATAATTTTGTAAATATAATTCATTCCAATTATATTAATGGATGGGTGGTAACTACGCTAATTAAATAATAATATTTTATCATTTTAAAACTCGATATTCGGTGTAACTTAAGCTATCGATGTGATTAAATTTAAGAAGATGCATACCTTAAATTCTTGAGGTGTCACATTCATCTCTCCTTCAATAAATTATATCATCTCAATTTAAAATTTCATCTAAAAAATAAATGGAACAGAACTGAACATTAATTTTTTCTAAACCCTCATCATAATTAGGATTATTACAACATTCCCCTAAGAATACGGAAAAGGGAATGAAAAGGTCAAAAATTTAAGCTTTTGAATAGGATAACATTAATGGTAATTGAAAACCAGGATAAGGGAGATAAATTAAACTAACATGTTTTGATAGAGACTGATAGAGAACATAGTCATTATAGATTTAACCAACACATAACCGTAAATGAAGTGATTAATTAAAAAACTTATATTTCTTAGTATAAAAAGTTAATTGATGATGTTTTTATTTTAAAATCAATTTCTTAGAGTTCTGGGATTCTTTTAATATCCATATAAGTAATTCAAAAAAATAAAAATACATAATTTATTTCCATTTAATAATCATTATCATGTCATTTGGATGTTATTTGTTCAATTAATTTATCATATATTTGAATAATTAATTTATATTACAAATTAATTTTTTTTATGTTATCACTTTATCAAAATATCCATAAGTACATCCTTTAATTTGTTTTCAATATTTACCAAATGAAAAATGATTTTTACATGTTACATTATATGATTAATCACGCTCTAAACTCAAAAAATAATATACAATTCTCAACTTAATCCATTCCATTAGTAGTTAATCATTACACTCATTAAAATTAAGTATTTTAAATTTTAGAGAGAAAAAATTTAGAAGGAAGATCACTATCTTTTCAAAATAATTTTATTTTCAATATAATATTGATCTTAAAAACACTTTCCAGATTTATGAATATATTGAACACCTATAAAATAAATTTAAAACAATAATGGTTTTAAATTATTATACGAGATTTTTGAATATATTTGTTAAATCTACACATTTAGTAATTCTACCAAATATAACATAAAGCATAGAATCACATCCCAAATTTTGGTAAGAAATATTATCTAATAAATATCTATATATAATTACATTCTTAACAACAAGAATATATTAAGTTTGCCTTCCCCAAATAATGTGTTTTCCAAAAGATCAACTTGCAACAGAAAATGCTCTATTAGTTACAGGTACTATTCATCACAAAACTACAAATCATTAAAAACAATTATTGGAGTATAATTCCATATATCTAAGAATTATTATAACTATAATATCATTGATAAATAATTTTAAAATATATTTATTGAATCCAATAAAAATAACATTAATCATTATTCATCATTTTTTTTGGTAATTGAATAATCTTGACTGAATCCCTTAGCTTATCTATAATAATATTCCCATGAATCATGTGAAATTTATTTGTATAGTGTCACATTTCAATACATTTGAAACACCGAATAACAATATTTTATTTATAACCATTGAATTATTTTTCCTAGTTAAAATTTTCTTTTTTGTTATAACAATCTCCCTGTATTTTCATTCATTTTCCAGGACGATTCATTCCTTAGTAATCACAAGTTGGAAAATCATTCCTTCTCCTCATTCCTTTGTTCTTAGTTTTTATAGATATTATATTTTTCTCATGGATCCCTCCAAAGATATATTAAGTGGATACATATTTATTCATATTTTTAATACATGATACTATGTCCTCATATAATGAAAATATTTTGGTTACTAGTTCCATCTTTGAAATTTTATTATGCCAATAAAAATGTTATCATTCATACTATTCAGATCACATGCATCGTTGAGGTTCACATTTAATATTTTAGGGACAATTTATAATAGAAGACATATAATAAATTTGATCATATAATTATGAAACATAATTTATAATCCCATTACTAGTGAAATACAACATATAAAGTGAAAAAATTATGTATATATAATATTAGAATAATAGACATGGTTTAATTATAATTTTCGACAATATTTAACATCAAAGTCTATCATAGGGTAATTTCCTATAATCAATGTTTTCCTAAATATAGTTTCAAATTTTTCTACAAAACTTTATCATATAAAATCATTAATGAACCCAACTCTAGAATCACAGAGCTGGTGCATTACATTATTACAATTGAATAAGATATATAAAATCACATCCCAAAGGACAAAATAGTTTATTTGTCTTATTATGCTAGATAAATATTTTAAATTTAAATTTAAATTTTGAGAAAAAAACTCACAAAACGTATATTCATTAATAACACCATTATTCAAATTAGTGTAACCCAACATATGAATCATATTAATATTCATTAAAAAATTATTAAAATAATACATTAGTAATCTGTGAGATCAAATTCTCAGTAAGGGTTTGGTACATCAGAACCTGTAATGAATTAATGATCATTGTTTACATGGTAAGGTGGAAAACTAAAAAACCATATCCTTTTAAACAACAAACTAATAATGGAATGAATAAATATATTTTTTCTTGGTGAAAATACAATGGATAAGAATAGTTTTATTTTTTAAAAAGATAACTCGTATTAATTTGACATCATTTATCTAGTACATTAACCACTACCATCAAGACCTATCACCAAAACGATTAAACATTATAGGTAAAAACTCTTATATCTTGGAAATATTACACATCTCATGAGTCTATTGATGCATCAAGGTTATTTTATATATATGTTACCTAACCATTATTTATTGTCCATAGCATTCATTATATATCGAATAATCGATTGATAAGAGATTTTTATATAAAAGTATTGCATAACACATTGAAAAAATGTGATTTGTAAGACAAGTGATGTAATAACAACAAAAAGTAGTAAATTAAATTATAATTATAAGTCATGTTAATTGGGATGCATATTCACCTCATAAAAGAATGTGGGTGTATAACATCAAAATATTTCACAATTAAATGAGATCGAGATGAAGTCCCTTATAAAGATCATTTTGTAAATCAGATGGACTGATTTTTTGTATTTGTTGTAAATGAAAATAATACACATGTATATGAAACTTAATATAATAGAAATATAATTCATAGAAAACCATAAAATCAAATAATCAATGAAATATAATTTTAACCTAATGAATAAAAATTGAGTGTTGAAATCCCTTACAACTTATAAATAGTCGAATTGTATTCCTTATAAAATTAATACAAAAAAATTATAAATATAATTACTTGAATATAATTTAATTCATGATATGATATATAAAAGGGAATTATAAATACCCAGCATAGTAATAATAAGTGGATAATATGGCATATATCTCCCAGATGTAAAACTGAGACGAAAAAACTTTTACCTCATACTTCCCTTTAGTGTAACATTATTTATCCTCATGTATAATTGTTTATAGAATTTTATTAACTAAATGTAGAAATAAATTAATATTTATAATACCATATGGGGTGATCATATAAAATATTATGGCCCATTCATTAATGACATTATATTATTTTCATGGTATTGGGAGCATTCATTTCATAGTTTCTTGATCGGTTCATTTGTGAGTAATTATAGATTTAGTTTTCAATTGAAAATAATTAACTAGAAGAGTAATTAAAATGTATTTATGAACATAAATATCATTAAATGTTTCTATATATAATTTTTATTCCATACATGATTAGGATTAATTTTATAAAATGTTTATGATAAATGTTTGGTTTATTTTTTTGGGTTTTTAAACATCATGAACTAGTTTTATTTTATTTTATATTATGATTATATATTAGTTCCCAAACATGATATTGATTATAACATAAATAATAAAATAAAATTTAACCTTAATAATAATTTTTTACTATCAATAATTGTAGAGACCAAAATCTTGACAGACATGGAAATTACCTTTCTTTTGCGGAATACTTAATAATTCTCAAAACAGACGCCCAATAAAAGTATTAGTTTAGTGTGTTTGGATACTCGAAACATAATCTTCAAATAATGGTGAAGGATCTTAACATCTCCCATAAATATCTTCATTTTTTTCCTACCTAAATACTTCCTTTATATCAAGGGGGAAAACAAGACATAAAAAGGGAGAGCTCAAATGCTCAGTAAGTGTAAACATAGAAACATAAAACAATCCCTAATCATTTGAACATATGAACATGAACATAAAACATAAAAATAATGAGTAATGTCATAAATCATTATAGTGAAAAAGGCATAGATCATAAAGAAACATTAATAATGATATATAACATGGGAAAAAACATGTAATTGTGGAAAAACATTAAGAACATGATATGATTTACATAGTATCCAGGGCATAGCTGCCAAGACCATCATAGTGGACAAAGTCCCTTACTGAATCGAGTTCACTCCTTGTTCCAGTCCTGTATCACTGAACCAGAGTAACCTTCCATTCAAGACATATTTATTTCATGAGATATTAATCTTTAACCAATCCATTGGAGGGAGATATAGGTCCTACCCATCTCCTAATTAAATCATTATTATGTGTACCAAAACATAAACATAAATCATTCATCATATCCCAATGAATAAAATGGGCTTCATAAACATCATCCCATCATAACATAATCCATACAAAAAAATGGATATCATTTTATAAAAATAAAAGTGAAACCATCTAAACCATAGATAAATTATACATGAAACATTAACATATTAAATACTATCAACTTAGATGGAAAATAGTCTTGACAAACCATTTTAAATGAATTCATGAGGAAAATAACCCGTCTTCTTCAAAATATTTCTATTTTGTCAATATTCTGTGAAATTTTAAATGAAATTTTTTTTTGAAAATAATCAAGAAATTATATTGAGGAATATTTATCAAAATAATGCATTATTAAACTATAAAAAACTATTCATGTCATATAAGTTTAAGAAAACATTCTCCTCGTACTTTTAACGGAAACGTCAAAAAGTACCATGTATGGTAAACAAAAGAATGATTCCTTCCATAACAAAAATTCAAATTCAAATTGGGGTAAAGATGACTTTAAACCTACATGGAATAATATTAAACACATTATGAAAAACATATTTATGTACATGGATGAAAAATATAACCCCATTAAATACTTACGTATAAGCAATCTCAGATTAAAATGAGATTGCAAAATTATCCCTCACATTATGTCCTATTTCATCTGTTTTTTTACTGAGACTCCTATATAGTGGGTTTAAACATATTATTAACTTGAAAAAAAAACATAATATGATTTATGATATCATATATGATTCACTTATGTCTTTATATTACCCATTCTTTTGAATATTCCTTATTAAAGCAGCGTTTTGTGTAAAATCATTTCATTTATCGTACGTGTTTGTTCTTGTTGATCATGATATTATTACTTATATCCTGATTTACGTAATTCTAGAATTTAATACATGATTTGTATATAATATATATTCATCATATAAATATATATGATAGATTGATAAATGTAATGAAATACACCGTTCATAGGGATGGTAGGCCATACATGCGCATGAATGCTATTTTTTGATTACTTATTCAATTTAATAGAATTATGTAAATGAAAAATATATGTACATAAATACAGTATCATTATTTTGTAATATCTTTCATAATTATTTATTATATATGTACAATTTATAATCTTACTTGAATGGTTAATCATAGTAAATGAATCTCATCGCGTTCGTGGAGACGGTAGTATGCACGTACGCAGGAGCGATGATATCCTTTTTTTGATATTAAAATAGAATATAATTTCATGGTATATCATATATATAGAATCCTAATATTTTTATATTTATTATTTATATCATTTATAATAATTATTATACCCATACAAATGATTAAATCTTTGAATAACAAACTACACCACGACTTGGAGACGGCAAGCCGTACGTACGAACCTGTGGTGGCTTTTTCATTCGTAGGATCTATAAAAAAACTAATATGGTTGTAACATTTTTATAATAACATCATAGTCTATAGAAGATACTGGATTTATTATTTTTTAATGGAAAAAACAAATAAGGAATAAGTGGAAGAATAAAATATCTTTAAATAGATGGTGAGATATTTACCTCGTGTTCAAGTTCTTCCTTTTGATTTGATTAAAATGGATCCTTATGTATTACTTAGAACTAAAAGAGGACCTCTAGGATAAAGGGAGTAAAGTTAATAGGGTATTTGGGTAGGGTTTGGCTGAACCAAATGGCATTTGAGGTTTGTATTGGAGTGAAGGGGGAGTGCCCTTTTATAAGATGGATGAGAGGTACCTTCGGGAAATCTTAAAATTTAATTTTATAATAAATTAATATTCGGTTTATAATGGCTTCAAAGTGACTTATTTCGAGTCTAGGGTTGGGATGGGTAGAAATACTCTCAACTAATAGGTTTTAGATAATTTTAGGTTACCATTTTAACCTTATGGTTTATATTTAACTCTAAGTTAAATAATTTAACTTTTATAGTGTCTTCTTGTATTCATACAATATATAGTTAATAAACATACTATAAACTACCAATAGAAACCCAATTGGTTCATTAATTATTATGTATGTATTTTGTTAGAACCTTAGATCTTTATGAAAATTATATCAATTAATAATATAATATTTGTTTTAAAAACTCTTTTATGTCAATTTTTACACTATTTGGTATTTTGTTTTATCTAAATTCATAACAGCATTATTACTTCGAAAAAAATTTATCTAACCAACTAAATATAATATATTAGCCTAGAAAATTTTTATAGTTCATAAAAAGTATCTGATTACATTTATTTTGGTACATATAATATCAATTATGTTAATATTTTATTTATATGGTAATTACTGCATCGTCAGTGTGTCACAGATAAATAAAATTATTTAATGCCTAAAAAATATAAATAAAATACCATTATGTAAGAAATATTCATATATTTATAATTAATATTTATAGTTGAATTTATATTATGTATAACCCGATATTAAAAATGATTTATTTATTAAACATTTATTTTAACTCTTTTAACTCTTCTTTAAATAAAATAATTATAAGTGTCATAATCTAATCCAAGTGGACCTAAAGGGTAATATTTTATTCCTAAGGTTGTTTTTGGTCAAATTATATTTAAAATATTGAATTAGGACATGTGTTTGGGTAATAATAAAATCATTTTTCAATTAATTATTCTCTTTACTTTTAACCCTAGTAAATAAAAGTAAAATGTTACTATACACCAAAAATTATTTTAATTTTATTGAAATTTTTTTTACTTCTTGATATTAACCAAGTCTCTCGGATTTTCGAAACTCAACTCTTGGAAGTGGTAAAATTATGTTTTATGTACAATTGGAAATTCTCAAAGGATGTGGGTAAAAGAAGGTAAAAAGCCCAATAATATTTTCATATATCTCTATTATTATAATACGACTTCAATCAATTACATTGAAATTATATAGGTATTATGTATCTATTTTGACCAAAAATAAATTTAAATAATATAAATGATTATTTAAATAAAAATATGGTTTTATCTAATAACCCAGTGTTTTAACTATTCATAAAAAATTGAATGTTTTTAGAAAAATACCAAAAATTCACCCTAGGTTAATTTCAATATATTAAATCAAAAAATGAAGTCCATTTTTAATGATAAAATTTAAAATATTTCAAAAAGTGGGTATTAATATTCATAAAGGCCAGTTTATATAATATTTTAATAACATATCGTTGTTTAGTGAAACTCGGTATTGCGTACAACACATGCTATCATGGAAGGTCGTGATTGCGTGTAATGCAAGCCAAGTCAGGGTTGCGTGTAGTGTACGATTCCTTTGTTGTTTAGTATAATAGAATCCAAAAATATTTCATTTATACATTTTATATATATATATACTCAATTTTTCTTAGAATGACTTCTATCAAACGAACTTGAAATTGTTTGTAACACGATCCAAGAACAGTGTTGCATATACTACAAGCTAATACAGAGTTGTGTATAATACAAGATAATATTTGAGTAGTGTACAACAAAATACATCAATGAAATTAAAATGAATAATTCTCATAAAATCACGGGGTGTTACATTCTACCCCTCTTAAAATGAATTTCTCCCTTGAAATTCGTTAGGGTTATAAATGGTTTTCAACATAAAAGTTTCTTTCATAGAAACCGACATCATAAAAATGAATACTAAATCATCATTTTAAAAATTATCTTAGAAACGCAATGAATACCCAAAGTAACTCATCACTGGGTTTCTTCATAGGAAAATATTAGTGAAAATATAGATATGGAAGATAAATCTGACCATCAATTTCTGATAGAGAGTGGTAGAGAACATGGATTTAAAAATTCCAACAATCACAAAGCCATAAATTGGTGATGATCTGAGGTACCATCTAATTCATCAGATATGAGGGTACTAGGACAACATTTTTGGTTTTCAATATCATTTCCCTAAAGTTGAAAATTTTGAATTAGAAGAAATATATACTTGATTTTGGTACAATCTCGTCGTTGGTCATTCCATGAACAATTTCCACATCATATCATAAAGAAATAAATTTAAATTTGTCATTTGTAAGTGTTAGCAGAACATGTGATAGAATGATGGGTCATTACATCTATCTCAAACAAAAGGATAAAAAATGTTATCAAATATAAATAAGTCCATCTATGGTGAGGTTAATCGTATATGATTCCAAAAATGGACTTATACTTCATCAATCATACCGCCTAATAAAATAAAAATAGTTTCTACCAACCAAGGACTTCTCATTGGCTAGAGGTAGGCAATAAAGGTTTTTCTCACTTCCGTTGTGGGTTTCATTCCCGCAACTCTGTCTGACGCGATGGGTTTCCGCCCATCCTTTTGGTTGCACTTTTTATAAAACTACATTATTATAACATTACAGAATTAATATCGAAAAAAGTTATAGCCTTAAAGAATACTATCTGATGTCCAACACAATCAATTCCAATCTTATCTAGAATACATTTGTCCAATATCACAGTATAAATAAAATTATTACTTGAAAGGTCACATTACAAGCACGTGAATACCATCATTTATCCCACATATATCATAAGATATATCTTGTTGGTCACATTCCAAACATTTGAATTCCTTAATCTTGTATTCTTTTGAAACATGAATTACCATAGAACCTTAGTGAAACCACGAATGCTGTCAAAATTTAGCTCTTTCCACAAAACAAAATCCAAAAATTTCTACATACTCAAACCATGATTTCAGTTTTTCCTTATATCAGTCACGAGCACATGAATACTATCAAAAATTTCATTTTATCCTTATCCCTTCATTATGCGCATATCAACTGCTTTCCAAAATCACTAATCATTATTACCGATACCATTCAATATATAATATCAAATACATTAGTAAAAACAATAGTGTAATAATCATTAGATGTTTTTTTATTTCACAGTACCATACATTATTATTGATAAACATGTAATCATTTCACTAAAATTTTAAAACAGTTACCGATCTTCGTTGTTTTATTCCTCAACACTACATTCATATCATATATAATTTGTAGTCTCTTCATCATAATAAACATAAATACTACCCCTATGACCATGCTGATTATCTTCATGAGATTTTCCTTTAGGGAATCTATTTGAATAATGCACGAACAATCCACTTTTTAAACATTTATCCATTGTTGATGTCTTATAAATTCCCATATCCTTTTCTATTGTGTTAAATGATCCTTTTCTTTTGAAAATACAAGCTTTGTGTCCTTATTTTTTACACCCAAATAATCTTCTAGTTCCTTTGAAACATTCTCTTTAATGCCTCTTCCAACATGATTTACATGAGGGAAATTGAACGTTATTTCCACTATGATCATCAAGAAACTCCACCATTCTCTAATTGGGTGAGTTAGTATTCTTACCAAATTTGAAATTATTGATCATATTATGAGATTTCTGATTAGGAATAATAACAATGTTTCTCCTTCCAAATACCTTTTCATTTGGTAGCTCATGAAGAATACCATTCCATTGTCTATCATATTCTCCATTAACATGAATCTTCCTGTTTCAATCCATTTTCTAAAACCCAAAAATATTTGTGTGAGGGGAAAAAATCATGCTACAAAAATAACATAATAAAGGCAGTGTACCTTAAATATCTAAGATCATAGGTTTAATTCTATGATCGTTACCATAATTCTAGGACTATATCCTATACATATACTTATCCTTAGAGACATCCCTTGACATACCTTAGAAATATCTCTTGGGATCTCACTAATTTTTTCGCATCCTAGATTAAAAAAGTTTACTAAACCATCATTGTGATACCAACTATAGAGACCCAAAGCTTGAAATACATGGACGTTACATTACTTTTTCGGAATACTTAATACATTACAAAAAACCCCCAATGACCATATTAGTTTAGTGTCTTTGGAAACTCATAACATAATCTTCTAATCATGGAGAATAATTTTCAACATCTCCCATAATGATATTATTTTTTACTACCTAAAAAATTCCTTTATATCCTGGTGGGAAAGAAGAAATAAAATGGGTGAGGTCAAATGATCAGTAAGGGTAAACATGGAAACATAAAACAATCCCTAGACATTTGAACACATGAACATGAACATAAAACATTAAAATCATGAGTAATGACATAAATTTTGACAATGCATAAGGCATAGATCATAAAGGAACATTAATCATGATAAATAACATGGGAACAAAACATCATATTATGGAAACCATTAGGCACATGATATGATTTCCATAGTAGCCAAGGCATTGCTACCAAGACCATCATAGTGGACAAAGTCCCTTACTAAATCGAGATCACACCTCGTTCCAGTCCTGTATCACCGAACCAGATTAACCTGTCATTACAGCCATGTCTATCTCATGTGAAATAATTCTTTACCCAACACATTTGAGGGAGATATATGTGCCACCAATCTTAGAATGAAATCATTCTTACATGGGCCACAACATAAACACAAATCATTCAACATAGCCCAAAGACTAAAATGGGTTTCATAAACATCATCCCATCATAACATAATCCATATAAAAATGGATATCATTTCATCATAAGAAATGTGATACCATGTAAATCATAGAGACATTATACTTGAAACATAAGTATATTAAATAATTTCAGCTTAGATGGAAAATATCTTTGACAAAACACTTGAAATGAATTACTGATGAAAATATCCTTTCTTCTTCAAAATATTTATCTTTTCTCAAAATACCATGATATATTAAATGAAAAGGATTTTGTTGAAAATAATAATTAAATAATGTATATGGATCTTCATGAAAATAATGTGTTATGAAAATGTAAAAATCCATTCATGTTGTATAATATTAAAAAAACATTCTCCTAAAACTTTTAACTGAAAAGTCAAAATGTACCACGTATGGTTAACAAAAAAAAGATTCATTACATAAAACAAGGTAAAAATAAAATAGGGGTAAATATGACTTTATAAATACATGGAATAATATTAAAAACTGTGTGGAAAACATTTTTATGGACAAGGATGATAAAAATAACACTAGTAAAAACTTACGTATAAGCAATCTCGGATATAAACTGAGATTGCAAAATTATCCCTTACCTTATGTCCAATTTCTTCCACATGCGTCCGAGACTATTGTATAGTGGGATTAACCATATTATTAACTTGTAAAATAACCATAATTGTATTTATGAAATCATATATGATTCACTTATGTATTTATATAACCCATTAATTTCTAAGTTAAATTGTTAAAGCAGTGTTTTGGGTAAAATATATTCATTTATCATACGTGTTTCGACTTGTTATTCTTGATATTATTACTTATATCCTGATTTACTTAATTCCAGAATGTAAAACATTATTTATATATAATATATGTTAATCATATAAATATATATGATATATTGATAAATGGAATGAAATACACTGTTCATGGAGACGGTAGGTCGTACGTATGCATGAACGCTATTTTTGTTTCCTTATTGAATTGAATGGAATTATGTAAATGAAACATATATGTACATAAATCCAGTATAATTATTATTTATTATATTTAATAATTATTTATTTTATATATATACATTCTAATCATACTTTAATGGTTAATCATGGAAAATGAATCTCATCGCGTTCGTGGAGACCGTAGTCCGTATGTACGCATGAGCGATGATATAATTTTTTTGATATTCAAATCATATATAATTGGATGGTATATAATATATACAGAATAATCATAATGATATAATTATTATTTATATAATTTGTACTCATTATTATAACCATCCAAATGATGAAATGTTTCAATAACAAACTACACTATGATGTGGAGACGGTAAGTCGTACATACACACGTGTGGAGACTTATTATTTCATAGGATTGATAAAATAACTAATATAGTTCTACCAATTTTATAATAATATCGCACTATATATAATATACTGGAGTTATTATTTTATAATGTAATCAACAATGAAGGAGGAAGTGGAAGATGAAAGGAACCAGAAATAGATGGTGAGATATTTACCTCTTCTTCGGGTTCTTCCTTTTCATTTGATCAAAAGGGCTCCATATGTTGGCTTTAAAACTAAAGTAATGACTCTAGAATGATGGGAGGATAGTTTAATGGGTATTTGGGTAGGGTTCGGCCGATCCAAATGGATTTGGAGGAGTGAATTAGAGAGAATGGGGAGTTCCCTTTTATAAGAGGGGTGAGGGGCACCATAAGAAAAACATAAAATATTATTTTATAATAAATTCATTTTCGGATTATAATGGCTCCAAAAAAACTTATTTAGATGATAGGGTGGGTATGGGTTGCAATCATTTCAACCAATAGGTTTTAGAGAAGTTTAGGTTAACATTTTATCCTTATCAACTTGATTTAACTCTATGTTCAATAATTTATCTTTAATCGTGTCTTCATGTAGTCTTAGACTATATTGTTAATAAACTTACTATAAACATCCAAACGAACCCCAATTGGTTAATTAATTATTATATAAGTCTTATGGATAGACCTTAGATTTTTAGAACCATTATATCAGTTAATAATATTATATTTGGTTTAAAAACTCTTTTATGTCAATCTTGACACTATTTGGTTGTTGTCTCTAAATTCATAATAGCATTATTACATCGAAAAAAATTCATTTAACCAACCCTAAAATGTTATATTAACCTAGAAAATTAGTTTAATTCATAGAAAGTCTCAAATTACATTTATTTGGGTATCTATAATATGAATTATGTTAATATTTAATTACTAAGGTAATTACTGCATCATCATTGTGTCATAAATAAATTATATTATTTAATGTCTAAAAAAATATAACTAAAATACCATTATGTATGAAGTATTTTTATCTATCTAAGGGATATTTATAGTTCAATTTATCTTATGTATAACCCTATATTAAAAATGTTTTAGCTATTAAACATTGATTTTAACTCTTTTTACTCTTCTTTAAATAAAATAATAATATGTGACCTAATCTAATCCTAGTGGACATAAATGGTAATATTTTATTACTAAGGTTTTTTGGGTCTAATTATACCTATCCAATAGTATCAGGACGTGTGTTATGGAAATAATAAAATCATTTTACCCTTAATTACCCTATTTACATATAACCTGGTAAATAAATGTAAAAAGTTACTATTCACCAAAAAATAATTTCTCTTAATGAACCATATTTTAATACTTGATATTAACCATGTCTCTCAGATTTTCGAAATTCAACTCACAGAATCAATAAAATTATGTTTTATATACAATTAGAAATGCTCCTAGGAGGTGGGTAAAAGATGGTAAGAAGATCAATAAAATTTTGATATATCTATATTATTATAAAATGACTCCAATGAATTAAATTGAACTTATGTAGGTATTATGTATCTATATTGACCTAAAATAATTGAAATAAAATAAATTATTATTTAACGAAAAATTCCGTTTTAACCAATAACTCGGTGTTTTCACTATTCATAAAAAATTGAATGTTTTCAAAAAAATACCAAAAATTCACCCAAGGCTAATTTTGATATTCCAAATCCAAAAATGAATTCCATTTTGATAGATAAAATTTAAAAAATTTCAAAAAGTGGGTATTACTAGTCATAAAATCTATTTTATATAATATTATAATAACATGTCGTTTTTTAGTGAAACTCAATATTGCATACAACACAGGCTATCGTGGATGGTCGCGATTGCGTGTAATGAAAGCCTAGTCAGGGTTCCATGTAGTGAAAGATTCCTTTGTTGTTGCATATGTTAGAATCCAACCATATTTTATTTATACATTGAATATATATATATATACACTCAATTTTTCATAGAATAACTTCTATCAAACGAACATGAAATTGTGTGTAACACGATCCGAGAATAGTTCTGCATATACTGAAAGATAATACGGTGTTGTGTATAGTGCAAGATAATCGTGGTGTTTTGTACAACAAAAGACATCAAAGAAATTAAAAAGAATAATTCTCATAAAATCTCGGAGTGTTACAATTAATGTTGTAATGGAAGAAAAATATTCCTGAAAGTATTACCCGACATAATTGGGACAATGATAATCATTCATTGGATAAGAGGATGTAATAAAAAAAGTGTTTGTTTTAATATATTCCACTAAACAATTTTCATTTTTCTAAATTATTATGGAATTATTATTCCTTTATAGATGAACTATATGAGGAGAAATGTTGAATAAAAAAAATTAATTCAGAGATTTGTTTTTAGGGAATAAAATTGGACATCACCTCCTTAGAGGACCCCAAGAGGATCCTGGTGTAACATCCTAGTTCAGAAGCCACCCAGAGGTGCCCCATACCCAGTTGTTCAGATGGCCTCAAGCGCATTTCCCCAAACACAGGAGGCTGCTGACTAGCAGCGAAGGCCTTGGGTGTGATAGTGGGGAAACTATGCCGTCATTGGTAGAGTACACAGTGGAAGTAAACAAATACATACAATAGTTGAAGCATTAATCATCCATACAAGTGTAAACAAAGGAAGACTGAATGTAAAAACAACTAGAGTACATATATAAATGATGCATGAAACATATATCTAGATAAAAATCCAAAAAATTCAAAATGTTGAAATACAACAATACTAAACCAAAGTAGAAAATAATGGATAAAAAATCCTCATCAATGCAAGAAAAAGCTTGGTCCCATGATCTCTATATCCACTGCATGTCAAGTACCCGAAGTAGAAGGTATCATTCCCTTATCTATACCTAAAACAATATAATCTATTTGGGCCCAATATCATCTCCCAAATAAGGTGTGAGACTAAATACCAGAAGGAAAACACTCGAAGATCTCTGCCTAAAAGTCAGTGAGTATTTGGCTGGTAAATGTACAGAAAGTCGTAACCAAGAATGTACTAAGCAGTAAACAAACCACTATTTCAAATCATGAAACAGTGAAACAAACTGCTAATCCTCAAACAGGTAACCCTCTGGGAAGTACTCACCGCCATCCCCTCAGGTCCTACCTAAGAAATACAAGAAACCCTATGGGTAGTGTAGTCGTTCTAAATCCTCTAGTTCATTATAATAAGACTTTATGAGGAAGCAATCGGAGTCAAATCCTCATATTGTCTAAGGTATTCATCAAATCTCTGAGGAATCTCACATGGTATATTCCCCTTTTAGCCCCATGGTCGATGAATCTCGGAGGAAGATCACTCAGTCAATTCCCCTAATAGTCCAGGTTGTTTGTAGACTCTCTGAGGAAGAACTCACCGTCAATTCCACTTAATGTCTATAGAGTTCAGGATTTAAAACAAAGACACTCTGAGGAAACTCACGTGGTCAATCCCTTCATATTATAAAGTAATCAAGGACTCTCTCTGGTAGCTCACTTGTCTAATTCCACTTTTATCCCAATGTTCTTCTAGGCTCTCTGAGGATTCTCACTTAATCAATCCCCCTTATATCAAAAAGTTCTCAAAGTCCCTCTGAGGAAGACCACCCGGTCAATTCCCCTTATTGTCTCCTACAACAGGTTCTCATTACCCTGTGTAGGTCAATGAGCGTAGTAGGTTAATATTGCAAATTAAACCTATAGATCTACTTGGATAAATAGTCTATATCATATCAAGAATTTCAGAATACAAACATTCCATCCTACCACAACAGGCCTAGAAAACAGGCAAGGCCAGCCAAAATGGATAAACATGACCAAACTGTCGTAATAGCATGCAAGGGAAATACATCCAAAGCCTTTCAATCATCCCAATTAATATCCACATTACCTCTACACATGCATACAAACATGGTAGGAAATCAATAAGGATAAAGTGGTAAACACTCAATACCCCGTTCAAGGGTATCAGTAGAATAGGAAGATAATACTCAAATAATGCAAACATAAAGGCAAAAACCACCCACCTTGGTGATAGAATATCACAATATGTGAACCTCGAAGCATGAATCTACTTATAACATTAAATATCTACAAAAACTTCTAAAACGTTCAAACCATGATATCTCACGTGAGAGGAAAAATAGAAGATGATGCTCTAGGATAAGAGAGAACTCACCAATGTGATTCAATGTCAACAAACAGTGTTCGAATCGAAGGACAGATAGAGGCTTGGGGGATTGTCGAAGATCCATAGCTACTCGGTGCTCTCGGATGAACTAGGTTGAGAAGGAAGGTGTTCTCTCCTTCAGACGCGACCTCGGTGCATTTAATGAAAAAAAAATAAACGACACGTAATTTCGGAGTACTTTGTGTGTACTTTCTGTTTCCATAATCCGCATTTGAAAACCTCCAAGTCACACCCACCCAGCCATGTGTGTGGCTATTACACAGCCAGCACCCAGCCTACTACAGCAAAGAAGTACATGGCGTGTACTCATAAAGTACACAACCTGTATTTAAGAAATTCCCAGAATTCCCTTTTTACTAAAAAACGACTAGAAAAGGAACTTCATACCTAAAAAAAGATATAGGTTCATTAAAACATCCCCCTAAATGAAATTCGTCCATTAATTTCCCTAGCATAGTGTAGAAGAAGAATCCTCGAATAGTTCCAGCCACTGTGCTCATATATCGTCCTCCCTCTCCCAAGTCCCTTCCTACACCCGCCCTTGATGCCACAGAACTCGTACCAAAGGAATAGACCACCCATGGAGAACCATTGTACTAAAATCCACAATCTGGATAGGATGCTCTTTAAACGATGCATCCACTTCGAGCTCAACCTACTCGGGTTGAAAGACATGAGACGGGTCTGAGATGTAGCGTCGAAGCTGAAAAATGTGAAAAACTTCGTGCATAGCTTGGTACCTCTTAGGGAACTACAACCGATCGACAACCAGACCAACTCTATTAAGCACCAGAAATGACATGACATAACTCGGGGAAAGCATACCCTATCTCCTAATCCTATTATGTCCCAAACTTGGTGTGACACGCAGGAAAACATGATCCCCAACCTCAAACCCCAGAGGACATATCCGCTGATCAGCATAAGACATTTGTGGAGACTGTGCAGTAGCCATTATCGTCCAAATCAACTCTATATGCTCTGTGGTCTCTGGTATAAGACGAGGTCCATGCATAACTGCCTCTACTGCTTCTAGCCAACGGAAGGGTGATCGGCATGGCCTACCATACAATTATTCATAATGTGCCATTTATTTAGTATATTTAAAACTATTTTTGTAGGAAAAATCCACAAGAGTTATATGCTTATACGAAGATCTTCCAAAATATAGAATGTATGCTCGAAGCATGTCCTCAAGAACCTGAATCGTAAGCTCAAAATAGCCATCAGCTTGGGTATCGTATGTTGTGGTCAAAAGTACCTATGTTCCCAAATACTTCTAAATCCACTTCCAGACCAGAGAAGTAAAACATGCATCCTTGTCTGAAACAATGGAGTGTGGAACTCCATATATACGTACAATCTCATGGATGTGCAACTGTCCAATCTCATCAACATTAAAGGTCTCCTTAATCAGCATGAAGTGAGAAACATTTTTGAGTCTGTCAATGACAACACAAACTTCGGCATTCCCTCAAGGAAACCTCAGTAAACTAGTCACGAAGTACATCATGACATTATTCCACATCCACTAAGGAATAGGTAACTGCTGTAAAATCCATAATGGTCAATGATGCTCAGCCTTAACCTGCTGATATGTGTAACACCTCATGATGAAACCAACAAAATCCTTATTCATACCTAGCCACCTATACTAACGGTGTAGATCACGATACATCTTGGGGACGCCAGGATGAAGTTACAAAACTACGAAATTGAAGTTCCGCATCAGCACCTAGTGTATATCTGCTGGCTCCCAGACACTCCCCTGGAAACACAAGATTTCATCCTCACCTATGGTTTATCCAAAAAAAGGTTCCTCTCTCGACACAATCTCCCTTAGGACTAGGCATTCAGACTCTGATAGTTTCCTAATTCACAATCGATCAAAAAGAGTAGAGGTAATAGCTATAGAAGATTGAAAAGTTTTCCCGTGGCTGTCGTGCACCTCCAAATGCTTCTCAGATAATAGTTCCATAAGGTGACACTCATTGCTAGCCTCCTAAACTACCTGTATACGAGTCCTCTTGCTCAACACATCATCCACTACGCTGACCATACTTGGATTATAGGAAAGCTCAAAGTCTATGGATTGTAGGTACTCAACACATCTGTGCTGTCTCAAATTTATATCCCACTGAGTGAAGATATACTTGAGACTCTTGTGGTCGGTGAAACCCATAATGTTCTCCCCTAGAAGATAATGAATCCAATAGCATAAGGCTGTAAAAACCATAGCTAGATTCGGATCATGTTTTGGGTAATTTCTCTCATGTGGTCGCAACTGCCGAGACTCACACACAATGACTCCGTCCCCCTACATAAGAACAACTCTCAGCCCGATACCTGAAGCATCAAAATACACAGTATAGCTCTTATCAGGCTCGGGAAAGACCAGTATTGCTGCTGAGGTCAACCTCACTTTCAGCCCTTGAATGGTTGACTCACAAGAATCTGACCACATGAACTTCGCACGCTTATTGGTCAGACTTGTAAGCGGTGCTTCTAAGCATGAAACGTCCTATATGAAACGTTTGTAGTATCCAGCTATTCCAAAAAAAAATTCACATAAAAGAAAGTCTGCGGTTTCACCTAGGAAACTATTACTCTCTATTTCTCTAGGTCTACTGATTCTTATTCCTCTAAGATAACATGACCCAAGAAGTGAATCTGATACATCCAAAAGTGGCACATTGAGAACATATAATATAACAGATTCACTCTTAGTGTACTCAAAATGATCTCAAGATGGGTATCATGGTCATGTCAAGAGTGAGATTACACTATGATGACATCCACCAAAAAAAACCCAATGAAATCCATGTATGGATGGAACACTCAGTTCATTAGTTCCATGAAAAATGAAGGGGAATTTGTGAGACCGAACGACATAACCACATATTTGTATAGACCATACCTTCTCTGGAAATCTATGTGAGGTATCTCTGTGGGTATAACATGCAACTGATGATAATAGGACCTCATGTCAATCATCAAGATCACCTGGGATCCTCAAAACAGATCAATGAGATCCTCAATCCTAGGAAAGGGATATTAGTTCTTGATTGTCAATTGGTTCACCTTCCAATAATCCACACATATCCTGAGGGTACCGTCTACCTTCTTCACAAACAGGATAGGCGAACCCCAATGAGAAGTAGTGGGCCGGATGAATCCCTTTGACTGAAATTCCTCCAACTTCTTCTTGACCTCCATCAACACCGGTGTAGAAATCCTATAAGGAGGAATGGACACCTGTTCCGCTCCTAGTACAAGCACAATCACGAAGTATAACAAACAAAAGTTCTAAAGGAAAAGATGAAAATTATTCTTCAATGAAATCCCTGAAAAGATCCACCACAAGAGGAAAGTCTAACTGTTATGTTATCTATTCATCCAGATATAGACTACCAATTTGGGCTATAACTCCTCCCAACCCACGATGATCTAGACCCGCTCTGCTCAACTCGACATCCCATTTTCCCATATTAATAAAGGATCCACCATTTGGTGATATGTTACTCACCCTGCAGCAGTAATAGTCGACAACTTCCTGGAAGGGAACTAATCAGTTCAACCCAAGAATGACATCATTGCCTGTCATATCTAGGACATAGAGGTACCATAAAAAGTGACACCCACCAACATGTAGGGGGAACTCTATTCACTTATGTATACTAGCTGTTCTAGTCCCCAACAGAGTGTCTAGTGTCAAGATGTCAGCTTAAGAAAATATACATATCCCAAGGCTCTTCACAACAACAATTAAGATAATGTTATGGGAATCCCCTATATCAAAAAGAGCTGAAAATTAAACTGAGGCTACTTAGATCATACCTTGAACTATAGAAGGTCTGGGATACTTCTCCTTCTAGGTCTGATCCACTAAAAATGCCTAACCACTACGACGGTATAGTGACCCTACCTGACCACTCTGAGCTGATCCGCCTTGATGTCACTGAAAACCAGGTGATTGGATACCAAATCCATGACCTCCACCTCATCCAGTACAGCCGGATGAACTCCAGTTCTCAGACTGGTGAGAAACCGATAGTTCTAATACTAAATGTGGTGTCATAAAAGAACCACTATTAATTGCTCTAGGTGAGAAGAACATACAAAAGCACTGAATTTGACCCATCTTGTCGCAATATCGGCACTCCATAGGGTCTCTTGGGCAACGTGGCCCCATATGATTACTTCTCCCACACTGGTTGCACACCACCTGGCTATTGGAAGATGCATCCCTCTTACTCTGATATCCTCATGGAGCCTCTATTCGGTGCTTCCTGCTATCAGCTAGCAGAGCACTAACTCTAGATGTCGAACCTCCCTGGCTCACAGCTCCAGAATCCCTCAGATTACGCTCTTTGATCAGCGCCTGGTTGACGATATATGTAATCAAAGTGAAATTGATGATGTTCAGCTGAGATCATATGTCATGCCTCAGACCGTCCACAATATTCCGTTCAAGGAACAACTCATCATCTCCTGGAATAGTTGTGAAATGCTACATATCTGTGATGCGAGAGGAATACTCCATAATAGTAAAAGTACCCTGCTCCAGACTCATGAACTATTGGTCTCGATTGTCCCTTAAGGTATTCGAATAGAAGTAATTGTAGAAGATATTCCAAAACTCATCCCATGTCATATTCTACTGGCATCCCATCTACGAGTTCACATCCCACCACCTCTTGGTAGAGTCTAGAAGCATGTAGCTAGAGAGTTTGACCCTCTTCTCTGGAGGGATCTCTATATGCTTGAAAATTGACAGAGTGGCTTCTATCAATTATTCTACAGCCTAGGGTCCTCCATACTATGATAATGTAGAAGGATACTGCTGCTGGAAAAGCCATGCCAAATCAGCCATCGACGGGGTAGGATGCGGTGCTCCCTGGAAGGCCTGCATCATACATAGAAATACCCCCCTGAACTGTGCATCAACACCTATGTCAGGTACAATGGCTGGAGCCATGGATGGAACAATTGGAGGATCTACATGTAGTCCCTGGTTGGCCATGTCCAGGGTCTGGTCACCATCTGGAAACTGGCACACAACCGAAGGACGTCTCGGTGGCTTGAATCTTCAAGGTCAAGTGCACACCGTAGATCAAGATATGAGGGACTAAAAACAAGGAGTGTAGGAAGGGAACATGAGAAAGAAATTACTCATGTTTTACAAAACATGACAACATGGCATGTACTATTCCTACACGACGTGTTCCCTTATGTAATTTACATAGGCTTGTACTCTTACCTATGCCTTGTAATACCCCAACCACCTAGTGTGTCCTCCAAACACATGTCATGTACTTGAATCCTCCTTCCCTGACTGAGTCCTTATACATGGTTAAGGCACACAACTCTCATAATGCAATACTACACGGCGTGTAAAATACCTACAAGACATGTTCTAGACAAGCTTCACCTGGCCCATGTTGTTAGTTACACTGCCTGACACAGGGCTTACATCACACGGTGTGTTCCAGATAGACACAGTGTGTTCATGAAGGGTTAACACCAACCCATGTTGTTTGTGACATGACCAGGTACCTGGGTCAGGGTACACGGCGTGTTCAACATGGAGACGACATGTGTAGATTAAGGTCTTATCCATCCATGTTGTTAGTTACATGGGC
This sequence comes from Viscum album, assembly GCA_963277665.1. Taxonomy (NCBI): domain Eukaryota; kingdom Viridiplantae; phylum Streptophyta; class Magnoliopsida; order Santalales; family Viscaceae; genus Viscum; species Viscum album. The sequence goes on along the minus strand of OY728151.1, from coordinate 897,363,911 downwards.
AGACATCGGGTCGACAGTACACGGCCTGTATGGACTATGCATGGCTTGTTCTCTAACGGTTTTCCCCATTCCGTGTCTCTTCCCACATGGCCAAACACATGGTTAGAGACTACACAGCGTGTACATAGTGTAAACAAAACGTGCTTATGAACATTGTTGGGTCAATAAAGATTCCTTATGATTTTTGCATTCCTTCATGTTTAGGAAGATTCTTGAGTCAATAATGTTTCCTCACAACGTAACCATTTCATCATGTTTTGAAAATCACAAATGGAATATCTTGATGAAAGTTTTATTTTACAATATGTTTTACTTTAATAAGGAATATTTCATTCCCTAGAGAAATATATCGTTACGATGCTTTTCATTGTTAATTTTGTATAATTATAAAATTCAGTACTGTATCCAATACCTCGAAATCATATAATACTTAGATATAGTGAATTTTGTTTTTAGGATCCGAATTCAGGTTGCGAGTTCCCTTAATTTAGACTCTAATGACTTCTGAGTTCTGTCTCCGAGTGCACTGAATTCAGACTCCGAACATTGTATGTTCAGACTCCAAACTCTTATGAATTCAGACTCTGAGATTTGTAAGTTCAGACTTCGAACTCTTATGAATTGAGACTCTGAAAATTGTATGTTATGACTCTAAACTATTATGAATTAAAACTCCAAAATTTTTCAAGTTCATACACTGAACTCTTATGAATTAAGACTCCAAATTATATGTAATCAAGACTCCTAATTTCCTTGAAATTCGGACTCTCAAATTCTATAGAATTCTGGTTCTGAATTATTCTGAATACAGAATCCGAATACCTATGTACTATAGACACTGAATGTGTATTTGGTTATAATAGAAACATTCATTTTTTATTAAATTTTGTAAATACAATTTTCTTAAGTAATCATATTTTTTGTTACACTTGTTTTAGTTATAAAATGATGTCGTGAATTCAGTTAATAACTAACTGTTATTTGAGTGAAACGTGTACAGGTCCATCCAAAATTCATGGAAAAATATGAGTGTGGGAGGAGGTAGCTGACTATTGAGATTGTGCCTATAAATAGAATCTCATCTGAGAGAGATCAACACCATTCTATGACTCTAGGGATTACATGCTATTGAAGTGATTTCTATAGAGAGACGCTCATGCTTTATGTATACGAAACACCTTGTTCATATTTTCTTCACGTGACTCCAAATGTTGCTTAGTACATTAGAGGGCCTCCGAGAATAGGAAGACAAGGGTGCCGACTACCTTAAAGCATGAGGACTTCCTTGCTGAGGAAGATTGAGGTGCCGACTACCTTGAAGCTGAGGGCTTGCAGAGATAGCAAGATAGACTCCGATCTTCGTATTGAGGGCATAATCTGTTGTGGGTAAGACATAATTTCTTGAAATTATAAACCAAGGAACATTTATCCCAGGATGTTGGATACACTTCTCTTTGGGGTAAAATATTATTACTTGTTACTTGTTGGTTTTAAGTTTTCTGCTGCATTTTGTTTGTGAAGTAAAGTATAAATATCTTATACCTCCTTACATTTGTACAATCTGATTTAGTGTGATTCTATATGCATTATGGTAGAATCTTTACCTTTGTAAATATTTGTTATGTTTCACTTCTGGAACCATCTTTCTAGAATTACATTCTCGGAATCACATTTACTGAATTAAGAAAGTTAGTTGAACATAGAGGTTTTTTGAATTTACTTTATTTAACCTTGTTAAACAATAGAATGGTTTATAACAAAATTTATTTGTTTCCAAATAATTTTTAAATTATATAATTCACCGCCCCACCTCTTGTATATTGAGCATTATAAGATTCTATAATTACTATCATTCATTATTTCTATCCTTCATTTGGTATCTAAAAATAATATCATTATCCATACCATCTAAACAATTGGTATCAGAGGTTGGTGACCTCGTACCCTGTACCATTTCATCAATAAGTATCATATGTTGGTGACCTCATACCCTATACCAATTCATCAATTGGTATCAGAGCAGGTTTATAAAATACTTATATTCACATATAAGTTTTCTTTTCTCATGTTTTTTATTGTTTTTCTTTATCTGTGGTGAGGAATTTTTTCTTTGATTACAAACATTTGTTACTAACAAGTTTTTTTGGAAAATATTTTCATTATGATGGAAAGAATCAATGATGATTCCATATGCAACCTAAATCCAACTAGAAGACCTATTTTTAATTGTTATGATTACAAATATTGGAGAGATCGTATGAAGTCATTCCTTATTAATACTGGATTAAATAATTTTTTCAAACTTATTGGAGGGTATAAAATCCCTGAAAAGGAAGTCAGTACTTTCACCAATCAAGAAAAACATGAATATCATCTGAATTATAATGTACACAATACATTGCTTTGTTCCAGGACTAGAAATATATATAGCCCAATTTAATCTTCCGAGGAAGAAAATTGTATATGGATGAAGCTTGATGTTACTCACTTTGAAATTCCAAAGATATTGAAACTAGAAGATCCATGCATAGAGATGAATATCATGGTTTTCTCATTCCTTATAGAGAACCCATATTTATGGTGAAACAATGATTAATGACTATCATCAATAGTTTACAATCTATTGGTGAGAAATGATTAGATAGTGAAGCACTTGTGGACAAGATCATAGACATCATGCCCAATGAGTGGGAATCCAAGAGAATAACTATTGATGAAAATAGAAAGGTTACTCAGATTTCACTGGATGATCTTTTTTGAACTCTTATTCAGCATGAGACTAGAATAAATAGATATGCTGAAAACATTAGGAAAAATAATGGGAAAGGTAGTGTTGCATTTACTACAACATCACATACTATAAAAGTCAAGACTCCTGAGAGACTTACTATATCCAAATATAAGAACGTTGTTATTCAATCTAAATATAGTGGAAGTGAATCTTCAGAAATTGAGTTAGCCAATCATGCTCGAAGGATGAACAAGAATGTTGGCCAGAAGAGTTTTCTATCCAGATACAAGATGAATGAAATGAAAGATAAGAAAGATTCAGAAGTCACATGTTATGAATGCAAGATATATGGACATATAAGACCTGATTATACTATGCTTAAAAGAAAGGAAAGTAAAGAAAATCATTATGAGAGAAATAGGAAGATGTACTACAAAGCCAAATCTAAGAATGATCTGAAAGCTAATGACACCTGGAGTGCCTGTGTGGGAGACTCTTCAGATGAATCATCTGAGTACAAATAATCTAGATAGAAGAATCGTGGCCTAATTGCCATAATATCTATTTAAAATCATTGCTAAATGGATAAGTTACAAAATACAGAATCTATAACCATCGTATAATTAAATGCTAACAATAGTGATAGTAAATATTATAACTATTCTGATGAAGAATCTTCTTCTGATGAGGATAATACATTACCTACCTATGAATAAGTCTCTAGGATTGCTATGCTCTTTGAGAATGAGAATTCAAAACTCAAAAGAAATCTAGATAAGGAAAATTATAAGATTTTTATACTTACTAAAGAAGAATCAGATCATTCTAAAGATCTTGATAAGAAAATGTTTTATTTAGAAAGTATTTCAAATAACCTTATGGAAGTAAATTCTGAGAAGGATTAAATTTTTAAGGATCTAGAAAAATTAATTTATAAGAAAACTATTTTCGAGCCTAGATCTAGTTCTAAAGATAATGTTTTGTAAGATATGAAATTTGTTATCAATCTAAAATCCGAAATATTTTCCTTGAGGAAGTGTTTGTCAAACATTACCTTAGGTAAGTAAAATTTTGATAACATGTATTCTCAAATCCGACCTCTATGGAATAGTTCTGGTTTTCGTTATACCAGTTCTAAACTGATTTGTAGTAACAATTATTTTGTTTCATCAAAATGATCCTTTCTGCACTTTGTGTTAGTGTGGTGGGAATTGGGCAAGAAATTGTTCCCTAAACAAAACTCAGTCTTTATGATTTCTTAATGCCTATTTTTCTAAGAAAATTTGGGTGCCTATAATATTTCTTTCTGAAATTCATGGATCCAAGAATGTTTGGATTCTGAATGTCTAACATTTTTATTTCCTAGAAAATAAGGAATTTACCAACAATAATAATTGGTATATGGATAGTGGATGTTTTGGCATATAACTAGAAACAAAAACTACTTTGAAAAGATTATCAAGTCGAAAAGAGGAAAAGTAACTTTTGGAGATAATGCTAAGGGATAAATTATTGGTATAGGTAACACCGTTCTTCCAAGAAGAACATCGATTTCAAATGTTTTATTTGTTAAGGGTATTAGTCACAAACTCATTAGCATAAGGAAATTATGTGATGAAGTTTAGCTAGTGAATCTTAGGAATGAAAATTGCTTAGTACACAATTACAAGGAAGAGTTTATTCTTTTTTCCAATAGGTTAGAGAATGTTTAAACAGTAAACATAGAAGACCTTAGGATCCAATACCTACCTTGCATTAGTGCAATGGAATATCATTCTTGGTTATAGAATAGAATGTTAGGACACTGTAACTTTAGGAACCTTTGGAAACTATCTAAGATAAGACTAGTAAAGGATCTACCAGAGCTTAGAACTGATTCATCAAATATTTGTGATCCTTGTCAATATGGTAAGCATCAAAAATCATGTTTTAAATTAGTCAGCGAAGTCTAATCCACTAATGCATTATAGTTAGTACATATGGATCTTTTTAGACCAACACAAACTAGAAGCATTGGAGGAAAATGTTATGTATTTTTCCTAGTTGATGATTACACTAGATTTACAAGGGTTTATTTTCTTACAACGAAATTTGAATCATTTTCTTATTTCAAAAGTTTTAGAGACTATTTTAAAAAAGAAAAAAACATCCATTGATAACTATTCATAGTGATCATGGATGAGAATTTCAAAATTCAAATTTAGAAATTTTTTGAAGTTTAAAAGACATTACTCATAACGATTCATCTCCCAGAACACCTCTACAAAATGGTGTTATTGAAAGAAGAAATAGTATTTTTTAAGATATAAAAAGAACCCTATTGTGTGAATATTCTATAGCTAAACATTTTTGGGCTGAAGTTGTAAGTACAGTTTTTATACTATAATTCATGTTTTTATTAGACCATTTCCTAATAAAACTACTTATGAGTTATGGAATGGTAGAAATCCTAGACATACCTACTTCACGGTTCTTGGATGCAAGGTATTCATTTTTACTACTAAAAATAATATACAAAAATTCACACCAAAACCTGATGAAGGGATTTTCTTAGGCTACTCACCAACTTCTAAGGATTATAGAGTTTTTAATAAAAATACTTGTACCATTGAAGAGACCGTGCATGCCAAATTTGATGAATATGATTCCTTTGATTTTAAACTACCTCATCCTACATCTTCAGATGGGTTTCAAAAACTGATTATCAACGTTTGTTATAAGATCCATCCGATAAGGAAAATGTCCAAGAAGATAATTCATTAACATTTACCCCAGAATATTTCCCACCCTATGTTGATAAATATGCATTAAAAACACAAATCAATTGTTTCTAATGAATAATAACATTGATAGTATTAATGTTGATGTAAATTAGACTATATAGACTATAAGTTCCTTAGGATATGAAATACAACATCTACCATTACTTTCCAAATTAGAACCAAATGCACTAATGAAGCATTAGGTTATGATATTTGGATAAAAGCTATGAATGGTGAGCTAAATGAATTTGAAAATAATAATGTTAGGAACTTGGTTGAATGACCTAAGAAAACTCCTATTATTAGAGTAAAATGGGTCTTTAGAAATAATTGTCATGGAAATGGAATAAAGTTAAGAAATAATGTTTTATTGGTTTCTAATGACTATAATCAAAAAGAAGGAATAGACTACGAAGAAACCTATTCTCCAGTATCTAGACTTGAATCTATTCATATTCTACATTCCATTACAACATTCTTCAACTTCAAACTTCTTCAAATGGATGTGAAATGTGCTTTCTTTAAGGGTTTTGGTAAAGGAGAAGTTTTTTTGAACAACCTACTGGTTTAGAATATACAAAACATCCTGAACATGTTTATAAACATACCAATTCTTTGTATGGACTTAAAGAAGCCCCTCAAGCTTGGTATGAAAGGCGTAGAATATTTTTGCTTCAAATTAATTATGTTATTGGGAATGTAGATCCAACCATTTTTATAAAAAATGATATGAAAAATTTTATGAATTTTAAAATTTATGTTTATGACATTATATTTTGTTTAACATAGCAATATTTAACTTATTTCTTTGCGGATATAATGAAATATGATTTTAAAAAGAGTATTATGGGTGAGTTAACATTTATCCATGGATTTAAAATTTATCAAAAAGAACAAGTAATTTATATATCCCAACATAATTATGTTAAAGATCTTCTTAAAAAGTTTGTATATGAAAACACTAAGAGTATTGGTACTCTCATTGGTACCTCTAACACACTTGATCTTGATGAAGGTGGGAAACCAGTAGATCAAACATCTTTTAGTGGTATGATAGGAAGTTTACTTTAATTGATGTCAAGTCATCCAGACATAATGTTCCTAGTATGCTTATGTGAAATACATCAATTTAATCCTAAGGATTTTCATTTAAAGGTAGTGAAAAGTATTTTTCAATACTTAAAAGGAACAATGGATTTAGGACTCCTTTATATTTCTGGAAATGATTTTATTTTAAAGAGATTTTCGGATGCTGAATTTGGAGGATGTAGAAAGGATTGAAAAAGTACATCTAGAACTTGTCATTTCATAAGAGATTCATTAGTATCTTGTTCATGAATGAAGAAATACCTAGTAGCACTTTTCACGGCTGAAGCCGAATATATAGAAGCTAGAAATTGCTATGCTCAATTGGTGTGGATGAAAAACACACTCACAGACTAAAGTATGAGTTTTACCAAAACCCAAATTTTTTGTAATAATACTAGTGTCATTTCCCACTGAAAAAACCCTACACATCACCCTCATGCAAAACACATAGATATTAGGCATCACATTCTTATGGATCACACATAAAAAGGGGATATTATTCTTCAATTTATCATAAAAGAAGATCAACTAGCTAATATTTTTAGAAAATCCTTACCCACTAATAAAATTGAATAAATTAAATAGAAGTTAGGAAGGAAAACCATAAGGTAATCATCCTTGTTAACCTTCTTTTCAAACCAATATCCATATAGTAATAATCTCTTTTTCATAAGGGGAGTGCATTTTCATGTTAGTTAGATCAAAATCACTCATAATGAAATTTTCGTAGTTAGAATGTTTTTAAAATTTTTTGTAATGATATTTTTTAGTCAAATTTTTTTCAATGTTTTCGTAATGGAAATTTTTGTAGCCATATTTTTCAAATATTTTGTAATGAAAATTTTTCATAGTAAGATTTTTTAAATTTTTGTAATAAAGATTATAATACTCAATATTTTTGTAATAATGATTTTCGTACATAAATTTTTTTTAATGATGATTTTTGTAAAAAAAAATTAATGGAGTTTTTCTTTTTTAAAATTTATTTTTTGTTATCAAATTTTTGGAAACTAAAGTTCTTCCAAAAGAATTTTTTATTTCTTCAATATGAATAATATTCCTGGAAATCTGAATGGAATGTTAAATTTCCTGCGTTTTTGTAATCTTTTTTTACTTGATGGTAGTTTCCTTTGTTTTTAAATATCTCAGATTCCCTTTTCCTTATATCCGAATGTTTTTATTAAAATAACCACAAAATGTTGGATAAAATATTTCCTTACAGTTATCAAATCAACCATCATATCTGATCAGATGTTTTTTCTGCCATTGGATTGAGTTTGGAAGATGAACCATCACATCAAATGCCTATATAAAGGACCCCTTGATGGTTTTCCCACATCAAATCTCAATATCTCACGTGATGATGTTCTTCCCTTCTACATATCCTCATTCTAGATTTTCAATGATTTATAATTACAAATTTCTAAATAAGATTCCTCTCAGAATGATATGCCTACTGTCAAGACAATCTCATAGTGGAAGGTCTATAGAGAAATTTTGGTGCATTGAAAATTATTTTCCATGTATGTTTCAATCATCTCAAAGAACATCAATCTAAATTGATGGGGGAGTTTTTCCGTATCGAAGCCAGGGGCTCAAGATTTGGTGTATCTGGATTTTATAGTAATGCTTTATGAACTAGTTAGTTTCTTCAAGGAAGATGGTATTGAAATGTTTTCATTAAATATTTATGGAATTAGTTATGCTTTTTCATATACTAAATAAGCTAGTTTGGTTGGAATTCAATAGGAAGGGGAAGATGAGTTCTGTTAACAGAAGTTTCCATATGTCAATGGAAGTTCTCTTAAGGAGAAGGCTATGGAATTTATTAGACTCTATAATGTAAACTCTATGAATATCACTCACTTGTCTAAAAATCATCTGATTCTCTAATTATAGGTTCAAGGTTTCATAATTGTGTGAAAACGGGAGAAGGAAACATTGATGAAGACTGAAATGTATATATGGGATTTCATGGTGAACCAAAGAAAGATCAATCTGGTTAATAATATTCTCATTATGATGGAGAATATCAAGAATGGAAACTTGAAGGCTTGGATAATCATGTATCCAACCATTCATTCCAAGTTAATTTTTGGGTTCTTAAAATCTATTAAAATTTCATGGATCTTGAAGCCAAGGAATTGAAAAGTAATGCTAGTCAGTGATGATACCCAGAAGATAATGAACATTGGTTTTTATACTGAATCAAAAGAATTTTATGACCCACCTGAAGGAATGGCAGATGCTGCTCTGAAAAAACAAGAAGTGTTTGAACCCTCAAAAACGGTGGGAAAGAAGAGGATGTTGAAGGAAGTATAAGAGGAATAAAAAACCCCATAAGCAATGGAAGCTCAGTACACACCACCTAAACCTTTGAAGAAAAAACATATCATGATTAGGTTTTAGCAAAGTGGAGGGAAGATAAGAAAAGTAGGAATGTAGGGGATCCAAGTTTTTGTTCGGATCCTGCTGAAGCAAAAGCGTTAAAAGAGAATATAGCTGATGAACTTGAAAAGAAAGCTGATGAAAAGAAGTTAAATAAGTATATGACTGTAGATGAGATAGTGAAATCCCTTCTGATGGATACTGAGAAATAATTAAAGATCATTCCGGTACTAGAATATTTCTTGGTAGAATCATGACAGAAGACTCTGGGTAAGAAATTTTTCACAGTGTAAAAATTCCATAAAAATCTTATTGAAGAAAAATAAGTTCTCAGAGTTGAAAAAGTAGTAGAATGTAGTGGTGACACCGCAGATAAGATTAAGCAAGTTGGATATTTCCATGATAATGAAATCCCATCCATGAAGCTCTAAATCCAAACTTCAGAAGCAGAATATTCAAATTTGGCTACACCTGGGAAAGATGTGAAAGTATAAGATGAAAAGGCTAAAGATGAAGTGAATAAGCTATCTGAGGAAGAATGTTATAATCATGACTTCATTCACCCTGGGGATGCTGATAAAAGAGTAGAGAAAGAATATATAGATTGAGATAAAATTGTTCAGCTGTCTGAATGTGAAAAAAAATCTCCGAATTTGGAAGACATTGTGAAAACATATAAGGGAACACATGTGTTTTTTGATACACTTGGTAAAGCTTTTATGAAGAATAAGAAAGAAGGTGTATCTTCAAAGAGAAAACATGGTGAGCTAGAGAATTATCCCTCACCAAGAAAAGTTTCATATTTGGAATCATCATCCCCTGGAAATTATTTTGTTTTTTAGTTTTTGAAGACACTTCTTGGGACAATTTCTATTTTTCTAATCATTGAATATATATGCCAGATGCTTCAACACACCTTCCACTAGAATTCATATTTAGTATCCATGGTGATGGATATGTTTGTAAAGAATGAGGCTGATTTGTAGAATTTTTTCATTAACTATGATGCCCACATAAATACTTTTAATAAATGGTTAGTTGGTCAAAGAAGACAGTTTAAGATTTGAGATATCTTGCTGAGTTGCAAGATAACGTTAATGAGGCATTTTCCATTGATGATGGTAAGATCAAGGATCTCACAAGCAGTTTGGAAGAAAAGATGACTCGGGAAAAAAATTCACAATGTTAATAAGTGAAGGATTTCAATGGGAAACTACATTCAGTGGCTCAAATATGGATGGCAGAAATAGATCTTTTGATTGAGATATAAGAAATTCATGTTAAGAAAGAAGAATTAATAAAGGCTCAAGTAGATGATCTTAAGGATCAGGATGATAGAATCAATGCTCAAGGGATGAAAGCTGAGGATCCAGATCAAATTATCAAACGAGAAGGGGAAGATCAAAAGAAGCATAAGAAGATCAAAACAATAGTGATGAAGATGATGGAGAAGGAAAAGGAGGATGATCTTTTTTTAAATATGATCTATTGTTTAATTTTCCTTGTATAAATTTTTTCAATCTTAATGAATCATTGGTTTCTCATTTTTTATGGGATGTCCTGTACTAATATTTCAGGTACCATAAATTCTTTTCCATTCGAAAAATTTCTTTTTGAAAATCATATAGGGGGAGAGTGGAAAAAGAATTCTATGTAAATAAGATATATCCCTAAGTAAGGGGGAGTTAATCTAATGGGGAGTTCCTCTTAGGGGATGATTATTTACAAAATTTTCTATATCAATGATATTGAAAAATCTCATTCCAAAAATAAAATATGATCCTTAGTGTTCCAACAGCTAAGGGGGAGTCAGTCATATTCATCCTTTTCAATTTGTTAAAGGAGATATGTTTCATTTCAATGACTTGAAAAATATTGTCTAAATCCTTATATTCTTTTTCGTAACGATGTTTTTGCTTTCCAAAAGGAGGAGATTTTTTAGTCAATAAGGTTTCCTTATTATTTTTCCATTCCTTCTTATTTGGGGAGATTTTGGAGTCAATATGGATTCATTATGACATTACCATTTCTTCATGTTTTGAAAATCGCAAACTCCTTATCTAAAGGAAAATTTGATTTTACCCTATGTTTTACTTTCATATGGAAAATTTCCTTCCCCAGGAAAATTTGTCATTACCTTGTTTTTAAATGTTCATTTTGACTTTGTATAAAATTCTTTTCTGTATCCAAAACCTCAGAATCATATAATACTTAATTATACAACATTATGTTTTCAGGATCCAAATTTAGGTTCCGAGTTCACTGAATTCAAACTCTGAACTCAAATGAGTTTTGAATTTGAGTTCTCCGAATTCAGACTCCGATCATTGTATGTTCAGACTTCGAAAACTTATGAATTCAGACTCCAAAAATAATAAGTTCAGACTCTGAACTCTTTTGAATTTAGGCTCCATATTTTTGCATGTTCAGGCTCCAAACTCTTATGAATTCAGATTCTAAATTCCACTAAATTCAAAACTCCGAATTTCCTTGTAACTCAGGCTTTGTATTTCTATAGAATTTATGTTACAAATTCTTCTGAAGACAAAATCCGAATACCTATGCACTATATACACCGAACTTGTTTTTTGTTAGACTCCGAACATTCATTTTTTCATACATTCTAAAAAAGAATGTGCTTAAGTAATCATATTTTGGCATACACTTGTTTTCGTTATGCAACAATGTCATGCATTCAGTAAATAACTAACCATTGTTTGAGTGACACTTGTACAGGTCCCTATGGAATTGATGGAAAAATATGACCATTGGAGGTGGGAGTCGACCATTGAGATTGTGCATATAAATAGGAGCGCATTTGAAAGATCTCAACACCATTCTATGATTATAGAATCACATTTCCTGAATTAACCATGTTAGTGGAGCTAAGAGGTTTTGTGAATTTACCTTGTATAACCTTGTTAAATAATAGAATGGTTTCTAACTAACTATAAAAGTTCCCAAATAATTTTAAAGTATACAATTCACACCCTCTTGTATATTGAGAATCATACAATACTACAATCAATATCATTCATTATTTTGATCCTAAATTTGGTATATTAAGAGAATATCATTCTCCATACCATCTTAAGAAATTAATGGCATGTAATTATCACAACATGGCTTGTATTCTGGGTTTTTCCCGACAGTAAGCCTTAGAAACTACTCTAGAATCAAGAAAATACTGAAACAAACATTGAAGGTGCCAAATTCAAAGCTGTGAGGGCCCATACTCACCAATAATCATTTTTTGGCATCTTATACATGTTAAAATAAGGAAAGAAGATCAATGATCCACTGAATTCTGGTCCATGAGGGCACATAACACCTCATTAACCAAAGATTGGCATCCAATCCAGAAAAAATTTACACAAAACAATACCATATCAAACAACAGGTATTTTATCATGGAAACAATCACAACAACATTCATATTTTATCAAACATATATAAAAAAAATGCAATCACTAATGCATACTAGATGTCATGGAACAATTGCATGACATATGATTTCTAGAAAGTGCCTATATGTTGCATGACATGGAATACCCACATCCTATTGTGTAGAAACATGAATATAACCTCTATATTATGAACAAAAACAGCACAAATCATGTGAATCACTATAGGTAAAATCAAATCAACTGTAATAATTGAAAAAGTAGAAAAATTTCAATTAACGAGGTAGATTGGATTTTCCCTGTACATGGGTTAGCTACTCCTTGGCACAACTTATTACCAAGTACCTATTCATTCCTATCCCTGGATAAATGTTCCAAAAAGTAAATCAAGAGAAAATAAATCCTTTGATACTACATTGAAACGTCTTGATTCTAAAATCCACCTAGAGGCGCCCCGTACCTAGTTAGTCCCATGGCTTCAAGCGCATTTCCCCAAATACGAAAGGTTTTCGACTAGCAGAGAGAGACTTGGGTGTGATAATAGGGAAAATGTTGACTCTTTGGCAGAGTACACAACAAATGTAAACAAATATAAACAATATCTGAAGTATTAAGCTTCCATAAAAGTGTAAATAGTGGAATACTGAATGTAATAATAACAGGAGCACATATATAAATGAGGCAGCATACATATGTCAAGGGAAGCAGCCAAACAAGTCACAATGCTGGAATACAAAAGCAATAAAAAATGTTCAAAATCCAAGATTTATTTCTCCTCAGCATCGTTGGTATTATCTTGGTCTTATGTCATCCATCTACATAGCAAGTCATGTACCTGATGTAGATTGTCACTTGAACTTATCTATACCTGCAAAAATATAATCTATTTGGGACCAAAAGAAAGGCCCAAATAGGGTGTGAGACTAAATCTCAGTAGGAAACACCCCGAAGATCTGTGACTAATAGTCAGTTAGTATATGGTCGGTAAAGGTTCAGAAAGTAGTAACTTGGAAAGTACTAATCCGTAAACAAAAAACAGTTTCAAATCAAGGAACTGTGAAACCAATAGTTAAGCCTCAAATATATAACCCTCTGGGAAGTCCACAAAGCCATTCCCTATATTCCAACCTAAGAAATTCATGAAACCCTTTGGGTAGTGCACTCTTCTTAACCCCTCTAGTTCAGTATAATAAGAACCTATCATGAAGCACTCACAGTAAATTACCCTTATAGTCTACGGTACTCAGGAACTCTCTGATGATGATTTTACGTTCAATTACCCTTATATCCCCAAGTTCTTGGACTCTCTAAGGAAGCTCACGCAGTTAATTCCCCTAGAGGCCAAGTCGTTCAAAGACACTCTGATAAAGAACTCACTATCAATTACCCTTATAGACTAAACAATTTAGTATTTAAAACAAAGAATCTCTATGGAATCTCACATGATCAATCCCCTTATAGTCTAAAGTAATCAAGGACTCTCTGTGGAAGCTCAATCCCGTGCCCGATTGGTCACATGGCCTCAAGTGCATTTCCCCGAATGCCAGAGGCTGCTGACTAGCAGTAAGGGACATGGGTGTGATAGTGAGGAAACTATGACCTCATTGAAAGAGTACACAATGGAGGTAATCAAATATATACAATAGCGGATGTGGGGAAATATATAAATGATGCATGATACATATGTCTTGGCAAGCATCCAAACAAGTCACAATGCTGAAATACAATAGTACTAAAAAAGTAATAGATAAATGATAAAAAGATCCTTATTATCACAAGAATAATCATGGTCTCATGCTCTATAGCTCCACAGCATGTGAAGTACCAAAAGTTTAAGGGTTATTTTAATAATCTATACATGGAAAAATATAATCAGTTTGGGCCTAAAAGAATGGCCCAAATAGGGTGTGACACTAAACCCCAGAAGGTAACCACCCGATGATCTGTGCATAATAGTCAGTGACTATATGGTAGGAAAACATACAGAAAGTAGTATCCATGAAAGTAATAAGCAGTAAACAAACCACATTTTCAAAACTAGCAACATTGAAATAATCAGCTAAGACTCAAACAGGTATCCCTCTGAATGTACTCATAGCCATCCCATATGGTCCTTCCTATGAAATACAACCAACCCTCTATGAAGTGCACTCGGACTAAACCCTCTTGTTTAGTATAATAAGACTCTCTAAGGGAGAACTCATAGTCAATTTCCCTTATATTCTTCGATCTTATGTAACTCTCTGAAGAAGCTCACACGGTCAATTCCACTCATAGCCCCAAGGTCTAGGAATCTTTGAGTATGCTCACTCGGTCAATTCCCTCTTATAGTCCAGGTTGTTCATAGACTCTCTAAGGATGCACTCATCATCAATTACCCTTATATTCTAAAGTGGTCAAGATTAAAAAAAATAGAATCTCTGAGGATGATCACTCGCTCAATTCCCCTTATATCACAAATTAGTTCTAGGATCTCTAAGGATGCTCACTCGGTCAACCCCCCTTATAGAAAAAAGTTCTCAATGGACCTCTGATGAAGCTCAATCGGTCAATTACCCTTATAATATACTACACCATCTTCTCACAGCCCTGTGTAGGTCAACGAGAAAAACTATGTAATATGGACAATGTAAAACAATAGAAATACTTGGCTAAACAATCTACAACATGTCATGAATGTCAGAATACAAACATCTTATCCTATTTCAACTAGAAAGGCCAGCCAAACTGGCTAAACAGGACCAAACACTCATAACAGAACATGCAAGGGAAATAAATAAACATCATGGATATCATCCCTATTCATATACAAATTACCTTAACACAAGAATTCAAGTATGGTAGAAAATCAATAGGGGTAAAGAGGTAATCCCGCAATACCCTGTTCAAGGGTATAGGTGGAATTGGCACATAATACTCAAAGACATCGAATAGAAATGCACAAACCAACTACCTCAGTGTTTGGAGATTGCTATATGTTAACCAAGATGCTTGAATATTTTTATAATGTCTAACATCTACAAAAAAGTCTAAAACGTTCATCCCACAATATCTCACGAGAGGGGAGAAAACATAAGATGATTCTCTATGAGAAGAGAGAACTCACAGATGCTATTCCAACACAATAAATGGTGTTCGAATTGGAGGACGGGTGTGGCTTAGGGGATCATCGAAGATCCACGGATACTCGGTGCTCTCGGATGAACTAGGTTGAGAAAGAGGGTGTTCTGTTAGTCAGATGTGTCCCCGGTGCGTTTAATGAAAAAAAATCCAAATACACAATGTTTACTTTTGGAGTACACGACATGTACTTATTGTTTCCATACTCTGCATTAAGAGGCCTCCATGTCCCTCCTACATGGCCATGTGTGTGGCTATTACAAGTCCAGCTTACAACCTACTATATTAAGGAAGTACACATTGTTTAATCATAAAATACACAGTGTGTACTTAGAAAATTTTTAAAATTTCCTTTTTCATAAAAAATGTCCACAAAAAGAAAATCATACCTGAAAAGAAGATACGGGTTCTTACACCTGGATTTGGTGTTTTGGTGAGACCATCAAAACATGTATATGGAGATAGTTAGGAGGATGTGTTTAATAGGATATTTTAAGAGCCCAAATACGTTTTTTGTAAAAAAACTTTTGTGAGGTCTGGAATTTATACACGATGAAATGTTGGTTTTTGTGATGAAAATAATGATTAATTTATATTTATTTTCAACCACATTTATGTGGAATTTATATACATAATTTATTATTTTACATAATTTTTTTTGAGGATGAAAAGGGTTTTTAAATACATGAACCATTGAATAAATTTATTATATTTAGTAATTTTAATATTTTTTCTTGTATCATTATCCATTTTCACCATTTGACTAATTAGGGTAAATAATTTTTTTACCCTGATGTTTTTATTATAAGTACAACTTAAATTGACATTAAAACATAATTATGAATTTATTATTCCAAATAAATCATAAATTTGAACTAGTTAACTTCAAATAATTTGAAAAATTGTTTTTAAAAATAGTCTCAAACAAAAAATGAAAAAGAGTGGATTAAAAGAAAAATGTTCTAAATAGTGATATGCCTGTATACCTAATTTCAATGTGATATTTATTAAATTGTGATAAATTTTATTTATTTTTGTATTATTGAAATAATTATACGTAAAATCAAAATC
This sequence comes from Viscum album, assembly GCA_963277665.1. Classification (NCBI taxonomy): domain Eukaryota; kingdom Viridiplantae; phylum Streptophyta; class Magnoliopsida; order Santalales; family Viscaceae; genus Viscum; species Viscum album. The sequence goes on along the minus strand of OY728151.1, from coordinate 897,347,346 downwards.
AAAATATAATTTAACTACATAAATATATTTTAATCAGAATAAATTTTCAATTAAATTTAAATATATTTCATTAATCCTAAAAAATGAATCATCACGAAAAAATATGAAAATTCACCAAATGATAATTTTTATATCCCACATTAACAAATTATTTTTATTTATTAAATAAAAACTTATAAAATATTCAATTTTTTTTAAATAGTCCTGTCATTAAAGGTTAGAAAGATTCCCTATAGAGAAAATATAACTTTTATGAATAAAATTGAATATTTCTTATCTTTTTCCTATGAAATGTATTGGATAAATTTAAAAAAAATTACATAATAAATAATATAAAAATTTCAGTAATATATTTTCTTAATAGTGATTAATTTAATTAATTAATATTAAATACCATTATGTACATTGAAATTTCTTTTTACAAAAACACATCCTTTAAGTTCAATTGTTGTTTATATTCGTTTTTAATTAATTGGAACCTAGTGAATTAATTTTCTAAACATTTGTAAAATATATATTCATATTTTAGATCGTATAATTCAATCCCTTTATTCTCATGGATGGGTGACAATTATCATAGTTAAATAATTTTATATGTTCATTTGTTTATGATGGATGTTCTGTTTAACGTAAGCTATAATAAATATAAAATTGAAATAGATACATACCATAAAAAATCTGAGGAAAAAATTATTAATTTTAAATAAAGGCTATACTTAATCAGATCATGAGAATAAGGGTATGAAAACATGACAACAACATATGAATATCATAAACAAAATACCAAAGACCACATATATGAGTAATGAAAATAATATTGGCCATTCACAAGACCTGAATCATAAATGAATCATGTTCATAATCAATTATCTCAAAAAATTTTAATCATAAAGATATTTTTTTGAATACATATATAAATTTTAAAAATACCATATAATATGTGGCTTATTTCCAAAACCAATCAGGGTACTTAATGAGGGATACACATTCTGGGAGGGAGACACCACCATTAAATATCACAACCCTTTCATAGTAGTGTAAGGGGTTCATTACCATGACCAAAATAGTTTCCCATAGTAACTCCCAAGACCATATTATAAGTTAAGGTTCACTTCTTAAGTCTATCTTAGTCGAAAATGTCCATTAATAAACTCAATTCATATCAATTTACATCCTTGCCAATATCTTGAGATATAATTTTTTTAAAAATTAATTGGGGGGTTATATTAGTCCCACAAATCACATAATGAAATCATATATAAATGTTCTATATGATTATTAAAAATTTATCATATCATCGTCCATTAATGGGGGTTTAATAAACACAAAGCATAACCTATGAAATGAAATGGTTTTCATAAATATTAAATCTTATAATAACCTTTTGAAAAGAGACAGTATAACTAATCATTTCATCAAATCCCAAGCCATAATACTTTTTAGGTTTGAAAATCCTATAACTCATGAATGAGAAATGGGTTCTATAAATGCATAACCCATAAAAGAGTAACAAATTTCGAATATATCATGACCTCAAAACATAAAAAATAGGTAAATCATATGAATGTAACCCTTGGATCACATCTATAGTATGGAATGAGCTACAATAATATATTTCATCTTATGTGGAACCTAATTTTTAGAAATCATTTAAAATGTTTTCATGATGAAAATATCCTTTCATATATTTTTTAAATAAATCATTTTGAAAACCATTATTATTGAAAATATCCTCGAAAATGTACACAAGATGCTCGAATACATTATTCAAACCTTTTCAAGTAAAACATATAAAATATTCCTGAAAACATTTATATTACCTTTTCCTTTTTTAAAACATAACATAAGTATGAAAACATTTTGAAATACTTTTCCCATGAAAATTTATAAAAGAATCATGAAAAATATTGTCCTCCAAATTTTGTAATAGAATATTGAAAAAAATTAAATCATTTTCCCTAAAAAAAATATAGTGTATTCATGAAGTAATTTTAAAACTTATAAATTATTCTTGAAAACATTTTGAAAACTTTTTTCAATGAAAATTTATTAAAAAATGTTGAAATTTTTTTAAAACATTTTCCCGTGAGAATTTATAATTTTATATTAAAAATATTAGTTTAAAAATTATAAATAATGATTTTAATTGTTTTGAAAACCACTATCCATAATAAAATTAATAGATTTTTAAAAAACATTGAAAACATTTTTCTTGAAAACATATACAGTATGATTTAAAAAAATTGAAAACAATTGTTTTCGAAAACATATAATGGAAGTATTAAAACCTTTTAAAAAATAATTTAATAAAAAAACCTTTCTGAAAAATTATTATTTCAAAATATAAATGGAAATTTTTATAAGAATAATTGAAAAATAATATTAAACACTCCAAGAACATAAATTATTTCTAAAACAATTTATATAAAGGCCACTTTAAAATTAAAATAATAGAATATTTTGAACACCTCTAAAAAATTTCTTTAGAAAACACCAATTTAATTTGAAAAATGATTTATGAAAGATAAAATGATTTATTACTAATTTTATTGGAAAATAACGTTCATAAAATATAATGAAAAATTGAAAATATTATTTAAAAATTTTCATTGAAAATAACATTGAAAACTTATAAAAGAAGCTTCAGAACGTTTTTAAAAAAACTCATTAAAAATAACATCGAAAAAATATAAAAGAATTATTAAAAACGTTTTTAAAATCATATAATTGAAGATTTTTTTGAATAATTATATAGGCATCATTGAGACAATTTTTAAAAACCATTTCTTGGAATATAAATTTCAAAACATATAAAAATATCATTGGAAAAAATTGAAAACCTATATATTTTGATAGGGATTTGAAAACATATAAAGGACTCTTTAGAAACTATAAAACATTTATGAAATAATATTTAAAATAAAATAAACTATTTATACATTTTATGAATAAAACTTTTTATTTTTTCAAAATATATGGTTTTTGAATAAAACTAATTTCATAATGAAGAGAGAAATATGGTCATATTTTTATAACAACGTCTTATTAAATATATTAAGTACCAAAGTGTGTAAAATTTAACTAATACATGAATATATCATGAACAACCATAAGTGAAGAAAAAGGAGGTTCATTTTTAAGATATTTATAATAATATTTTATCCATGGGAGCATAATTTAAGATGATAGCAAGAAAATCATACAACCGATTGAATCATTGGATCATAAGACCAATTAAATTATATAATTAAAGGAATAGTTAAATTTAATTAATAAAATTAGATTCATGATATATAATTTTTTTGGTTGTGTATTCTAATGGCCCAGACCTATCTGGTCTATTCCCTTGCAGAAAATGGTTGTTTGAAATGTTCTTGGAGGTCAAGGTGACTCATCACCAACTCTTTGAAAAATTTCAAGTTCTCTGAATAGTGTTTCGAGGACCACAGAGATTGAAATGGTGAGTCGGAAATGGTGAGTCAAAAATATATATTTAGAAATGATGAGTCTGAGATGTTGATTTACAAATAGTGAGAAATCTAAAAGTGTCATGGATATTGTTTCCAGAATGATGAGTCGTTTTCCTTTTCTAAATTTATTGTTTTTCCTAGATTCTTATATTTTCCCCCATTAAATGATTCCAATGAAAAAAATTAATTAAAAAACATTTATTAATGTATTTAAGTCTTATTGAAATCCCATAACTCGTATAATATATTTTCATAATGGCTTGGAATCCTTTTCTTAGTTATAACACATTAACATTTACAGATTTGATCATAATGGAATATCAACCATATCCTAAACCATTGCCCCATTAAATTTTCTAATAGGACAAGATATGACCATCCATTGTTCATCCTTTTTCTTCTCAGGTACAAGATTCATGAACCATTCCATCTCCCTTGTAAGATTTGTGCATAATTATGTATCCATGGATCTTGTATTCTATGGATTTTCTTCTTATTGCTTGTGCACCCCATATTTTGGTGCAGTCGGGAATTATTGATCTATCATTAATATAATGTATTTAATACCTCAATTATTCTTTGATAATGGATATTTTTATTCTCATATCTCCTTTTCATTGTTATGACATGTGTTCTCTATGTTCATAATGGAGGTTTTTTGGTTTTTGGTTGTGGAGGTGGTACCTCTGCATCCTCAGGTGGATGTAGTATTCTAGGAGAGGTGATCGTGAACCTTTATATTGTCCTTCTCCAAAGAAATAATTTTGAAACATTCTATGTAATTCATCCATTATTTATTCCATTTATATTTAAGAGGAGGGTTAGTGTGTTTTATCCCACTAGATCACACTATAATTGTCATAATACATATATTTACAAGATTAAAGAATTGATATCAATCGTATGTGTTGCCTCCTATTTTTCAATATCGTTTTTTATTTATTTCTTACTGTCTAGAATGAAATTCTTAGTTGAAATTGTTAAATAATTTAAACTAGTATTATTTCTCAATTAATTTTCTAATGATTTTTTGGCATGTAAATGATTCTTTTAGTTTTTTTAAAATATGATGTTAATAAATTTTATACAGATGTGCATGTTCTAATGAATTGATTGATAAACTTAATTTATTATTATTATTATTGACTAATGGATGGTCAATTTAATTATTTAATTAATTTTTAATCTCTTTCAATTTATGTTGTTCATATTTGGAACCTACAAATAATGAATCAGCTAATACAAGATGGATTAAAGAAACTGTTATGTCCTAAGAGATAATTCCTTGTATGGGTCTGAGATACCCTTCTTCATTTAAAGGCCATGTTCTTTATTCTGTAGAGTATTGAATGATCATTTTGTGTGATGGGTGAATGGATTGTTTAGGGAAATGATCATAGTTTTTTTTCTTATCTTATGCTGCTTGTGTTGTGGTGTGTGCCAGGAATTGTTGATCTTAGGGGCCTCATGTGTTATTTGAGTGCACTGAGGCTCATTGGTTGTGGTGGCTGTATTTGAGGCCTATAGCGGTGAGATGCATCAATTTATGCTTGTGGGTGTCAGATTGAACACTAGATATATTGAAAAAAGTTTGATGTGAATATTGAATTGTTGTTGAATCTTATTGTTTTTTTATCTTATTTACCTCCCCCATTTAATTAGAATGATTTTGTTACTTAACATCCTTTCAAAAAAGTAGAATATGCATGGGTTAAGCCACCTTTTTTCGTGTTTAACTTATTGAGGATGGATAAGTTTATGGTCTGGTTATAGATGGTGAAGACTCGACGAGTAGTTTTTATAATCGTCATTTAGAGGCCCTCGTGTTTGTTAGCATAGAATGTTTTCATATAATACCATGAAATATGAATAATTTATAATGCTATCAAATAAATGATAGAATAAATGATGTTAACCCATGGGGTTGGTGTTTGGTGGAATGAAATGATAAGGATAAAATATAAAGGAAATGTGGATCTTTGTTGGAATTCCAGTGAAATATGATTAGGAAAGATAATGGTAAATTAATTATTATATTAAATATTAAAAAACATTTACAGTGATAAAATATATAGAGTAATATATTGTATCTTTTTAAATTATTGTGTTCTTCTAGGAAACATAGTCTTAGTGGTGAAAATCAAGTGTGCAAGAGATTTTAGTTGCAATTATGTCTAAGACCATGTTATGACTGTAGTATGGTAGTGATCTATAGTATAGTCTATACTTTGTTTATACAATATGCTACGCCTCCCTGTCGGTTAGTGAAATTAACACCTTGGGGATTCAAATCCCTCAGGGGGGAGGGTTTTCCAAGACATTCTAGTGGGTGGATGGATGCATGACTACCCCCATTGGACTTCACTCTTCTATTTGTATTAGTTTTATGGGTAGGAACATTAGTTAATTTTCCTCATATATGTTTGTAGAAGGCTGTAATGGCTTGTGGTTATTCACACAAAGACATTTTTGATATAGTTCCCTATTGAAAACTATTTTTGTAACGTGCATAGGCTGTGATGTCTTGATCATCCTTACATGGATTATGGGCTATAATGAATTAAGGTATAATACCCAATTCTCGATTCATGTTGTGAGAGCTATGGTGGCTCTTGGAAACTAATTTGTTACTTTGGTTACTAGGGAGTAGTGGTTTTGTTGCAGGAGGATAACGTTGTGGTGTTATTCGTAGGTGAATGCGGGCAATCCTTTTTAGAGAGAGATTCATAGGACAAGCGATGTTTTGGAAAAGGGAAACATTGGTTGGTATGTGGTAGTTGTTTCTCATGATATTATTATTATATTATTTACTATTGTACGTGATACTTGGTAAGAGTATCAATGGTGAGGCTAGGAAAATAGTATAGTTCTTTAGGTGACGAGTTAGTTTCACTTATTGTTCTTTGTGCTTTAGTGTTCTTACTTTACATTTTAATGAGAGGCATTAGGGATGATCCTACTGAGTATACTTTTGTACTCACCCTACACCTATATATATAATATTTTTCTAGTCACATAGAGAAGGTTGGAGATCATGCTAATTACTACTAGATTGTAGTTGGGTGAGTTGTTCAGGTTTTGTGGTCACTATCATTCTACATTATTTTGGTACTTGCAGTTTTCCCACTCAGATGTAGTAATTCATGAAGACATTACATATATGAAATGGGATTTATTTTATATTTTAGTATCTATTGTTGTTTATTTGTTTCTATCTTATCTATCTATTTCTCATGTGTTCTCATAGAGGTAAATTCCTCCCATTTATGTTTCTATTATACCTTTGGTGCTAGTCACAATCCCAGGGCCTATTGAAGGGGGACGTGTGTGTAACTATGTCCCTACTCACATTTTCGACTTAGGAGAGGTACCCGTGTGGGGATGGGTAATGATGGAGTGGTATTAGAGTTCTTGTTGAGGGATGTGAGTGAATTTGGAGTTTGGAATAAGTGAGGATGCATGGTATGGTACAGAAACAATGTCAATAAAATTTATAATGTTTTGTAGCCACTAGAGACAAGCTCAAACACAAGTATTTAGGGACCATTATGATTGGATGTGCAGACCTCTAACATTACAATGAAAACTAAACTTGGTTAAACTTATTGAAGATTTGATACATAGGGAAGGATCATACATCATCATCCTTCCACCCAATTTCGAATGGGTTGACCATGGGATTGGTTTTATAAAAAGTAATAAAAGAGAAAATTCAATTAATTAATATAGAGGCTTACATATTCTAGTTTTAGGAGCTATAAAACATTGTTACATTTTTTGATATGGATCTAGGTCGACATACTTTTTAGGTTCACATAGAATATGTCAAGAACGATATGTGATCAGATCTCCATAGAGTAGAGAAAGATGAAGATAATACATGGTGGGGGACACACTGAGAGTTTCAATTCCAATGTCTGTTGAAGTATGAGGGAACCGTTTCCGATGAAGTCATAGAATACTAAATTGACGGGGTTGAGATAGAATTCAATTTGATTTGTGCTCATAATGATTATGGGATGTCATTGGTTGTGATGATGCGATGTGGGGTAGCGATATAATGGTCATTCTTGTCCCTAGAGAATCATAAGTATTTAGAGATATCGTGGGAGATGTTCTGAGATATGTTAATATCTGAGTATATTTATTTGACCATGAATGTGTCAAGTAACTCGGATATTCTTACCCTTCGACAGGGGATCTCTTGTGTGTGATATATTGGATTCTATTTCAAGAACCTTTTACAATATTATTTGTTCTAGTTTCTATATGAGCAGGCTAGGGGGTAGAATTTCGAGGTAGCATTGCATCAATAAACATAGTGCTCTATCACCTAGTTTATGCATAAGACAAAACATGTGGTGTCGGAGAGCATAGTTTTCATTGATTGGATGTTATGAAGAACTGTATCATCACATGATGGGAGTTATCAAGATTACATATGATGCGGTGTTATGGCCTGAGGTTCCAGTTTTTCAGGAAAAAATACTTCTCGTTCTACCGAGGAAGGCCCCAACTCTCCACAAACCATTTCTCCTAGTGTTGTGGCTTTCATGCCATTTCCAATGGATCATGAACTTGGTTTTCTAGTCGAGTAAAATTTCCTCATCAGTGATAGTGATTGACCATTCACAGTTTTCAGTGTTCACTAGGTGTTCTGCTTGAGGTTCATCAATTGAAGAAGTTTTAGCCAAGGTAGTAGCATCATCTCAGAACAGATTTGGATTATCATAGAGTAGATGGGGTAGGAAAAGGAAAACCCCAAAACACTCCTTATCCTCATAGTGAAAATAAAGACTATGGTGGTGGCCCTCATCATTGCTAGAGAGGATGTGGATAATAACATGGTATGATTCATTCGTTTGTGTTTCTAGCACCAAGAATGTTGGATGTCGTTTGAGGTAACCTTTACATGATTTCTACATTGGTGTATGGATTTTTAGACATTGTAGTGACAAACTACTATATATCATCTCTCCTTTTACATCCCTTGGGACATTAGGTAGAGAGGATTCTTATGTCTTTGAATTTCACTACACCAGATGGTGTTTGAGAGAACATTTTTTTATGTATTTAGAGACTATGATATAATGTTTGGACATCACTACTCTGGGGAAGAATTAATATCTTAACGAGTACAACCATTAAATTTCAACTTTTAAAAGGATTGGTTGTATTCGGTGTAGGCTATAATGGATTGCTTCCGGAGGTAGGTGGGGTTCTTCGATGTGGATGGAGAGCTAACAATGTTTTTTTATTGAGTGAGACCATTGTATGGGTTATTGGCATGTTCATTCATTATCATCCATGATGTTTGAGCTGATGTTGAGTTTTTCCGAGGTTCATTAATCGATATTTTTTACGGTCAGGGAAGAATACCTTGATTTCTTCCCAAATGAGGTTATAGCCTTACCCTATCAATGAGAGACCTAATTCAGGATGAAGATATAAAATGTTGTTTCTCCTATTTTGATATCTCTGTAAAGGATGGATCCTTATATGATATCGGAGTTTCATATACAACTCAATGGTCAATTTCACTATAGTTTTGTTCAGCAGAGTGTGTCACTATGGGGTTCACAAGTTTTGATCATGAAGAATACGGACGACAATGTGTGGTTGCTTGTCGATTATCATCCCTTGAACTAATTGAGAGTGAAAAAAATATATACCCATCCACATATAGATGATTTGTTCGATCAATGGAGGAATGTATGTTGGTTCCTAAAGATAAATTTGGGGTTCAGGTATTATCAGATGTGAGCGAAGGATGAGGATATTCCAAATACTGCATTATATTAACTTTATGGGCATTATTTGTTCATGGTGATATGGTTCGGTGTGAAAAATGTTGAAGCTGTTTTCATGGGGTTGATGAATGTCGTGTTACATGAGTTCATAGATAAGTTTATGGTATATTTTATCGATGAAATCCTTGTGTACTTTAAAATTTATGATGAGAATTCAGAGCATATGCGTGCAGTTTAAGGCATACTTCCTTGACATCAGTTGTTTGGGATGTTTTCGAAGTGTAATTTTTGGTATCGAGAAGTTCGTTTCATGGGGCATGTATTATCCCAGTAGGGAGTACCTATGGATCTAAAAATGATAGAAGCAGTTGTGTCTTGGGAGGCACCCAATATAGTTGTATGGGTGCGGAGTATCCATTATCTCCCAGACTATTACAAAAGGATCATACCGAATTTTTATCGGGTTGATACTACTATGACATCATTGTCTAAAAAGGAATAGGAGTTCGTGTGGACTAATCAATATTAGGATGATTTCAAGTATCTGATAGAGAATTAGTTCAGTACACTAGCTATTTGCCTCGCAACTGACATTTATCAATTTTATGTTTCTGTGATGATTCACGTCTGAGGTAAGGTGATGTTCTCATGCAGTAGATATTGGTCACTTATTATGGGTCATAAAAGTTTCACCCCAATTAATGTAATTGTCCCACACCTAATCTCATGTATGTGGTTGTGTTTATTTCTCTAAATTTAAAGAGAGATTAACTAATTAGTGAGATCTTTTGGGTTTTCACCATTCATTATAGCATGATTTCATTTCATTCAGTGTGACATGATCTTGTAATAGCATCGCTGAATGGAGTTCATACAAGGTTACAAATTTGACATTTTTTAAAATACTAGACAAGGCAATTAAAATGATTTTATATTTAGTAGGAAGTTATGTATTTATGTAGTGCACGAATCAGGTCATTCATAGAGAGGTATATAATAACATTCCGAATTACATTAGTATATTAGTTAATTTGGGGGAATAGGTTGTCTTTTATAGATGATAGTGTAGACATGTCAGGTGTGGTAGATTGAAGAGTCCCAGATGGGGGATATTGAGGTGGAGGTATTGAGATAATGAGTTTCTTTTTGTGAGGCCCCTAATAGTTGGTCTAATGATGGAAAATACTAATTTTTCTTTAAGGGAGGTATTTTTGTTCCTTTGGAGATATAGGAGATAGATCAGAGCGTGTTCTATAGCTCACTATTAGCGGTACATCCTGGCGTGACAAAGATGTCCATAGCCATGACGAGTCATTTTTTCACCCTTGGTTAAATTAGGATGTTGCGGAGTTTTTGTCTCACTAATTGGTCTTCTATAAGGTGAAGGATGTGCACCCTGTTCTCTGTTTTTTCTACAACCATAATATGTTAATCAGTTTTATTGGGAAGACATATCGATGGACAATGATATTGGTTAAACTAATTCTCAAGGATTATTTAATGATCTAGGGGTGGTAGTGGATCGTTTGATTTAGTCTCATCACATTATAGAGATCAAGGAGTCAATCTTAGTTGTGGTTTTGTTGAGAAAGTATACAGACGAGGTTGTAAGACTTCAGGTATTCTTGAGAATGGTCTTTTCCAATCGAGATCCTAATTTTACATCCAGAGAGAGGAGAAGTCTCCAGCATGCTTTTGGTTCTTCATTATGACTTAACACTACATTTCATCCATAGATGGACGGTCAGATAGATCAGACCATGAAAACTCATGAAGACATGTTTCACTCCTATTTCATGGATTTTATATGTTCATTGATGTGCCACCATCATGTCGTAGAGTTCTATTACAATAATAGTTGTCATATAACCCTTGGTATTGCATCGTTTGAAGCCTTTTATAGATGAGATTTTTGTTCTCCATTATACAAGATTGGTGTGAGATTGTGATAAATTCCATTTTTAGAATTGGTACATAATACTATAGAAATGGTTCAAGTGATTCATTAGAGGATTAAGGTAACACATGATCTCTATATGTCTTATGTTGACCATAGGATGAGACATATGGGGTTTGATGTAGGGGACCAATGTTTTGGATGTTGAAACCCATCATGGGAATTGATGGTTTGGTCATTGGAGAAATCTTTCTCTCAGGATTAATAGGCCTTTCGTGGTGATGCCTCATGGAGGAGTCATGATCTTGTTTTTCTCCATTATGCTAGAATAGGGTCAGAGACTGAGCAATTATCTAGCCAAAACTGTTATAGAATATGATAGATATGGTTTATGTGATTTGTGATAGGATGAAGGTAACACAAGATCAGCAAAAGTCATGTGACAACCATAGGAAGATACCTCTTGGGTTCGATGTCGGGGATCACATGTTTTTTAAGTTGACTCCCCTTCATGGGGAATAATGGTTTGTTCATGGGAGTAAGCTTTATCTCATGTTTATTGGGAATTTTGAGTTGATGGATTGTGGTGGAGAAATGACGTATCAGGTGGAAAATCCCTCGAAGGTGATTTAAATACCCTATTTTTTTCATGTGTCACTTCTTCTCTATTATACTCATGGAGACATTCAAATCATTTATTGGGGTGATATCAACATTGATTAAGATGGGACCTTCATGGAGAAGCCTGTAGGGAATAATGGCCACAAGGAGAAGATTTTCCATGGGCTTGTTATCCACTTGATTGGTTTCTGGTGAAGGAACAATGGCATGGAGGATAATACCTATTATTTCCAGTCATAGATACATGATCATTACTCCGATACGTTTTATGTTCAGATATTTTCGTGCAACAATGTTTGTATTTTGGTTTTAGACTATTTCATGTAATGAGATGGATTTCATTAGATTCATGTTGTGGATTTCTACATTTTGATAGGTTTGTCCACTAGGAGCATTTTCTGAAGATTTATGTGGTTTTAGTATTGTTTTTTCATTATTATTTTTTGACGTGCTTATCTCTTTTGGTGGAAGGAGCCTTCATTGGTACCTCGAAAAGGGGTATCTCTGGCCCCTTTTTATATTTCCAATCTGGGTTGGATTTTGAATCTCGAGAATGAATATATTTTATGAGGTTTATGATGCAATGACCTAGAACTATTTGTTATATTAACTTGATTAAATTTGGTGTTTGAGGTGTTCTTGGTGGTCAAGGTGACTCACCGCCAACACTTCGCAAAATTTTCAGTCATGTGAACAATGTTTCTAGGTCATGTGAGTTAGAAACGGCGAGTCAAGAACAGTTATTCATAAATAGTGAATAAGAAATTATGTGTAAGAAAATGTGAGTCAGAAATGGTGAGTCAGATATGGTGAGTGAAAAATAGTGACTCATAACCGGTGAGTTAGAAATTGTTAGTCAGAAATGGAGATACATCTAATAGTGTCATTAACAGTGATTCAAGAAAGGTGAGTCTGTTTCCATTTCCAAATTTTCAAATTTTTACAGATTCCAATATTTTTACCCATTTGATGAATACTTTAACATAAAATGTATTAAAATCCTTGTTTTATGGTAGTTAAGGCTGATTCAAATCACATAACTTTGATCTTAATTTTTATTAATGTTTATGAAGCCTTTAATTGATAAAATTGCACAATCTTCGACCAATCCAATCTTAATGGAAAATCTAGCATATCATAAACCAAAGTACAATTAATTATCCTAATGGGACGAGATATCATTCTCCCATACTCTTCATTATTATTCACTATTTTGGGATGTTCTAATTTTTTTCCATCCTATACGAGTCATGCGTTTTTCTGTAGACTCCTATCGTGTCTTGCATGGAGATTTTTGTTGCTGCATGTGAAACCCTTGTCTTGGTGCAATATGGAATTTTTGATCCATCATCAATATAATGAATATTCTACCACTATTATTCTAGATTCCTAGATAAGATTCCTTCCGTTTATACTTTTCCGTGGGATGGAAGGTGATCAATATGTTCATAATGGATATTCTTGGGTTGTTGGCTGTTGTGGTGGCATCTTTGCATCCTTGGGTGGATTTAGACCTCATGGAGAGGTGATCATGATCTACTGTGTTGACCTATTTTTGTATAATGAATGTTATAAACTATTCAAGAAGGGGATTTTTGGATTCTCTTTTCTAATTAAGTGCAGTAGTATCATTATTATGGTTTATCCCACTAGATCAGAATTGAATTGACATAATAAATATATTTACCATTTTAGGGAATTTAATTGGGTCATATGTTTTTGCCTTTTACATTTCTATATATTATGTTATCTATAACTTTCTTTTGAACATGTCATTATTAATTTAAATTAATAACATATGTCAACTATGAAAAATTATGAATTTTATTGGTCAACGATAATGATTCATGTAAATGAATATAGTAGATTTTTTAATTTTATTTTAATAAAATTGATGTATATATGCATGTTTAACTAAATTGATTGATAAACCCGAATCATTTTGATTCCTATTGACTAATGTAATGTCATATTAATTTTATAATTAATTTTTGATAGCTTTCTATTTAGGTTTCCCATAGTTGGAACCTAGAAATATTGAATAGATTAATTCAAAATGGATTATAGAACCTATTTTGAGAAAACAAATAAAGTATACTACATTTTTGAGTTACCCAAATTATTTTAAATTCCATGTGCCTTATTCTTTGTAGTAGTGAATGATTTTGGTGTGTGAAGGTTGATTCCCTTGTTTAGGGGAATGATCCTAATTATTGATGTTTTTATACTACTTCTTGTGTTGTGGTGTGAGTGAGGATGAATGTGCATAGAGGGTTATTATGGAATTTGAGAGCATGGAGGTCATGTGGTTATTATGGATGAATCTAATTCCTAAAGCGGCACGATGCATCGATTTATTAATTTGAGTGTCAGGGAGGACACCAGAGTAGATGAAATGGGATTGATGTGAATATTGGATAATTGTTGAATCATTTTTGTTTATTTATCTGCATTACTATCACCGCTACTTGAGGTAGATGGCCTTTCTTACCCTCTACTAAGAGTGTTGAAGACACATAGGTTATTCCATGTCCTTTATATGTTTAGCGTCTAGATTAAGGATGGGTCTAAAGTCCTGTTATAGTTGGTGAAGACTTGACAGGTTGTCCTTTTACCCACCATGTTGAGTGCCTTATGATTGTTAGCATATAATTTCTACATAGAAATGCTAGAATTATCGAAAAGTTATTATAATGTTTAATAAATGATTGGATGAAAATTTTAACCCATAGGATTGTAGCTTGGTTAAATGCAATTTTGTTGTTACAATTTAAAGAAACCTAGGATATTCATTATAATGCTAATGAAATGTAACGTGGAATGATAATGTATACTTAATGCTTAAATAATTAATTATTGTAACACGAAACTAATTAACATGGATAAATTAATATATTTTTTCTCTTCTAATGGTTGTGTTCTTATAGGAAACCGAGATATAGCAGTGACAACTGATAGTATGTGAAATATTAGCTACTATTGAGTCTAATAATAGGTTTTCCCTATAGTGTAGGTGTTAAATATAGTATATTTAATATTTTGGTGTGTGTTTATATATGCAACTCCACCATGTCGGTGACTACCCCCTTTCTACCTCTCTATTCTCTTGGTTGTTATTGATTTGGAAGGAAATTTGATTAGTTTTCCCCATATATTTGTGTATATGGATGTAATGGATTGTGGTTATTCACAAACATATATTTTCGATATATCTTCATATGGAATAATATAGGTGTAACATGTATAGGCTGTGATGACTTGAGGATCCTCACTCAGCGTATAGTGTATATTGGCTTGAGGTATAATACCAAACATATGATACACATTATATGGGATGTTGTGGATCATGGACACTACCTGCTTACTTTGGTTAGGTGGGGTGTAGTATTTTTGTTTCATGAGGATCATGTTGTGGTGTTATGCCCAGGTGTCTATGAGTAATCCTTTTGGGAGAGAGATACTAAGGATTTATGACGTTCAGGCAAAGCAAAAAACCAGTTGGGAAGTGGTAAAAGGGTACCGTTGATATTATTTTTATATTACATAAACATGCATTCATTTCTTGGTGGGAGTATCCATGGTGAGGTATGGAACATATTATACCTTTTTATGTGATAATCTTGTATCACTTGTTGATCACTATGTTTTCCCATGATTTCATTACATTTACCAGATATGCTCTAGGGATTATCCAATTGAGTATTATATAATACACCTCCAACATATATATATATAAAATATTTTTCAAGTCACATTGGGGGGGGGGGGGGGTTGGAGGAGCTGTTATTTACCACTAGCTTAGAGTTAGAGGAGTTCTTCGGGATTCATGGTCGCTATTGTTTTACTATATTTTGGTCCTTATAGTTTTCAATTTCATTTTTAGTAGTAATTACATGACATTACATATGTAAAAATGGGATTCATATTATATTTAAGTCTATGTTGGAGTTTTCTGGTTTCTATCTTATCTCTCTCATTCGTTAGAGTTCTATAAGAGGGTAATGGCTTCCATTTGTGTGTTTAAAATACCCTTGTTGCTAGTCACCAACCCAATGTACTGGGGAGTGACTATCTCCCATGTCACATTTCCATCCAAAGAGGGGAATCATTTTGGGGAGTGGGTTATGACTTATAGACACTATGAAAATGAATATATGTTCATAAAAAACGTGTGCCTCAATGAAGGAATGTTGAGAAAAAAATTACTTTATCGATTTTGTAACATTTGAACTCTAATACACCACTAATTTAGCTAATAAAACTTGTATTAACATACAAATAAATTTATGGATAATATTATTACAAAAAAGTCACGAATATAATATACCCCACATAGATGAATCAAGTGGTGAATATGGAATTACTTTTTCAAAAATAACTGTGCAACTAGAAATCACCTTACTACATGAGTAAATTTTTAATCATGAAATCCACGAAAGAATAAGATAAAATGAAAAATTTAATAACCTGAAATAAATTAAAATATTGATATAACATGAAATTTCAAACTATATACACCACAAAATTATAATAATTGGTGAATATAGCATATATCTGAATGAAATAAATGTGAAATGAGAAAACAATTACCATAAGTCTTGTCATTTTTCATACATATTCAGAACTAATGTATAAAAATTATATGTTTATTATATATCTAACATAGAACCAAATTCATATATATAATACCTTATATTATTTAATTATTACTTTATATAACCGTATATTAACTATTTATGTTAATTTTATATTATAATTAATATCATGTTTCTGTTTTTAAAGGTTTTGAATTGCTATTATTGATCCACTCACATAGATAATAATTTTCATATTTATATATATTAAATACTTATAAAAAAATAATATATTTTACCTTTATAAATATTTATAATAATCTGTAAAATAAATAAAATTAGAAATATAATACACTCTTGAAGGAGACAGTTGGTTTAATGTTTCCATTGAAATTGTTTCTTTTTTATTGTTATATTGAATAAAAAATTCCATTATATATAACTATATGTATATCATCATTAAATATTTATAATTTTTTAATACCAATAATATAAATTTACTAAACCCAATTTCAATTCATTCAACGTAATGTTTTCACGAATCACATCATTTTGAGTTGGCAGTATTACAGAAGTCCTAAAACAAAGCTATCATATTCCCAGAACATGGAAAGAATGAATGATTGTTTTATATAATAATTTAATATGAATAATGAAAATATTTATATCATATATAAAAAATATACAAATTGTATCTATATAGTAACACCATTTCCTGGTATGTAACCATTACATGAATTTTTATGGTTATAAAGATTAAGGGTGATAGTCTGGCTAGTTAGGAGAACATTGAAAGTGTTTTGGGGATGAAGGGAAGTGACACATGCGGTGCACAGTTTTCCAAACCATGTGGCCAAATAATTTCTGGTTGTCCTTTGGAAGAAGTATCTCCAGTATAGTGGGAGAATTTATTGGGAGACCTTTTAAGGGGAAGCTGTGTGGGTAGTGGCTACCACACGGTTAGTGCAGGGTTTTCCTAACCATGTGGTCAACCCGTGTGAGTAGTCCGAATGAGATCCTTAAAAATAGGATCTTACTCGTTTTTTGATATAAATCCTCCTTTTTTAACCCAAATCATCCCATAATCAATATTTTTCTTCTCTCTTGAATTAATAAGGTTCCCCCATTAGTCCAAAGGTGATCTGAAGGCTTCCATTGGTTAATAAAATCCAGATTCTTGAGGTATGTGGTCATTCTTTCATCGTTCTTGATTGGTTTTATATATCTAAATAGATCTACTTCACCTTATATATATTTTTCATATTTATTCACCCATTATGTGAATCTCTATTCATTTAGAGGCCAAATATAATAATATATGGTCCTGATCATTCTCGGAGAAGAGATCTAAGGTGGGTTTTTGTAGATTCGACAAGTTTTTCTTGTGTGTTCCTCGTTTAATGGGGTTTTTGTCAAAACATTATAATTAAGAGGATTCCATCTCAAATACACTTAAAGAAATTATAGGGATGATTTAAAATTGATTTCTTATTGTTGAATAGATTTTAATTTGGTTGTTGAACACTTTTTGAGATCATTTTTGGGTGACAGTTTGTGAAATCTGGAAAATTGTGGATATCAAATGACTACTTTAGTTCTTGGTTTTTAAATGTGGACATTAACAAGTGGATTTCATGGATGGTTTTCAAATTATACTAATTAAATATTTTCAATAAAATAAAATGTTTTATTGAAATAAATTGTTTCATCGAAGTTTATTATTCTTTGGTTTTCAATAAATGATCAGTTTTATTGAAGTGGGTTATTTTGGTAATGAAAATATTTGGGTTAAATGGTGTTAGTGTGAGTTCATTAATAACAAGTTATTATTATGGGATGTGTACTATAGGATTACAAGGTAAATGATCGTGGATCAAGGGTGTGTAGCATCGGGACACAAGGTAATTGGAGCAAAGACTGCTCATGAATATGTGTTGGAAAACATATCTCAACATAACATTGCTGTATTTTTGCGTTGGTTGTGTTTCTCGACAAAGAATGTTTTCATAGTGAATTGTCATGATCCAGAGATATTTTTGACATTCTATGTTGACACACAAGTTTTAAAATGGAATTGAAGATACAGAGGCATTACAAATAGAATAAATTCAAGGAGTAACCATTTTCCATTGGTTGACAAAAATTTTTACCTCAAAAACAGTATGTGGCTAAAAGTGTTTATTCAAAAGGGACATGTGAACCAGTTTCTTAGAGTCATGGAAATATGGGCACCATATTTTTTCCAATATCAGAAAATAAAAATATGGAAATAGAAAGAGGGGAACCCATGTTTTAGTTTGGGCACGAGAGGTGACTAGGTTGAAAAATGCTCAAGCGGTTGGACTTGTACGGCGGGGAAAAAATTGTGTGCGGTGCTCAAGGTGGCCAAAATGCCTATAAATATATGGATAACCCCCCCTTTTTTCAAATGAAGCTCAAAAATAATGATAATTCGAGCTCGAGTCTCGTATGTAGGGTTTTTCACAATGTTAGAGGATTATGTACCCATGTATAATGATATTCAGGTGTTTCGTGTCAGGTGATAGTTATGCACTAATATTGGGTTGTGCATATAAGGGTGTGAGGCATCCATGTATTGAATTAATTAAGGGATTATCATGCACATTTTTTGGTGAAACATTCATTCTAGGCTTGGAGAAGCACACAGATAATTCTAAGGATGCACGAATGTTTGAAGATTTCCCAGAACTCCTGTTGTAAAAGGGGTATTCATCCGTGAAAGAAAGTGGAACTTCAACAAAGCGTATTTATATATGTAAATATACATTAATTTTTGATAATGAAGGGCCCTTCAAGTCTTTAAAGTGTGATTTTATATTTAGAAGAAGCAGTTGTCACACTTCAGTTGATAGAGAAGTGTGATTTCATATTTTGAGTGGTTTTATACCAGGAGGGATAGTGAGTCGAATACAATCATTTTAATTAGTAGTGTGATTTTAGTGGATTTGGTACATCATAACATATCTGGTGTATGATCCATGGATTTAGCCCAGTGAGGGTGAACCAATAAAATATTTTTGACTTGTCCTTTCTTTAAAATGTGTTTATTCTCTTACAGATTAATTAAAGAGAAGAGGGTTATGTCTCACAATAAAACAAGATCAATATTTTCAGTTGTTTTAATCTTTAATATCTCTATTCACCCCTATGGTATCTAAAAATGTGTACCTAATAATTAGTGTAAGATGGAATGTTTTATTTTAATGTTTCTCACTCAAATAGAGGTAACCAATCAAAAAGGGATTAGAATCTTCGACGATAACAATTTTTCTCTATGGAAGAATCGAATGCAGCACTACATACAATCTTTGGAAATAGATGTGTTTACAAAAGTAATTAATTGTATAACTACTAATATTAATAGTAGTGAATTATTGGAATCTAAATGAATTGAATTGGATACTGATTCCAAAGTAATCAAATATTTATGGAGAGCTCTATACAATAATATATAAACAATGTTGATATTGTGAAAAAAATCACATATTATGTTGGAAAAGATATTGAACATATATGAAGGATATTCAGAGGTCTGAGGGAAATGCTTCATGTTTTCTAGAACAAGTATATAGAGCTGATAATGATCTTGAATGAGTCTACTGATTCATTATTTGATAAGGTAAATGTTGTAGTGGAAAACATTCAAGGTCTTGGAGAAGTTATTAAAGACATAAATATTGTGAATGTCATTTTGAAGAAACATCCACCTTAGTTCAATCTGAATATTTAAGTATTGGAAGATAATGACACAAAATAGATGGCATAGGATAACCTGCACCACACCCTTGCTTCATATGAAATGAGAAACAATGATAATGATTCTATGGATAAGGGGAAATCTAAAGAGGTGTAATTTAAGTTCATTAAGAATCTCACCATTGATCATTCTCAGGAAAGAGAAGATATAGATAGGGTGATTTCATTTCTTTGCTCAAATCGACGAAGAGTAAAAATAATGTTTAAAGGGAAACATCCACTTTCCTACTTTAGATGTGGAATGGTTGGTCATCTTGCGTCAAAGATCCCCTAAACATTCGATGAATATGATGATGTATATCAAGCATAAATTTTCAAGAAGTAGTCATCAGCCTATGTGAATGGAAAGAAATTGTTCAAGAGAAATTTCTTTAAGAAAAAAAATTATTTTTTCAGAAGAATGTGACAGTTTAGATGTGTTTGTGGTTGAGGAGGATGAAGAGATGAAAAACCAAAAATATCATGAAGAAAATGATATGCTGGCAGTTGTTAGTAGTAATGAAGAAAAGGAAGAAATTGAAATTGATGAGGAAGAATCATTTAAAAGAATAGTTGTTATGAAAGTTGAAATAGAAGCATCTCTAGAGGAG
The DNA here is from genome assembly GCA_963277665.1 of Viscum album. Classification (NCBI taxonomy): domain Eukaryota; kingdom Viridiplantae; phylum Streptophyta; class Magnoliopsida; order Santalales; family Viscaceae; genus Viscum; species Viscum album. Next base: position 897,326,667 of record OY728151.1, on the reverse strand, counting down.
ATAATTGTTTTGAAGGAAAAAAAAAAGAAATCCAACAATTTAGTTTCTGATGCCAAAATGTATATGCAGTAAAAAGAAGATGTGAACTCTAAGTTGATAGAAAAAATTTATAAATACAATTTATAACTTCGGGATCAGGGATGGGTTGTCTTATCATGAAAGGATACCACGTGGTTGCTTATGGATCAAGGCATTTGAGGGTTTATAAAAAGAATTACTGAACACATGATTTGGAGTAATCTATAGTCATACATGATATGAAAACATTGCAACACTATCTCTACAGTGAGAAATTCACTGTGTTCACCGAACACACAATCTTGAGACACTTTTTCACATAGTGAGATTTGAATACGTGGTAAAAAAGAAGGAAGGAATACCTATAAATGTTTGACATTGACATTATGTAAAAACTAGGGATAGGAAATTCGGTGGCAGATGCATTAAGCAGAAAGTTATTTTCTTAGTTAAAAAATGAAGCTTCATATAAATGACATTTGATGTTGGTCCTAGCTGACATGTATGTGGATTGTGGAGATTGAGGTGATGATAAATTTTTATTTTAATCTATTCTTGTATGTGATTTTGTTAAAAATGAACCACAATCACAACCACATTATGCATACTGCTTGGTTGTGAGTTCCAAACATAATGGTGGGGAGACCATTGAGGACTCGGAACTTAATGGGAGATCAATTTTTTGTTTCAGAGATCTGATGGTTGTACTTATGGCTTTTTAGGAAGAACTCTATCATGATTATCACTATTAGAGATTGGATGTACATCCAGGTACACTTAATATGAACAGGGCGCTAAAGCGGAAGTTTTGGTGCTGCGACATGAAAGGAATGGTGGTAAATGTTTTCTTGCAGTGCTTAACTTGTCAATAGGTTAAGGTAGAACATTAGTGCCTAGTCCGAATGATACTATATTTACATATCCTAGTGTGGAGAATGGGACAAATATTGTCAAATTTTGATACAGGTTTTCAATGAACGGTACATAAATAAGATGCATTTGGGTGATTGTGGTTCAGGATACCAAGTCGACCCATTTCATTCAAATATGTGAAACTAATACGGTGGATGATCTCTCCAAAACCTATATCCATGATGTGGTAAAAAGGCCAGGTGAAGAAGTTTTAATAGTCTCAGATATAAATCTGAGGATCACATCTATATTCCGGAAATCCTTACAAAACGCCTTTGGTACTCAATAGAATATAAGCACGACCTATCATCCTCAGATGTATGGGAAATATGAGCAGATGATACAAAAGTTGGAAGACAAGTTGTTGTCTAATGTGATGGATTTTTGTGGCTCATGAGAGGATCATATACTCTTGGTGGAGTTCTCATAAAATAAATGTTATTAGGGCTCGATACATATGGCTCTATTTGAAGCATTATATATGCATCCTTTTCATTCTCCAATGTGTTGGGTAAAAAAGGGTGAGACATCACTAGTTTGACTGACCCTTGTCATTCAAACAAAACATAAGATAAATTTGATTAGAAAGAGGATAGATATAGCTCAAAGTCATCGTAATTCATATGAATATCAACATAAAAGACCGTTCCCATTCACTGTGGGTGGTCATGTATTCATGTTGATATCTCCAAGGCATAGAGATCGTTGTTGTGAGGTACACGTAAATTTATCTCCAAGATACACTAGACCGTTCGAGATATTGGAATGTGCTGGAAATGTGGAACATTAGATGGAATTACCACCATGGTTCAATCTGGAGAATAATTTGTTCCATGTATCTCAGTTGAAAATGTGTTATCCTAATCATGACAATGTGATCAAATGATATCACGTTGACCTAGATCTCAAGGATTTGTTAATACATATCCCCGGTGCAGAATGTGGATTGGAAATAGAAAGTCTTCTAGGGATAAATCATCGGTCTAGTGTGGTTTTTATGGAAGGATGGTCAGATTCAAGAAGAGACTTGGGAATGCAAGAAGAAAATGAAAACGAATTAGCCGAAACTCTATGAGGGTAGCTAATGTTTTCTAATTTCTGAGGATTGTAAGACTAACTGTGGGGATAATATAGTACCCACAGTTATTGGTTTGTTACCCTTAATTGATAATTATTGTGGTTATAATGTTTAATAGTGAAATTTGGGGGAGTTGGGTGAACATTGGAAGTGTTTTTGTGGATAAAGGGAAGTCGTACAGGCGGTGCACGGTTTGTCTAACCCTATGGCCAAACCATGTGTAGTGGTCCTCTTGACACGGTAGATTCAACATGATTGTATCTCAATCAATTTTTTCTCATAAATCCTTCATTTTATACAAAAAATGTCTCTAACTCAAGATTTTTCTTCTACAATGGCAAAAGATGTTTTTTCCATTGGCCCTAAAGAGATTTGACTACATTGCATGGTGAATCGAAGTCGGATTCTTGAGGTATATGAACGTTCATCATTGTTCATGATCAGTTTCTTTGATCTACTTAGGTATAATTGTCTTATACTTCTTCATTTTATTGATCAATTCCCATTATTAGTAGATCTAGGTGTGTAGATTCCAAAGATGTTGAGATTTTGTCTTCTTCTTTCTAGTATAATATATATAAGGCGGGTTATTGGAGAATCGACCTGATTTTCTTATTCGCTATTCATTCATTGGAGTTTTTATCAATGTCGTTGATGTAGAATGTATCTTTCTAGACTCCACATAGTGAACTGATTGGAATGCTTCCAAATTTAATGTGTGGTGGCTAATTGAGTGTGATTTGGTTGTTGAACACTTGTTATGAACCTTTATCAGAGACGATTTCGGAAATATATAAAATCGGGGATATAAAATGAGTACTTTGGTTCATTGTTATTAAAATGTGGATTTACAAAGGGTATTTTTCGAGATTTTTTTTCTCATTAAAGGAATTATATGTTTTCAATAAAAGGGAATTATTTATTTAAATTAAATATATCTTATAAATTGGTTGTGCTTTGGTTTTCAACAAAAGGTCAGTTTTATTGAAGTGGATAATTTTGGAATTCATAAAAAATTTGGAATAAATGGTGATGGTGTGAGTTTATTTTTAATGGGCCCTTAATAAGGGATGAGTTCCATCGAGGTACAAGGTGCATGAACCTAGATTGGTGGAATGTGTAATTGGGACATAAGTTAATTGAACGAGAGAATGCTCATGATTTTGGAATTGACAAATGAAGCATGCATGTGTGGGTGTGCTGTGAACTACGAAATTAGTATTCCAAATGATAATAAGAATCAGTTTTATGATTTGATTAGTTATTATTATGAAAACATATCATCTTGGAAAATCGTATCATTTAGTTCGAATATCAATTGGTTTCAAATGGTTATTGGAATATTTTTATTTTTTTATAATCGTTTATTGTATTTTGTTTGATAAAAATTATATTATATAAATTTGGATAAATTTTCTATCCTAGTGGCTTGAGTAGGGAAGCCATTGGGGTGAAAACTGATTAGTTTTATACACACCCAAACATTGGAACTTTGGTGAATTTATAGATTCAATATTATCAGATATTGGAAAAGGTAACGTTTCACATTTTTTTAGTACTACCTCATTATACATGGGGAGTATAGACAAGGTTGAGCTTGGAGCTTGTGGATCATTGATTCATGTTGTCACATGAGATTATTCAGTTGTTTATCTGGTGTTATCATTGAAATTGTTTGTTCTTCCATTGTTTCACACATTTATGAGGTTTTGAGATTCATGAAGTTGATGAGTTTTATTTATTTTCTTCATGAATATTTTAGTGAATATTTTTATTTTGGTTTGTTTGAATTGTTTTATTTCATAAATGTTAAATCAACCCCCATTTTTATTTTAAGCCCTTTTGAATTTATTTGCAGCCTTTGGAATCTTGGTAATGTCTCTTACGGCCCTGTAACGACTTAGTGTGCTCTTATACCAATGATAATTTGTGGATAATTGTTATCACAATAATAATTCACAATGATGATAGGTGTAAATGAAAAAATGAATGACATTATTTTTGAAGAAAGTAGTTAATCATACACACAAACGATAAGTGCATTAAACATTTGATTGATGAATGTGTCGGTGAAGGTTGAATCCATAGAAAAAAATATCATAGAATATTTTTGATATTGATGTTATTATATATAATTTTATATAAATAATTGAGGTTATGAGAATGAAATAAAATGAATGTTCTTGATATTGTTTTTCAACTCTTCTTTTTGTAACTCCTCTTGGTTTTCACCAAAGGTCTTCCATGGTAGGATATATTTTCAAAGTGAGACATATATGCTGAAAATAAAGACGTTGTGAGATTATTTTGGTAGTACTGGTATGAGAATATTTTTTGGGAGGTTTTAATATGTGAGGGGTGAGTTCTCTTTATATATAGAAGGTTGAACCACATTCATGTAAATATAAAAATTTAAAAACCATTTAGAGGTCTTACATACATCATGTTCTTCCAATAATTTTTATTTTCCCAAAAAGATATAATATGGTATAAATATTTCCATGTAATGGTTTTTTCACATATGCGTAGTTTATTTTTCCACTAAATTTCTGTGTAAGAACTATGTAATATTGTATTATATAGAATCACTTCTATTAATTTCAATCACATTCAACAATATTTTTTTTAAAAAACATAGATGAAGTTATTAAAAATTATAAATTTCTTCTGTTTCCAAATATTTAATAACATTTGTCAAATTCTAATCTTAATGGTTTTGGAAATTATTTTTAAATTAATCATGAATATGGATGAAACAATCATGTTTTCAAATCAAAATATTCAAAGGAATGAATTGTTTTTATATAAAATTTCAATTTTAATTTGATTAAAATGGCCTAAATTGGTTTCAATAATGTAATATAGATCTATATTAAAAATAAAACCAATTATTCATATAATTTATCTACATTATTAAAAAAATAGTTTTAATTAAAAATCATTATTTTTCTCTATTCATCGAAAAATGAATCAATTGAGAGAAAATTTAAAAAAACCCAACATAAATTTTGATATTAAAATTTTAAAAATTGATTTTCATATTTTAATATAAAAATTAATTAATTTTCAAAAAATATAAAATTATAAAATATTATATTAAAATTGTTTTCTATATTTAAATGCATCAAAATGAAATTTTTGAAATCTACATATTCTTATTCATAATATTTTATTTCTTCTTATCGTACAACTGTAAAATATATTGGATGTTTGTAAATATTTATTCTAATGAATATATAATATATAAATTCTATTAAAAACATTCATCAAAACTAGTTATTTAATTTACTGTTATAAAATGTTAATGATACATAGTAGAATAATTTTCATAGAAAAGGATGTTCATTATTTTCAAATAGTAATCACATTCATTTTTAACTAATTGAAAACAAAATGGCCCTATTATATACATGTACAAATAATGTTTTCAAAATTTAGTAAATCTTATTTCTAACATCCATTCAAATTACTTGGTAGTAAAAATAATAAATGTTTAATGAAAATATTATTTGTATATTTTAAACAGGTAAAACTAAATCATGCATGTAATAAAAACTATTGAAGGAACTATGAATTTTATGTAACAAAAGTTAATATTTTTTTGTATACCTAAAGATCATATAATTGTTGAATTTATTAAAAGAATAACATGGTGCTGTGTGAAATGTAAATTACACATAGTGGTTGAATATATAAAAATCCATATTTAGTGTATTGAGAAACGAAAAATATCAAAAAGTATATATTAATTAAAAATTATATACCTCACAAAATCTCAGGGTGTTACATTATACTACATAAAAGTATTTTTTTCCTCAATACTACATTGGGTTAAAAAATGATTAATAGTAGAAATTTTCTTTTCATACAAACCACATCGTAAAAATTAATATTAAAACACCATTTAAAAAGTGGATATTGGAAACATAATGGTTACCCAATGTAACTAATGACTAGGTTTACACATAAAATTACATATATGGAATATAAAAACAAGGACATGAAACATAAATATAACTATAATTTTTTTTTGAGTAATGTGATGGAGAAAATCATTTGGATAATGTTAAAGATCAAAAATACATAAATTTAATAAACATGGAAAAGGCTATTGATATCAAAAAAATGATGAAAATGAGAAAAAATAATTAATACCACTTTATTATAGCTAAAGAATTTTTACTAGAACGTTTACTTTAATGATTTGAGTACAATCCCACCCTTTGGTTTTCCTTGATTAATATCCACATCATCTCTTATTCAGAAAAAAATGAAGGTGAATTTTTCATTATTTAATCATTAGTTGACCTTGAGATACAAAAAAATATTCATAGGTAATTCCAAATATTTCCATCTATTATGATAGAATATTTTTCAGAAGAGATTATTTAATATGAATAAATCCTCTTATGGTGAGATAATAATTTAATCTCGAAAATATAATACAATTATTAAAATTAAAATTCCATGAAGAGTTAACCTTATAAATATTATAATAAATGGAAATACAAAAAACTATATTCAAGGACTCTAAATATCATATATTCTGCTCAAAATTTATCCCCCATATATCATAAAGTATCTCTGGTTGTCACATACGAAACATGGGAATACCATTATCATGATTTTTCATGAAACATATTAATAACCTTATCTACATTAAATACTCAAGGTAAACATGCATTATATATTATTTAAAATATTAGTAGAAATATTCCTCAAGTAAAAAATGTTTTAAATTTCTTCTATGATAACATAGACCACTTTTTCAGCAAATAAATAATCAGTTCCAGTGTATTGTATATTATCCAATTAATTTATCCAAATAAATCATCTCTTTATAAAATCTAAATGCAATTTTATCAATATTGTAGACCCATTAAGGGATACCTTACCTTAATCTCAATATCCCATTTCCATTAAATCCCATTTCACATCCATCAGAACCATTCATAAAATTTTTTAAAATTAATAATGGAAAAAATATAAATATTAATTCATATAATATAATTATTGAATTATTATTCATATGTACCTCAACATCCAACTTAAATACTAATAAACTACATAAGCCTAATTATATTTTTCCTTAATACCTCATTCTTAGAATATGAAACATTAATAATTTTGCAAACATCCTCAACTACAATGTTTTCTTTTTTCACATTTAATTTATACAATAATGTAAGAGCATACCATAACGTTTAAATTTTGTTTTAGGTAAATTTATCTTCAGTAACATAACCAATATTTTTAACAGCTTCCATATTCTATTCATGGGATTTCCACAGTGGAAATAATGTTTTATAATTAATATAATTTCCCCATCTAAATAATAAAACATTAACCCATTTTCTTCAAGTAACCGCTATTTTATAAGACCATAAAGCATATTGTGATGGACACTTATCATAAAAGAATACAAAATAATCAGTAAAATTTACTTATAATATTCCTAAATCATGAGACCAATAATTAAATATATGATATCCTAGTATTATCCATATATCAATCATTAGAAAAATCTATTGAAATATCCCTAGGTGTATAAATAAATTTATATCGTCTATATTTCCAAATGTTGACTAATACATTTGGTTGATAAAAACTAAAATGAGCAAGGATAAACATAATTAAATATCTTGTCAATTTATATAAATATTTATCACATAATAAAAATACATTCTCAAGGGCCCAAATATTGTAGTTCCTTTTGAAACATCAAACATTATCTTCAAACAGGGGGAAATATAGTAAATTTTTTCTAAAAATATCTTCACATTTAGTACTTGTACTTAAAACCATTATTCATATCATGGGGAATGGAAACATAAAAAAGTGTGATCTCGGATGGCTGGTAAGGGTAAAACAAATAAATACATGGCCTAATATGAACATAAGGGTATGAGAAAATGACAATAACATTTTATGATCATAACATTCATATCAATGATCATATAAATGGTTGATGGAATAAATATTTAATGTTCATAAAAAATGAATCATAGGAGATTAACTAGAAAAATCCATGAGATAATAACATTTGAAAAAGAAATATAATTTTTGGAATACACATAAATTTTTTAAATCATTCCCTATAAGTCAAGGATTAAATGAATAAACCTACCAAGGAAATTCATGGGGACTATAACAATTTGGTGGTACACACCACTATTCGTAGTCACAATCCTTTTGATATAGTGGAATGGTTTCATTCACCAAGACATTTTAGCTGTCATAGTTTACCCCCAAGTCAATATTAATGATTAAGGTTCACATCCTAAGATCATATTAATAGTAAATTTTCACTCCCAAGACTATATTAATGAAAATTGTCCTTAACTAAACTAATTTCACTCCCGATTCCAATCATGTATATCCCATGAGATATAAATATTTACCCAATGAATTAGAGAGAGATTTAGGTACTAATCATCACATAATAAAATCATACACAATTTTAGGACATGAAAAAAAATTTGATTATGTCATGTCTCATAAAAAGAAATGGACATCAGATTCAACATAACATAACCCATGAAATGAAATGGTTATCAAAAACATTTCATCATATCATATCATGTTGAATAGAGAAAGGATTCATAATCATTTCATTAAATCATAAAAAATAAAATAATTATTTTTTTCAAAAAATTATAAATATTAGAAGAGAGAAAATTTTGATTAACATATATCCCATTATATAGTAAGGGGATTCATAATCATCATTCCATAAAAAAACCATTTAAAGGATGTATATGAATGGAAAACTTTTATTATATCCCACATATATCATGAGTATTGCCAATAGATGTCATATTTTAGGGAACAAAGTATTATGGATATCTTATTAAATAATTTTTATGAAACAAATTCAATCTTATTAAAAAATACATTTTATACCATAATTAAGAAATTAAACCATTTTACATTAAATTAACATTAAATACATATAAGGTAATCTTGAGAACGTTTTGAAAATCTTTTTTAAATGAATATTTATAAATGATGATTTGAAATATTTTAAACATTATTTATGGATAAGGGAATAACCCATTTGGTCTCTAGATTTAGTGAATTTCATTTTCGTATCATTGGAATTTTGATGGTGAGAAAAAAAGTATCCCTGATGGAATAAGTGATGTTTAAAAATATTGTGGAATTATCACAACAATTGGTCTAAAAGGACCATTATATTATTTATATTTTATATACTCTATTCCTCATTGGTTTCAAAATATGATATTAAAAAAAATTTATTCTGTTCAACATGAAATTGTTATAGATGGATTTCCAATGTGATATTATTTGGGCCCCAATGTGCAGAAATATTTTTTCCATGCATCAAGGAATAATGAATAATTTTATTGTAAATATGAATCATGGTCTGGTAGTTCCACAATTTCTTATAAAATATTTCAAATAAATCTATTTTTTTTCTTATCTAATATATTTTTAATACTATTAATGAGGAGTTTATTTAATTACATTAACTTCCCTTTTTATATAACAAGAATGTTTGAAAAATTGTGGTACGAGATTCTGTACATTATATTAAGATTTTTACCTCTAATTATCACAGTATAATTATTACATTTCTTAAATTATCATGAGGAATATATAACAAATTTCCAATGTGGGTACTTACAAACTCGATCAGAGATGTAATTGTGAAATACTTATTTGAAACAATATCAACCCAATTTTTTAAGTAGTTAATTATAGTTACAATTAATTATATTTTCCAATTATTTATAGGAAATTAAAGAACTCTAATGGTGTTCTATAGAGTAGAGAAATGAACATAGTACATTGTGATGTGAAAAATACATAGAGGTTGTTTCAAGAAGTTAGTGTCATGATATAATATTAACCATTTTTTCATGAAATCCAAATATTCATAAACTTCAGTGTATTCGATATACCCCAATCATCAGATCTAATGAGAAAGAAACAATACTATCTCTTGATCTCAACATACATTAATATAAAAACCTAATAATAATTATAAAATTTTTATAACATCGATTCACTAGATAAGTATTCCATAAAATCTACACTAGTAAAGGAATAATTATAAAAAAATTGTCACAAAGGATCAAATTTAGTCAATTTTTATGAATTTTATCTTGATTGGACTGCATTTTATAAACAATCCTATGTTTTATATACCTAACTAGATTATTTATATAACTAGGTTATTCATATATTCAATAAGAATTTTAGGATCCTATTTGGGTAAGAGATGTTCTAATCCAATTCAACACCCAATCGTATACACCAACCTTATGTAGATCCCATTTTGATGTACCACATGAACTATTATATCAATCTATACTGACTCAATAAAGTGTTCTAGTAATTTATATTTTTCTTCAACAATTTGATTTTGTGTGTTTGTAACTTGAGATACAATTCAATTGAAGCTTAATTCATTCTTATAATCAGGAGTGTATTCAATAGAACGGATTGTATCCTACTTATGTATAGTAAAGTAAAATTTTACATGCTTGATGAATCATTTAAAATCACCGTTCATGTGATACGTGAGGACCAGGATCTCAACAATCATATCAAAATAACTGATGAGGGAATGTTATTGTTCCTCATTTTTGGTTCATGATATTGAGTGGATTAAAAAATATTGCATGACATAATTTAGAAGAGTATTTGAAATGATAGAAAGGGATATAATATTATAATTAGGGTTATTAATTATTCATGTAGTAGAGATTTAGGAGGAATAATTGGCTGGAATTTGGCATCCTGGTTTTACATTAATAAGATAGATAACAAGTTCATTTTGGAAATCAGAATCAAGGGAAATCTTTTCATGGGAGGGATGCAAGGAAATGAAATCCATCTATGCCAACAATTTTTACAACAATAATGTAAAATAACATATCATAAATATATTTTTAGATCACATCTCATCAAACCAAATATCTTCTATTCGAATCACATTTGAAGATATAATTTTCAGATCCATTAAATAAACTGTTTTTTCCATATGATTGTATTGATAATGGAAAAATATTCTAAATTGTAATGAACACGAAATGAATGTTATTTTCTATGGGAAAATTTATATCATTAATTTATAACATAATGACACTAATATAATCTATACTCTTTTCAAAAGCATAATTTTTCATTTAGTCTAATATGACATCAAGGGATTATTCTATGTTGGTATCATAGATTAACAAAGGATTCCTTCGTATTAGAATCTTCAAAACTAGAGGTCATATAATAGTATTTATCAGTATCATAGAATGTAGTTTGGTATTATCCATCACCTTAATAGGTGTGGTATCTCGTTATTATGCTAAATAAGGACTTATATTTAACAACTAGTTAAGAATTAAACTAAAAATCTATATTTAAATATCACTTGAATCCTTACATAACACACAAATTATAAAATGCGTATCTTTTAATGATTAAATTTAAATTAGATATGTTGATATCAAATTCCCTTTTCAAGAAAATGAAAGATGGTAATTTCCTATAGGTTATCCCAAATATAATTATTTCTAGGGTTCATCATTATGTTTTTGGTTTTTATCAAAATGAACATTAAATTAATATTTTTTAGATGGTACTTACCTTTTTTATATATTACTACAAAATCATCCACATAACACAATTCCAATTTACTAAGGATGGGTTTAATGATGTGATCTCTGAATCAAAATTATGTTTCTCAAGAATTATTATTTCCATTTTAATCAAATTATAGTAGTATATTTAAAAATATTACCTAAATGTAGTGGAATATTGATATTTTAGGGATATATATATTTGATTTTACCCCATGTAACCCTCTATGAAGGTGAGGGCCTGGATTCAAGAATTATCGATGATCCTAAAATCATTCAACTAAAAAGGGAAGTTATCCTATAGATAGTGATGGTCAATATATTAAATGTCTATAGAGACTATAATTTTACCATTAAATGAAAAATATATTCTCTAACCACTTGGGGTAAAGTTCTTCTCTAATGATGTTGTCTTCTATCATGTTAAAAAAGTTACCCTAAACAAGGGAACCATGTGATGGGTGTATTATTTTATATTCATGTTTTTATATATAGGGGAGAGAATGATGCATTAAATAGTTTAATTTCACATACTGATATATTCATGTCATCCCATGTTAGTTATAGCAAAATAAATTGCAATAAATCACAAGAAATCTGACGTGCTAGTATTGTTCTTTTTGGGGAATATTGAAATTGATCTATGTCATATTGTGATATAGTTTAGCTTGATGGTAGGTTTGTTTTAGCACATAGATAGTGGTGGAAAATAATTATTCATAATCAGGATGGGATTAATCTAGATACTACTCAATGATATTATATGTGATTGAGTGATGATATGGATTTTCATGAAATGGTTTCACTGAGGATATATTATTGAATTCATGGGGGAAATATTTATAATCATATATTTGTAAATTTTATCCTATACAGACCATAGTGATGGAGGTCATGGATCCAATACCATGTAGTATTCAAAATCATTGTTTGTCTATAATGATCATTCATCATTAATTATTGCTCCACTAGTGGTAAAATCTAACCCTACGGTATACATAGTGGTTATGGTTCCTCACACCCTCACTCCTTGATTATAGTTACCCAGTGTTAATATACATGTATATTACATATATTTAGATGAATAATTAGATCATGAAAATTGTATGTGGCCAAATACTATTATAAATCAGTGTCATTGGATAACTGGAACATGATACTCTAATTGGGAGAACAATTTTCAATGTTTCCCACAATGATCTTCACCTTTTATACTTATATATAAAACCTTTCTTCACAACCTTGGGAAATGAATCATAATAAATGGAGATCATCATATCAATGTCTAAATAATGTAACTCAGGTAGCCTACAAAAAATGCCATATTTATTTCATAGGAATACGATAGATGAAATCCTATACCCAACGACCAAATTGATCATTATTCATGTAAACATGATACATATTTTAAATTTAAAATTAAATTTTTTACATAATATTCATGAAAATATTATATTTGAGAATGAATTTTTACCCTATGAATAACCTCAAACATCTTTCATAATATAAATATTGGAAACTTGGGGAAAGGAAACCATAATATAGGTGTGAGATAATATTATCATTAATATTTAAGTATATTGGATAAAATAACGAATCAATGAGAAAAATTAACATTGTAAGGATGATAACTGAAAAAAATGTGATTTAATCAATAATCTAATAATTAAAGGATTCAATATATTTTTTCATTGTGAAATTCTTCTTGAAATTTATTTCCAAATTTTGAATGATGGATATGATTATTTACTAGAAGTCATGTATCTTGAAGATAAACCACTACTATCCGGACATTTCTCAAGGAGCATTAATAATTATAGATAAAAATGAATTTAATTGGGAAGATTTATTCTACTAATATGACTACCAATGAATCAAGTGGATTTCATAAAGCTATTCTCCAACAATTCTTTCAGGTCCAAAACATTTATTATATATCAAATAGTTGATATAAAAGATATTTTAAAATGATTGTGACATACACAAAATTTAAAAATTTGTAACCTAATCCCCATGAATGAAGAAAATTAAAAAAAACATAAAATAACATTGTAATGATATGTTTTGTGAAAGTGTATATATATACACCTTATAAAAGAATGTTGGGGTATAATATCAAAATATACCTCAATGAAATTATATTGAGATGAAGTCCCGTAGAAATATAATTTCAGTAATCAATTGATCAACTATGTGTACTAACTATAAATTTACATATAATATATGGAAATGAAATCGGATATCATAAACATTAATTTGACAGGTAACTGTAAGATGAGGTAATGAAATAATTAAATGTTTATCCCAAGGAATTAATCATGATTAAATAAATCCCTTTACACTTGTAATTAGTCAATTTGTATGCCCAAAAATTAATATTATAAAATGAAACATATGATACCATGAATATATTTATATTCATGATGTCATATATCGAAGGGTAGTACACATACAATCTACATAAGAAATAATTTTTGAATATGTCACATATCTCATAGATGTTAATGTGTGATGAGAAAGCCCTTACATCATTCTTCCCTTTCATTTAGTGTTCTATATTATAGAATATAATTGTTTAAAAATGCCATAAACTCGTTAAAAACTATATTAGTATTTAGGGTACCTTATGAATTGTTTTTATAACATTTTTGGACCCATTAATTAATAATATTTCATTATTTTAAAGGGATTGATTATGTTTAATTCATAGTTTCTGAATCAGTTAATTTGGGTTTAATTATTTATTTCATATGAAATTGTAAATAAAACTCAATATGTGTAATGAAATGTTATTAATTATATTAAAAATTTCAAGATGGTACCATTTATTAGTTTCCATTCATATATGTGGATAATTGAATTGATAAAATGTCCAGGATAAATGAGTCGTTTATTTTAGTGGTTTATCTAAACATCACAGACTAGTTTTATTTTATTTATTATTAAGAGTATATATTAGTTTTTGAATAATTAATATATTATAAAATACATATTAAAAATATATTTAACAAGAACAATAGTATTATGACCATCCATGATGGAGGTAATATAAAAAAAAGTATTCACAATGTTGATTAATCGACATAATTTAGACAAATGGGTTTGTTTCCTTGAATAATAAAATCTAATAAAAATATTTTTATATATGATATTACAAAAAAAATATAGAATTATATTTTTTTCATGACTCTGGAATTATTTTTCCTTTATTGAAAAATTATACGGGGATAAATTATAAGAAGAAAAAAAATTAAGACATGCATTTTGAGAAAATTACCTTAGAGATATCCCCTCCTTTGAGGATCCCTTGAGAAATTTTCATTTGGTTTTTTTATGATACCTTTAGAACATTGAAATGGGAATGTTATGATTTATATTTTTTTGAGATATTTAGGGAGCATAATGTATTCTGGGCTTAAATGGGGTGGTGTGGTTGGTATTATGGTTGAGGAGAGGTGGATTTAAGTGATTATAATAATGATTATTTTATATTTATAGCCATCTAATCTAAGGCGGAAATAATTTCAACAAAAAATGTTGTTAATTAATGTTTAGTAGTCTATTTAGGGTTATAAAATTCCTCAAAGAACCATAAAATGTTGTAATTTTTAATTATGATATTCTTTTAACTTTTATCATTAAAAATTGTCACTATTTAACATATATTATAGTGAATAATATTTTTACTACACAAATTTTTTTTATAATGAATCATGAAAATGACCATAAAACATAATTTGGAGCTTATTATTCCAAATATGGAATCTATTTTAAGTAAAAATCTTACCTAAGACAACCCATAACCAATCACCTTGTCAATTCCACGATAAGGCCCGAAATGACTTCTCAATCATCTCGGGATGGGTGCAAGTGTTGGACATCAAAAAAATGACGTTGGGAAATATTTAGACCATAAATAAAACGCAAAAAAATAAAAAAATATTTATACAATAAAAAATCAAAATTATAGTAGTGGAAATAAAATTAACCTGCGCCAATAACTCTATATGGCCTCATGGGTCACCTCTAACCGTTAGATTACACTCACTCTACAAGATAAAATAAAGTAGGAAGAACCACCAGAAGCTAAAAACAAAAGAAATATATCGGTGTGAGTATTAAAACTAAAATGGTGTTCCTAGAAAAACTATTTTTATACCGTACCTTTAAAAATATAATCAAATTCCCTCTAGTTTGAAAATTGAAATATATAAAAATAAGGTTCTCTCTTCATTTAAAATATTATTCACAATCCCCCATTTTTCATGAAAAAATAATTTTCATTCCCTCAAACATCAAAAATTATTTATTTTAATCCATTAAATTTTAAAATTAATGGATAATAGTTATGACTAAAATCATTTTTTTCATAAAAAATGAACTAGCATGAAGAAATTGAAAAAAAATCACTTCATAAGAATCATGTCACAAGCGTGCACCTTGGGAAATTTGCATAGGTAACTAGAAAAAGTGGGACCATTGAAACCTCATATCTTAGTGAACCGTGATATATAAACCACGATATATTGCATCCCCATGCACAATATATTATATGGGAACACTTCCCAGGGTCTAGTGGTCTCCAATATTCAACATAATTTAGTTATTGTGGTAAGTATAAATACGACTAAGCTGAATTTGGGTGATGAATCTCTTGACGAAAACATTGCACTAGTTCTAGTTATCCACCTTGGTACATGGGATTCCATTGTAATATATTTTAAATGGTGGTTGGTTTTTATAAATAAAACATATATGAATATATAATTTTATTATCCAAAAAAATCATCAAACCTCTCACCAAAAATCTCCCTCCGTGAGTGCATTGCCATTTTTATGTCACAAAACAAAACAAAATCATCTTCATTATGATCATCTCCCAAATAACACATTAACACTTATATCATATTTTTTAATCAAAGGGAATGCCTCCACATGGGGTTTCCACTTCCAAAAATAGTTATCAACATATCAAATGGACATTGTTACTATAAAGGAATCCATTTATTTAGGAAAAAATAATCACCCATCAATTTAAACATCCAGAACTATTTAAAAGGTCAAATAAGTCTATGCACATTTATAAAAAAATATAGACATAAGGACATTAATCATTAAACATTTCCAAAACACCCCATATAACAAATTTTGATAACTAATAATGCATTTATGAATAATAGTGTTACAAAAAAATCGAGAATGTGTTCTAATAATAATAACTCATTGGAAACACAAGGAATGTGCATAAAAACATTAAATATTCCAATTCTCTTACACATTATATTTTTAAAAATTTTAATAACATTATATTATAAAAAAAAATCCAAATATAACACACATGAAATTTTATTTTTTTAAATTTAATGTCTCAAACATAGGATATCCTACGGCAAACATGTCCCTTTTGATGATAACAACTTGATCTGACCCTTTTTTAATACACCCACGTGCATTTAAATATATATATATATACACACCCTTATTTGCATTCCACATTTTCCCATATCCATGAGGTAATATGTAAAAATATGTAACATATATATGCATTACTTTTTCATGAGCATGTATAAATTCTTGGTTCCCAATGATAAAAACCAAATAAATGAGATTGAACACACTATAAAAATTACATGAAAAACAAAAAATAGAAAACCATTAATTTGAAATTAAACCAACTCAATGGAACACAAATAACATACATGAAATAAATTTGAATCCAACTTACAATGATTTGTGGGGAATTAATGATCATAAAAAGGTCCAAATAATCATATTTTTTATGAATCAACCATAAAATACCAAAAATGCATTAGGTTCCAGCAAAGGCATGATCACCACTCGGAAGAGAAGAAACCCAACAAATTTGAACAAAAAAGTAATAGGATAAGGAAAAATCCTAAATAATATAATTTACAAAGGTATTGGATCAAATATCGAGAACTATAAATAGAGGGGGGGGGAGAAGGTTTCTCGTCGTAGGGGATTTAAAACAATGCGGGGTCATGTGAGGTGGGGGAGGAGGAGCGTCCACTGGAGGGAGGGACGTGGTTCACCTAAAGGCTTCAGATGAGGGGCCTGTGATAATAATTATAGGGTGGGGAGGGGGTGTGACAGGTATGTGGTATGGTAGAAGGGAGAACCCTATTATGGATAAGAAAAAATAAACTAATTATAATAAACATTGAATCAAAATAATAATTTTATTTTTAGTAGTAATTTTCATAATAAAAATATTCTTATTATTATTAATATTACAAAAAATTCACCATTTTTATTTTCAAATTATTTTAAATTTTTTGAACATTATGAAGGACAAATAGTTTTTCCTCAATGTTTTCCTGATGATGTGCTAATGGTATAAAAACTACTAGGGATAATGGACCCTCACATGGGTTAGCTACACATTTTGATACATAATCCACAAACTATGAACTCAGCTCTTTCATTTGAATTAATTATTTCATACACGTATCACATTGTATTAATAACTATTCTGAAGCCGTTCAACTTGTCCCTAACACAAAAATAAGGTCGTACTATCATTTTCTGACCTCGTATGGTTTTAGACAAACTATTCTTAGATCGTGAACATGGCCAAAACCCACCCAAAAACTCAGAAACACAAAAAATAACTAGGTAATCAACCAAAACATTGAATAAAATTTATATAAAAAAGAAAAGATTAGAAGATAAAGGAAATCATGGTTGGCGTGTGATAGTTCTCCCAACAACCCAAACAGTCTACAACAAGAAAGTCACACAATCGATCGATAGGAAAATATTGATATGAAAATGAATCAATCTAGACAAATCTATAATCCTTTTGAAGAAAATTTTACTCAAAAATCCACAACCTAACACCTGTAAGAATAAATTCAATGATAGAAACAATAGATAAAAAATGAGATCTCTCCCAAACACAATACCATGACTATCTCCACGGAACTACATAGAACTATACAAATTCTATAACATGAAATAGAACCCAAGACCACGTTTCCATGCCTGAGATAAAAACACAACCACAGAACCAATAACTCCAAACCAAAACAAAAATCCCCATAATAATGGGAATACCTAGAGAAACTTGAACAAAACAAAAGATCAAAAAAAGATTATTTATTTCTATTGAACCTAAATATCCTGAAAAAAAGAACCACTTACAACCCAAAACCAAAACAGAACCCTTAAAGAAAATAACACACCAAAAAGTACCATTAATTAAGAACTCACGTTCCAAAAATAACAAAACCACTATAAGTAGAATATAAAAAGTCGACAAAAGATTAATAAAAAAGAGGAAAACATAAAAATCATTGATAATTATAAATTTAAATTCATACTAATCCATATCCAAGGTACCCTACACCCTATGGAATTACGAACTACATAAAATCTTCCCCTTGGGGAATATGGATAGAGAATTGATGTATGAATCAACCAATAAAACACAATTTTAACCTTTAATCCTCCATGGGAGGCTCTTTCTTATGACACAACTAAAATAAAATATCCATCTGACCCAAATATACAGACTCATGTAAATCCTTTAGAGGATGATGACATGATTACATAAAGTAAAAGAACTGACCACACTAAAATCATTTATGGGGGGTTTGATTAATGAAAAGATGAGAAAAACAATTAATATATTTTTTAAATATTCCTTTATCTATTGATTGAAAACCTATAGAAGAATACCATTAAACTAATTATATGATTTTACCTCTTGGGAAAAAGGAACCAAATCCTTGAAATACATAGTGTATGGATTTACTATTCATTATCCATGCTAAAAACTCTTCTTTTTTCCATTTTCCTTATCCTCACCTTAATGCATATACAATCATAAAAAAGTGTTACAAAACACCTCTTAATACATCACATCCAATAATGACTTTGGGATGACACACATTCCCCTATTAAATGTTGATCCTTCAAGAGAACCGAAAATAGAAAATACTCTCAAAGCTCTATGAGTTCCCTACTACATAAAAAAATAAACTAATTTATGAATCAATTACTCTATCCAATAGATCATGATCCCCATAAAATATGGAACAATTGAGAATAACTAAATACCAACACCCTATTAGGAGTTCACGTAGAAGAAAAAATCATGGAGAGGCTCACTTGAAACCTCTAGGACCATTCTCGATGGAATACTAAAAACAAGAATCATGAAGTTGAATCGAAACCCCTCTTAAAACAAAATTCTACACACTAATCACAAACTTATGAAAATAATTAAATATTCATACCACCATTCATCATGTAAAAAATGAATACACCACAAAATATAATTCCAATAATGAATATAAATCATATAAAAAGTTCACACCCAACTTTCAAAAGATTAAAAATTACTTCTAAAAAATATTTTATAGAAAAAAACATAAATACTAAAGATTTGAATTCCATGAAGCCTCACATATACACATACATGTGGTATCTTAGTTACCCATCCACACATACCACTAATTATAGTAATTACACACATGTACATTTATATATATGGAAATCTGTTGAAACACAATTGTTTATTTAAAAAAATTATAATTTCCAAAAAATTTCTTTAAAACTAAATCCCAAATTCCCAAATTTTTTTTAATTTTTCCTTTTTTATTAATGAAACAACATATTACATTCATATAAAATAATTTCCATAAATTATTTTTATTTTAAAAACCATTTTCCACTCTAATGAACATTTTCAATTTTGAAAAATCCTTTTCTAAAAACCATCCATTTATGAAATCCTCTCATGCCAGCAAAATCTACGTCTTGAAATATCTGACATATAAAAAACAGAAAATAAGGAACTAATGGATATTACTAACTCAAGAACATGTCTTATAAAACCATGCCCCGAGTAAGTATCAACCATATTATGTTTCATGAAACATGCACTCAAAATACACATGGGATGCTTCTACATTCATGTTGGTAGCATAACACTAGATCAAACCCATTTTCAACTTTTATTGACACTGACCAAAAAATGGAGAAAACAAAACTCATAGACTTTAAATAGAAACTAAATGAATTATGATGGTAAAGGTTTCATAACAACATTTATGAACATATCTCTTGTGTCTCGATAGTCTAATACTCTATGCTACATAACACCCCAAATAACAATGGGTATTGCTAATGTTATATTTTCTTGAACCAAAATGTGTTAACCGCTAAATGGACACTCAAGATAGTCTATGAAATTTCTCAATATATGTTACCAATCTGTCCAAGGATGGATAATAATTTCAGGAATCAAAATATAGTAGTTAGGAATTTTAGGGCGCTTAAAAACTCAAATAAATAAAAAAATATTAAAATTGAACAACAAAACTAATCCCTAGTAATGGAATGAAAACAAAATGTCACACACAACTCCATACAACCTCATGGGTCACCACTAACGATAAGATCAAACTCTCTCCATGGCATAACCAATGAAGGAAGAAACTCCATAATCTAAATAAAAATAAAGATATAGCCTTGAGAACAAAAATGTAGTTGGAGTGCGTGAACAAAATATTCTCTATTCCATCACATGAAAATAAAATCCATGTTATTCTAGTTTTAAAATAAAAACATATAAATCTATGGTTTTATATTCTTTTAAAATTCGAGTCACAAGAATCAATTTGTCATGATAATTAATTTTATTTCCCTCAAATCTCAAAAATATTTTCCAAGCATGAATATATATTTCTAAATGAATGGTAACTGATTTTTATTCAAAACATGGTTTTCATAAAAGATAAAACTCACAATAAGTAACCAAAAAGAAAATCACATCATATGTTTCATGTCACAAGAGGGAACAATGGGAAACCTTATAGGTAAATAGGACATGTTGGACCCTAGAAACCTTGTATCTAGGTAAAATGTGTTATAGAAACCACAATCCATGACATCCTCATGCAGAAGACAGAAGAGGGTAACACATATTAATGTCTAGTAGTATCCAATCATCATAATAATTAAGTTACTGTTGTAATTGTAAATCATTCTAGATGAATTGAGGCCTTGCATCATCGAATTTTGTTAGTGTAGTAGTTCTAGTAAACCCGCCAAGGATTATTTTTTCTAATGTTCTCTCTTCTAAATGGTGGTGATTTTCTACCAAGAAAATATATATGAATATATCATATTCATTACCCAAAAACTCATTCAACCTCTCAACGCCTATCATCCTACTTGAATGGATTCCCCTATTTATGTAAATCAACAACACATAGGCCTCTTCACTAGGAACACATCATAAATCACAAATTAACACATCCATTACATTTTTCAACAAGGGGGCATGCCTAATGAAGGGGTTTCTAAAGTTCAAAATGTAAAAAAAACTAATATGGGGGGGGGGGGGGTTAATCAGTAGTTAAGATTTTATATGTTCCAACACATTTCAAAAAAATTCCATTGTAATGTGTTAATATTTATTTATTTATCAACTTTTAGTAAACACTCATCAATGTAAAAGTTTAAATGATACTAAATAATGAATTATATATATGGTTTGACCTCGGTGTGATGAACTAAATCCTTTCCACAACAACTAGTGTGGGTATACATAAAAACTTGTGTTATTTTAAAATAACGAAGACTTTGTGGATACTGATCCACAATTATATAGTCAAAATCCCTAATCCAATTTGGGTGGATCAAATTTTCTCAATATGATTAGTCTAGATCTGATTCTATCATTATGATGTGTCTGGATCATATTCTGAAAATTCAATGAGACTGAATATAATTATCGCAATACAATGGAATCAATATAATAAACACATTCTCAAACTGAAAAACTCTATATCTGCTCAAATAATCGATATTACATACGTCAACATGATTGACTAAAAATGATTAAAAAGTGACATTCTTCCAAATATGATCTTTATGAATACAATATACATGAATTATACTATCTATTCCTCCTCATGAGATCTAAGGATTATAATTAAATTCACATGATTTCTCTAGTGATCCAAATTTTCCGCTTATGTGAAAATTCTTTTTGAAAAACTGATCTATGCAAGAATTAATAGGGGACATAGTAAGTAATAGTTGGAAACGAAAAAAAATTCTCCACTTCCTCAAATATCAACATATATGAAAATCTGTCACATTTAAACATCATCATTGACTCTTTTGAAACTCCATTGGTTTCACTGAGATTTAAAAAAAATAAAAGTTCATGTTTGACCTCCTCAACCCATCATATGGATTATGGAATTTTTAAATTTGAATCTTCTTTGTAATCATATAAATAAATTTTTTGTTTCTTTACCACTGAATCTGACTTCTATTTCTTTTTCCGTGAATCTAGGTTTTGTTTCTTTATTAGTGAATCTGAATTCTATATCGATATTAGTGAAAATGAATTTGGAATACTTCGTAGTAACATTTAATTATATATCCTTCTTAGTGAATCCAAATAAATTCTCATTACTAAGTAATTCAAATTACGGTTGAATTCCAACTTCTATGGGTATCCTATTATGATGGAATCTCCAAACTGCCTCTTTATTATTCTAAAAACCTCTCCAGAATTTCATTAAATGTTTTTTAATTAAAAATTTCACGACCTTTTACAAAATTATGATCAAAATAGAATCATCTGACTTGTTTTTGAAATTATATAACTTTTTAACTCCTTGATTCTAAATAATCTTACAAAACATTTCTGCAACAATACACCTTCTTCACTCAGAAGTTTCTTTCATTCTCTAATTACAATGGAAGAAAACATAATAAATAAAATTTCATCAGTGGATTATTTTGGATCTGTTGATTTGAATATGATGTAGATGGACCTTATAAATTTAGAAATATTAATCTTCCTTACAAAATGTCATAATGATTGAATGGATCTAATTTTAGGAAAACATAAATATTATTATATACTATATTTTGTGGTTATAAAACACAAAAAAATTGTAAAAAACTATTTATCACATTGAGTATTTAGTTTAAACTTCCCGAAATCATTCTCATAGTGCCCAAAAATCCATATTACAAAAAATGAATTATTTCATTTTAGAATAAAAAATCACAAACATGTGAAACATCCAAATCTATTTCAGATCTAAAACAAGTTGTTACACATTTATAACACAACAATCCAAAAGGGAAAACAACATTTACATTTTCAATTCAACTAATATAATTATTTTTGAAAACTAATCATGTTCTCATGAATCCAATAATTTCAAAACCAATATAGAGAACATGTTTTAATAATAATAAATCAAATTGAAAACACACGAAATGTGATAAAAAACAAGAAATAGATGAGTGGTGTTCAAAATTATATTTTTATAAATTTTAATTACTTTATAAAATAATGATAACACATAATGAAACACACAAGAAATTTTAGATTTAAATTTAATGGATCTGGCATAGGGTGTTATACCTCAAAAAGGCAACTTTTGTTAAAAAAACATTTATTCCAAATTTTTTTTACTTACATGCACATGCATATAAATATATATATATAATTACCCTTATCTTAATTTTACATATTACCCGCATGATGAGGAAACATGTGCAATTGTGGAATATATATATATATATATATAATCCATTCATATGCATGTATATGTAAGATTTTCCGATTCCTACATCTCGAAACCCCAAAAATATACCAAACACATTCTAGAAAAATAATCATCAAATTTAAGATCCTTAAATTATGTATTTTAAAATTGAAAAAACTCAAGGAAACTAAAATCTCTTGCACAAAATTGAATAAAAACGCATTATCATTGTCATGTGTTGTCAGAAAGATCATAAACAATGCCTAACAAACATATTCATCGTAAATAAACCACAAAAACCAATAAAATTCACCCGGGTTCAGACAAGGAAAGCACACAACCTAAAAAATTAAAAAACCAAAAAATCAGCTGAAAAAATAATGTGTAAAAGATGAAAAACATACCTAAAGGGATTGAATAAGGGATCATATAAAAAATTGATCAATATAAGGATGGGAGAGGGGGAATTTGCACATTGTTGTGGAGCTCCATCCATGGAATGTAATGTGAGGTGAGGTTATAGGAGTGGCTTTTGTTGGGAGGGAGGTTGCTGGCTAGAGGAGTCAGGCAGAGGGTCATGTGAGAAAGAAAAGTGGGGAGGGGTTCATCTTGTATAAGGTAAGGGGAGAAGGGGTGAACCCTTTACGGTTATGGAAATAATGAATCTAATAATAATATACTAAATAGTAATAATAATATTAATAATAATTATCATCATCATAACATGATTTATTATTATTATTATTGTTATTATAAAAAAATCCATATTTTTTTTTTCAATTTTTTATTAAACACTAGGTTGATCACACAGTATACCAGGACATCCTCCAATCACATGGTTAGTATATTTTTAATGGTAATGACTTCATTATTGTTATTTGATAGTAGATAAAATGGAATTATTTCAATAATAAGTGTCATTTTATCTTTATAATTCCATTGAGATTCTGAAAATGTTTTTTCTAGCGTTTTTATGATTATATTTTTTTATTTTACTAGTGCACTAAACATAAAATAAAATCATGAATTGTGAGTTTTTCTTACCTAGTTATATTCATAATCATGTTAAGTAATTTTTTTATATTAAATTGTTTATTTTTCCTTGTGTTCTTTTATGTACTATTAAATTTTATTACTATACTAGATTGATTAATGTTTGTTTAAAGGATATACTACTATTGTATACCCTAAAATAAATAAAAAATAAATTATATGAAAAATGAATGCAGAGCCGAAATGTACAAAATATGTCGATTTTTGGGCTTGGATCTTAAGGATTTACATCCAGGAATGCTTATGTTTGTGGGTTGTTGTATTTGGTTAATATTAAAGTTAGATAGGTTTGGTAGGGTAAATTTAGCCATGGAAAAAAATATTAAATGACTGATCTATTTCTTGTAAAGGTTTAAGGGAATAGTTTTTAATTTTTGGCACACCACCACTCTTGGATCATTTGAAATTGAAGATTCATAGATAGCTTCCTCTAGATTATAGTAATTGTTGTGATCAAATTGTTTTATACAATTTCTAGAAAATAGTATTCCTAATTATTTATATATAATTATTTTTTAATTATTATTATTGATATATTTTTTATGGGTTTTAAAATTTAAAAATACATAATTTAAAGGAAATCATTACTTGTGTATTTGCATAATATTGCAGAAGGGTACATGCGTGGGGAATAATTTTCTATTTTTCGATGAAGGTTTTACTAATAATTATTGATAATTTATCATCAAATTAATCTATATTTGGATATATAAAACAAATATATTCATTGATGATGAATTTAAAAATTAATTGAAAATTATAATTTTTCAATTTTAATTTTTCCAAAGTAATGTTATCAAAATATATTAAATTTGACCACAATAAAAATGTAATTTTAGGTTTGAATTATGGAAACCCTTTTCTATAGATATAATTTTAACCAAACAATATATATCACAATCATTTTGGGATAAAATTCAATACTAATCAACAACAAGGTTAGATTTAACCAAAAGGAAAATTACTCTACATTTTGGACATACAAATTTCATCAATTCATGGAATGGGATAAATTTTCACAATATGTATTAGAAAATAATAAAAATATTTTAATTAAAATATAATAATATATTAGACATGTGGGGAGGTATTATAGAATAGATATTAATGTGTTGTACATTTTTTAGTAAGAATTACACAATATAACTTATTCTAATTTCAAACCATAACACTCTCACACACTATTTAAAAGAGACATACAATAATATGGAGGTTTTCTAATTGATATATGAATGCGTGAAATAAAATATTTTTTCCTATTATACCACTATATCAATTTGAAAGAGAGATAGATCTTGGAAATGATCTCTTTAAACTAGGCTAGACTATACCCATTATATATTGTGTTTTATTAATTTAATTATCTTGAAATGAATTTCTTTCAAATTAAAAATTTATGACACTCATTTTTACAAACATTATGTGTGTTACCTGTGATATAATAATATAAAAGATATTATTTTGAGGTTTGAACATTCAATACATTCCTTCTTCATTTCATCTTTATGGTAACCACATATCCCATTGAATAGTATTTTATCTTAATGGTATATCTAATAAATATATATATATATATTTAATTTGATTAAAGTAAAAATAGTATGTCGTAAAATTAAATAAACTATATGTGTTTAATTTTCTAAGACAACAAACTACGTCTACTTTGACTGTGACGTTAGTATTTTGTAAATAGTTATATAAAAACATTAATAACTACATCTAATAAAAATAGAATAAAAAATTTGTGATTTAATATACTAAAAATATTAATAAAATAAGATTTATAGAGTATATATAGTAACCTAATTGTCTTCTAACATGAACGATGATTTTTAGCTATAGTGAATCTTTTTTTTCATGATTCAATGTCTTGCAAGTAATCTTAAGGCTCATTTCAACTCATCATTGTTGTTATATTAATTTTTATAGTGTTTGGGGTTTTAAATGACTAAGTTATTTGAATTAAATTCATTGAATCATTTGGAATGAGGATGTATGAATAATAAAATATTATATAAAATAAATTACAGTGCCTCATATTAGTGTGTCAAATATTTATTTTTTCGTTTATTTTCTATACTTTCTCAACCAAAACCCCATTATATTAATAGATTATTTATTTGATATATTACTTTTTAATTTTTTTAAAGTTTTTTAAATTTAATTCCATATTAATAGAATGAAAATGGTTAGGAAGTATTATGTTTTTTGTAATTTAAAAAAATATTATTTGTTTTCCTATTACAACACTCTTTATGAGTGTTAATGGAACATGAATTCACTTATAGTTCAGACATAAAATAATTATTTTTGATAAATATTTTTTTTCATGATATCATCAATATAAAATTTAATGAGAATTCTATTGAGTGAAGGAGGATAATATCATAAGGACATCCCCCCCTTGAATCATAAAAAATTCTAATGATGTCGACATATATTGAAAATAATTTTTATAATAATAAAAATATTATTGGTACATTATCAAAGGTATTGAGAAATGGATAACTTGGATATAATTATTTTTACCCCCCAAATAATGAATTATAATGTAATTTATATGGATATTCATGAAAATAAATTATATGAAAAAGAGTTTTTTTATATAGATTAAAATATATTTCAACACATAGAGAGAATTGTGAATATATTTAAAATTTATGAAAAATATAATGTTATAGAATTTTCTCAAAAGTATTTTTAAAAAAGTTTGTGGGATATTTTTGATGAATTATACATTTAAAATTAAAAAAATCATTGTTCCTTAAAAAAATGAAATTGTATTCTAAAAGGTATGTGGATTAAAAGATAATCTAGATATTTTTTAATTGAATAAAAAATACAGTATTTAAAAATACCTTTATTAAAACCCACATCAAAATAATGTTAATATAAAAATTTTAAATAAAAAAATATTATTAATCGTACTGTATGATATAACAGTAATTAGTCCAAAATTATTCTATTATATTTTTAATGAGTCAATTTAATCATGGAGGATAAATAAAAATCTAGTGGATGAGAATGAATCCTAACAATGTGGAATTTATGCAAATAAAAATGTATAACTTTGAATAATAAATTGGGTAACTAGCATTCAAAAATTATTTATGTATATTGAAATGAAAATCACTTAATTTTTTTTGAAAATACTACATAATGAAATTGTAGGATATAATGTGTCCAAATAATAATATTTCATATCGATAAGATATATTATAACACAATGAAAGGAAGATGAGTTATAAAAACCCATGAAAACTAATCCTAAAATGTATTTTGAAAGAAATATTAATTATCCATATTTAAGACAGTGACAAATTACTCGGATTCATATGAACCTTACCAATGAAATAAACTATGTAATATTCAATATTTTTCAATAAATAAAATTTGATATTGGAAACACATAAAAATTTTAATATATTTGAATCAAATACACTATAGTGGGAAAAATTAATGGTTCATTGAATTCCCACAATTAAGGTGAAAATAATTATATCATATATCACTAAGGTAGTATAGACACTACATAAATGAAAATATGTGCATAATACAAAACATGTATTATAGAATTGAAAATTTGATAAAACACATCCCATAATTGTAGACATCAATAAAATCACTTTTCCCTCATGTGTAATAATTATAATTCTCTTATCTTCATATTTAATTACCATATTCATATATTTTTACATTTATATAAAACATCTATTATAATTTCGTAAATATTTTTTATTCAGTTATCAATGTTAACAATAATATTCATCTCTAGAGATAATCTCTTGAGAATAGAAAATATTATTAAAATAAAAATATAAAGATTTACTGATATCATATAAAAAGAGATACAAAATCTACTATTTCATGGAAAAACAATGTTATACTCTCTTGGGACAGATATCTAAGTTTCCACAAAACAATGTTTGCTAAAAAACTTTAAGTGTGTTCAAAATGATCTTATATGGATTTTGAGTGAAAATTATTTGAAATATGATAATTTTTATTAAAGTTTTCATTTATATATTTTGATGATTATTTTAATTGAATTTTTTTATAAATTATTAATGTTTTAATAATTATTTATTTCCAAAATAAAATAAGTAATTTTACTCAATAAAGCTTCAATGATTTTATTAGAGAATTATATTCAATATAAACACCCACTATTGAGTGTTATTCAAAACTGATTGGGACTATATAGATATCAGTAATAATGTTTTATTGAATGTTTTAGGATAATTTATA
This sequence comes from Viscum album, assembly GCA_963277665.1. Classification (NCBI taxonomy): domain Eukaryota; kingdom Viridiplantae; phylum Streptophyta; class Magnoliopsida; order Santalales; family Viscaceae; genus Viscum; species Viscum album. Next base: position 897,297,208 of record OY728151.1, on the reverse strand, counting down.
AAATAGATGTGTTATTATGATACCATTCATTGTGGGTTTTTTATATAATCACATTTTATATTTTTTTTGTTAATAATAACGTTTATGTTGTTTATGTTTCAACCATTTTACGTAATGAATGCATTGGAAAGAGAATGTGATGGGTGGTTCCCAATATATCCCCTAAAATAATTCATTGGTCTCATGAGAAAAACTAGTTTCAATAATGTCAAGTGTCTTTCCCATTTATATCTGTTGTCTTTGCTAAATCCATGATGATATGTTTATGATGTCTAACCTTCTTCCTTACCTCATTATCAGATTAGGTATTAATATTCCATCTTATTATTAAACTCTTATAAAATATAGAGTTAAGAAATATTCTCATGTCATTTTAAATATATAATTATTTGATTATATTTCTCTTCCTAAATATTATTTTTATTTTATTTATTAAATCGAATGCGTTTAATTTAATAACCATTCCATAATATTTTTATTCTTGTTTATGTTATCTTTCTCTAAATAGATTTCTTTAAAGAGAATATGATCTGTACTATTTGTTATGATTCATCATTCTACAAGATTATAAGATGAATATTATTTCTGATATGTAGGGTTTCTCTAAGGGTAATAATAGTGTTCCCAAATAAAATACATTTTTTATTGTTGATAAAAATATTTTTTATTTCAAATATATATCTATTTTACTATGACTACTATACCACTCTTTCTATTGGGATGTTATTTCTTGTATGATATGGGAATTTAAAAACATAATGCACTAGCTATGGGCTACTGGAGTATTTGTCTATAGACCTAAACACTATGACAAAGATACTGAAAGAATATTACACTATAAAATCATTTCAGATGAATCTACAGTATTTTCACATATCAACAAGAAGATGGTTTTGTGGTCATTACGGTTATTGAATTTAATGTGATCAATAATCATTGTCACAATCTATCATCATATAGACATTATTTTTTTATCATTATCCATATTTTCACTTCTAACTAATGTAATTATACTATAAAACCTAGATCTGTGTTATTATAGATTTCCATTGTATTTTCGATTCAAAATTTCCTATAATATGTTTTATTATCTTCTATTTTGAAATTGGATTTTAACAAAGGTATTTTAATATAAGAACCCTAAATTAGTAGGACCATTTTCAAATTGAAATGTGAAAGTTTATTAATTTGGTGGGAAATGTAATATCCCATTATATTAAAATGAATATTATCTTTAATATAATACAAGAAGGAAGTCAAAGAGATTAAATTAATAGTTAAATATTATTATTATTTGAATATGTAAATTATATTTTTTCCATTAATTTGATATGTATGAAGAACATTATTCATATTATGATATATATGTATAGAGTTCAAAATAAATAAAATATTACTAATTAATTATTAGTAAATAGGTATTTAGTTCTTAGTAAACACATATTATGTTCCAAATATAACTTCCTATTAAAAATTTATTGTATTTAATTTTGTGAGAAAATAATATCTTTAATTTCATCAACATTTATAAAATCTAATTGATAAGATTGAAATAGTTTTTTAAATTATAATATCACAGTTATCATTTGCTGAAATCTATGGATTTCTCAAAAGAAATTGTTCTGTCACTGAATAGTGAAAAATAACAATTATGTAAAATTTTCATTTTTATTAAAAAATATAGAATAAATTTATTTTCTTTATCAATGTATGATAAGATATATTTAATTTTATAGAGTAAAATTTGTATCTTTTTTATCTATTTTTGTATGTGTATATGTTTTTTGTATAAAACATGGATTACAAAAATAGATTGTAATTAATGTTTTTTAATTATAAATAAATTTTATCCACATTATAAAACTGGTTCATAGAAAATGGATTAAATTTTTTTAATTTTGATATCAATATTTTTAAAATTGGTCCTTTTTAATTTTTTCATTATGAATAAAAACCATAGTAAATAATTATCTCCAAGATAAGGTTATATCTAGTAATTAAGGTAAAAAGTGAAATAAAAAGGCCCAAAAATGACCCAAAAATTTTCATTATTCCATTACTTTCAGTATAGTTCATCCATGAACATCCATTGGTAGAAAATAGTATATAATGTTTCTATATTCCATTGATTTTGACTAATATTGTATATAAGTAAAAGATAATGACCAAAATATCACATTCCAAATATTATTATCTATAATATTTTGTGATAGGGTTAAAAACATAATTTATCTATTTAATAATGTTCATTTGAATGAAGAATTATTTTACTACCATTTTAATTTATTATTAATTTTTTTATGATTAGTTATTAAAACTATATTCTAATATAATGTCGATGTAGTATTTATTTAATTGATAAAATATTATAATCATTCAAAATATAATAAAATTAATCTAATTTGAATTATTTATTAATTTATATATATATATATATATTAATTTAGGATAATAGGGATATGATAAATAATTAAATTTCAATTCCTTTTCTATAATTTTTTTTTTCAAATTCATATTAAATGAATATTTCTAAAAATTAAAATAATGATATTTTATAAACCAAATGAATATTATATTAAGTTATTTAAAATTTCAAATAATAAAATATAAATTTATGTAAAAATTATATGGTTTAAAATATTTACCATGGATTTTTTGTTGGAATCTTTTCCTCTTATTGTAAAAATCATGACCCATAAAAAGTACAGAACATTGTTGTAGAGGTAATCGAAATCTAGTTTAATGGATGATTATAAAATTTAAATGGTTGAAAATATTAACTAATACATACCAATATTTTTTATCTAAGATTATATAGATTCATAATTAAATATTATCTTAAATTTATTACAAATTTAAATAATTTTAAAGGTAAAAATAATTTATATTAATATATTATTATAATAAATTTCAAGAATTACCCTCCCAAATTATAAAATTTAACTATTATCTAATTCTCTACACACATAATGAGAAAAATGGTTAGTAATATTCATAAGAAAATCCATTCCAAATACACCGTTAGTATTTTTATTAATATTTTTTGATAATTTTCATACATTATAGGGCTTATAGTGTTATGAAATGAAGGATGACTAATGAAGAGTTATAGATTATTACCGATGGTTATTTATTTATTTATTCATCTACCTCCATAAATCTACATAAAATATAATTAATTAATGAAAATAATATCTTAAATATACTAATACATTGTTATGTTATTTTCAGAACCTATATTCATATACAATTTCATCATATAGATTATGAAACTCTCATTTGTGTGTATAGTGAACTACCACCTTGAAAACTGATGTGATTACTTTCGATCACCTCCTATTATGTAAAGTTATAATGATAAATTTAATATATAACTATATATATATACACTCATAAAGGCTCGGATCTTGAGTTAAAACTCATGCTCCCCAAAATTTATTTTAAAAAAGTAATGGTCAGGTGATTATACGAGGTACAATGCGTTTGTACCACCAAGAGAAAAAATAATAGGAAGAGAAAGTGCCAAGAAAAACCTATAAGTCAACCATTAGTTGGAGAGAGATCTCAGCAAGCATCAACCCGAATGCCCGGGTCACCATTGAAATCTTCTTGGAAAATCCAATGGCCTACAATCATACTTGTGTTGTCTAGAAAAATTGAAAGCAGAATATATATATATATATATATATATATTTCATGAAATAATTTCAATAATTTAATTATAAAACTATATGTTTTTTTCTTACCATTCCATCCATTGATGATTGATAACGTCGTTTGTGGGTGCATGTGGATTACAACATCCATGAAACAATATGAACATGTATTCATAAAATATCACATGAAAAATATATATAAGTGTTTTTAAAATAAATAATAATGTATTAAATATATTTTTATCATTAAAAAAATTTAAAATTATAAATATCGTCTTTCTATAATAAATGCTAAAAATGGAAAGGGTATTCATGTGTTCGTATGACAGACTTCTTCCATGATAATAACGTAGTTCATTTTTCATAACCTTCATTATTATTTGGTGCTAAATTAATAATTCCTATTTGGAAATTATAATTATGTTGTTATTTTTATTCTGGATAGTATCTAATAATTCTACATTGGACCACCATCATCATTCCAAAGATAATTTGATATTATGAACTGAACATCATCTAAAAAATATAATGGGAAACTAAATATATAATTAAATATTCCATTAAAACAAATTAAATGATTAAAGAAAATATAATAAAATAAACAAATAATATTTTCTTAATAAGAAAAATAATTTAAGTATTTTTGTTATACAAGATTCAAAGTACACACATGGAATATCTGGACTCGAGGTAAGGGATTCTATCTCTATTTCCCATCATCAAGGGATATTATAATGTTATATAGAAAATTTATTTTAACTGGGGTTTATCATTCCCATTTTATAGGTTATAGGTTAAAGTTTTTATAATTTTTTTATTTTAATTAACAATTATAATGGTTTTATCTAAGGTGATTTGAAAATAATATTACCATATATTATAGGGGTTTATGAACTCAATTTAAATTTATTAGTATATAATTGAACTAAATTGATTTTTTATGCAATTATATTATGTAAAATGATCTAAAAATTTCATTTAGATGTATTCTGTACAATGTATTTGTTGTATAATAGTTATTTTTTATGGTGGTTTACTAAACCATCATAGTAAAAAAATTAATTTATGTACATTTATTGATAAATCACAACTAAATATTATGATTGTATTTAAAAAAATATTCTTCCTCCCCTAACTATTTTCCCACCACTGAGATCTCCTTCTACCCCATCCTCAATCCTTATAATTATTGTGCTCCAGATCCATCTACCATACCCACCTTCTCTCCCAAACCCCCTTCCCCCTAAAAAATAAACCCTAGAACCCCCCCCCCCCCTTCACCAACAGTCCTGAGTCATCTCCCACCCTTGACATCAAACCCTAGTACACCACCCCCTCACAGGTGCTCCTAAGCCCTCCGTTGTTCCCAAATCTTCTCACCCATGGTCCCCATCCCATACTACCCAAAACCCTAGAAACATTGGGAATCTGCTCTCTCTAGATCATGATAATATCATGTTTCCTCCAATAATGTTCCCCCAAAGACCTTTTCAGCACTGCATTCACAACATTATTCCTCCCTGAGATCCAATTTGGGCTTTTCTAACATCCCCCAACATTATTGTTGTGTGATTAATCATCCTCCTTAGAGGGGTCTCTTTGATATTGTCTTCACTTGATCCCAAACCAGAGGTGAGGTAATATAGGTTTGATTTATCTCGTTATGTTTAATATGTCCTTGTGTAAATATATTTGTAGAATTATGTAGTGTATTATTCACTATTGAAACGCTAATTATGGTATTCTTATTTTCTATTGGATTGTCTGATTTAATATAAACCATAATATTTAATCATTGTATTATATTTATGGTTCATATATGAGTATAAATAGTCTTACAATGATATTGTTAACCCTTGGAATTTATAATCAACTTTTGGTGTCTAGGGGATTCACCTATTCCTACGTAATCATTCTTGAATTTTGTTTTTATCCATTATATGTGATTTATAGATTATTCTATAATTAAGATGGTATTGATCTGGATGATAAACTCATACTGTCTTTAATTAGAAATAACTAACTAAATATTAATTTGAATCCAATATATTTTTAGAAAATGTTAATAATCATACAATAATAATCAAAATCACAATTACATGTTTACCACCTTATATTTTTAATAATATTTGTCATATATATATATATATATTGTATATGACCCATTAAAATGATAGAATATTTTTTTCATCAAATCATTTATATTTTACAAAACATTTCATTCCATCAAGAAAATTACATTATTTAGAATTATAGTTCATAATAATATTGTTAGAAAAATATAATTGTGTATGGTAATCTTTTTTTGTCAATTTTTAAAAAACATAATTAATTGTTTTGGATATTCTATATTTTGTACATATTTGAAAGATTATGTCTAGTACTATGATTATTAATGAAAATAAAATAGAACAATGTCAGAATGGACAGAGGGAATTAATTTTTAGGCTATTTTATATTCTCCCAATTATTATATTATTATTCATCAGAAGATGATAAAATAAATTATTTGATTTTTGGTTTTTAATACATGATTTAATTGAGAATTATGTTTTGAAACAAAAATATTTTTGGATGTTTTTTAATCCCTATTACTCATAACAAGAAACATGATCGAAAATGATAATTCATAAAAATTTTCATTCTCCAAAGATAAAAATAATTGAAAATTAATCACATTTAATTAGAACATAGTGACATTTTTGTTCAACTAGTTTATTGACATGTATAGGTTATGAATTTAATATCATTACACGTAAATTAAATGGTGATTGAAAATTGTTCAATGCATTTTTTCTAATTAATTTTACTATTATTGTTTATGTGATCAACATTGATGATACATTTTGTTGATAATTAGGTATTTAAATAATAGAATATGTGACTATAGCGACAGAGGATGGACAGTTAGAGCTTCTCCCTCGATGGGATGGTGAACCCTAGGGTTTTAAGAGATTATTGTGGTTCCACACTACTTCGGCTTCATGATTCTTTCCTATTTCGCAAATTCCACATCGGTAGCTACCTCTCTCCTCAGACCTGGTCGCTCATTGTGTGACCCCATTTATGCTCGCACCTGCAAAGATGCAAAGGCGATGATGATGTGGGACTCACATTGTTTTTTTGGTTTCTGTTTTTCTGTAGGATTTGCAATGTAAATACCTCCCACACAACATATGGAGTTGGCCTCTAGTAGTGTTGATAGATTTGACAAATCGGGACCTCAAACATAACATCTCACTACAGGATCTAACCTTATGTCTAGATCTGCAGAACTGAGTGTTGGGATTAATTCAACTCATGTGATTGATTAACCATGTTGCTGGAAGTAACGAAGCAATAGTGACTAAATACCCTCCCTTGGTTACGATGACGAAAAACGCTGCATCCGACTATTCACGCGGAACGTATGCTATGGACACAAAAAAAAATCATGTTCAAAATATATTGGATCCAGTGATTTAAATCATAATAAGGATACAAGTCATGATATAATACTTCCATAGGGTTCATTGGCCTTTGTTGAAGAAAAACCTAATGTATTTTTCGAATGAATGGAAATTTTAAAAAACTCACTCATTGAACGCATTGTCTTGAAAAATGGTGAGAAAACATGAAAAATGGTGATATGGGTAGAAGGATCTCAACTCTGTGGGGATTATCTGATTATAAATGTGTCTCTATAGGCTATGTTTTTTCCATTGTGTGTTTCCATGAGATGAACCGACGCTTCGATAAAGTGGATTTGGATCATTGTGGTTGAAATGTGGAAGGAATCATTTACATGAATAGTAATTTGACATTAATGTCTCACGTTCTTGAAATGCATTTTATTAGGTATGGGTACGTCTTCATGGAAATAATTGTGTATAATGAAATCTAATGATACTGCATAAAATTGGAATGAAAATTGGGACTTCTTTCTAGCTTGATATAGAGACTGAGGATGATCAGTTCTGGATTTTTTTTGTAGGATGTTTTTAGAGATTGATCTGATCTCCACATTACTGACAAGGTAACCCATTCGGTTACAAATAATAATATTCAACATGATGTTGGGTATGAAAAAAATCTTCTTTTATGTTTTGAATGAATGGTTGAGGGGAACTCTCTGGAAAAATGTTGAATGAAAATATCATGCGAGGGGTGTGGGTTGAGACAACACCATGTCAACCTCTGTTGAAAGATTTCGAAGCTCAAGGAAGAGGTCTTTAAAAAAACTATAGCTCGTGATGGCCTTATTTAGGATCCAATTAATAATGTTAAAAATTAATTTCTCTTTGATTCTCATAATTCTATAGTAATGAGGATAATGGTTGTGGATCAAGCATTTTATTTAAATAATTTTAATGCCTCACCTTCTCGAAACATGCATAAATCGTGGGGTTATATCTCCTACAAAGAGGATAATTTCATTAATGTAGATATTCTTAGTAACAAAAAAATACTAAATTTTGGAAAGCTCATCCCCATTCCAACGGCAGAGACAGTTATATGATAATTAAAGAAGTCAATGAGGATGAGATTCAACAATTGATTGGTCAACAAATTCATCAAGATAGAATGGTTGATTGATGTAACTGAAAGGGTAAAAAAAATTTAGAAGTTCCACTCACTTCCAAAATTGGCAATGCTTCATTGAAATAAATATTTTATAATGATGGATTCAAACTTGTTTTCTTTAGGAAGACAAGGTCTTCAAGTTATCCCCAAGTGGAGATTGAGCATCAAAATGAAGAGACTAATCATCATTAGACTCCTCCTCAAACTAGATACAGGAGGTTGAGGCGATGAGGGACACATGTCCTAAAAATAATACTGAGAAGAAAACAAAATGTTCGGACTCTAACAACACTATTGTTGAGACCATATAAGAATGGATTATATCACTTCATCCAAGTGGAGGAAAATCTTGAGGCTGGGAATGAAGATGCAAAAGATCTATTGCTGAATAGAATGGAATTTGTGGATATGAAAGAAGACTAAATGAATAATTAATGAAAATGTTAGGTAGAAAAACATTTTATTGGGAAAATTTATTCATAATCTCACTCCATATCTAGTTCTTATTATTTTTTTCAAATTTTCTATAACTAATGAATATCTTTGGATAGTTTTTTTAAATTTTTAATATATTTATGAAAGCTTTTAAAAAATATAATATCATGGATTTTTTGTAATATATATTTGATATTTATAAATGATTAAATATTTAATTATTTCACTTCTAACAGCCCATGGGTGAAAGAATGTTTAAAAATTAGCATCTAATTGTTTCTAAATATAAAATATATAGTTTTTAGAATGTTTTTTTCATAATGGTGGATTTTGTTCCAAGTAGTTTTAATCACAGTTTATGGGAAAACATTCTCCTAAATGTTTTACTGGTGTTACATATGATTTATTGGAAATGTTATTTTTTGTATGTTTTTTTCTATTAGTACTTTTTTGGTAATGAATAATTGTTTGATGGTGTGATTTGTCCCATAAAATATTTTTCTATGGTATTTTTTAGCCAAAAAAAACACAATATAAAATTAAAATTGTGATTATTATTGTTTTTTGAGCACTAATATATATATTTATCAATTCTTGGATACTAATCAATAGACTAGACACCTTTTTCATCCCATAAATTATCTATTTATTCAAATAATTTACATATAAATTAATGTTTGGAACTATAAAATTCCAACTAATACCACATTAATAGTGTTTACCAATACCTCTTTTCAAACATAATAATAAATATGTGTTTTAATTTTTTCTAATAATTTGTTGGAACAGTGATGTTTATATGGATAAATGTATTAGAACATTATTGATTAACACACCTCATTATGTTGAGGGTATAGAAGAGTTTTTAGATTTTGACATTTCGGTTTGATATGTTGATGGGGGGATAGGATGTCCATATCCTAAATGTATATTTATAAGATGGTTGATGAGAGATAACGTTTATAAATACATGATATTAATAAAATTATTACCTAAAAATTTGATTTGGATTTGGTACAGATATTTGAACACTTCAGAATGATTTTGTACTACTTTCTATTGACATAATGATCTCCAAACATTGTCAATAATGGAAATTTGAATGTAAAACATTAAAAATTATGAATTTTATTTTAAAAACGACCAACTTCAACATTAAAACATATCAGAACACTCAGTCGAGGGTGACACAAAATGAGACATGACATGTGATGTTATTTAGAGTATAATACAACTAGAAAAATATTATAACATTTCATTGAATGATCCTTTGTTATTTTGGGCAGTAATTTAAGAGAAAAATTCACTGGGATGTAAAATGAATCTCAATCTGTAGTTTATTATGGAAATCAATAGTTGTATAGTGGGTGTTTGAAATACTGAAAAGTTTCTTTTATGAAGAATTTGTACCAATTCAAGTGCCTCGGTCAAATTCCATATATTGTGATGTCCATGACACTATAAATATTTATTTATGCATTTCATGAAATAATGATCCATGAATATTTTATTGATATTAAAAAAATTCCACACTTGGTCTAAAATACTCAAAAATACATGTTTGTCCCAATGATTATATAATTTATTCAGAAGATGATTTTGGAAGACAAGACTGAAAAAATGATCTTCTTCTATATGGAAGTAATTGAGTGATGTTTGAAGACTAAATTATTATACAGCTATAAGGAAGAAGAAATGGAAACACATCCAAATGGTTTTTATTAAATTACTTTAATGCCTCAACTGAAATGATTATTCATGTTATTGAAATCCACAATGAACAAGGAGTGGAATTATATTGATAATAACAATGATTGGTTAATTTTACATATAAGAGATTCACAATCATTAGATAAATTTGATTAATTAAATTCAAAGAGCTTATCTAATATGATAAATGATTTATTGGGGGTGTATGTCATTTGATTTAACCCATTTTGTGATTTGAGCACCAAATATAGCATTTAGCTGGTTGTTTTTATCCCTTACAATCTTCCACTATGGACGTGAATCCAATATTTTTGTTTTATTATTTTGATGATTATTCTGGGAAAATAATTCATATATCTTATGTTTATGTATACTTACTTCCTCTAATTGAGGAATTATAGTAGTTATTGAGCAATATTGTTAACACAAATTATGAATCATCATGAAAAATGATCAAAATTCAATCCTCTCTATTATCAACCATTAGTGACATCCCTAGAAATTGGAATGTAGCTAGATTGAACACTTACATGGGTTTCAGTTATCATGTTTGTAACATTTATTTTGAGCTCAAATGACTACCTCACTATAAAAATGGGTTCTTCTTTTGTCATTTATGATTTTTCGATGCATCTCATATATTTTGGTTGAATAATTTAAAATTCATTCGTTCAATTGAGCATAAAACACATAAAATGTTGTTTACATGTTTTGAAATATTGGTATATCTTGGAAATGTTCAAATAGTATTTCCGAAGTATAATCACTTGAATGGTAGTGAGAAATGAGTTTTAGGTGCTTCATCAAGTGAAACAAGAACCCAAACATTGAGGGAAAATTAATCTTCTTCAAGCTTCCATATTAGGAATTTATTTTTTTGAAACATAATCATGATATAGTTCATATTTAGAAAACCTTTTTCGACAGTTTGATCATCACATTTCTAAATTAGTAGGTAAAACTAAATAAACATCTCAATTCATAGTATGACATACATTAAATGAATATAATGCATGATATATTTCCAGATGAGAATGGAAAGTATGCTCCAGTAATTTTTTCAATTAGAAATTTTCATATAGATATATTCAATTAAATTTTAAATCATGTGAATGTATCTGATGGGTACTCAAATAACATATCAATGTTGGTTGACTAAATGCATCATATATTACATGGATTTAAAATACATGGTTCACATATTTTGTTACAGTTGTTACTACCATTGGAATTGTGAATATTATTACTTGAAAATGTTATTTTTTGTAATCAAATTTATCACATTAATCATGTAATTATGTGAGACAACTCTATAAATATTTGATCTTGGAAACCATTAAGAGAGATTTTTATTGAAATTCTGTGCAGTGGAGATGATCTTTCATTCAGATTTTTTTACTTTAATGATGCATTTATTTGTGCATTTGGTCGTGGAAGATAAATTAGGAGGACTTGTACAATATCAATGGATGTATAAAATTTGGAGGAACATCATTTTTTTCATTTATCTAATCATTTTTTGGTACATCATTAATTACACAATAATTTTTTATTATATTCCACATATATATCGGGCAATTGAAATCAAACATAAAAAATAAAACTCAAACTGAAGGCTATATTTATTAATGATATTTGGAAAAGTAGTAGATTAAAATTTTTAGGATACACAGATGATATTTTTAAATGATTCAATTGATTTTTTCATATTTATGACACATAGTGTCAATATAAACTATGTGAGAAATCAAAAAACAATCCTTATATTGGTTGTTTAGTTGGAATATCGCAAATGATAAACAAAAATAAAGGGAGTTATTAGGGGCACATTGATATGTGATTATGAATTGTAAAAATTAATCTCAATTTATTGAAGAGTTCATTATACAAAAAAAGACACAATTTATATGTTCAATATTAAATGATTAATATATACCAAAATCTATTAATAAAGAGCTTGTAGAATGATTTACCTAACCTGTATGTTCATAAATATTTAAATCATTATATATAATATATTAAATCATATATTTTGTAAATATAATAATGTATATTAATTTTTCAGAAAATTATTACTGATATTTGAGAATATTTTTGAGAACATTTAATGTTTTTTGCTTGAGTTTCCATAAAACAGGCTATACATTTTCATACTGACAACTAAAATGGATTCAAATTTTGTACATTTGATCTTATAGAGGATTTGAAAACATAAGATAGTGGTATATTTTTGTTTGATTAAGTAGGATATTATGGAATGTTGAATTATATTATCAAATTAAACTCCTAGTGTAATTTTTCACCTGTTTAATTCAAATTTATAGTGTGGAAATTTTCAGGCAGGTTAAAAGATATTCTTTTCAATTAATTTTTATGAACTTATCTTTCTTGACGGATGTTGGTGACCATGAATTACATGATCTTTATATATTAACATCTAATAGAAAATTATATATTATATGGAATATGTTGTGTATGAATGGAAAAGTGTAGTTGATCTCATAAAAAGAGTTATATGATATGGGTGTTGAAGGGGACGATTTGGCCTCTGACCATTAATCCCATCAATAGTAATATGTGATGTAATTTTTCCATCATGATATTGAAAATATTTGTACTACATAGGTATATGAACTAAATTTTACATCTATCAGGTAATAATATGACATGATTTTTGTAAAAAGGATTGTATGTGAATTAATCCATTCATTTATCAACAACTTATGTTATTTGAGAAGTTATTCGTTATCATTGCTATATAAATTTTGTTTGTCAGTACTATTCATATATTATCATTTCTAATTTTTTCCAGTATGATTTGATGATAATTTTATTTTTATTAAATTACCTCAATTCTAAGGTGGATTAATTTTAAAGATCCCATTCAACTCTCACGTGATCATACCGAGATATGATGATCCTCTAGTCTCCCTCCCTAAAACATCTGAGACTCCCTACACATTCACACTACACTGTCTCTCACACCCATTATTTTATCATATTATTAAGTAATCTATATTAGTATTCCCTAAGCAGCTCAGCAAACACCTCCCCATTCAGTAGCCTCAGCAATGACGCTGTATTCATCACCCCTATTTATTCACAATGATATTGGAGTGATATAGTTATAGTTAAAAATTATAATATGAATAAATTTATTTTAACTTTTACTACTACTACATATTTGTTTATTAAATACAGGGACAAATGTTAATATCTAGAAAAATATAGAATGTTAAAATTTATGGAATCTGAATGGATAAAAAGTTGTTGTCCCAATTGTCTCCTATGAGGTCCCTACAGATGAATCCACAAGATTATTTGGATATATATAAGGATAGTTCATGGTTGAGATAGTTATCCATCTGATTATGTATGATAATTAGAGGAATACACCAACATCTTAAGATATTTTGATTTTTTATTCACAGATAATGAAAATTTTAATACATAATGGTGAAATTGAAAGTCATTATGTTATTAAATACTAATATTTTAATATTTTATCACATTGAATATTTTTTTAAACATTACAAATGCTGATATTTTCTCACGAAATTGGATAATAAAACATTTAGGTATTAAAGGGAAGGATTTTAAATAAAGATTATGGAATGAATTCAATGATACTTAATTGAGAGCCCATGTACTTAATGATATGCTACCTAGTGGGGGTACATATAAAGAAGTGTAATGTTCTTATTCATGTCCTTCATGATGAGAACCACATAGTATTTAAATATATAGTATTATATTAATCTCATTATACATTTATACATTCATATGAAAAATATATTTCATTGAATACATTAATATTATATTTTATGTTAATTATTCGAGGATGTTTCAAGGAAGAATGCATCAGGTCATGCTATGTAAATCATACCTTACACTACTGGATGAAAGAATTTCAACTGAAATAGGTCGACTGTGGTAATATCCTTATTAGTCCAAATATTAATAAAATGATATTCTCTGTTTTATATATTAAATTTTTGACTTATCTTTTTTTAATGGAGTCGAACAAATATGGGAACTAAATCTTGTAAACAGAACTCTGGGTAGATGTTCATAAAAAAATAGATGGGAGTTATCATAATGAGTTTGTCCAAGATGTTGGGGAAGGAAATAATTTTTAATTACAATAAATTATTATCATTTTTCAATATTTTAATATATATTTCTCTTAATATGACCCATATTATATTTATATTTAATAATTAATGAACTATGGGATGCCAATCCTGTGTAGTCCTTCTCAATCTCCAATGGTGACCCAATGTTTAAATTACTTTGGATGTAATATCCAAGTTAGGTGCATGAGGTGGGGTTGGGACCATTACTCTCTGATGTCTCTGGCAACCCATCAAGGATTTCATCTACATCTACTCTTGGTTGTAGTCACTCTCTTCCCCAATATTAAAAAATGCAATTTTTTTCAACGAAATTAACTCTTCAAGAATAGGGGGATCATATATTTACATTATATAATGTGTTATGTGATTTATATTAGAAGATGGTATGATATAACCCTTGTGATATAACATCGATTACATGTGATGCGCAAGGAATTCTCTATATATTAAAATAATTTATTGGTTTGAATATTCAATATTAATATACAACACAATTTTATTTTCTATATATTTTTATTCCAGGTACTGATAGTGGGAAGTAGATATGGAGATAGAGTGGGTGACTAAGATTATTCATCATCAAGTTGTGGTTAGTCATCATTCTGGTATCATGGACTAATATGAATAACTATATTACTTAATGATTTTAATTTAAATTATATTTAACTGGGAATTATCAGTAAAAAACATTTTGTTCACGTTAATGGAAAAAACTATATTATAAGACGTTTTTCCTTTTTTTAATGGTATCATCAAATGAATAATATAATTTTAGTTTATAATATACATTGTATTTCAGATTTAATTTATCTATATCATTGTATAGAATGTTCTAGTTCATGTGAAATGTGAGGTTTCAAAATTATCTAATCCATCATATGGATAGTTTTTTGTATTTTGTCATTTTTCTTGGATCGAATAATGGCTTCAGATTCTGCTGCTTCATTCTATTTAAATCATCATTTAGTGTGGGTTGTAATCATCATTTAATATTCTATATTAATCATTACCAAATGATTAAATTTACACATTATCATGGTATTTATTTTTCACAATTGTATTAACAACCACCAAATATGACATACTATTATTTAGTAGTGTTTTTCTAAAATTTTGTTATATATATGTTCAAAAAACATCATAAGGATTTAGCATCAGTTTAAACCACCACTAAATGGAAACAATTTTTTGGTTAGGAAATAGCCGATGAAACCAAAAAAATTTCCACAATTTATATGTTCTATAGTTTTTACTAGGAACCACTACATAATGGATAGAACCTCTACATGAAAGAATCTAACTATAACTATAATGGTGGTTTTCTGAATCCATAATAGATTCTTGGAATCAGTTTAAACGCCTATGGAAACAAAAAAATAACAACCAATAATAGAAAATTTTCTTAAAGTTATCTACACTGTTTTTTAGATTTAAATTTATTACACACACCCACTCAATTGAATAATTTTTAATTAAATGTTATGATATTTCCAAATGTTTATTTTCTCAATCACATTTTCATGATATTAGATTCACATCATGAAACATAAATAATTTTATGATGTACTTACTATAACATGAGTGAATTTTGAAATATTATTTCTTTTAAACAATGGAATCTATAGATCCATATCATATTCTTGTATTCAAGAAATCATGATTAGAATGTTACCCATGATTTAAAGGCTTTATTTTATTATCTGCATTTTTTCAATATTTTTTAAGTTGAAGGTTCCATTAGGTGAAATCATATGCTCTTATTTTTTTAAAAGTAATATATTTTATTATCCACTATTAATGTATTCAGTTTACATGTTTATATACCATTTAAACTCGTATTGTTTAACGAAACATTAGGAAAGTTTATTATATGTGATACTAATATTGAATATTTTATTGGATATGGAATATTCTATTCTGTATCAATATTTTCTAAAATTCATTAAAGAATGGGTTTTAATAAAAATATATTATTCCAAAAAATTTTATGATACTCCAACATCAATTTTAATGTATAAAAAAGTATATTACATTTTTTTCATATGATCTACCATTGACCCACTTTAAAAAATATTTTCTAAAATATTTTATTTTTTAAATTTAATACTCTCAAAAAATTTCCAATAATTTTTTAAATTATATTATTTAATGATGCATTTATATATTCCAATGTTTAAAAAAACATATTCTAAAATTATTTTATGGAATTATTGTTTTTAAAATTGATTATCTAATTATATTTTTTTTATCAATAAAATTTAAATGATATATTAATTTTATATATAACCCAAAATGACTAAAACCCTTGATTTCACCTATCATCCTCTAGGGGTATATTGTAATTAAACAACCCTTATTATTTATCTAGTCAGATTATTTTTTATCAAATATATTTCCATGGAACCCAATTCTTTTCAATTGGTTAATCAATTAATATAATAATTATTGGATATTTTTATTAGTTTTATAATTGTATTAGATTTCCATTTAAAGTGATCATTTAATGGTTCATGGAAAATTGTTTTGATGATAAGTGGTTATACAATTAAACAATGATGCGTGTTTCTATTATAAACTTATTATATGTAATTATGTTTAAATTCCTCCGTATTGGTCATTACACTTTCCATGTTATTATAAGAGTTATATGAAGATGTATTTTCATGATAGGAATTCCTTTTTATTTTTATTTCTATAATGGTTACTTTGATCATGATTGACATCACATGTATTTGTCTTTTTTATTCTCATGCATATTTCTTTTTATGGTGCTTATTCCATGTCACATGTTTTAGGATGTACATTTATTATTGGTATATATTATCATATTTCATACTCATGAACATATATTATTATAATATAACCTTATTCATATCGTATTATCATTAAATACATTCAATATTCAACGCTCATGAATTTTTCTTTACTGAGTATTTCAGACTGGCCTTCTAATGTCCCCTTTTTCTAAGGTAGTGATAAATGTTTTTAAAATGATTGACTATAATGTTTTCTATATGATATGATTTGGTCTTTTATCAACATACTAATTATCTATATATGTTTCTACCGAATTTTTTTACACAATTAGATAAATTTTATATTCTAAATGGTCCAAGGGTATGTAGGTGATCCATTTTTACATTTGATGATATATGATTCAGATTGTTTAAATTAGGACCCATTAATTTGTATAAAATCATGAAATATAAATATTATGTTTTCAGAACCACATATAGATGTATTTATTTGAGTTCAATCATAAATTTTAACGTTATTTTCTATGAAAGAAGCAGTCCTCATGGGCAATGAGTTAAAACTAAAAAGGAATTTCCTCAACAATATAAAATAGGATCATGAGGCTTTTTTGGATACCATTTTTTATAATATGATTACATATACATAATTTAAACTTTATATGTATATTTGAGATCAAGGATAGTCATTTAGTTTAAGGGTTAAAAATTATCCTTTGAAGAGAACTGTTATTTAAAAACATTTCTAAAAATTATGATATAGTCTCAAGAACCGTTTAGATAAACAAAATGTTTTATATGGTGTTTATAATCATGTAAAATCTAAATAAAAAGTGGTTGGGTAACCAATATATTGAAAAAAATATGAAATTTAGAATAAAGGATGTACGATATTTAAAATAACAAATAACTGTAGCATAAAACCCCCTAGATTTATAAGGTGTAAGAGGTTTTTTATTGGTGTCAATGAGAAATCGATCAAGATTATTAATTCAATAGAAAATAATATATATCGATAATAATTGAATTAAATATAATTTTGTGGGACATAATGTGAACTAATAACCAATAAATAATTAGAAATTACCTAAAAAAGGCCAAGTGATTTAGGACAATATTATGTGATTATCACAAGTGATGTAAAGTTTACTAATTACATGTTGGAGGGTACATTAATCCTATCAAAATTCATATCTAATTTTTTTATACTCTGCATATTCATTATTTTATTATCATCCATATTTTCCAAAGACATCAAATATTTCTCTATAACCCTAGTAAGGGGTTATTTATGAAAATAGTGTGTGGGAAAATTATTATAAAATGATTTGTTAAAAATTACATTTATGATTAATGGAAATACATAGTATGAATTTTTTTAATATACCAATTTTTTTTCTTTATTTATGTTCCTTTTTATGTATTGAATTTCATAACCTAATGAAAATATTTTTTTTCATTGACAATGATATTACGATTCATTAAGCTGTGGTGAAATATATTATCATTTAAAGGGGAAATTCATCATCTAAATCATGGATGGATCCCCCCAGTAGCTCTAAATAATGAAATTTCGGTACGTGAGAAAGATAAATAATTATTATTTAATAAAGAATAGATATTAAGAATATATTTTAAACCCATTATAAAAAAATTAATTTTATTATCATTTTGTTTTCTCAATCATACATGAGAGTAAAAACATGGTTTCACCATTGAACTGATTATAAATTCAATACCTACCTCTGAAATTAAATTTATAATGGAACCTTTCTAGTCATTGGCCTTGGTAAAACCATTAAAAAATCTATGTGATAAAGAATTTATATTCCATATTGTTTCACCATGGTGAGAACCAAATTTATTAATCAAATTTGTGTTTGGGTCCATGGGATTGTAAATTTATTGTAGATAAATAATTTTATTACTATAATGAATTTGTATTTATTAACATGTTTTGATAAATTATTTATCCCACATCAATAATCCCAATAAAGTTCAAAGATAAATATTTTCTATGGTCCTCATCAGCCAAGGATCAAGATGGTTAATATATCAAAGATCGTATTTCAAACAATGTAAAAGAATTATAATTTTATAGTGGTTTCTTTTAGATTCACAAATTCACACACCATTTATAAGTATCTGATTAATTGACTGTTGAATAATTAAATTGATAAAATTGTGGTTTTATTTAATGATGATATAATAATATATATGATTTCCTATGATGGGAAAATAAGTCACATGATAATTTTTATACAATCCCTAAAAAATTTGATTTTATAGTAAATATATTTATTTTGAAATTTTTCTTAATCATGTTCCATTTCATGGAAATATATCTTCTATGAATGGAGTATTGTTTTATCATTCATTGAAAATGGTATTCAACAAATGGAATACACCGAGGATGATAATTGTGACCACAATTTTACTTTGTTTATCATGATACATACATTAAGTTTTTCAAGAGGTTCCATTATTTTCCAACTTGTTAATGATGTCAACATTTAAAGGGTTTAAATTCAAAAGGTATATTTAATGTCAGCTCTATTTTGATGAGGTGAATCTGATGATGATTAATGAACCAGTTATAAATTTAACCTAATTTTAAGAGTTTTATTAATTATATATTAATATAATGAATAAATTATACTGTTTATTCAGTATATATAATTCTATGGTGATTATCGATACCTAAAATAAAATAAAAATGCATGAAAATAAAAAACATACTCAAGACCTTGAGATGATAGTTTGATTCAATAATTTAAAAATATATTAGAATAACTCTAATGTGGGAATCAATATATATATTGACCATACGATTTTCATGTATATAGTTTCTTATAATGATCTCAAAATGTGGAAAATTATTTTGTCAGAACTAGAAAAGGATTATAATTTCTCAATACATGACCACCCTATGAATTGAAACATGGTGGATGATGAGTTTATTGTAAGGGACTATAGAGTTTTGGCCATGATGAGGATTATATATGACCATATATAATGAGTTGTTTTAAATACGGATAATTATATTTAACAAAATTGATTGCATTATTCCATTTACATGAAATTGATACACCATGATAACTAGAAAATTTAGTGATTTCCAAGAATACATTAGAATGTTAATGTAGAAAATATGGGAAATTTACAAACATCATTTATACTGATGGGATGATTTTTTTGGGATGAGTTTATTGATTAATTTTATAATAATGTTTAAAAATAAATGGTTACGTGACATATAAATATGAAATTACACTATACATCCATTTAACACAACAATATATGGGCATTTACGAGATTATTTCTGAAGGGATGGTATAAAGGGTCAAATTTCATTTTTTATGACTTGATGCATTTTATTTCATCTCGTAATGTCCAAATTATATATTTATAAGAGACTCATGAATTCTATTCCAATTAAAATATATAATTCATACAATATTAAAATTTTCTTCCTCATTAGAGTCCAAAAAACTCTATAATGAGTGATGTTATATAGTCATAATTGATCTTTTTCTATGTCTATTCATTTTAATTAAAAAATAAGATATACCCCTTAAGAAACATACACCGATCTATATCAAAAGAAATAATGGGTTAAATAAGATCCTCTTTATGGGATTTCATATGGTGAACCTCATTTGAAATTGAAAATAATGTTGTATCATTAAGGTTATTTTAACAATAATAAAAATTAAAGCACCACCGGTTATACGAAGACTGGTGGGAAGCCTAAATAAGTGATTTAGACATTAATAGACACATTGAGAGAATGTTATCTTGAATTACAGTGTATATGGGGTGATTATTATCCTTTTAGAGAATTTTCAAGAAGTAATATTTTCCATTGAAACTACCAGATATCGTGATATTATGAATTATATTAGAAGGGAACTCATTGTCAATCTATTAGAAAAACGTTTGAAAACTAAATATAATTTTCTTGGAGATTATTTAGGATATTACTATAAATGTATGAACGATTACAGATCATGTTAAAGCACAAAAAAGAATAACAAATATTTATACTTCAAATCAATAGAATAACATGAAATTTAATGTGGGGGTCATGTAATATTTATTTTTGCCCATGGAAGGGTGTTATATAACATTGTAAAAATGGAATATTAATATACATGTACATTGGGACGATTTTTTTTATATTATTTAGAATTGCAACATAACAATTTGACCTGGATCCCAATCATTCAAAAGTAAAAATACATTCCATTTTCCTTTTTAAGGAAATGACTTTTAGATCAAATGCATGTTCTCACATCAACGGGAATAGAAATAGATGATGAATTTACTTATAAGAAATATCATGTATAGAATCATGACAATATAGATAATGTGTTATGGTATCAAAGACCTCGATTAGTTAAAATCCATTGGATAAATAAAAACAATAATGAATAAATTTGTGATAATGGAGAAGATATGAGGATGGAGTATCCAAATTTTTTGGTAGATGATATATACCCCAACATTGAAGTTGAAATTATTTATGGGAGAGACAGTAATAAAATCGACCCTACAATACTATGTAAAAAATATATCTTAAAATAGCATACATTGGGCATAGTAAAAAAACAATTATCGATGAATATATTTAAATGTAAAATTTATAAATTATATTTATAGATTTTAATATAATGTATTAAGTTTATTTTTTAATAATAAATATATTAGGTGTAGCTGAAATTTTGTGTTTTTTTCTAAAAACATTTAGTTTATGTTTAGATAAGTTTATTTAATTCTGCAACTCTTATGTCATTACTATTGTGTAAGAATGAACATAAAATCAGAAAAGTACATAATTAATAATGTATCTATTATTGTTTAACACAATGTGTTTGGAATTTGTTTTTCAAAAAATAAATCCAACAACTAATTACATTTGAACTACATAAAAGGTTACTTCTTAAAAATGGTATTTTTTTGTTTTTAATATCAAGTATCTTAATTATGTTACTTGAATTTAAATTTATTTGAATAACTCATACATTTTATTTTTCATCTAATAAGTGAATATATTTTATTAAAATTTGTATTTGACAGAGTTTTTTTCATATTAAAAATTTAATTTCAAAGATGTTATTTTCAATGAAATATTTTTACACAATTAATTTATATTATTTCAATATTTATATTCTACTCCATTAAAAATTTAGTTTTTTAAAATGAATATTAAAATTTGAAATCATATAAATAAAATTTGGAAGAAATATAAATTTATATTTTTCTTATTGAAATTCACAAAAAATCTGAAATTAAATTATACTAAAACTCGAAATAGAAAAGATGGAATCATCTATAGTAAACTATTATAATAGGATGTTATCCCCACACCTATATAAAAATAGAATAGCAGAACCACATGTATAGTTTTCATTGGAATAGTCAATACTAATAGATTGTAAAAACGATTGGTGTATAGAATTATATTCCATAGGTTTTTAAAAAATATTTGTAAATTCCATCCTATACTAATGGTTTTTAATAACCATTGGTATAGGTTCATCATATAACACCCTTGACATCCACTCTGATAAAAAACACTCATACCCACAAAATTTGCAATCACCTTAGTAGAAACATCCCCTCTCTTCTCTTACATCAATCCCCATTATTTCAATGATTTTTTATTTTGCTCATCTATAAAATATTAATATTGAGTTTTTAACCCTTTATATCATTATTCAAGTTTATTTTATTTCAATCTATGTATAATTAAATAACTCTAATCTTTCTAGGTCACGGTTCATCCAAATTCTTTTTAAAAAAATATAATATTACATTAAAATTTTAAAATAAATAATTAAAAATATTTTTATTGTAGATATAAATGCTTTTAAATTTATTTATTTCTGAATTTTTCATCAATAAAAATTAATTTTTTAATAATATATGTCAATAAATTATGTAATGAATTAATATAGTAATTTATTGGTTTTTTTATTTATTAGTGATTATTAAATATCATGTGATTATATATAATAATTTATGACGGAGAAATTGGATACATTGGTAGTATATTGTGATAGAAGAATTGTAGTTGATCCATATAAAATTGTTTTTGATTTTATTTATGTTTTTATGTTGTGTTTTAAGTTGATATGTCACTCCTATGTTGTAAATATTTTAGGGATGCAGTTCTCCCAAAAAATTTGAACCATATTGAGATTGTGATCCCCTGAAAATATGCCCCATGTATATGGAACTCCCATATAAATATAAGTAAAATTAAATGGTTATCACATTAAAATATTGCAGAAGGACATGAAGATCTAAATGATATGTTATTTTTCTCGACCATAACTATTTTTGTACAAAACCCAAATCCTTGTATTAATACATTATTATGAGATATTATCATAAAACATTCTTATTTCCTTTATTATATTCACATAATATAACTTTTCATTAATTAATTTGTCACCTATGTTAATTATTATATAATTTTTGATTATTAATTAATATCTCTATTTAATTTACAATGTATGAATATGGAATAGATTTTAGAATGTATTTTAATTTTTTATATTCATCTAAATTAGCTATAAAGTGGTGTTTTATATGAAATTATTTTTTCAATTTATATTAAATATTTTAATATACTATTGAAAATATTATCTTTTTCTAATGGTATTCCTTAATCATAATTAGAATATTATTTAAATGACACAATTATTCTAGGTATATTAATTATAATTCCTTTATATGTGCCCCTTTCAATAAATATTAGGAAATAGATTGGAATATATGTTTTTAGTGTGGATGAATTGAAAACCATCAATGAGATGGTTAAAAGATAATTATTTGATTCTTATATATTTTAATAATAACTAAAATAACTATGTAATAGTTTTATTTCAATCATGCCTATAACTAATTTATTTTAATAGATAAGAATATATAATTCAGTTTAATCCTAATATAATTTACCATTTTCAAAACATATGTCCACTCTATGTGAATTTATTTTCATAGATGAAAGAAAACATTTGAGTTAGTGTATGACCATTGGATATTACTATTACATGAATACATGAGATAAAATATTCATTCATCTTGAATATTGGATATTATTTCTCAAAAAATCATAGAAATCATATATATTTATATTCATTTTTTCTTTCTCCTTTATCACTCGTTGGATATATTTTTCGTATTTTACAATTAATAGTTTCAATGTTTTTTTCGGATTGAATTATTAAATATATATATATATATTGCATTCTATGAAAGATTTTGATGAAATTCAAAGGAAGTGACTGTTTAATAATGATCGATGACCACATGATCTTGGGATACAACCTTTATTCCCTTAGTGAGTATAATAAATGTTATATTAGTCTTATATACTATATTTTATTTTATGTTTTTATTATAGGTCAAATTTATTTTACGTACAATCATCAATTCCAATGTTAACCTCTCCTCAACCTTCTAGTAGCGGTTGGTAACATGGATAATAAAGAGGGGTTCAATAAGAGATTAATGGAGAACCCATTGTACCCTTTCACTTCTAGACCCACCAATAGACTTCCAATACCCTACAATTATTACTCCTGTGCATCATCCATTAGGTATGCTTCCATATTTTCCTCCATCATCATCTTATTTATAATCTATTTCTCATATATCATTCGATATCCAATTTTATATCTTCGATCCTTCAATATTTATTTTTCCATATCTATGATGCTTATATTTCAGACTATTGTCCATCTAGTATATAATGATTGTGCTACATGGGATATCACACAACTATGTCATGAATACCTAGTGCATTCATTGGAATATACACATCCTTTATAGGATACTAATTGAGAACAACCCATTAATACATCAAATCAAAATGATCAATAATGGTCATGTTTTATTACAATGGTGTAAAAACATGTCATATAATTTTTTTGTTCTAGGAATTAATTATACTTTATTATATTTTATTATTAATTTATTTATTCTAATTGGATACATGGGTAACCTCATACATGTAAATCCTGGAACCTGTAAAAAGCATCGGTATATTAAAATTAAAAAAAATGATAGGTGAAATTTAAAAAAACTGTAATTTCTATGGAAAATATCTCCTTGTACAATGTCCACACCATTGTGCCACAAAAATAATTGATTCATATTAGTAATAGGTTCATCGAGAAGCATGCGATGAGACATGGGTGGAAAATTTGTTAAATTGATATCAATATTATTATTTTCAATAAATGAATAAACATAACCATGACAACATCAATATAAATTTACTATTATTCCACTTAATATGGTTGCATGATTTATGGATGATTCAGAATTATGGAAATGAAATTATCTTGATTTATATATTGGTTAGAAGAGTAGAGTCGACTCTGAGTTAGTGGGTGTACCAAAATTGAACGACTATCCAATAACACAATACAAAGAAAATATTGTATATTGGAAGAGTAATGAAATTACGGTATTCAAAATAAAAATTAATGGTTTTTATTGAAATATTAATTTATATTAAAGATATTTATTTCTTAAAGGTGTGTTGGATAAAATGTTAAATGATGCTATGATATATATGTACACATTAGTGTGCACTAAAATGTAGGAGCTTGAGAGCCATATGGTAAAGTAACCATCACTTCCATTTCAGTTCTTAAGTTTTATGGCCTATTTTCATTCACTCTTGGAACATTTAAACCACCACTAAAAATAATAATAACCTCTATTATTAAAATTTATATTTATATTTCTCATGATTTCTAATATGTTTGGAAAAAATAAATTCTTCTTTTTATTTTTAAAATTCATAAATATAGTATAACTTATCATTACATTATCATTAGTACACTTTTAAATTTGTAATAAATGTCTCCCAATAGTTAGAATAGTTTCCTTTCAAAAAACTAATAATATAAAAAAAATCATGATATCTTCCTTTGAAAAATAATAAAGATATCATTATCTCTATGTTGATTTCTTCTAAACAACACATATTTTATCCATTTTTAGTACCAAAAATTTCCAAATTTCTCATATTCACCTTTGAGGAATTGGTGAGTTCCGCAATTATTTTTCCATTAATATATATATATATATATATATATATATATTAAGTTTTACCATATAGTTTTCATATAAACAACATAATATAAAAAATATTTTTATATAATACACGTAAAACGTTTCTTTCAGGTGATAATGTATATATATATATTGAAGGTTTAAATCCATCCATGATAATTGAATGAGTAATTTATAGTAATTGAATGTTAAAAAGTCCTTAAATGGAATGACAACTACAGTTATCATATTTAAAAGACTAAACTTGTTTCACTTTGAGAATATAAATATTTGTCTCATATCATCTAATTTCTACATCATGCCTTTATTTTTCCAAAAAAAAAATATTTAGACACATTTAATTTACAATTAAATTAGAGTACTCCCCCCCCCAAATTATATTTGTTATCTAATGCATAGAGTATTAATTTATAATATGTTGTCATTTTTTCAATTCACTATCATCTCTATCGTTTTATTATTATTTTTAAATTTATTATTTTATAATAACATCAAATGTATATTTTTTATATATTTTTAATATTAAAATTTCATTGAAATCATAAATATTTCATTCTCATTAAAACATTCCAAATATTTCTATTTAAAAATTTTCCAATTTTTATATTCAATTATTTTTTAATTATAGTACTCAAATTCTCATAAGTAGTTAAACACGATCCTATAAAATATTAATTTTTTATACTAGAATATTATTTAATATTACTATATTAATTCGCCACAGTAATTCTTCAATATTATAATATATTTTATTTCAATTGAATTTACACATAAAAATTATTATCTTTATCCTCATTTTCCTGTAAATACATGAAATGCTAATATTGTGGAACATAGCCTCTATTTGTTTCACAAAATAATTCCACAATATTATTTTATAAATACATCATATTCTTGACATTTCTCATTATAAAATGGTTTATTCCCACAATACTCACATTGTCATACACTATGACATGAATTCCTTACTATGGTGTAACACCATATGATAGTTCTTATTTCATAGGGAATTTTAAAATGGTCATCATCTCACACCCCAACTATATTCTTCATATCTCATTTGGAATGTGATTTAATTTTTTAAAAGATATTTTTTATTTAATAGAATAATAGATACATTATGTAATGAATTAGTATCCACTTAAAATGTAAATTGTAATTCATAAAAAATCATATACTTTCTTAAATGGTTTAATATTATATGTGTCTTTTGTTACTCAAACATAGAAAGTATATTTTTCAATTTATAAATAAACATTCAAAAACATATTATTTTAAATAATCTCATCTAATAATTCATAGAATTTGAATTCTTTTATTTAATCATTAATATACATTAAAAAAAGTCTTTACCCAGGTGCATAAAATAATTTATTCAAACATAAAACTATAATTATATAGTTATTGTAATAGAGGTACACTATACTCTCCCATAAATTAATATTATTCATAAGTAATGAAATAACACATAGTTTAATTCTTGGGTAGTATACATTTATTTAGAAAATTTTTCAGGATACTCAAGAGTATTATTTTTCATGTAATATTTATATTGAATTTACCTAAGGAAATAATTTGTTATTTTAAAATATATAGAATAATTTCATGGATAATCTTAGAGAAAAATTACTTTCCCATTTTCAATTAAATTTAAAAATTCATAATTTTTAAAAATATTAACATGATGTCTCAACTAAACTCAAAAAATTTTAATCCACCCAAAATCAATACATGAAATAGAAAATAATATCTAAAAATTATCAAACATCCAAAAAAAATCATTTAAATTCAAAAATATTATAGAAATGATTTATTTTTAATTAAATAATGATTTCTATTGCTCAATAATTAGTCATATTTTCCCAAAAATTATTAATAAAAAATTTCACATAAATTAATCAATAATAAAAATAGAAATTATCTCATAAAATCACATCAACAATAAATTCAAATTGAATATTATGAAAAAAATAAAAAATATAAATGAAACTACTTCATCCTATCAATCATTATTTCCATTATTTTATTATTGATTTAATATATAGTGTTATACAACATGGTAATTTTATGATGTTTCCCAATAATCATTGGGTTCTTCAACACCACAAAATATATATTGACAGTCTTATTTATTGATAAAAAATAAAACATCATCAAAATCAATTAGGATCATATGTTTTTTTATCATCAATGCTGTGAATTTTTTTTGTAATAATAATAATTTTAACATTCCTCTTTTATCTAAAATTTAATAAAATAAATGTATATATTTATACTTATTAATTATCATTGATCCTATAAAAAGAATAAAAAACTTCTTTTTTATATATTCTTGTTTATCTATGATTCCCCTTCCCATTTGTGATATGTATTATTCTGTCTCACTATTCTATTTGGTTATTAATTATAGATTAAATATATGTCATAAGGACATGATTATGTTAAAAAATAAAATATTATTGACTATTATATTTAATTTTCAATGATGTCATTCTTATAATGACATGATTTGGGATATTAAAATTCAGTTAAATATTTAATAAAATGGTTTTATTTTTAACATTACAGATGGTGGAATTGATTATTAAAGGAAATATAAATCAATAAATTTTTTTTCCTATAGCTTAATGAATTTTTATAGGATTGTGATAAAACACATAACACAAAAACACATTTTATGTCTAAAATTGTGAATTTGAAATTTTAATATTTATTTTTTAACTAAATAATTATTTATATATATAGGAGTGTTCTATGTAACCTTTTGATTACATAAATGATGAAATATATTTTTAAAAAGGTTATTTTCCCTAGGAAATAGGTGATGATCTGCATGGTTGACTCTATTAGAAATTTATAATAGTATCATACCCAAAAATTATTGTCCCACTTTATGTTTTAGTTCATGTAGAAATCATTTGGAACATGCTTGGGTAATGGGAGAAAATATTGGTACAAAGGTTGAATAAGCTAAAATATAGTTTTGTAAAATAGTGAATGTAGTCATAAAAGAAACATCGAATTTATAAAATATATAGAAGGCTTTTTTTCAATAAATTACACTTGAAACTATCATGTTTTTTGATAAAAAACATATTGACAATGAATTTTTAATATAATGCAACTAGTGTTGGTGATGTTTGAAAAAAGTGGTTTTTGGGACGATGAAGTTCATGGAGATAGTGATGTAGAAAAAATTATGATCATGAATATAATAATTTGTAATATTTTGAAGATGATGGTGATGATAATGAGTATTATAAAGATGAGGGAGATATTGAAACACTCCATTATTTATTTTACAGTAAAGAAACAAGTATGGTTGGTGATTAATGAATAGAATTGATTGATTGTGTGGATTATATATATAAGTTATATTACTATATATGGGCCAAAACATATTGATAAAAATGGTTATATTACAAATATAGTATATTTTAAAAGTACTAAATATGTATGATGGATTATGTTTTGTTTATTGGATCAGGAAGTGGTGATGGCTGGGTTAGTTGTGGGTGTTTCGAAGGTGAAACTACACAAACAGTTCTATAAACTACTAGTATTCAACCTAATTGTACATAATTCTGAAACCATTGTTTCATGAACTATTGGTATAAATATATACAAATGCCTTACATAAAAATTTCGGTAATTAATATTTTCAATTGGTAATGATCTTTTACTACTAAATACGTTATTTTCAATGCATATGTGTATGTAAAAAACATATGAAATATTCAAATGTTTTGCTCTTGTGACTTAGGTTATTTTATTATATCTTGATTCATGATTTTTGAACATCTAAGATTTATTCCATCACTTATTATCATGATATATGTTTCGAAGGCCATGAATTTTAGTTTTTATTCTCTTGTTCTCATACCCTTATTATTATTCTCTATGCATGTGATCATTTATATCTCTCTTTATCACCCTTACATAGCACCATTGATATATATTTTTATGTTTCCTTTCTCAAATTTATCTATAAATTAATTACATATGATATTTTTATGAAATGATCTTGTTATAAAAATATAAAGGGAGAGGTTGTGGATAAATTGTCAATGAGTTGTTTATGTGTCCATGATTCCAAATGAACTATACCTATATTATTAGATCTTGTATATTTGGTTTATATAATTAATATAAATCTTAAAATATATACTTTCTACATATGAAATGTATGGTTCTCTATAATATCATTTTTATTAATAATTAATATTAAAATATTTAAAAATTAATCACCAGGGATAATGGTAAAATACATTACGATGGGGTAAAACATAAAATATTTGGTCTATAAGAAACCAAAAATATATCCAAAACTTATTTATTGTTAATATTTTTTCTTATATAATATTTGGTACATGAATGAGCTATTTTGGATATACATCCATTTTTAAATGTGGGTATAATATTCTCATTTCATGATGTCCAACTGTGTCCTCTCATCCACTTATAAAAGGGTACTTCCTCTCCTCTCCCATTAAAACATTCATGGACTTATATTTTGACTAATAAAATTACAAATATATTCATTATATCTAATATCACATCCTATAGGGGTTATTATTATTAAATAACTATCTTATGAAGGCATTATGTGTAAACCAAAAGCGATTATCTAAAAAAAGATATAGTTTGTTACAATTTTTTTAATTTCTTAAATTGTCTAATACTCTTCAACCATTTTGATATAATATAATATGTATATATAATTTAGTGATAATTATTTTTGTTTAATTTCATTATATTTATCTATTTTTTCCATTATTAATTGGTTAATGAAGCCTCTAAGCATGTGTTTGGCGGACAACCAACTTGCGAACTGATGTAATTCATTTTCCATAAACACATATCATAGCCAAAGATAATGTTGTATTTAAGGATTATAATTGATATATTTAAAAATTTATACCCCTAGAATTATAATATCTCAATTACCTTCTATATTTATATTATTTTTTAAAAGGAAAACGTTTCTCATACATACATGTTGACTACTGCCACTATGAAATGATTTGACTCATTTTCAATTAATATGTACCTAGAAAATAACATGTTTATATTTAATATATATATATATATATATATATATGTGATATCTATGACATAAAAATGATTATTTAATGTGATTTATTACTTACTTTTCTTTTAAACTATCTGTTTATAAAATGGAAACATCATTAATGCTTATGTATGGTATACCGCCTCCATGAATGATCTAATTCATTGTTTATGTCCAAAAATAATGGATTACACTAAATATAAATATAATTAATATATATGACATTAATATAATTATTATGATTCATTATATAATTTAAATATGAAAACATTTAGAGGGATAAAATGACCAAACCAAATCATTCCACAAAAATGAAGTAGTTATTACCTAAAAAGTTATTCGAACATATAATAATAAATAAACAGGTGATAAATGGTCATGAGTAAATAATATATGGGAATTTATATATGTTTATTTTCTGTATTAATATATAATAAATAAATTATTCTTATTAATGAGTTTTTATTATGGACAATGTATAATGAGATGTGTTGTAAAGGACTTTTATCTCAAATTGCCTTTTTTTGGCATCACTGTAACCTTTTTCACATATATTATTTTTTTAAGGTATATATACATCCAATTATAAATTTTATATCACTAATTTATATAATTGTAACTATATTTAATGATTCAAATTAAGTTATTCATTCATGGGGCAGACACTTCAAATTTTACGATAACTGGTAGGGGTCATTCATCTCTTTTTCATTCTATGGGACATATGATGTATTCACAACTTGATTATTCTTTGTGGGGTATTTAATAACCATGAATTAATTTTAATATTATTATGATAAAAATTATGGGATATAAATATCAACATAAGGTCCTTTATTTTATGTGGGCATTGTTCTAAAAATTACCATTTTTACAGGGTTTTATATTACAATCAAATTATTTATCAGGATTGTTTAAGATTGATCTTTATAGGTTGATATATTATAATATATCTTTCATGAACCACAAGTATATAAATATAAATTACTTTTTTGTGTTGAATAATTTTATCCAATTCATTATCCTTAATTTGAACTAAATATACAAATTTTTTTAAATAAAATTCATGATTTTACTCTTTGATCGATCATGATTGTTAATACATGTCCATGTTTTCCAAATATTATTTAAATGAAGTTTTAAATAATATGAAATTAATTTTCAATGAAATTTGTACCATGTTTGGTCATTTTTATAAATTTAAATGGATATTATTATTATTTTTTAAAATATACACATTTTACTATTTAACAAAAAAAATAATGGAATGTTTTTTTAATGAGTACGGCATGAATATATTATTCATCCATCATCACTAATCAATTATTTGAATAAAAAATTACATTTTTTGAAATATTTTTTCAATAAAAGTTTTTCCTTGATATTTGGAAAAAAAATATTTTAATTAATTGTTTTAAAAAATTAATGGATATTATCATCATTAGTATTTCAGTAGTATTTTAATGGAATTTATATTCATCATTGACCACAAAATTTGGAATTTCTAATTTTTAACTGGATATATAGTCTAATGGTACAATA
Organism: Viscum album; assembly: GCA_963277665.1. Lineage (NCBI taxonomy): Eukaryota > Viridiplantae > Streptophyta > Magnoliopsida > Santalales > Viscaceae > Viscum > Viscum album. The sequence goes on along the minus strand of OY728151.1, from coordinate 897,264,246 downwards.
ATTATTCTTTCTCTAGATGGTTTTTTGTTTATTTTTATGTTGAAAATTTATATTTGATTCCTATTACATTTCCTTGGGTATTTATATGACAAAAACATTAAATATTTCTGAAGACTATTTCTTTTCTATGGTTCTTACAATGATAAATACATATGAAACCCATTTATATTCATGGGTTATAATATAATTATTTATTTATGATCCCATGGAATAAAAATGTATATATTCTATAATTATTATGTTATAATTATCCCGATAATGAATTAGGTAATAATTTATTTTTTATAAAATCAAAGAGTACAATAGAGGTTATTGAAAACATAAAAAAAAGGGACACAGTAGGTTACAAAAATCCCAAAAACAAGAGTTTATAGAAGTAGTTATATGATTCCTATATCAATAGGGCACATGAGAGGTTATCCCAAGACTAAAATAAGATACATGTTAGGTTATCCTATGTTCGAATAATGTACACAAGTTATCAAATGCCTTACATGATATGATTGTATTAGTGGGGATTCATGAATTATTTCTTTTAGTATTCTTTGAATTTCACAAATATATGTCTTTTGTCCCATCTTATATTATCAGGGATTATTTACATTGATTCCACAGGGAGACTTTACATATGAAGATAAATAATTTATGACATGAATAACATTTTTTTCATGATATGTATTTTATATTTATCAATTGTTACTCTCATGTTCTCCTTACATTATGACCTTGTTATGTTGATATTACCCTTTTATACACATATTTATCATATGAGTTCAATATTTTTTATAATTACATTTTTATTGTTATGTAGAAAGGCATTATGTGTGATGGGTGTAAGAAGGGTGCTTCTTATGATGAAAATTGTTGAATAAAATATAAATAAATTATAAACCACCTATTCACATATCCATGTTTCTAAAGGCACTACATCTAAATGATCGGTCTATAGATCATTGTCTAATGTACTGAATATTCAGACATTAACATTTAACATATTTTTGTGAGTGGTTTTCATTATTAAATTTTATATCAATGTAATATTAAGTAATCAATTATAAGAATCGATAAAAAAATTAGTGAGATATATAGGAAAAATCATCTGTATAATTCCATGTATTGAAAAATCCCATATAATTCTTTAGAACAATATATTGAGCGGTTTCAATTAGTTTTCATATTTAAATACATTATAAAATTTTATGTGTCCCTAGATTAGTTGTACATAGTTTAAGAACACCAAAATTGGTGCCTTTTTTAATTTTATTGGATCGATACATTGTGAAAAACAATGGGCTTTACTGTACACCTAGACAGACCCTCCTAAGGATATGTTTTCAAATAAATAAAATCATTATTATCAACAATTAATGATTTTAATTATTAATATAAAATACCTAGTTTACTCCCATGGCTGAATATATAGAAAATCGTATAACTATATTTTGATATTTTATGAATTATTTTTCATTATAGAAAACTATAATCAAATAATCATGAAATTCAGTTAAAACTTTTTGGTTTAGTAGTGGGGTTAAAGATAAATCAATTGTGTTTGGGTGGTAAAAAGTATGATCAATAAATGATGTATATTATTTTATATTAGTTCTATAAATTCTCTAATATAGAGATATGAATATTTAATGTTAATATTTATCATAAATATTCAAATGTGGAATTTATGTACTAAGAAATGAGTCGTATGATGATCTCATCTCATATATATGATTACTCTGTTATTTAATTTTTTGGTAAATTGTGTTCTAAAAAACATGTTATTCTCCATCGATTTGAATTTCATGTTATAATAATCAGGAATTTAAATTATAAACAACAATTAAAACTCATTTTCATAGAAAATGATGGCATTTTTGATATTCCATTGAAACCTATTATCATCAATAAATGTGATGATAAATATACACATATAGTTGACATCAAATCCATTATATTGGTCATGACTCATATTTAATAGTGGTTTATATCATCAATAATTTTGTAGAAAATCAATATCAATTATGGTCCTATTTTGAGGTAGTTTAATTATACCCTTCTATAAGTGTATAAAATGTTATACAGAATTGTGGTTTCGTGTTCTCAAAAAATCTCACACCAAGTGCAACAACAATTTTTATGACTGTCTATATATTATTCCCCATTGAGTTTCAATAATTGAAGAAATAAAAATATGAGAACCATAATAAGGGATTTACTAAGAGTATATTCTCATAATGGGATGTACGTATCATTTATGTTAATAGGATATATGGATAAATTCATCTCTATAATGATTATCGAGAGCTAAATAAGATCCCTATCAAGAAAAAGTATCCTCTACGACATATTTATGACTTGTTGGATCAACAATTTAGATCTCATTAAATTTTCATATTAATGTTACATATAGATATCAAAAATTTATGTTCAATAAGGATGATATATATTTAAAAAATTATACATGGAATGGTAAATATGAATATAGAATGACTCCTTTTTGTATCACTAACTAACATGGTATCCTTGTGGATTCAATGAATAGAGTTGTCACATGTCACATTGAATTTTTTAGGTTTTCATTTATAGATAATATTATTATATATACAAATAGAATCAAATTTAATTAAGATCACATTTTCATTTTAATAATCACTATCTAAAATGACTATCTATTTTAAATTTTACAATCTGTGAATTTTGTCTACATATAGTTCAAATTTTGGGTCATATTATCACAAGTGTCGGAAAATATATGTAGTCATCAATAAAGATAGTTCATTAATGTTTTCATGGACTAATCATTATGACTGATATTAAACGTTTTCATTGTTTTCTAAATTTTATCAATGGATTATAGAAAATTTCTCAGGGCAAGTCAATTAACTCAACGATATAATGAGGAAAGGATCCATGTTCCTTAAAGATGATTAATGTGAGGAAAATTTCATGTAAATGGATTGGTTGTTAGTTAGCTCACATGGGATCAATGTTTTTTTAATGGATTATAAATTTTAATCTATATAAATGCATCCAAAATATTTTTTGGGATGAACTCTTAGGTAGAAAGATATGGTGATATCTTATTCCACAACAAAATGGAAGGTTCATGATAAAAATATTGAAAATCCTGATTTTGATTTTGCAGCCATAACTTTTTCAATTATAATATAGTGGAATTATCATAACAAATTCATGTTTCACATATATACTGATAAATATTTATTAAAATATATATTTACATATAATTATGTGAACATGCATCATAGATGTTGATTGGATTTTAAAAACTGTTATAACTACTTTATACATTGTCAACCTAGGAATGTGGACATTTTTGGATGATACATTGAGAAAAATGGAACAAGAAATATAATATACAAAAATGATAAAAATGAATTAATATTTATAAATTTTAAATTTATGGATATATAAATAGGTCTTAAAGGGAAAATCATATATTTCTCAAATAAGTGTTATACAATTGATCCATTGGAAGATTAAAGAGGTGAAAACTAAAAAATTAATACCACAGAAGACAGTCAGAAATGTTCATGAGTTTAAAATTGATTATGATGTAATGATATGGTCTAAGAACCATGTATAAATTATTTCCAAACCTTGTTTGATAAATAGACTTATTTTATAGGTTATAGTACATCATTACCTATTAAAAATTGATGTAAAAATATGTCTAGAGATCTGAAAGTCTATTTCTAGTGGGATGAATTGACGAGTGATATTATAGAGTGTGTATCTCATTGTTTGGTATGTTAGAACACTTCATAATATTCATGGAAAATTTACCTCTATATTTTATTTCCACTAAATAATATAAAATAGTTTTAGGTTCCATTTATTACCAAATTCAATTAGTCTTGATCAAAATTTGAGGATTAAAATGATGTTCAAGGAATGGATTCAATAAGATCTAGATTAGGAATTTAGTTTTATTATTTTATATAAAAATTGTAGATAATTTTCGTCAGAGAGACCCATTCATAACCTAGAGCATATTCTAATATCATTTTCTAGGGCTTCCAAAGGATGTTGGGATCAACACGTTCACCTTGTTGAGTTTTCATACAATAATAACATTCATTCTATTATTATGGTTTCACGTAATCAATAACTCCTTTAAAATATATGTAAAAAATTAGTATGCAAATAATTTAACATATTTCCCTTTTATAATAAATTTAATTTTTATAGCTTACAAAAATGTATTATTGAGTAAGTTATCAATGCATTAAACACCTAATTAAAACAAAACACTATTTAGTCACAATTTTCAAAGTCCATTAAATACAAACACTCATATGCAAATTATATAGTTAATTTATATGTTCTATATACTATAAACTATTTTTTATGTTTATCAAATATATTTTCTGGACATAAGTCCATAATGAACTCAAAATTACCCATAAAAACATATATTTTTATAATTCAAATGTTAAGCCTTTTAATTGCGTACCTACATTAAATATATATTTTGTTATATTTATAAATATAATATGAAAAAATTAAATTAAATTATGAATTATAAAAATAATAGTCATGTTATGAATTTTTTTTTTGTAATTTTCATATGAAGTCTTATTTTTTGATGAATAATGAAAAATACCAAATTTTAATTCAAAAATGATTTTATTATAATTTATTTACAAGAATAAATTATATATCAAATTTTTTCTAAAAATAAATTATAAAAGTTATACATCAATAAATCATATTTAGGTCATTAGAATCATTATTTTAAAATTGGATAAAATAACATTGCAATATTTTGAATGGTTTTTCATTAAAACTATACATTGTCATCCATTATGCTGGATAATATTTAAACTCATTTATACAACTTTGGTGATTTCAAATGGAGAAAAAAAAAATCATATTTTGAGTAATAATAATTTATAAATTATAATTTTTTCAACATAGTTTGATACCAACAAAATTAGAAAAAGTGGTTAAAATTAATTATATTGATTTTTTGGAAAACTAACATAATAAAGTACAAAACCACAACCATAAGAGCCAAAATGACATATGAATTTTTTCTAAAATACTTTTAATGAACATATATTTACCTTATATTAACATGGATCATATTTTTGTACATTACTAGAGATACTTTTCATCGAAAAAATGTGGGTGGAAATCCCTCTTTAAAAAATAAATAATAATGCCACTCGTACACTATAAAAAACCCACCCTCTCAGATCCTCACACTATTAAATCGATTTATATTGGAAAAATATTCTAAAATATTCTAACAATATCTATCCCCATATCCTTGAATCCTCACATTGGGTATAAATTTGTCTAAGGAAGCCATTTAGGGAAAACCTATATGATTTTTCTGAATAAGAGGTAACATCCTTTCCCAATCTCTTTTATTTTATTTTCATTATTGAACTCTTAAAATGTTATTGTTCGATTCCTATAAAATAATATAAGTATACATAATATAATGATATTTTTAATGTTAATGAATCAACCAACAGCTACACACACAACTTTTAATGGGTAATGAACTTCATATTCTTGCATGGTGAACTACAACCTCATGAAACGATGATTATTCATTGTTACATTACCACCTCTCATGGATGGAATTATGAAGGATCCACTATTTTTATATGATATATATATATATATATTATATTTTTAATTTATTTTTTCTTTCCTATTTATTTTAATATATATAGACTTTTTCAATCCATTTTATGTAATTATGATGACATCATTTGAGGATGTGTGGACTACCACATCCTCAATGCGATTTGATTTCATCACACAATATAAAGAACATAAAAGGGATACTGTTATTTAAAATATGTAACATATATTACATATATATATATATAATTAAATGATACACAAATTACAATATACATACTTATAATTTAATTTTTATTTTTTTAATTTGTAAAGAAATAATGGTAATGGTCATTCAAATGTATGACCTACCACCTCCATGAAAGGTGCATTTCATTTCCTAATTAAAAATTTTATGCATTATAATAAATACTTACAAAATGAATTTATTTTATATATAAACCATGGTTTTATTTTTGGTTATTATTAAATCATGATCTATGTAATATGAACAACAAATACCAATTCAAACCATACTTGAAAAACTGGGAAATTATCCAAAAAAAAGTATAAATAACAATGTATTTTTATCAAACATGTAATAGTATATTATCATAGGATAATATATGATATCATAAAAAAATTATTTTTGAATTATAAGTTAGTAACATTTTCAAACAGCTATTGATGATGTTAACGATAATATAGAAATTTAAGATATGTTCAGGGATTATTGACTCTCATATCATTCGATGATGCATGATATATTATCACCACTTAATTAATTTTTGAGGTGCATATACTACCCTTTTGAAATATTATATCATGAATACTTTTATCATCCTCGTTTTTATTCCATTTCTATAAATTATCTCATCCAAGGGGTTCTGACATGAAAATTTCTATGTGCTAAAAGTTATCGTTGCAATATCACCTTCTTTTATGACTATTCATATTCCCTTTAATGAATATCATCCTTATGATAATTGTTAAGGTAAAATAAATTTTTATGAAATATATATTTTCTTAATAAATGAATATTATTATTTCGTATATTTTATTACATTTTAATTTTTGGTGTTTATGTTGATAGTTATTTTAATAGCAATAAATTATTGGTAAATTGATATATTTTAATTATTATTTATATTTGATATGGAACATTATTCATGATTAACATAAATTAATCGATATATGATGAATGCATAGGATTGTTATGATTTTGGTAGGGCACTATTATAGATAACCACTTAATGCATTAGTTATCTCATGAGGAGAATCAGTTGGAAACGTTAGATGGGTTTTTACACGATAAGTTGAAACGACATGTCAATGGCCTTGATGTTAACTTTATTAGGTACCTTGGAAACATGTAATCCAATAATTATGAATTTCCCTCAATTATACTCTGTTGCTAATTTTCCATGAGATTTTATCGTTACATATCATTGGGTAGATTGTAAAATCAATTTATTGATAAAATAGAATGTGTATCAATTTCATACATTACCATATTGTTTTTTCTTATCTAGTCATTTTTATGAAATTTGTTATCATTTATTTACATTGACTTATTTATAAATTTCTTAAATTAATAATTTTTCTGATTTTTTTACCCTTAACAAGAATTTAATCTCACTATTATTTTGTTTCCTATCCCAATGTAAAGAAAAATTATTCATTCAATTAGATTTATATGAAGTTGTTTATTTCATTTTATTTTTGAATCATGTTTTATTTTCTATTTCCTGATAAAACTTTTGTATCATGTATGGAATCAGGTTTTTCAAAAAACCTTAACTAATTGGTTCTTCATGTTTTGATTTGTTGTAATTATTTAAATGTAATAAAATAATCCACCTGATCTAGGCTATCGAGGGTAATTTGTAACTATTGGTATCATAGGAATTTTAGTAGAATCATGGAAATCTAGATTCAAAAAATAAATAAATTTCATAAAATAACCATAAAGTTGAATTTGAGGATAATTATACAATAAAATCCTAGACTATTGTTATGTATTATATTATGTGGGTATATCAAGAAATACATCTCTATATATATAAAACATGTTGAAATGGATCTAAAATAGATATACCTAGGGGTAACAACTCTGAAATGATGTGTCAGTATTAATATAGTTTATGATAGTACACACCAACATTTCTAACATCACACTCGGTTTCACACACCTAGTGGATACATGTAGGATAATTCACATTATTTTTAAAACCCCATATAAATTATTTAAAAGGAATCAACTACCTAAAAATATATCATTTATGATTCTATGAATTAGGATGCATAAATTTATGTCATGTTCTATAAAATATTTGAATTGAATATTGTGCTTTTTTAGTAAATGTAGTATATTATATTGTTAAAAGATGGTTATTAGAAGGATGAAAGCAACAAATAATCATGCAAAATATAATCATTTTACTAATGAGAAAACAAATATATATGGTATTATAATATGGAAATTCATTGATATTTTGGGAATATTATCCTTGTTATGAAAAATAAACATTCCAAAAAATAGTTATGTAGTCAACATTGATAATATCCTAGGAAAGTTCTATTTATTCAAAAAATTAAACCTTTGTTTAGTGGGACTACAAATTCAATTTTATCTATGAAATAAATTATGTCTCTAGAAAATATATTTATAGCACTCAAATGTACTGAAATATAAAATTTTACACATATGGTCTATTGTCTCCAAGGTGATTATAATTAATGGTGGCCCATGATCCATGGTACTATTGTTGAATAAGATATAAAACTCAGGGAATAATTTATATTTAAGGGGAAATTATTCGATAAACACTTACCTCAATATCAAAAAATTTAAATGAAGACAACGTTCCATGTATTGAATCAAAGATAAGAAGCTTGTTTTATAGATCCTGAATATTATATCATTTGGTTATCCATGTATGATATGTATTATATAAGCAACACATAGTGTAACATTCACCATTTCATTGAAGGACATAACCCAAATCTAAGAAGTGAATTAGTTACTCAAAAACATTCATCATAAGAAGAAACATTTTTAACTTTAATTAAAATGGAGAGGAAATTATTATGGTCGTACATATTCAATGGAAACCAATAGAAGAATATTTCATCAAAGAAATACCAAAAAGTTAATTCATCATTCAAGAATAATTAGTATGAGGACATTTTTTCCTTTGAAATATATGCATATAATCACATTGGGTATTCCTGAAGAGAATGTGATCCTATTATAAATGCTAATTAAGGGGTCATAATTCTAAAGAATAGAAGGGGAATAAGTAGAACACTGCAATTCAGTTTTATACTGGAAATGATATGGGGCACTATGTAAGAGAATTCCCTAAGTGTTAGTGGAATCAACCACATAAGAGTAAAAGGGGAGACGACCAAGCAAATATTATCAGTATAATAGAGGAATATTTACAAAATTATGTGGTGGTATATATATTAATCCAATCATGCAATTTATATAACACCATATTTCATTCTGGATTATCGAACACTGTTATATCTACAATGTTTTCCAAGAAAATTATACATTTCCCTTTTTATTTTAGATTTTTTTACTCACAGCCCATAAGATAAGTCATATAAAAAAAATATGAGTTCGGTTATCAATAATATGATAGATAAATGAACTTTTCTTGCTAACATTATTATCATATATATGTTAGATATTTTTATAATCTTTTTTATTGACTATATCTTAAAAAATGTTGGAAAAATTTATTTGAAGATGAAGTATATTAAATATTTTTAGGAAGATATTGAATCCCTCATCTCTAGAGAAACAACAACCTTACCTAATTCTCATATAGATCCACCCCCACTATCTATACTAATTGAAATTTTTGGAGAAGAAGAAAAAGAAATATTTATTTATGAAGTATTTAATCTCCATAATTAGGTTATACATATTTTGAATTAATACATTGATGTAATTCATATAGAATTATCTATAAATACCCCAGAGTGTGAGGATGAATTTTAAATTAATTTAGTCCTCAATTCATGCATAATATTGTAGACAACCTATAAAATGGTCCATTATATATTTTTAGATTTGAAGAATCAACGTGAGTAATTGGGAAATAATGGATTTATTTTCTCTAGTGTTTTACCATGGATAGTCCATGTCCTCTTTATTAATAAAAAATACGGAACCATGTGGTTTGAGTTAATTATCGTAAAATCAATGCTATTAAAATATAGGACATATACCCTTTCCTAAACTTTAATGACTTTTCTAGTCATCTTCATGGATTAAATTATTTATAAAATGTTAAAAATCATTCAAGGTATTCCAAATTATGAGAGAAAAAGGAAGAAATTTCTAAGATATATTTTTGAATGAGCTATAGAAAAAATGAATTTATAGTAATTCCATTTAGATTGTATATTGAAAAATACTCTTTTATGGAACTAACGAACAGAGTATTCAAAGAATATCTTGATTAATTTATTTAGTATTCATTTATGTAACTATTTGATAATTTAAAAGCTTGAGAACCATTATAATCAGTAAAACATTATTCATAACATGATTATAAGTGAAGAGTTATATATGAAAATTATTAGATGTGATTTATTTAATCAAAAAGTTTCTTTGATTTCCCATATCATATAAATTGAAGGAATATCATTTGATTTGACAAATACAATGTCAGTAAAAGAATGGACTACACCAAGAAACATAGCTGAGGTACATAGTTTTATTGGTTTTTTAGGTTACTATCAGAAATTTTTTCAAATAAATATTTATTTCATATAATGTTAATAAATCATTCATGTAAAAGGGTCAAGGATATTTGGATTAATTCCTATGAAAAATGATTTTATGAACTATTTATGATACATGTCAATTCTATAAATTTGACTAAAACATTTGGAAGTGATGGGTTTGTCTTATATAATGATGTATCAAATAAGGGATATGGTTGTGTCCTATTGAAAAATGATAATTTAATTTCATATTAATCAAGGTAATTAAAGAATCACAAATAGAACTATCGAAAAAAATATCTTGATTTATAGACTCTAAACTTTTATATTTAAAATATCGATACTTTATCTCTATAATGAATGATGTGAGATATATGTGGATCGTAATACCTAGTATTACATCTTATCATAGAATCTTCTCAATATGAGACAATGGAAATTTTTTTATCTACTCCACAATTATGATTTTTGAATACACAATCACACTAGGAATGAAAATGTGGTAGATAATTCATTGACTAGGAAAGACAATGGAGATATAACACCGATGAGTATTACGAAGGATCATATGTCCATTAGTATTGTAAATACAGATAATGAATTTTCAAAGAAACAATTGTAATTAATCATTTTCTAAATTATTGAAAACCTATATTTTATATAGTGGATAATTAATTATTAATATGATGATGTGGACATACATAATAAAATTAAAGATATGAATGATGTAAAATTAGTAGAAATTATTTCAAAAATTGTTTTTCAAAAATTTAGAAAGAGGACATGTGTCCCATCTATTTTTGGTCTAAAAATGGAATTATTTGATGAACCCCATATCTCATATTTATTTATACACCCGAGCACCAGAATGATGTATATGGGCTTGATTGAATATATTTAGTAGGATAACATTAATAGGGAAATTACTTATTACTTGTCTAGATGATTGGTTTTTTATCAAATGAAAGTAGTGAGGTAGAATAAAAAAGGACTCCTATTTTTTTCATGTGTGGAAATGGGATGAAATTACAATGGACATTATCATGGGGAAACCAATCTATCCTATAATGAAGGATTCAATATGGGTTACTATAAATCAACAAACCAAAAATGCACATTTATTTCTTATAAGAGAAGAACTACCACTTGAGTCCCTTAAAAGGATCTATATTAATGAATTTTTATAATTTAATGGTTCTCCTATAATTTTTATATCTTATCATAATCCCCACATTACATCAAAATTATGGAGTAGTCATCACAAGAATCTCGAAATTGTTCTTCAGATGAGCCCTGCCAACCATTCTCAAACTGATGGATAGTCTGAAAGATAAATTCCAACAATGGTGTACCTTTTGAGGTTATGCTCACTCAAGATTCAAGGTAATTAGGGTCAGTAACTACCATGGTTATATTTTTAATATTTTAATAGTTGATATTCATGTATAAAATTTTCATTTTATAATTCATTATATGGAAAAAGATATCATAATATAACTTTTTGGGGTGAATTTAGAGGAAGAAAAACTCATAGGATTAGAATTAGTAAAAGTGACAGTGAAAAAGGTAAATGAAATTCATGCCCATATAAAATTATGTCAATGTAGAGAAAAATGTTATATTGATATTTAGATGAAGGATGTAGTGTTTCGTATAGAAGATCATGTTTACATATAAATTTATACATGGAAGGTTGTTATCAAATTTAGTATGAAAGGAAAATGACTCTTAGGTGCATTTGACCATTCTATATTATTTAAGGAGATGTTATATCTTCTTATCGTTTGGCTATAACACCAAAACAATAAATAGTACATGATGTGTTGTAAATATCTCTATTTAGGAAATACCTTACTGAACTAAGTCATGTGTTCACCTATGATGATATAGAGTTGTAACATGACATTTCATAATATGAAGACACATCAAGATTCCTACTACTTGAGAGAATGTTTTGAGGAATTTGATGAATCATCCGGTAAAGGTACTATTGAGAAATCAAAAAATCGAATAACCAACATGAGAACTAAATGATTTTATGAAGGGGAACTTCCCACCACATTTTAGAAGGTAATTCCAATGAAATTTCAATGAAGAATTTCTTTATAGGAATGAATTTATAAACCTTTGAATTTTTTATATTTTTAATTTAAAATAAATTTTATTTTGTCTCTAGATTCAAAAACATGAAATATTGAGTTTGTTTGCAATGCACACAACATCTCTTTTAAACAAATATCTATTTAGTCATCTTTTGAAAAGGTGATTAAATTTTAACCCTATTATATAAATTAAATATTGGATTTATAAATTGTATATCCCATCATTTATTTGTTATATTTATCCAAAAGATTCAAAGTACTTAAGATAAGAACAAACACAATATTACGTGTAAAATCATATATTTTATAAATGAAATTTTACGACATTTTATTGGCACACCTACATTGAATATTAATTTTTACACTTTTACTAATATAATATAAAAATATATACATTATTTTTCAAATATATTCATCAAAAATATGTGATGGTGATTATTTGGTAATTTTTGGTGAAATATGATTTTTTGATGAATATTTACAACAACTAAATTTTGATTCAATATTTCGATTTATTATTATTTATTTATATGGCCAAATTATATTAAAAATTGTTTTCAATGTAATATTTTATAAATAATTCATAACTTATCCAAATTCATGTTATAGGATGAAATTTAATTTTGAAATTGTATATAATTTCTCAAGAATATTTTGAATTTTATTACATTAAAAACCTATATAGTTGTCACTTTTTCGTGATTATATTTATATAAATTTTTAAATATTCTATAATTTTAATTTTGAAAAATGAATTAATTTTTTTGTAATAATTTTATAATTTTAAATATGATAAACATATATTTTGACCAAAAATAGTATTAAATGTTATCATAATTAATTAGAACGACTAAGAGGAACATTTTCCTAATACATTATTAATCCATAAACAGAACGTCCAAATGATATAGAGTCAAGTCCAAAATATATTTTATAGAAATATATACACCTCGTACTCCATTAAATCAATTTATGTATTATTTGAGCATCTTGAGGTACAAAAATCTGGTTTGGAATTCCTTATTTAAAAAATTTACAAAATTTAACTCTTCTTTAACTATAAAAAGAAACTCACACTTACTAATTCCCCGAACCTTTCAATCCATTTGGATTACCCAATGTGAGATAAAATAATATTCCAATAATCATACAATTATCCTATAATCATTACATTTGGAATAATGTCCACGATGTAATCCATTTTGTTGCAAACCAAATAATGATATCTAAATAATTTCTAACATCCATGCATAATATCTTTTATTTTATTTTCATTATCCACCCCCTAAAATAATATTATTCATAGATTAAGAAATAAAATATGTATCAATAATATATTATATGTTTTAATGTTAATTTTTCAGCTAATCTACACACTCTTCCATTTAATAGGTAATGAACTTATTGTTTGTGTATGGTGAACTACATCCACATGAAACAACGATTAGTTGTTATTCCATTACCACCACTCATGGTGGGAATTATGGTGGAAACACTATTTTTATATGATATATAAGATATTTATAAGATATTTTTGATTTTATAGTTTTAATATATCACATAAACATATTATTTTTATTTTTTGTAATTATGATAAAATCATGTGTGGACATGTAGACAATCACCTCATCAATGCTATGTGGTTCATTAACACTTTACATGAAACATATTATTTATGGTATAAAAAATAAGTGAAATATATGATATATATGAAAATATAGTTACAAAAAACTTATATTTATTTTATTTTCAATATATTATTAGGATAATGGAATGAAATTAGTATTCATGTGTACATACATCACACCACCTCCAAGAACGTTGTATTTCATTCCCTATCTGAAAATTTTATTGATTAATATAAATTCATATATAATGAATATAAATTCGAACATCCCACGTAAATAATGATTAAAAAATTTCCTTATTTATTAATAATTACGAATTAAATATTAATTTTACTTTAAATGGGTTACTATGTTCGATAGCGTACCTGATACGCAACAAAGTGTTTCATTGAAATCTTACCTTGCACACTAGAAATAAAATAATATTATTTTAAATGGTAGTTAACACATTGCCATTGTATTGGTGGGAATGGATAGAAATAACTAAAATATTATTATATATGTTTTTCAAATGTTTTTTCTTTTATCTAATAAAATATAAAGGCTTAAAATACGGAAAGAATTCAATTTTAGGTGTATATGCCCTAGTTTTCACTAAAGGTTCACTTATCGCCTTTTGATGGCGAACCTTCATTAAATATAGTTTTTTCACTCTTATAAAATCTATTGGACCAAATAAAACACTTCTTTAGAATCGGGACATCATAATTTACTTTGTGTAAATTTTTGGTATTTTTCCGATAAAGATCATTTTTTAATGAATAGTGTAAAATGTTGTATTTTAATTCAAAAACTATTTTTAATCTAATTTATTTATATGATTAAATTATATTTTGAGTTGGTTTTAAAGTGAAATTAGAATATATTTTTACCATTAAATCTAATAGTGTTCGTTGGATTCAATTTCACATTAAAATTGGACTTAAACTAGTGTCAATCTTTTGATACTTATTATTTCATAAAAACACGCTATTTGTCATGACAGCAGGAATTAATTATTAAATTAATTGATGTGACTTATATGATTTTAATTTTTTAAAATAGACATCATTTCTGAATTCAGAATATCAAATATAGCTTAGGGTGACGTTTTGGTATTTTTATCAAAAACATCAATTTTTGATTAATAGTGAAACCACTAAGTGGTAGTTAAAGAAACTTATTTTTCGTTTAAATGAAACATTGTCACTTCAGTGATTTGATTTTCAAAAATCTGACATACATGGTTTTCATTAAGTAGTAAAATGTGGTTCAATGAGATTAAAATAATTTTTTTGGTGAATAGTAACTATTATGTTCTTAATCGCGATTAGAGGTAATTAGTGTAGATTAAGGTAAAAATAATGTTTTAATAAAATGAGATGAAAATGACACATGTACTACCCTCATTGGATGTGTCATGGCCGACCAAGACATCCATGAGTCAACTTGGGGACCCCATGGAGCCACTTTGGTTGGGAAATGACATAAATAACTTTTTATTAAATGTTAAAGTAAAAATGACACAAACATGAGATGTTTTTCTAAAACAATTTTTACATGGGGTTATAAAAGTACGATTTATGATTATAAATATTCATTGAAAAGATAAAATAATTTACTAAATCATAGTATTTTTTGTATAATTTTTAGACTTTAAATAAATTAAATTATTTATGACATCATGATGATGAACCGATTACCTCATTAATAAAGGATTTAAATAAAATGAAATGATAATGTAAAATCTATGACCTACACGTGTCCAAAACCTATTGTATGGGTTGATTTCGAACCCTTATCAACATACCCTAGAATTACATCAATGTGGGACCATTAAAATCCAAAACACATTCTAAAATAAAGTAACATTTCCATACTTTCCAAGAGTGCCCCTCCTCTCCTCTTATAAAAGGCCCCCACCTCTACCACCTTACCAACACTTCCAAAGCCTTTGACTGGGAAAAACCCTGACCATTTTGTCTATCCACATCCCTCTATTACTCCTTTAAGCCTCACTTTAGGCAGAAGTCTTCCCAAGGAAGCCTTTGAGCTCATACCAAAGGGAGTTACCCGATTTTAAGGTAATGTCTTCACTTGAGTCCTTTTGTTTTATTTTAATTCTCCAACCCCCTAAAATATTTTTATTCATTTTTTGTAACAAATAAAGTATATTAAATATACTAGTATGATGTTATAAGAAGGATTAGAGCTACACTTACACACACCTACATCTAATGGTTAATGGACATACTGTTTCCATGGATGGCGAATTTCGGCCTCCCGAAACAATGATTGTTCAACATTCTTTTAACACCTTCAAAGGTGGCCATTAAGATGACACTATATTTTTATATGATATATAATAGGTTTATATTTTCCGTAATCTTCTGTATTTTTTCATTTTGGGATTACCTTTATGGTTTCCATTATGGGTAAACGGGATATCTTCATTTAAGGAAGTGCAGACTACCAGCCCCTCAAAGTGATTTGATTCGTTAAATACCATATGTGGGACATATAAAGGATGGAGTTATGATATTATATATGATATTACACTGGAATTATAATATATATTTTTATATCATTATGATTCCATTCTATAAAATACGAAATAGAAATGAAAGTAGCGGTCATGCGTACGTACAGCTTACCGTCTCCATGAATGGTGCATTACATTTCTTACCTCTAAATGATTATGTAATATTATAAATGCATGTATATTCTGTATATATATGATATATATGATATATACATCATGATTATAATTCTGGATATAATGGATACATGAACAACATGTAATTATAAAGGCTTTATTTTTTGACTCAAGTACCAATGATCGTTAAAACGACCGTTATTAACTTAAATAATTACATAGTGTTCATGAAATGGCAATAAGTGATAAAAAAGAAATAATGAACTTGAAAAAGGTTCTTAAACAAGTAGAAATTAACTCAAGTTTATTATTCAGGAGATTAAAGAACGACCGAGTCAAGTCGGACCCGAGGTAAGGGACTTCGTCTCAATCTCCTTTCATTGAGGCATATTTCGTTTTATACACAACTTTCTTTTATACCGTGTATAAAAACATTTGACTTTTACTTTAATACAAAATGAATCTTATTCTATGAATAGTTTTACAAAACAAAAAAAAAAGGAATGTTTCTTTTAACATACGCGGTGACAATGACCTTTTCCACCGCCGCGAGTATTATTTGGACTTTGGCTTCCTGAACAAGCCGTAATGTTTTTTTGAAAATGAAATAAATACCATATACTGTTTTTTGTATTTTGGTATTGAAAATGGTTTTTTTATAATGGATTTGTTATGTCAATATATTTAAGTGATATATTTTGATCAAATTGTGGAATTTTTTTCTTTCCATTATAATTTTTTTATGTCTTATGATTTTTATAATGGTACTTGGACATTTGATGGGTGGTTACGTGATAAACCATATGACGGGTGGTGTCGTGAATACCAGGACAGGTGGTTACGTTATGACCTCCAATGAATTGGGTATGGAAGTCAGCCGTATGGCTATTTTATTATGTATGTATGGAAGTTGGCCGTATGGCTATCCCATTAAGTGATATGTCTGGAAGTCGACCGTATGGTTATTCCACTTAAGTATGTTTATGTCCGAAGTTAGCTTTATATGTCATGTGTTCTTTATATGGGTTTTATGGTAATCCTTTGGTTATAAAACGTTAAGTAATGATATTTTATTCAGTTAAGTGTTTTTACTACTTCATGAAGGTGAAGGTATTACTTTGATAAAGAATACATGGTTTACATGATGTTTGAAAAACTAATAGTTTTCATTCTTTGTGTATCCATTACTGAGCTTTTTATGCTCACCCCATGTTTTTTTGAAATGTTTTTCACAGGACATAATCTGGAATAGGGTCAAGGATGGGATCAAGGGAATGTCATGCTATATAAAACATGGAACTAGACATGTTTCTTTTTAAGAGTTTTTTTTATTCTATGGAAACTTAGTAGAAGTGTCTACTTTGTAACCTTTTGAGATGTAACAGTTGTGTCCTAATTCTCTATAACTCTATACCTGAAAATTTCCTCAATGTGAATTATTCATTTAATTCAATATTAAGAGATGTTTAAGGACGGGGCCTTATAGTTGGTATCAGAGGTCGGTTTAGACAGCTTTAGGAGTTAGAAATGTGTAAAATTATAAGTTAATTTATGGTATGATTGAAATGATATAGCATTTAAAGATTACCATGTTGCTTCACCTAAGATATTTCTATGTTCAGAATGGTTTTCCGTAGAGGAATCAAAGCAGCTAAGTTGGGATGACATCAGGAGGAAGAAAATCATCCAAATCAGTAACCTGAGATGGTCGGAATTGGAACTGAACAGTTTGTTGCAGTGACGGAACAATTGACTCAGGATATAAATGGTGGTGTTATCCATGCACAAGATCATCCAGATCAACCGCAGAGGAACATGTCAGTGGTGGAACATTTCATGAGGCAACATCCCCCATCATTCAGAGGATCATCTGACCCCGTGCAATCTGAAGGGTGGATTAAAGCACCTGATAAGATTTTTGACGTCATGGGTTGTTCAGAACATCAAAAGGCTAGTCTTGTTGTTTACCGTTTTGAAGGTTAAGCTGATAAGTGGTGGTTGTTGGTGAAAAATATCAGGAATAGTGATTAGATTGAGGATCTTCATTGGGACGAATTCAAAGGTATGTTTCTTGAGAAATATTTTCCTAAGGTGGTTCATCTTAGGATGGAAAAAACGTTCCTAGAATTGAGGCAGGAGGATGATTCAGTGGCTTCTTATGAAGCAAAGTTCACTCGATTGGCAAGGTATGCTCCAAACTTCATACGAGATCATGACAGTAAAATAAACCATTTTTACTCAGAGTTAAATCCAATGTATCGAAGGGATTTAGCTTCTCGTGAGTTCAAAAGTTATGAAAAAATTGTTCGATGTGCGGAGAAGGTGGAAATGGAGTTTGCCAAAGATCAGGTGTTCTTTGAAAAACAATAGATTAAGAGGTCCAGTTGGCAGGCAAAGGGGAAGAATTCATCAAACAAGAAAGGAGGTAAGAAAACCAAATATCCATCATGTGAGATGTGTGGTAAAATTCATCCTGGAGAATGTTTATCCAAGTCTGGTAAGTGCTTTCGGTGTGGTAAGTCTGGTCATATTTCTCGTAACTGTAATGAATATGATCAAGTAGGTAATGAAATGCTCGCGGTAAGATGTTTTAAGTTTAATGAAATGGGTCATTATGCAAATGACTATCTAACGAAGAACTCGACTGGGGGAAAGTAGCTAGACTATAAGCAGAAAGGGGTGGTGAAATCCTTTGCAACAACTTCAGCAGATGTTGGGCCATCGAATGAAGTAGTATCAGGTACACTATTTGTTTGTTCTGATTATACAAATGTGTTGTTTGATTCAGGGTCTACACAATCATTCATTTCTGAGAATTTTTCTAGTAAATTGGAAATTCCATCTCAAGATATGAACCCTGAACTTATGTTAAAAACATCCAGAGGGAACGTTGAGACAAAAAGGAATTATAAGAACCTTCATATCCTTGTGTGTGCAAAGAATCTACCAGCAATCCTTATTGTTTTGCCTCTTGTAGAGTTAGATGTAATTTTGGGCATGGATTGGATTTATGCTTATCATGCTAAGATTGACTGGAGAGCTAAAATGGTTTCTTTTCAGAAAGATTTTCAGTTTTTTTACAAGAATGAACCCTTGATTTTGATAACATATCAGGAAGTTGAGAAGCTAGTAAAAGATGAAAATGAATGTTACCTTGCACATATTGTTGATAATAAAGGAACTGTTCAGATTAATAATGTGCCAGTGCTAAATGAGTATATTGATGTTTTTCCTGATGAGTTGCCTGGTTTTATTCATGATCGGGAAGTTGAATTTACTATTGACTTAGTTCCTGATTCTAAGCCAATTTCAAAACCCCCTTATCGAATGGCTCAAGTTGAACTTTTAGAGTTAAAGAAACAATTGCTGGAGTTATTAGATAAAGGTTTCATTCGACCTAGCAAATCACCATGGGTTTCTCCTGTCTTGTTTTTTAAAAAGAAAGATGGATCAATGAGACTTTGCATTGATTATAGATCCTTGAATAATATTAGTATTAAGAATATGTATCCTTTTCCTCATATCGATGATTTGTTTGATCATCTCTAGGGAGCTCAGTATTTTTTGAAGATTGACTTGAGGTCGAGGTACCATCAGTTGAAAGTAAAAGAAGCAAACGTTCCGAAGACTGTGTTCCGTACTAGATATGGTCATTATGAATTTTTACTTATGCATTTTGGGATAACCAATGGAACTGCTATATTCATGGACCTTATGAATAAAATTTTCCATGAGTTCTTGGAAAAGTTTGTGGTTGTTTTCATAGATTATATTTTTTTGTTTTCTAAAAGTAAAGAGGAGCATGAAAGTCATTTTAGGGTTATCTTGAAAACCTTAAAAGAAATGAAACTATATGGAAAATTCACCAAGTGTGTGTTTTGGTTACAAAAAATTTCTTTCCTGGGTCACATTGTTTCAAAAGATGGCATAACTGTTGATCCTGCTAAAATAAAAGTTGTTGAAGAATGGCCAAGACCCACAAATGTAACCGAGATCCATAGTATTCTTGGTTTGTCAGGTTACTACCGAAGGTTTGTTGAAAATTTATCACGGTTATCTAGTCCAATGACAAAGCTAACTCGTAAGGGTGTTAAGTTCATCTGGACAAAAGAATGTGATGATTGTTTTCAGGAGTTGAAAAGAATATTGGTGAATGATCCAGTTTTGGAACTTCCTTCCAGGAATGGTGAGTTTGTTATATATAGTGATGATTCGTTGAAGGGACTTGGTTGTTTCCTTATGCAGAATGATCAGGTAATTGCTTATGCTTCACGTCAGTTGAAAACTCATGAGGTAAATTACCCTACACATGATTTGGTATTAGCTGCTGTTGTTTTTGCTTTAAAAATTTGGAGGCATTATTTGTATGGAGTAAAGTGAGAAATATATACTGATCATAAAAGTTTAAGTTATATATTCACTTAGAAAGAATTGAACATGAGACATAGGAGATGGCTGGAATTAATCAAGGATTATGATTGAACAATTCATTACTATCCGGGAAAAGAAAATAATGTGGTCGATGGTTTGAGTTGAAAAAGTAATGCTTTATTAACCATCATACATTTGGAACGAGATCCTTTGGTTTTTGATTTGATGAACATTGGCATAGAAGTTGTTGTTGCAGGAAGTTATTCTGTTTTGTTTCAGGTATCAGTGAGATCATCCCTATTAGACAGAATTAAGCAAGCAGAGAGGGAAGACAGTGAGTTGCAGAAAAAGGTAGAGCTGGTTCAGAAGGGTAAGTTTCCTGAATTCAACATTGATAATGATTTTGTTTTGAGGTTTGGGAAGAGATTATGTGTCCCTGGTGATTCACAGTTGAACAATGAGTTGTTATTTGAGGCTCATAGTTCCCTATTTTCAATTCATCCTGGCAGTACTAAGATGTACATGGATCTGTGGGAGTATTACTGGTGGGATGGAATAAAAAGAGATATTGCTGATTTTACTGTGAAGTGTTTGACTTGTCAGCAAGTTAAAGCAGAGTGGCAGTTACCGAAAGGGATGCTTCAGCCTTTACCAGTGCCAGAGTGGAAATGGGAGAATATATCCATGGACTTCGTTGTGGGATTGCCAAAGAAACCTCGAGGTAATAATTCAATCAGGGTTATTGTTTATCGCTTGACTAAATCTCCTCATTTCCTTTCCATAGGAGATAATTTTTCCCTACATCAACTTTCCCGTTTGTATCTTAAAGAGATATTAAGGATACAAGGATTTCCTCTCTCCATTGTATCTAACTATGATCCCAGGTTTACTTCTAACTTTTGGAAAGGCCTTCAAAAGTCGCTGGGTACTGAATTAAATTTTAGTACAGCTTTTCATCCGCAATCAGATGGGTAGTCAGAACGAAAAATTTAGACCTTGGAGGATATGCTTCGAGCTTGTTCGATGGATTATCAGGGAAGTTGGGACCAAGATCATTCTTTGGTTATGTTTTCTTATAATAACGATTTTCATTCTAGTATACATATGGCACCATTTGAGGCATTATATGGGAAGTGGTGTCGAACTCCAGCATTTTGGGAGGAAGTGGGAGAAAGGAAGCTGATGAGACTGGAATTGGAAGATGAGATGGAAGGAAGAGTTCAGTTGATTCAGAAACACATGAGTACAGCTTAGAGCAGGCAGAAGAGTTATGTGGATAACCAGAGGAAGGATCTATCTTTCGAGGTAGGTGATCATGTTTTTATCAAGGTTTCTCTATGGAAAATTGTGATGAGATTTGGTATGAAAGGAAAGCTGAGTCCAAGGTTCATTGAACCATATGAAATTCTGGAGAAAGTTGGAACAGTTTCTTACCGAGTGGCTTTACCTCTGAGTTTATCTCAGGTACACAATGTTTTTCATGTTTCGATGTTGAGGAAGTATATGCCAGAACCATCTCATGTTTTGAGTCCAGAGTTAGTTCAGCTATAGAAGAACCTATCTTATGAGGAACAACCAGTCCAGATTCTTGACCGAAGAGAGAAAGTGTTGCGAAATAAGGAAATTCACCAGGTAAAGGTTTTGTGAAAAAACCATATGGTTGAAGAGACAATGTGGGAATATGAAAATGCTATGAGGGATAAATACCCCCATTTATTTTGATAAGTGAATAAAATTTCAAGGATGCAATTCCCAAAAGGGGGAAGGATGTAACATCCCCGATAAATAATGAATAAAACATTTCCATATTTATTAATTTTTACGAATTAAATATTAATTTTTCTTTAAAGGGGTTGCTATGTTCGATATCGTACCTGATACGCAACAAAGAGCTTCTTTGAAATCATACCTTTCACACTAGTAATAAAATAATATTATTTTAAATGGTAGTTAACACATAGCCGTTGTGTTGGTGGAAATGGATATAAATAACTAATATATGATTATATTTGTTTTTTAAATGTTTTTACTTTTATCTAATAAATGATAAAGGCTTAAAATACGGAAAGAATTCAATTTGAGGCGTATATGCCCTAGTTTTCACTAAAGGTTCACTTATCACCTTTTGATGGCGAACCATTATTAAATATAGTTTTTTTAACTCTTATACAATCTATTGGACCAAATAAAACTTTTCTTTAGAATCGGGACATCAAATTTTACATTGTTTAATTTTTTGGTATTTTTCAGATAAAGTTCATTTTTTTAATGAATCGTGTAAAATGTTGTATTTTAATTCAAACCTCTTTTTAATCTAATTTATTTATATGGTTAGATTATCTTTTTAATTGGTTTTAATGTTAAATTAGAATATATTTTTTCCATTAAATCTAATTTTGTTCATTGTAATCAATTTCACTTTGATATTGGACTAAGACTAGTGTCAATCTTTTGATACTTATTATTTCATAAAAACATGCTATTTGTCATGACAGCGGGAATTAATAATTAAATTATTTAATGTGACTTATATGATTGGAGTTTTTTAAAATAGACATCATTATCCTAATTCACAATATCAAATATATCTTGGGGTGAAGTTTTGATATTTTTCTGAAAAACTTCAATTTTTGATGAATAGTGAAACCACTAAGTGGTAGTTAAAGAAACTGATTTTTCATTTAAATGAAACTTTGGCACTTCTGTGATTTTATTTTCAAAAATCCGACATACATGGTTGTAATTAAGAAGTAAAATGTGGTTCAATGAGATTAAAATAATTTTTTTGTTGAATTGTAAGTTTTATGTTCTTAATCACGATTAGAGGTAATTAGTGTAGTTTAAGGTAAAAATTATGTTTTAATAAAATGAGATGAGCTTGAAACATGTCCTACCCCCATTGGATGTGTCATGGACAACCAATAAAATTTATGGGTCAACTTGGGGACCCCATGGAGACACATTGGTAGGGAAATGACAAAAACAACTTTTTATTAAATGTTAAAGTAAAAATGACACAAACATGAGATGTTTTACTAAAAAAAATTTATATGGGGTTATACAAGTCATATTTTTGATTATAAATAGTAATTAGAAAGCTAAAAGGATTTAATACTTTATATTATTTTTTAAATAATTTTTTGACTTTAAATAAATTAAATTATTTATGACATCATGATGATGCAGCGATTACATCATTAACAAAGGATTTAAACAAAATGAAATTATAATGTAAAATCTATGACCTAAACATGTCCAAAAACTACTGTGTGGGTGGATTTCGAACCCTTATCACCTTACCCTCGAATTACAGAAATGTGGGACCATTAAAATTAGAAACCCATTCTAAAATAACGTAACATTTCCTCACTTTCCAAGAGTGCCCCTCCTCTCCTCTTATAAAAGGCCCGCACCTATACCACCTTAACCACACTTCCAAAGCCTTTGGCTCAGCCAAACCCTTCCAATTTTGTCTCTACACATCCCTCTATTACTCCTTGAAGCATCGCTTTGGGCAGAAGACTTCCCAAGGAAGCCTTTGAGCTCAAACCAAAGGGAGTTACCCGATTTTAAAGTAATGTATTCACTTGAGTCCTTTTGTTTTATTTTACTTCTCCAACCCCCTAAAATATTTTTATTCATTTATTTTGTAACAAACCTAGTATCTTAAATATACTAGGATGTTGTTATAAGATGGATTCAAGCTACACTTACACACACCTACATCTAATGGTTAAAGAACATACTGTTTTCATGGATGGTGAATTTCGGCCTCCCGAAATGATGAATGTTCAACATTCTTTTAACACCTTCAAATGTGGCCATTAAGATGACACTATATTTATATATGATATATAATATGTTTATATTTTCCTTAATCTTCTATATATTTCATTTTGGGCATACCTTTTTGGTTTCCATTATGGGTAAACACGATATCTTCATTTAAGGAAGTGCGGACTACCGCCCCCTCAAAGTGATTTGATTCGTTAAATACCATATGTGGGACATATAAAGGATGGAGTTATGATATTATAAATTATATTACACTGGAATTATAATATACCTTTATATCATTATTATTCCATTCTATAAAATACGAATTATAAATGAAAGTAGCGTTCATGCGTACGTACGGCTTACCGTCTCCAAGAACGGTGCATTTCATTTCTTACCTCTAAATGATTATGTAATATTATAAATGCATTTATATACTGTATATATATGATATATATTATATATACATCATTATTACAATTCTGGATATAATGGATACATGAACAACTTGTAATTATAAAGGGTTTATTTTTTGACTCAAGTACCAATGATCGTTAAAACGACCGTTATTAACTTAAATAATTACATAGTGTTCATGACATTACAATAAGTGATATAAAAGGAATAATGAACTTGAAAAAGGTTCATAAAAAAGTAAAAATTAACTCAAGTTTATAATTCCGGATATTAAAGAATGACCGAGTCAAGTCGGACCCAAGGTTAGGGACTTTGTCTCAATATCCTTTCATTGAGGCATATTTCATTATATACACAACATTCTATTATATGGTGTATAAACCCCTATGACTTTTACTTTTATACAAAAGTAATATTTTTCTACGAAGAATTTTACAAAACAACAAAAAGTAATGTTTCTTTTAACGTACGCGGTGACAACAACCTTTTCCGCCGCTGTGAGTATTATTTGGTCTTTGGCTTCCTGAACAAGCCATAATGTTTTTTTAAATGAAATAAATACCATATACTATTTTATGTATTTTGGTATTGAAAATGGTTTTTTATAATGTATTTGCTATGTAAATATATATATGTGATATATTGTGATCAAAGTGTGGAAATTTTTTCTTTCCCTTATATTTTTTTTATGTCTTATTATTTTTATAATGGTTCTTAGACATTTAACGGGTGGTTACGTGATAAACCATATGATTATTGGTGCTGTGAATACCAGGACGGGTGGTTACGTTATAACCTAAAATGCAATGGGTATGGTAGTCGGCCGTATGGCTATTCTATTAAGTATGTATCGATGTTGGCCGTATGGCTATTCCATTAAGTGATATGTATGGAGGTTGACCGTATGGTTATTCAACATAAGTATGTTTATGTCCTATCATACCTTTATATGTTATGTGTTCTTTATATGGGTTTTATGGTAGTCCTTTGGTTACAAAAGATTAATTAATGATATTTTATTCAGTGAAGATGTTTTTAATAATTCATGAAGGTGAAGGTATTACTTTGATAAAGTATACATGGTATACTTGATGATTGAAAAACTAACAGTTTTCATTCGTTGTGTATCCCTTACTGAGCTTTTTATGCTCACCCCATGTTTTTTTTTGAAATGTTTTTCACCGGACGTAATGTGGAATAGGGTCAAGTATGGGATCAAGGGAAAGTCGTTCTATAAAAAACATGGAACTAGACATGTTTCTTTTTAAGAGTTTTATTTATTCTATGGAAACATAATAGAACTTTCTACTTTGAAACCTTTTGAGATGTAATAGTTATGTCATAATTCTCTAAAACTCTAAACTTGAAAAGATCCTCAATGTGAATTATTCATTTAATTCAATATTAATAGATGTTTATAGACGGGGAATTATATAAATAATATATAAATCATGGTTCAAATTCATAATATTATGATATAATTATCTAATTAATAGTCACTACAAATAAAAATCCAATACATATTCAAAAAATAAGAATTTAATGCTAGAGAAGGTAAAAATAATGAATGAATATTATCAAACCGATAACAAGATATTTTAATAAGATAATATATGATATCAAAAATATTCTATTAGTTTTATTATAATTTTAACAAGTTTAAACCACTATATAAGATTATAGATGCCACAAAATAATATGGAAGGATAAGGGAAATTATTATTTCTCTAACTTCTCTATCCATGAGTCATACACCATTATCACTACTTATTTATTTTTTGTTGTGTATATAATTCCACTTTTTATATATTATATAATTATTACATTTTCCCCCATTTCATTTAGTTTGTTCTTTGAATTATCTCATCCATGGTGTTTTGTCATGAAACTTTCCACGTGGTAAAAGTTATCTTTTAAATATCACATTTTGTTGTGATTTCTAACATTCTCTTGAAACACTAACATCATTGTGATAATTTTTCTAGTACAATAAATTTTTATTAAATATCTATATTAAACTAAAATAGGGAATATAATTTACCCAGCCATATATCTTTTCTATAGACAATTGTCAATTGGAAAAATTATATTAACATTGAATTATTGGAAAATGCATATCTTTTATTTAATATGGATATTTGATCTTATACATTGTTGATGAATTAAATAACATAATTTATATATGAATAATGAATGTTATATTTATAAAATGGGTTAAGACCAACTATAGATATCCCCTCCATTCATCATTTTTCTATTGACATGAATAAGTTAGAAAATTATTTATGTTTTTACTAGATATTCTAATCTATCATATGAAATGTATCGATGTTAATGATACCATGAACCTAGAAAATAAGGAATAAAATAATTAATAATTTCCTTCATTTATACTCGGTTATTAATTATCTAAGAGATTTATATCTTGACATGTCTATAGATACGTTCTATTTTTAGTTTTTTGATTAAATTAAATTTATTTGAGTTTCTTACCTTCCAATATTGATTATTCATTTTCTAGTATTTTCAATAAATTTTTTATCAGTAATTTAAATTTACATGTTGAATATTATAATAAATTCTAATTTTTTTCATCTTTACTTATACTTATTCTAAATTTTATCTCACCCAAATTGTGATTCCTTTCCCTGGTTTATACAGATGAAATATCTAAATAAGCTTTCGAGGATGTATTTTATTTCATTTTATTAACTATCATATTTTATATTATATTTCCCAATGTAATATGGGTATAATTTATTTTCTCTCATATTCCAAAAAGTCTATAGAAATAAGTCATTTAGGATTTGATTCATTGTAGACATGCCAATATAATTAAATAATGCACCTCTCTAAGCATATGAGGTCCGAGTGTTACAATAACACCAACATGATGTGGTAATGATGGAGAATGAATTCAATAATTCCCTTTGATAGATGATTACATTGAAGAGAATGTTGGATCTATTCATCAACACATCTTTATATCTCAATATCCATATAAACGATTTGCTTCAAATAAACATAATTATCTTTTATAAAATGATGGGGGAAGGTTTCAATATGAATTTATCCCCTGGATAAGGTTATGATATTTTGTAATAATTGAATATTGAGCCCTTGGTATATTTTTCTCTTATCATTATTTTTCTAAAGAGAGATAATTTTTATCGCCCGATGCTTCCAGCAAATCTATCTAAATTTAATGACGTGTTCCATGTATCCCTCTAGAGGAAGTTTATACCATATCAGTTATAGATACTAAACACATAATTTATACAACTAGATCATGATTACTCTTCTATTGAATATCTTTGATGATTTTGTATCCTGGAGATAATGTTATATGAAACAAGAAAACTAACATGGTAAATGTTTTATAAAGATATCAATAATATAAGGATGCTATTTGGGAACCTAGGGATATGATGATGCTTAATTATATCAATATTTAATATCATAGTGATATATTTTTTAGGGTGGAATTAATTTTATGAGGGGTATAATATAACACCCATAGATTTTTTGAAATATGTTTTCAAATAAATTTAATTTAATAATTGTCTTGTGTTAAAAAAATCATTGAGTTTTATCAAGCAACGACATAGAATTGACATTATCCATTATAAAATAACTATATAACCTATCTATTAATCATGATGTTTGAATATTAATATCAACATCTTGAAAAATACATATGAGGGTTTATCAAATATGTAATTAATTTTTTTAAAACTATATTATTAAACGATGTAATCTCTTCTATTTTTTGTTTTTTATCAACTAAGAAAATTATATTTTTCTAATTGTAGAGTCATTATTTAAAAAAGTAACCATTTTATTTTGATTATAAATGTCAAAAAAATTTATGGTGAGTTTTTGGTATCTTTCAAAAATGTATAAATATTTAAATTGTGGAGAAAATATGGATCTTTATTAAAAAATTCATTTTCACATATTTCTTAAACAAGTTACATTTTGATTTTTGAATGTCAAAAAATTAAATTAATTCAATAATATAAAAATTAATCTGATTTATTTCATCGAAATTAATGTCATAAGTAATTTTAAAATTCACACGTTAAATAATTATTAAATAATTTTCTACGAAAAATCATTATTTCATTTTGTCAATGTCATTAATTTCAATATAAATTCTTCCATTACAATGAATTCAATTTTGGAAAACTAAATCAATATATTATATATTAATAATTAGTTTTCTATAATATGGAGGGTGTAATTTCTAGACAATATAAATACTAACAATAATATATTTTAATTACAATAGATGAGGATAAAATTATTTTTCAAGGGGTAAAATAAAAAATATAATAGGTAAAATGACTTAAAATACTATAAAAACATTTTTTCAAGCCATATTTCCATATAATGTCATCTAATGATCAATAATTATACAATTTTGTTCATTTCAGAGTGTTTATATTGTTGGTATAACATTTCATACTATAAAAGTTTTTATGTTTCTTCTGCCCCTATTTTAAAGGGGAACACCCGCTCCTCTACGCTTAATGCATACATGGGATTTTGGATTAGTTATTCCATTAGAAAATATAGTCCTAAAATACCTATATATTTCATAGTGTTATTTTTATTTTCAAACTATACTAATAAGGATTTGGTCATAAATCTAAATATGTTATCTAATGCTAAGGTATAGTCCGAAATCGTTTTATTGAATTTTTTTTCATAATCTAAATCTATAAAATATTATAAAAAATAATGATATAACAAAATTATTATATATTAGACATATATATATTATTATATTTGTTTAATGATCTATCTCAACCTCTACCTCTATAAAATAAGGAATGAAACTATAAAATGTGAGTACGATGGAATACTACATCCCAAACTGATGAATTTATTTTTCTATTATCACAACTCAATTCCAATGCTAATGATAAATATTATGTTAATATATAATATTTTATGATATATTTATACCCGAGTAATTATAAAATCTCATCTACCTTATAACTTTCTGATTCATTGTAAAATTATAACGCCACTTTAGTGTATATGTGAACTACTACCTCCACGAAGCGATGTGATTTTTTTCATTAATTTTTCATAGAGGGTAATAATGATAGAATTATTTAATATATATGAAATATATTAAATAATAAATATTGTTAAATTTTAATTATTAGCTAACTTAATTTTTTCATTATTCAAGAAAATAGTAAAAGGGTTCATACATACTACGACATATAATCTCCATGAATAGTGTATTTTATTTTCTATCTCTAAACTTAATGGATTACTATAAATAAACATAAAATGATTATATATGATATTAATATCTAGATTTTAATTTTTTTTTGATTTAAATCAGATTAATAGAAAAGGTTAAAATCTACCAAACCAAAACATTCATGAAAAACAAAGCATTTATTACATGAAACATCATTTTAACATGGAATTGTTAATAAAATGGTGATAAAAGATAATAATAATATAATATATGGTAGGATATATATTGGTATGGATACATAATATTTATATAATCCATTTTTTATTACTATAAATGATTTTTGTAAGAATATGATGAAATTCATGACTTTAGGGAAGGGATTTTTCACTAATTATCATGTTGGGGGAATACGTTTTGTTATAGTCATATCATATATTATGAGTCATATATAAATTGTATTTAAAATTTATGAAATTTATGTATTTTTTCTTTTGATATTATATAATTCATTTTATTTCATTCATATATGTTTCTTATTGATCAATATGTACAAAATCACATAAAAGATCTTCCTTGCATTTTTATTTTTTGGGGACACATTCCATATTATCCACTTCTTTACATTCTGTGGTGTATATACTATCACTGAATATATTTAATGATTTTTAAAAGAAAATTAAGGGTGATATATATCCATATATTTCTATTTATTTTATGGTGCATATGATTGAAACATTACAAATATTGAAATTTTTTTATGTGGACTACTCATTGTTTGTCATGATTGATTATGATTGTGACTCCGGTGATGAATTATTATGATATATATATATATAATTTAATAATATTATCCTATATTTATTTTTATATAATGAATACATTGATATCATTTTCCTCTATTTATGTCCATAAAATTGAAAAATAATATTTTCAGGAAAGAAAACATCATTTCTCTAAGAGGTCAAAAATAAATTTTTTCCATGTCCATGTATTCAATAATATTTATCGTTGCCACCCTATTTAATCCATGAACTTCTCGTACTTCTTCCTTCTTCATCTCCATCCACATATTTTACTTTTTGTGGGAAATTATCAAATGTGTGGCCAACAGATCAACATTCAAAAAATTTTAAAGGGTGTTCCCATTTGTATTTCCATGTGCTACTCTTCATATTTTATGAAAACAAGGACAATATTTCACAAATAATTTGACATTCCTCATTTTATGTGTCGTATACCCCAATTTCATAATTCATAAAAAATTTCTTTGATTTCTTTTTTTTCTACCCTGAAATTCATTTCTCTATCATCTTTTCCTTTTCTCTTCATAGTCTTCTCCCTTCTTATTTCACCAGTGATGAGAGTGATGCTCAAATAAACAAGGGATAATGTTTCCCAATCACTTTTTCTAATGAAGAAACATTAGAATCAAATTTGTTTTAATGAAATTATAGGATCTCTTCAACAATTATAGAATCTTCCAACATTTCAACAAGACATATGATGGTACTGAAAATGTCATTTATACAGGTAAATAATTCCCCAACTGATTCATGCTCACTGATATTTAATTCATCAAACTTCATCCTTCCGATTAAATTTTTATCCTTCTTCACTATTTTATTTCCATCATATATGTTTTTTAGTTTTTCCCAGAATCCTTTTGTTGTAGGAAAACCATTCAATCATTAAAATTCACTATCTAAAAGAGATGAGGGTGACATATTTTTATCTCCTCCATTATTCTTATGAATCTTCTTATCGACAGGAGTTAGAGTAATTTTGACCTCAATAGAAGGAAATTCATCTATTATAGTTTAAAGAACATTATATCCTAGTGATATAAGAAAAGTCATCATTCTATATTTACTAATCTGATATTTCTTCACGTCAAATATCAGAATCCTATTACTGTACACACAATTTATATTCTCCATTAAAACTTATCTTCAATACTTCTAGAAAGGACAAACAAAGGGAACCTATCACTAAGATACCTATTGATGTTCCCAGTCAGGATCCAAGTATCACTGAGAGGGTAATGAGGTGAATCAGTGATATCATTTTCTTTTTATGTTTTTTTATTTTGAAATAACCATCACATGCTATTAAAGAGTTTTTTTATACTTAACAGACATAACCACAATAACACAATATTTACAAGGTTCACTATTCAACTAGAGTAGCTACGTTCTTGTTATGGTATGGAATCAATCCAATACCACACAATCCATTAAAAACGATCCATTTATGTAGAATACAATGCGTATGATATAACATTACCAATAGGTACCATCTGGAAAAAAATCATCAAGTGTGTGTGTAACCTCATAGCACAAATTGGAAATTATTGTATTTCGATGCATCTTTATAATTGAACAGGTGTATTATCATAAGTACAAATATTTTCTTTCTTACCAAGAATCCAGTATGAACTATATTACGCAAAAATGATTATGTGTAAAGAACCCAAATCATTATCACACCCTTTTATGTGTCTTTCTCTCAACTTTTATTCCATGCACATAATATTTTTTTTGTGAAAACCACTTGTGCAAAATGTCAATCATGCACGCGACTCTCTTCTTTCAGGGAACTTCTCCATCTTGCATGAAACTATTTTTTTAATGCATTCTACTTTTAATAATATAGTTCCATTCCATAGAGATCTATATTACTCTATGTATAGAGCATTTTAAATGTGAGGGGGTAACCTCTAATATATAGACCTCATCGACCCATGCACTCAAAACCCTCGATGTGTTGTGGAAGATCCAATCAAGTTGCGCAAAACCCCATTTTATGTCACATTGGGCATGTATGTCTCTTTCGTTCCAATATTATCGTTCTTGCACATCGTGAATCTTTATTGAACTTCCTTTTTCATTTTTTGACGTCTTACCCTCAAATCATTCCTTGCACGCAACATTCCAAACTCCCTTCAATATTGCGCAAAAAATCCAATATTCCACGAAAAAGAATTCATTCTCACAAGACTCTCCTTTGCGAGATTTTGATGTTCTGATCATGGAAGTCTAATTTCTCACTACACAACAAACCATATTAAAAATTCCACACATCATCCTTTTCCAAAAAATATCCCTTCATCTCCTGATTTTCAGGCCCAAAAAGTAAGAAGACAGTGGAAAAAAGAGCAACCATAAATGTTCATTTGAGCCACCTCTAGATGGTCCATTAATTTTTCATTTCTCTCTTACCTGCATCCCATAACCATTCTTTAGCTTCTTCAAGAAATCCAATATCATGATATGGATCCTTTGATCAAATAACTTTAGCATCATAAGATAACCTATGAAATGTACTATAACTTCCCCCATGTTCCACTAGCATATTTCCTACCAACCAAAACTATATATGATTGGAATCACCTTTACTCCCCCTTTATTTTATAATAATTTCATCACAGGTCCACTAAAATTTTTATATTTGTGAAATAAAAATCAGCAAAGCATTATCTGATATTCAAGACCATTACAATGTGAATTGATTTATCTTCTTTGACAAAAAAAAAGACAACACTCTGTTACAATAAACTCTTCTTACTAACCTCTTCATCAAACATAGTTTCAAAACTATTAGTATCCTCAATGAATTTAAAATCATATAATCATTGGATATGTGGGTTTTTATCCTTATGAAATTGTTGAAAATTTAATTGAATTAGGGAAAAGTCTATGACCACTCCGGGATAACCCACAGTAACTCTAATTTAATTCATTATCTTTTACATTTAATATATATAATATAATGATGATGCCTTAAAAACCCCACATGACCATCTAATTTACTATGTCCATTTCGGATTTTTGGTACATCAACAGAAAACATAACTAATTCATTATATTATCCTTCCTAGTATTGATAATGTTCCATGAATAAAAATAATATAGGCCTCCTACATTATGTAATCATCGAACATGTCATCATTGTTCATGTCAAAACTATTATAAATCAATGAGAAATAAATCCCCAAGACTCATTTTTGGTGTAATACCCAACCACATAATTTAATAATCTCATATCTATCATCAAACTATAATATATAAATTCATTATGCCTCAGGATAATGGTTTGAACTGATCATGATCTCTTCGATAATTTCATTTCCATGATCAATCAATGTGAAATATGTTTCTTCTATTTTACTAAAATATTTGAAATCCATTTATAAAAAATGCAAGATGTTTTCTAATATAAATGGTGAAATTGAAATATAATTTAACGCATAAATCTATCACAATCCACTAATATTCCACATTATCTTAGTAATCCATTCTAAAAAACACTAAACATCATTTAATTTTTATTTTCAAATCAACATAAACTACAAAACATAGTGAAATGAATTATAAAAACTAAAAATAAAATAGATTTTGTTGATGTATTTAACACCTTAATATGTTGACGATTGGTTCTAAATATGACCTAAAAACCCAACTTCATCTATTCATGTAATTATTTCCTTAAATGAATCCTCAAATGTCCTTATAGAATTATATTAAACGGCATGATGAGTCCCATAATGCCACATCAAACAATATAGAATTTGATTACCATTATAAGGGTAAACATGATTCATCCCTCATGATCTAATCCTCATATCCCAAACACAAACTTATTCACCATAAACAGATAAATTAAAAATTTCAAACAATTTGTGGCATAAACTAATAGTGTAACAAACTAGTGATGTTAATGAATGATAAAATTTCAAAAAAAATAGATTTATATAATATTATAAATACAAATAATAACATCAATATATATATATTCATTCAATTTTTACAATGATAATCTCAATTTATATATTGAATTATTGATTAAATAAGTATTAAATAATTATGTGTTCCTAAAACTAGTTAATAATCCTCACCATGGGATGCAATGAACTACCACCATCATGACTATGTTCTTCAATTCTATTAATTTTTAGACCAAACATATGACCTCTAATCGTAAAATTAAATCATTTACACTAAAAAACAGTGGTTATATGCACATGGGAATAGAATTGGAAAACCCAATTTATCATCCCTTAACCATAAATGAGTTATACTATCCTTCATGTCTTAAAAGTGATGTTATATTAATGGTGTTTTCTTATTTAACCTCATGGATAACATTTCACAATTAAAAGGTTGATCACATAATGAATCATCATTAAAAATATTTCATGAACAAAGTATAGATAATGAACAATTATTTTAGGATCTTCTACACCACTAAAAGGTGAATTTGTGGATATATTCACATACCATGAGGTCAATTGTTTCCAAAAAGCTAAAAAAATAGTATCTAATAGTAAATTATCTATTTCATTATTATAATATAATTCATTTACATCTACACCATTGAGGCCACTCTAAAAATCATTCTAGAGAAGAAGCCCCATATGTCATCCATTTAATGATAATATGATGGGAGACTAGTCGACCATGTCTCTATATTGTGCCTCTTTAAGAGTCTCTCATAGTAGTGATTCAAAATATATTTCCCTTATATTTAGGTGAAGGGGGAGGAAGTATATTTCATCATTTTGGCCACATTGGATCCATCTATCAGTAAAAATATTAACTTTCTCCATTGAATATCATCTTTCATTCATGATTCAACTCAAGGACACAAATTTAATTTTCACCAACATTAATACTCTAGTCAAACATACTAATTCATAAAGGAGGAGTGATCATCGAGGATCATCCATTATTAATTATCTGGATTATAATTTTTTTTATATGGATTCTAAAATTCCTAAAACACATTGAAATATCAAGTAGGTTACATGGGGACTATTTTAAAATGGAATTTTTAAATAGAATAAAATTATTCACAACAATACACTATTTTTGGGATTTGGGAGCCTCTATAGTGATAGATTATAACAGATCCCTTTGAGGTAGTCACCAAAGTGGTATTCGATTTGATATTTTTTGGAATTGTTGGTATTATAATCACATAGTTTGTCCAAATTTTCAAAATCAATGAATCACAAAACATGATGTACATAGTCATTGTTAAATATAAGAATGAAAAAGCAGAGGTTATCTCTGGGGAACATTTTTTGAATGTCCTCTACACATATATCTAAATAAAAATCATAGAGATAAACCCCCCTAGTATAATCTCATGAAAATATTATGATGTCCATACTTTTTTTTGTTTCTTATTCCTTCCATAAAATACAATTTCCATTTGATAGGGATGTCCAACTATTTTTCCAGGAATTATTTAGAATGATGGAAGTGTAACCCCATTGTATTCAAGAACTAATTCACATTAGAAGAAATACCAACCTCACTAAATCATAAATAAGTATAATACATAGAGGATCTACCAATGGTAATCAAATAGAATAAAAAAACACATAAATCCCCCTAATTAAAAAAACTAATAATTTTTTACCACTGAGGGCCTCACTATTGTAACAATGATAATTTAGTAAGAGGACCTTCCAATGTAATATGCTAGTAATGATCATACAATTACAAAGAGCCACAATGATGTTGAGATACTCCCCATATCAGTGAATAAATTATCAATAACATGAGAGGTCTTCCACATGCCACTGATTAAGTGGGTTTTCATCGTAGTTTTTTTATCTTCAACCCCAAATAATACCACTTCCAATTATTATTATAAAATGAAACTCAAAATAGGAGTAAATATGATATATGGATTTAACTACAAAAATATTCTTTCACAATTTTAATGTGTTTAATAAATGTTAATATGTATCTTTTGTAAATGATCATTACGTATAACTCTACCTGAGTTGTCACCACAAGTCATGACTAGGAATATTAAAAATTACAATGATCCCATTGATATATAGTGTAGAAAAAATATTTATAGATGAAATAGGTGTAGGAAGTTCTCTCATAGGATGAGAAAAATACGATAATCAGTGGGATAGAATTATCAAAACAATGAATAATTTTCATGTTCTAACCCATTTCAATTTATTAACATGTTATTCCAAAAATTGATAAGGAGGAATACATTCAAAAAATTTATCATAACATTTGGGGTGAGAATTCCTCCTATCAAATATTTTATTTTCCCTATAAGTGATACATTGATCAATCTAAGATATATATTATTAGTTCCACCATGTAGAACTAGGTTTCTATTAAGTGGCCCAAAACAAAAAATAGGGAATCATTATTACTAAATTTTTATATTATTCTACAAGAGGGATACATTAAACAACAAGGAAATCAAATTTTTGGTTATATATACATATGTTATAATCAGTTCAATATCATGAATAAAAAAAGCAGTGAAAATTTAATCATGATAAATAATGGATTCAGGAAAGAAGTGGACATTTTCTGCATATTATTGCTATTATGTCAAATAATGTGTCATCATTTCTAAATCATAAAATAATTTGAAATAGTGGTAATTATTTATGTGATTTATCATAAACATTGACCCTAAAAAATTAAAATAATAAAACAATTTTAGGATATCAGATTCATTATATTATAATCAATTTTAATGACTTATACCACTCATTATAAGTGACCATATTTTACAATAAACCCCTAAAAATGAATGAGTTTCATATTTAAAAAATATGAGTGATAAGAATAAGGTTCATGTGGAAGCATAATATCATCCAAAAAGAAGTCTTTTTGGAGATATTTTTACACATTTTACAACCCCACATTCATCAATGTCACAATTGAGTAGGTAGTGCTCTAACATAATAGGGAAAATTGTAGTCTAGTAGAAGAGGGAGTTGTTACCCCTCCTATATTGATTATTTCCATTTCATGACTATGAGTTGTTTCAAAATAATGACCCCTTCGGTTATCTTTATCTAGTGTCATTGGATTTATCCCCTTTCGTGAGATTTTTATCAGGAAAAATTTATAGAGTCTCACACATGATTATCATACTGGAATGTGATTTTCTAACTCTTGAATTGATATAAAAATACAAAGATAATGAACCAAAATGTTTGTAATCCCATGAAATTTTTTATATTTTAAAAATTTAGGGAATGTTATGATGTTTCATTAAAAATATACCAAAATAAAAATTAAAATAAATACCACTCAAATGTTGATGTTGATTTTATTACTACTACTCATTATGCCTCATTGAATTTTTAATATCAAAACATATATAAATGATATTTAGAATGGTACCACTATAAAATATTATGATGAATATATATCATTAAGATATAATGATTATAATATGTTTACTAATGAGACTTTTCACACATTATATAGAAGGGGGACTCTTGACTTGGGATACCCTCTAAACATATAAGTTTCACATAGTCAATGATACTTATCATAGGACAACTGAAAATTTATTATTATCTAATTAACATATACAATAAAAAAAAATTATTATTAAATTTCTATTGAAGAAAATATTTATAGGTACGATATCAATCCTGATATTCTGTGGAAACTAAATATTTAATTTTTAATAGAAAATGTTATCATTGAGTAGTATTCATAAAGTCACTCTATTTTCCCTCTTTTGATGATTCCTATTAATCAAGAATGTCCTTTTGTAATATTTGGAGAGACAATATTCAACTAATTAAAGTAGTCGAAATTAATATTGAATAACGGAATATAGCATAAGTGGATTATCAAAAACATTATATACAAGATAACAACCACTAAAATTCATGTAGAAATACTCCTTCTCAAATCAAGGTTTAATATCAGTTGTTGGAATATGTTGGTTGTCCTCAATAGTATTTGATAACTACCTCTACTTGATAATATACCCCAAAAATAATTCCAATATAACTCCATCAATCTAATGTTTCCATTAATACATATAATATATAAAATATTTAGAAACACAGACTAGAGAATCCCATCATGTAAATATATTCTCATTGGGTAGACTTGAATCATCCCCCAGTCATTGAAAAAATAAATTTCCAATATTCAATAGTATGGGTTCTTTATAATATAATCTTAGAAATTTCACATCATGATATAGACCTATTACAAGAAAAAATATCATCTAGAGGTGGAGAAAAAAAATTCTATTTTAACAAACCATATATGGTCTACGAGAATATGGTATAACAACAAACAAACTGGGTCCCTTCCATATTTGGAAGATCATTGATTATTGTTTATCAATCAATTATTCTAAATAAAAATGAAGGCCACCATTAGTAAAATCTAAAATTGTAAATAGTTTAAAAATGACATAGATGAAAATTTTGTATCTAAGTTGAATAGTTGGATATATTCTGAAAATGGGAAACATATGAAAAAGTATTTTTTGTAAATATTACTATATAATTTCCAACATTGAGTTTAAAAACCACTTTTCCCACTAATATATCATGGTTGGCTATAAGATATTATAAGAGTTTCAAAATGACCTGTAGAATCCACCCAAATATTTATGGAAAATTATATATCAAAAGTTATGAAAATGTTTAATATTTATATAAATTTATAATCTATGATGGTCATTGTAAAACAAACAAGTGATAGAAATAATTTTTCAACCTATTAACTATCATGTGGTGCCTCTTCCAGGTTATAAAATACCTAATTGACATCCAAATATGAATAAAAATTTTAAAATAAGGAATATTCAATATATAACATAAATAGAAAAATTAATAGGCATTATTAAATTATGAAATAATGGATAATTTCTTATTTCATTAACCCAAAAAAGAGAAATATGTCCACACTAACAAATATAAATATAAAACATTATATTAGATTAAATTATTACACTAATAACTATCCATGACAATAGATATTTATAATCAATATTGAATATTGATTTAAATTTATTGATCTACAATACCATATGTTAGCATCATGTTGGTTATGTTGGGTAGAACCCAACCTCAGATGAACCTTGTCTCTACTACCTCACTAGAAGATGAATTAAAATTCATTGATTTCCCACTACGTATTGAAAAAATATAATAATTTTACAAATAGAAATGAATTCAATTATTCACCAATCATATTTAAAAAATTAATAAAATTTACAGTTCTAATAAAAATGCAATATAGAATTCTCAGGAAATCATATTTGACATTACAACCATTAGCCAACTTATGAAATTAAAATTAACTAAGAATGGAATGTGATACAGTACCCTAAGGTATCTAAACAAATTCTAGAATTGATTGGATATCCTCACTTATTATTGGTATGATGATAAAATTCCATGCAATTAATTGTTTTACAGGATAAATAATAATAATAAATTCCATTCTGTTTTTTTTTATTGGAAAACCCCATTAACTAATGTGGATGCCTAATATAAACCTGGTTTTTGACCAATAACAGGGGAGGGAGTCATGAAGGATAAGGATGATGAGGTTATAATAGTCCTTTATGTACAAATATTATTATTTGGGAGTATATAAATGTAGTTAGGACACCTTTTTAACTATTCTGATGTGGTTAAAAAGGACATTAGTCGATCACATATTCATGAATGATCATTATGACATGATAATACAATTTTACTAATTATTTATCAATCATTTATCTAATGCATAAAAAGATGAAAATAATCTAGTTT
Organism: Viscum album; assembly: GCA_963277665.1. Taxonomy (NCBI): domain Eukaryota; kingdom Viridiplantae; phylum Streptophyta; class Magnoliopsida; order Santalales; family Viscaceae; genus Viscum; species Viscum album. The sequence continues at coordinate 897,223,190 of OY728151.1, read as the reverse complement.
AACCAGAACCAATGGAAACAATATCTACACAAATCTAATTATGGAACTGAATCTTAGACATAATCATATACATATCCCAACCATGATGTGGTGGAGTAGTCCCCATAAAAAAGACATAAACCATAATCTTAATAATAATGTTTTAGTTGAATTCACATTTTTTATCATTAATAATTCAAATAATTCATTTTATTAATCCCTTAAATGAACTTATGGAATCCATTATTAATCATCTTCAAATCCCACATGTTTTTAGACTTATGTCCCTACTAAATAAACACATTGTGTAGTGGTAGATTCCCCTACATGATACATGGTTTGTGAAATCACCAAAACTGAAAAATCAACTACCATGGCATTATGCATCATACCTATTCATGTTTCCTCAATGATAGATGGAGTTGGTAGTCATTGATTCTTAATTAAATATAACACTATATTGATCCCCATTCTAAAATTACACCACTGTTATTTGGTTTATATTGAATATTATTTATCTCCTTCGATCCAAAAAATTCATGGGTATAAAAAAATTCTATGATGAAACATTGAGAATAAAAAATATAGTTCCAACTTTGGAAACCTTTCATACAACTCTAAATTCATGATGTTTTTCTAGAACATGGATTTCTAGTATTTATTCAAAATTACCTAGAGCCATATTTGTATTGTTATTCCCATTTCATATTACAGTTTCTTTAAACACTTTTTTATTGGAAAATCAATGTAAGATGTGTTGATATATCCCCCTTTGAGTCTATTAAATATTATTAAAATGATTTATGACACTATAAATAATATTTATTACTTCTTATTATGTACAAAATATCAAAAAATTTATATTATAATGATTTTGAAGATTCACTAATCAACCGATGAAGAAGAGTCAATGAATATTTCATATATTAAAATAATTTCATCAATTAATATAATTATGATCCTATAATTCTTTATTTACAGGATCCAATAGCATAGACCCTTCAAGTTCATTCCAATCAAATTATGGTCATGTACATGATTCTACCAATCATCCACCATCCATAGAGGAAGGGTAACCGAATGTAATATATGAATATCAATCATTCCTTCACACATCATTGAACAATTATTGGAATGATTGATATTTTTTTGGATATACCATGGCTCTTAATTAGTATGTAAATGAATCATAAAAGAATTATGTGTTATTTATGTCTATTTCATGCCATTATCATCATATAAAATACATCTAAAAACAATCCATTCTCTTAAAGAATTTGATTTATAGAATCAAAATAATATCCCTATATCAGCCATCAAATTTGAAGATGTGATTCCATTTTACACTATTCGGAATGGTGATTATTTTTTATATGAGTATAATATTATGGTCACTCCCCAAAAATATTAGGAAGGCCTCTCAAATATTTTTTTATGAATTTCAATAAGATAATTCGGGTACTAACATTGACCCATGAACTATTCTAATTATCACTTTTTTGAAACCAAAATATTTGATTAAATGAATTTAATTCCATAAGAGAAACAGTGATTTTTTCTCATAGATAAATATAGAAATTCCCATATTACTACCCTATGTAGCTTCCAATACCATGTTTCAACCAAAAAAATAATTGTTATTAACATGTGTCAAGTATAATGTATTCATCCCAAATGGCAAGTGGAGGGTGATATTGATAATTTGATAAAATCCTATTTTATTTGGGATGTTGAATATCCTATGTGTCATTAAAATATTATCCCATAGAATGAGTTAATGTAAAAATAAAATTATGAATAGTCATTATAGGTTTAATCCTTTTATTTCCTAATATATTTTAACATATTACTGACCATGAAACTACTTATCAATGGAATGAATAATATTTAAGACCACAAATTTATGGATGGATATTATGGTAATAAATATTTCTGAATGGAACTTGAGAATAAATAGTCCAATACATTTAGTTCACATTAAAGTGTATACTACAATTATATATTTCAATTTGGTCAGATTATATATAAAAAACCATATAACCTACCATGTATCATATTTTCAAACCCTTCCTTCCATATACCAAAAAATATAATGCGGATGGTCTTATGGTATAATTTTAATTGTTTCCTAATTGTTAATATGAACATTGGATAATAGTCAATATGTTACATTTAAATTCAATAAAAATTTACTCATTCAAATATAATTTAAAGTAGTCATCAAGAAAAATAATAAACATTTTTATTCAATCATGAAATTGAGGAAATCTATAAGGATAAATTTTTTGTTCTTGATATACCTTTTACACAAAACCATATATTGTTTATAGACCCCATGATTTCATTGAAAAATATTGGTTATGTATAGCCAATCTATTATGAAATTATTTACCAAGAAAAAGATATGATGAATAAATGGGTAACTTGATAATTGAATTAATACATCTATAATTCCATTTATTATCTTATATAATAGATTTTACACCCATAGTCTTGATACCTCCATTATATGGGGAAACCGTCACTATTAGAAGGAGAACCCGGAGTGATCAAATGTTTCACTATGTGATCATAAAACTTATTTATTAAAGGATAATGTTGTATTGTATATCAAAATGGGAATTTGAAAACATATGACTCAATTCTATGATAAAAATAATTACTATCATAAAATAGTTTTTGGGAAATAGAAACCAAGTAATTATCTACATTATGACTAGGTCTCATTTATCTCACATTTTGATTATCATAAATATTACCTCTTTCATCGAATGATATCAATGGACATAACATAATGGGTTTTCATTTTGGGGTAGTTTGATATTATATTCATGCATAAAATTTTTCTCTTTGGGAAAGACCTGCAATAATTTTGTTTAGTGCACAGTACATTAAAAGAAAATTCCTTTTGAAAAAGTAAATTTTAATGTTGAAATATAATACTTCCAAAAAACCACCCATGTATGAGAGTTATAAGTTAATAGTACCTCAATCATTCTAACAAGTATAAGGATAAAAGATATAAGAACATGGGGGTGTTTTTGAGAATCATTTCCATCACCCTGATATAAGAATATCTACAATACTCTATCATTTTTAATAAAGGATATACGAATAATGATGTAAAATATATGGCTCACATCAAATTTTTATAATTATATTTGGAAAAATTTATTTATTGATTGTTCATTAAAGGAGATTAAATGTTTCTCATAAGGAAAATTTAGGGTGATTTTGTTATAAAGAAATAATAATTGATTCATTTTCATAAATATGTATAGGGGATAATGGTTGAATATCCCAAATAGATTATATTATTTCATATTAAATAATAAAAAAATAATTTATTAGAAACAAAATCCAATAATTATAATTCCATGGTAAGACCATATCATGAATGAATAGTTTTTCATATCTCATATACATGGGTTGTACAACCCATAAGTATTAATAATATAAAAAATTATTATTCCAACTAAATCAAAGATGAATCCTTTCCCACACTAATTTATAATAACATTTATTGGATATCTCCCATAGCATGGATCCATAAATATGGGATTTAGTATCTTGGTTGTTTAAATAATGGTCATATTTGTTGATGTCTATATAACATCATAATTTTAAATTACTAAATTTTACCTGTTTTACACAATAAATATGGTTTTGATGGGGTAATCCTCTAGTGTATATAAGGATGAGTGAATCATTGTTTTTATATAAGGTCATGTTGTTATCATTAATTCTTCTTTGTATGGAACAATTATGTTCCACCTAATATGGATAAGTCTATATTTCTAACTATAAACGATGTATTAAAATATTTTATTCATGAAATAGTTTCATGTGAGTTCGATTCATGAAAATTTTAGTAAATAAACTCCACAATTATTTTAGGATACTATTAATTCAAAGTTATATATCTTATATAGCATGGATAAAAAGGGTTTATATCCTCTAACAATAATGAGGTTGTTCATATTTTGACTTACTATTACTTCATTCTTTTCTAAATAGATTAAATCAGTACCTAACATAGGGGTAATGATATTTTATATCAACAACATCATGTAATAAATTAATATTTCGATATTCATAGTCCATTATTTATTTTTGAGGTAATAATTAACAAATTTCTATGCTTATTAGCTGAAAATTCATTACCCGACGTATAATATATTGTCAATATAATTATTTTTCTTTCACTTTATTTTTAATTATATAGATATTAGAGTTAAAAATAATATTATAAAATACTCTTCATATGATTTCGGGATTATATAATTGTACTTTTAGAAAGTTATACTCATATAATATTAGTGGGAATATCAAACCAAGACCCAAACTGCCAACCAGAAACCCTATACTCACAAGTATATGGGGAAAATATATTTTACCAATTGTTGTATAGTTTTCTTCAAAATTTGTTTTGTTTTCAAATGTACAATGCCATTTAGACCTAGATTCATCTATAAAAATTTAATCATATGATTACAAGATGTTAAACACACAACAAAACATTACAATACATTAGAAAAAATTTATAGTGTATTCAATAAGAAGGTAAAATTTCTCTGATTCAACCATGTAATATAGGTATTATTATTGAATAGTTATATTATAACATATAATAAAACCCAAATCATGATAAAAATAGAATAGATTGGAGTTTATTCCATTAGGCCATGTGATATGGAACTTTTGTTTAATATAGTATTGAAGAACCAAAATATTAATATAAATATATAAATATATAATTATTATTCTATTCCAAAAAATATTTTGTTAATTTCTGTAGGGTATCTGTCACCTCAAAAGGTTATAATAAATTATAACTATAATTATAACCATGTAATGATATACGATTATTCTTAAAACATGTGTCTTATGTAGTATATGACATTTTCTAAATGGGAGACAAATGGTGATTGAATATCAATTATTGGTTCTTAATTAACCACTTAGAGCACCTCACATGATGTTTTATCATATAACTATCTTTAAATTGTTTTTATTCAGATATACCAGTAAATAGGAATTCTAATTAAAAAAATTTTTATTGGATATTCCAAGCATTGAAAATATTTATTAGTACATTGACATGAGATTATTTTTTATATATATCATGGATAACATACTATGATGTATTATAAAAAACTGGTATGTAATTTATTTTCAATGATGTGACATGGTTTGGGTGTGTCATGGTTGATTTCACGTCAATTAGAAAATTAATGAATTGATTTGTAAATTTTGAGTTAACAAAACACACATATGAACCAATGGTTGAAATGAACCAATTTGAATAAATCCATTTACATGGTAGTTCATCGATAAGTTTATATTAGAGAACCAGTGACTAATAAATCATTCAAAAATGATGATTGAAAATTATATAATACGTATCGATGTGATATCAAGTCATATAGAATATATGATGATCAATATTTATTTAGATATTGTTTTTGTTCAGACATTAACATCTTCTTATACAGGTGGCTTGATGTGGTACTCGATATTTATTACATTCTTTAGGAAATAATTTTAAATTACACTAAGAAAGAGTCTCTTATTGTCACAAACAATGCTTATCAATCATAATATTAATATTATATACTAATATAATATTTTTTTTAAAATATCATTAATGTATCATACAATAATAAATATTTGATTTATATTTATTTCCTAAATTAATTGACTAGTTATTTTACAGTAGAATATATATTAGATGAATATTAAAATTGATTATTTTTTATCTTTATAATATAATATTTGTTTTATCTTTTTTATTATTTTTCACTGTTCTCGAAAAAATATGCATTGATTCAAAAATATAATAAATAGTTAATATTTTTTTCATAAATTAAAATAATTATTTTTCTAATAAAAATAATGTAAAATTAATTATTTATTGAATTATTAATATAATAATATTTAATTAATTAAATAAATGTTTATTATTCAATGTTTGATAAATTTATAATAGTATTAATGTTTTAGAATATATGTTCCAAAAAATGTGTATAGATTAATACAAGTGTTTAGTGAATATCAAGAGAATACAAAAAATATATATATTATTTGATATGGGTTTTAAATAAAATAACCAATTACATAATCAGCCTTTCAATAGTTACAAACTATTTAATAATTATAATGTAGTTTATTTTTTTCCCAAAATATGTGCAGTTGTTGAGGATATTAAATTTTACTAATTGAATACATTAAATTCACCAAATAGAATAACTCAATAACACTCCCACAAATGAGACATATTCCTCCACTGATTCCGTCACTTTGTTTTTTTAATAATTGGGAATTATATCAGAACTAATAGAATTATTGATTAACTCTAGAATAAATGAAATAATGTGATTTTTTCTACCATTCATGAAACCATAACAACAATGATAATGTTTTGATATTAATTTTTATTTTGGGATTCAATGAGAGGGATTATAGTTCAGATTATCCACTATAATAATGATACCATTAGAGATTCTACCAAATAGATCATAAATAAGAATAATTATCAATGTTAGTTAATACATTTTTATAATATATTATAAACTAAATTTGAAAAGATCTTATATATAATGAACACGGGGTTTATTATTCAAGATCATTTGATGTTATCTATTAAATACAATAAAACAAATTGACGGAAACTATCACAATAACAACCAAAACAACCAATAATATCTTATATGGATTTTACTTCACACACATTATCTATACTAAATAACATAATTATTGATTGTATTGGTTGTATAGAAAATCATTTTCTTAAAAATTGAATGTATTCATATGAAAATATTTACAATGGTTTATAGGATATTATATTCCATACATGATTAAAAATTTTACATCCTTGAGATTTAATGTATGTTAATTATGTGTGTTTTTTTAATCATGGTATGATGTTAGAGGTAGTAATGTGGATTTTAACAGGAATTTTAACAATGTTTAGTATTATGGAATGGTGTAGGGTACTAATTCAGGAAATCCATGTTGTGATACCTAGAAGTTTCATGGTATTGAGTGGTTCATTTTTTGGCCAAAGGGAATGAATTTTGGTTATTATCTCATTCAAACACAATGTGAAACTTGGACATTAGGGTCCTATATAGACATAAGTGAGGGTATATCTAGATAAAATGGATTATTTTTATGTAGAATGATTTTCAATTATATGGAATGTATCATGTATTAATAATATATTTTATTCTTCTAATTTTAGGGACCAACAATTTTTGTTCTTATGTTTCCACCTGAATTAATTTGTAATATTATATTAAACATTGTGGAGAACAATAACCATCAATTTCTCTTGGTTTAATTGATTCATGTTGTTGAAAAAGATATGTTTTGTTGGATATTCAATGTTATTTTTGGGATTCACATATCTCAAAACAGTTTCAGTGTAGCGACCATCCTTACATTGAGTTTTGAGGAATGTCTTTATCTTGATAAATTCATAGTCCAAAAAAAATAATATTAATTATATAATTTTCATGAACTCTAGGAGGGATAAATCATATACTTGGATACATTTGAATAAAATTTAATTATATTTTATCCTTGGATATAGGATATAATGATTATTTTATTTTAGGTGAATGTTCCCTCATTTATTATATTCTCTCCTATATTTATTATTTCTTCTCTTCTCATTATAGTGGTTTCGTATGGGGTTTTTTCATTATTTCATTTATTTTATGGTGTTTTTATTTATTGTAATTTCTTGAGGGATGAACTAGGGAGTTTCTGGTTGTGATAGAATCATAATTTTTTTCTTTTAAAACTATAAAAACTCATCATTTCAATTATTGTATTAATAAAATTATTTTGTAACTTTTTTTTATATATGTGATCGATTAGATTCAAATGATATCTTAACATCTTGTTATTTTTTAATATATTTTGGATATGGACATACATTTGAACATGGATTGTGTGGGAATAGAATTATATATGGGGAATAATTATTTGTGATAAAACTTATTATAGATAATATATTGAATCTGTTATGAGAAAATTGGAAGGGAAAAATAGTTGTGTGAGGTTTATTATTTTCATTTAATTTTAAATGTTTTTATTGTTCATTGATAGATTATTCTTTATATGTTTCTATGCTATTTTATATCATTAAATAACTTTTTAATCGTTAGAATTATATAATGATTTATATATGAAATTATAAATTGAAATTCTAGAAGCCTAAATTATAGATCAGATTGGTATTAAATGTTGTTGTATATTATTTTTATTGGTCATTATTTTCCATCTGATGGGAGAGTAATTAATATGATTGATATGTTTTAAAAAATTAAGATTTTTTTGAAAAGTTAATGGTAAATGGGAATTTATTTGTGACGTCAAATTTGTTATGAAATAATGAGGGCATGATACATTATATATATTGATAGAAATGATTATTGGAATGTTTTTATTAAGGTGATGTGTTTTATATTTATTCTCAGTGATATTTTTAATATTCTTTCAATTTTTATAATTCAATCTGAATTAGGATGCAATGTTAATGTACCTTTTTGAAGAGGTAATTTAAATCATGAAAACAACCATTAATATAATTATTCTTGATATATTATTTATACTTAAATGAATTGAATGAAATGAGAGATTGATTAGAAATAAAATATTAAGGTATTTATTCTAATATTATTGAAATCACAAGTATGGTAAGGTGGTATTCACCTATAAAAAAATTGAAAATTATTGAAATGAGAGAACATGGATAGAATTAATGGGTTCAATGATGAATAAACGAGTTAGAATGGTTGACTAAATGTAATAATAGATTTATTATGGTTATCTATTGGAATTGATTAGATTTGAAATATATATAAATGATATTTGTTTAATTTGTTTTATTTTCTAATGAATTATTTTATATAGATGATGATTATATGATTGTTGAAATATTTCAATTAATGTGTGTATTTTGTGATTTTCTGATTAAAATGGGTTATTTGTTATTGTAAAATGATGAGGGAATGCATGATGTAGTCTTTGAATTTCACATCTATGATAGTACTCAATTTATATTTTTTAATATTATTTTATAGAAGTCAATTAATTTTTATTCATAAGCTATGATGGAACAAATTTGGAAAAACATTCATTCTATAAAGGATCAAAGATATAAATATGTTATATCATTGAGTTCTTAACTATGTGGTGGTGATGATGATTCATCATGGGGTTCATTCAAGGTAATAGGGGGAAAATGGTTTATGTCCTACAATTTAATAATAATATCCAATAATGGGGATATTTTATATATATTGTTATGGGTGGGTTACATAGATGAATAATGGAGGGAAATTGTTAAATATTATTCATGTTTCATTACCATATCGATGCGGGGTTATGAGTTTAAATTTATTATTATGAGGGTGAGGATATATGGTGGTGTTTTTGTGGTAATGTGATTATTCCATTGTGGTTTAATTTTGAAATCATTATTAATGTGTGGTGGTGTGGTATATAGTGGTATTATTATGATTAGGGAATGAGAATTTAGGGAATAATACAATCTGAGTCATCATTAGATATCTAGTGGATGATTGTATATTGATACGTTGTATGTTTTTTATCAATCATCTATCCCTAGTCTTATCGGGATGTGTTTTTATAATGCCTCACTATTGGATTAAGTTAGAGTATCCCTTAAAATGATTGATAATATAAATGAGATTTCTTAAGGAGAAACATATTATTTAATTTTGATAAATTATATGTAATTAATTTCTATCTTGATTTTGGTGATGATATTCATTAAATCTAGTTTTAGTAGTGGATGATGATGTTATAGAAAATACAAAATGTTATTGTATTTTATTTTACATGTGGAGTCTATGGATTATAAATAATGTTTTTATTATAATTATATTAATTATTTTTTATCATTTATTATATTATCATTTCATAGATTTAAAAATTTATTATACAAGGATTTAGATTTTTTAAAAGGATAATCCTACTTCATACTTCAAATTGATCACTCCATCACATTTTTAATATTTTTATCGGATATGTAATCAATAATTGTATATAAATTTTAGTATATTAGATTTATTTGTGGGATGATTTTGACTTTTTGAAAATATTATGTCATGTATAATCTTATTGCTCTAAATTTTACATATTAGTATCATTTTGGTAATTGAAATTACATATGTTGAAAAGGAATTTTTTTGTTGAATGGTGGTCGATTCATTATTCGGGTGGTTTCATGAGGAATGTACCATGGATAAAAATATTTCACAACCTTATATATAATCATAAACCTGATTCCTATTTAAGGAGGGCATTGTTTTCCCTATTAACATCCATACAGACCAAGGAATGGGACTAGTGGGGGTAGTTATTATAATTTCATATCCATGGTTTTGGTTGAAATTTATGCTATATATTAGTGTTATAAATTGGTGATTATTTCATGATATTTGAAGAGATATGGAAAAATTAAATCTCATCATGTGATATTGTTCAAATACACTATATAATAGAATGATATATTGGGACCATGGATGTATGAAGAAAAAATATTATCAACCAACTAAAATATTAATGTGAAATTGATATCATTGTAAGTTATAAATGATAAGAAGGTGCATGAATAATTTTATATAAAATTATTTGAATATAAATCATGTATCAAATAAATTTTTGTATCATTACTCATATTTTCTAATATTTTTTACAATTTTTCATTTTCATGTTGAAAATAGTAAATATGATTATTTTAATGAGTTAAATAATTATTAATATATTTTATAAAAGGACAAATTTTTTTAGAAAATGAAAGAGTATCTTGATGACTTCTATTACATGATTTCTCAAAAATTAATTTTAAATTTAATTTTTGAATTCTTTAATATTGTTATCAATTTTCATATGATTTTTAACTATTAGTAAAGGATTATTAAAGGGATATTTTATAAACAATTCTTGATTATTTTATATACCATATAATATATGTTATCACAACTAAATTAATTGTATATTTGATGAAGATAATTAATTTTACGACCACACATACAATAATATTTCTTTTTAAAAAAATATTTAGGAAATTTACTTCTTTATAAACATGATATATTAAAAAAAATTGAAAAATATTTTATTCTTGGGATATTCTCCTTAGTATTTGGAAAACATTACATTAATGAATATAAACCTTATTACTAATGAACAAATTGTGTTTTGATATATGAAATTTTTGAAATCATATTCATCGATTCAGGATTTCCATGCCCTGATTAGTTACGTAAATATATGAAAGGATCTTTAAGGGAAAGATGATGATATTTAATTATAGAAGAAATGACAACTATTAAGAAAATATTTTAGGTTTTTTCATAAAAACAATATCAAAAGTTATTTCAATCATGTTGTTTATTGACAATGTTGTATCTATGTGTGTATATTAAAAATATAACCCTTTATGCAATATAGATTCATCATTCCATGGTAATTAATATATTTAAATAATTTTTAGTTTTACGATGTCAATTATGATGAGAAGTAACGAAATATGTTCATTTTTCACTTATACATTATGGGCATGTTAATTGTATTGTTGTGGAAGGAATAATTATTCATAGAAACATACCTTTAATAGAATATAATTTTATTTATGATATTCTATTAGATTATATATTTCCATTGGATATTAATGTTTTTCGTTGTAAAAACATTATCTAAAAATTGTAATGGAAATGGTTTCGCTAACATTATGGGTTACACCTATAACTATTTATTCTAAATCATCTTGTTTTTTTCTATAAAACTACTCTGAATTTATTTTTTTATGTTGTTTCCTATTACTTCAACAATGTGGTAATTTTTTATTCACTTGATGGAATTATATCCCATAAAAGGAAACCCATCTAATGTATCTTCATAAAAGATTATTTTGAAATCTAAAATTTTGTGATGATGTTGTTAATAGACATGATTAATCAATAAGAAATGAAAAAAGAAGATGTTATTTTTGTTATGAATTAGTTTTTGTTTTTTCATAGACTATGTTTCATTAATTTTTATAAAGGAAAGTGGTTGAGAGTTTATGGGGATGGTATTGGAGGTGATATCATGTAGGGGAAATTTTGTGGAATAGAATATGGTGGATTGAATAGTTTTATAGGGAATAGGTGGTCATGTATTATTTTTGGTGACTTAACTTTTGACTGTTGTTTTTTTGTGGTTGATCGATTCTTTTTTTGGAATATCATTATGTTGGTTTTTTCATAGGTGGCGAAATATTTTTCTGGATGGTGACTCATATACCTATTCATAGTGTTGTGTGGATGAGCTATATTGTATTTTTAATAAATGGTTTATTAAACATTATATCAGAATTTTCTCTCATATATTATAATTTTTTACATTTTGAAGGAGTATTATAACATTTTTATTTCCATATGTAATGATAAATTAACAATACTACATGATAAATTGGGAGTAAAAAAGGGAATGTTGAATCTTGAGATAGCGCATTGTTGAACATTCAGTTATAAGAAGTATTAATGTTCTCTGATGGAACATTTTTCAGTAATATTAATAAATAGTTCGATGAAATAATGTTCAAATTTGTTTAATAATTATATTAAATAAATTAAAAGTTTTATTGGTGGTTATGTTGATTTATAAGGTAGCTTAAATATGAAGAGAGAATAGTTGTGGTTATTTGGAAGTGATATATCTAGGTAAAATTTGTGAATTTTTCCAAGAATGATTTTATTCATTGTAAAATTACATAATTAAAATATAAATATCTAATGATATATTAAAGGGATGAGTGTGTGAATCATTGAGAGATTATTTATTGATCTAATGCGTTATCATCCACATTTTATTCTATATTAGTGAGAATGTGTACAACATTTTCTATTTTTTTTATTGAAGGGAAAATTTATTATATCATTGCACTTAAAGTTATTATTGTATATCAGTGAATGATATATACAAAATCATATAGAGAGATTTATTATTGATTAAAGTGTGTGGTTTGTTCAGAAAATTAGTGGTAGGGATGGTAAAAATTAATTCTCAAGGTTATAAGATTCCTAGTTCATAGAAGTTCATAGTGAGGTTATACATGGGTTTGCATATCTCATTAGGAATGAGTTGTTTGATGTTGGCTATTTTTAGAGAAATTATATTTTACTATTTTAATTATTTTTGGGAATACCAGTATGAATAAAATATGAGTAATCTTGTTTTTCAGTTATATGTGGAGAGTTAGTTTTGTTAATGTTTTTAGTGAATACATTCCTTTCATGGAAACCCATATTGTGATATTTAAACTCATCTTATAGTTTTTCATTTTGTATATTAAAAAGTCAGTTTTAAATTTCTTTATTCAAATAATTTGAAAAAAATTAATTTAATGATTTTTATGATTGAAAAGTAACTACATTCAATGAGTGATTTTTTAGAAACATGGTCAACATAAATGGAGTAGATGATGGAGATTTGGTTTTGATCATGTGTGGTTGATTCTTTGATTGGGATTCAAATATGGTTAGGTTAAAATTTAAGAGGTACATTATATGGTAGTGATAATTTTAGCTGTATATTGTTATAGATCCCAAACATGAATAATTGGAAATTACATCACTTTTGAGGAATATCTAATACATAACAAAAATAGACACCAAAGGACTGTACTAGTTTAGTGTCTTTGGAAACTCGGAATATAATCTTCTAATCATTGTTAAAGATCATCAACATCTCCCATAGAGATTTTCCTTTTTTCATACCTAAAACCATTCTTTATATCACAAGGAAAATAAAAACCTATGAAGGATGAGCTCAAATGATCAGTAAGGTTATGCATGGAGAAAATAAAACAAACCATATACATTTGATCTTCAAAAGATGAACATAATATTTAAACATCAAAATCTTGAGCAATGACATGAAACATGGTAGTAATTAGGGAATAGATAATAATGGATCATCAATCATTATAAAATATCATGGGAATAAAACTTGTAACTGTGTAAAACCATTAATCACATGATATGATTTCCATAGTAGCCAAATCATTGCTGCCAAGACAATATTAGTGGACAAAGTCCAATTCTGAATCGAGTTCACTCCTCATTCTAGTCCTGTAATACTGAACCGGATTAAATTAACATTCCAGCCATGTCTATATCATGAGATAAAAATATTTACCGAAAGCATTGGAGGGAGATATAGGTCCCACCCATCTAATAATTAAATGATTTTTACGTGTGCCACAATATAAACATAAATCATTCATCTTGACCCAAAGAATAATATGGGATTCATAAACATCATCACCTCATAACATAATCCATATAAAAAAATTGATATCATTTCATCATAAAAAAAGTGAAACCATGTAAATCATAGATACATTATACTTGAAATAAAAACACAATAAATAATGTCATCTGAGATGGAAATGTTTTTGATAAAACACTTGAAATGAATTCTTGAGGAAAATATCCAATATTTTTCAAAATCCATTTCTTTTCAAAATATACAATAAACCATTAAAATAAAGGACTTTGTTGAAAATAATCATGAAATATTATAGAGTATTCGTTATGAAAATAAGGCTTTATGTAACTGTAAAAATCCATTCACGTCGTATAAGTAAAAAAACATTCTGTTTGTACTTTTTTCCAAAAAAGTCAAAAAAAGTACCTCGTAACGTAAAAAAAAGAAAAATATTCCTTACATACGATGTACTAAAATTTAAAAATGGGTAAAATGGAATTTAAACATACATGAAACAATTTTTAGAAAACAAGTATATGGATGATAAATATAAACCCATTAAATAATTACGAATAAACAATCTCAGAAAACAAATGAAATTGGAAATGTTTTCCCTTACCTTATGTCTGATATGCTTTGAATGTATCTGAACCTCCTGTATAATGATTTAAATAATTTCATTGAATTATTAAAAAACAATATTCATTGTTATGATATCATATATGGTTAACTTTTGACTTTATATTACCCGTTATTTTGTAAATTACATGTTAAAGTAGTGTTTTGGGTAAAATCGTTTCATTTATCATACGTGTTCCGATTTGTTGTTCTTGATATTATTAAATATATCCTGATTTACATAATTATAGAATTTAAATCATTTTTTATATATATAATTTGTATTCATCATATAAATATATATTATAGATCGAAAAATGGAATGAAATACACCATCCATTTAGACGGTAGGGTGTACGTACGCATGAACACTGTTTTCATTTCCTTATATAATTGAAAGGAATTATGTAAATGAACCATATATGTACCTAAATAATGTATCATTATTATGTAATATATTTCATGATTATTTATTATATATACGTTATAATCATACTTGAATGGTTAATCATGGAAAATGAATCTCATCGCATTCGTGGAGACGGTAGTCCGTACGTACGCACGAGCAATGATATCGTTCCCATAATTATTGAATAGAATTGGAGTGGATTATATAATATCTAAGAATAAATATGATGTTATAATAACCATATGTAGTTATTCTTTACACCATTATACCCTTCCATGTAAGGTGGTGGTGGAAAAACAGATTACCCCACGGTGTGGAGACGATATTCCGTACGTACGCACACGTCATGATTTTGTTTTCCGTTGGATAGATAAAAGGTGAAATGGGGTTGTTTAATATTTATAATCACATATAATTATATTAGTTATACTGATGTTATTACATTATAATGAAAAAACTACACAATAAGAAGTTGAAGAAGAAAGAAACTTGAATGAATTAGTAGTAGAGATTACATCTTCTTCAACGCACCTCTTTTAAGCTTCCTCTTAAGGGAGTAGAGTTGGTCTTTTGAAAAGATGAGAACCTCTAGAATGTTTCTTGGGATGGGTAGAAGAGAAATGGGTAGGGTTTGGCCGATCTTGGAGGCTCAATGTTTTGTGAACAGGAGAGGGGGGAGGTGCCCTTTTATAAGGGAAAAGAGGGGCACCTTTGGAAAGTGTGAAAATATTATTTTATTATAAAATTATCTTCGGTTTCAATGGTCAAAAAATCATTATATATGACGATAAGATTACTAATGGTAGAAATAAAATCATCCAATCAGAAATGGAAATGTTTTGGATAATATTTTAATCATTATTATATTATTTATTTAAATCATTTATTAATGAGGTTAATATTGCATCATTATAGTGTCATAAATAATTTAATTTATTTGATGTCTAAAAATTATAAAAAAAACCACCATGTAGAAAATATTTTTATCTTTTCAATGAATATTTATAGTTGAAATGATAATTTATATAACCCGTTAAAAAAATTAATTACTAAAAGATATTTGTTAATGGAAATTTTGTCTTTACATTAAATTAATTAATCCAAATTGTAATTATCTCTACCATGCGGCTCAATGTGGTCCCAATATTGACCCATGAATACCCATGGTCGGCCAGTACTCGTCCAATAAGGTTAGGACAAGTGTTAAGGTAATTTTGAAATATTATAATATTCTTTTAACCTTGAATTAACCCATTTACCTTTAACTACAGTAAATAAAAGTCAAAAGTTACTATTCACAAAAATTATTTTCATCCTATTGAACCACATTTTACTTCTCGATAAAAACCATGTAATTCGGTTTTTTGAAATTCAATTCACATAAGTTATAAAGTTTCATTGAAATGTAAGAGTTATTTTTTTAACTACCACTAAGTGGTTTCACTATCCATCAAAAAATGATGTTTTTCAGAAAATTACCAAAAATTTAGCCTAAGCTATATTTGATATTCCAAATTCAAAAATGATGTCTATTTTTTCAAATTAAAACCCTACAAGTGGAATTGATAAATTTTAAAATTATTTCCCGTTATCAAAACAAATAGCGTGTTTTTTAGAAATAATAAATATCAAAATATCGACACTTGTTTATGTCTAATTTCAATGTGAAATTAATTCCACTGCCCAACATTGGATTAAATAGTAAAAATATATTCTACTTACACATTAAAACTAATTTAAAATCTAATCTAAAAATATAATTTTTTGTGATGAAAAATTTTGTTTTTAATTAAAATATAGCGAGTTTTTACTATTCATTAAAATATGAATGTTATTAGAATAATATGAAAAATTTATCCAAATTAAATTTTTATATCATGATTCCAAGTAAGAATTTTATTTTTTCATATTGAACTTATTAACTTGTCAAAAACTAGATTTAATGTGGGTGTTCCATCAAAAGGTTGAAAAACTGCAATTTTTTAAAATACATATTTTACCCGAAAATTTTATTTTGTTTTCATACCATGTCATATAAAATATGTAAGATGAATTATAATGTTATAAAATTAAAAATGTAGATACTACTATTCATAAAGTCTAGTTTGTAATAATATTATAACAATATATCATCATTGAATGAAACTCGGTATTGCGTACAACACAAGCTATCGAGGAATGTCGTGATTGCGTGTAATGCAAGCCATGTCAGGGTGGCATGTGGTGCAAGAATCCTTTGTTGTTGAGCATAAAAAAATAAAACCATATTTCATTTATACATTGAATATATATATATATACACACACTCAATGATGCGTAGAATAACAACTATCAATCAAACTTCAAATTGTGTGTAACACGATACAAAAATAGTGTTGCGTATACTGCAAGCTAGTATGGTGTTGCGTATACTAAAAGATGATATTTGTGTAGCGTACAATAACAGATATGAAATAAATTAAAAAGAATATATCTTATAAAATCTCGGGGTGTTATATTATACCCCCCTTAAAAGAAATTTTGTCCTCAAAATTCATCGGGGTTATAAATCGTTTACTACTTGAAAGTTTCTTTAATAGAAACCCACATCTTAAAAAGGAATAACAAAACATATCATTAAAAACTAAATTATGAAATGTGAAGGTTACAAAAATTAACTAATCACTGGGTTTCCACATAGGAGATCATAGGTGAAATTATGGATATGGGAGAGAAATATAACCATCACGTTCTGATGGAGAGTGGTAGAGAACATGGATATGAAAAAGCCAAAAATCACAAAGCCATAAATTTGTGATGATCTATGGTACCGTCTGATTCATCAGATATAAGAGCACTAGGAAAACATTTTTGGTTTTCAAGATCATTTCTCAAATTTTGAATCATTTTTGCATTAAAATAAATACATACTTGATTTTGGTATAATCTCAACATTTGTGGTGCCTTGAACAATTTCTACATCTTCTCTTAAAGAAATGAAGTTGAATTTTTCTTTCACAAAGTTTTAGAAGATCATAATATAGAATGATAGGTCATTTCATATGTCTAAAACATAAGTTAGAAAAAGTTATATATATAAGTCCATCTATGTTGATATTAATCGGATATGGTTCCAAAAATGGACTTATACTTCAACTATCATACTGAATAACAAAATAAAACTAATTTATACTAACCAAGGACTTCTTATAGGCCAGTGGTAGGCGATAAAGGCCTATCACACTTCGGTTGTGGCATCTATTCCCACATCCTTGTCCGACGCGATGGGTTTTCACCGGTCCTACATGTTGTCCTTTTTCTAAAACTACACTATTATAACATTCCAGAAATAATATTAAAAAAGGGTATATCCTTAAAAGATAATATTTGATGTCTAACTCAATCAATTCCAATATTTTGGCTTACCCAAACTCACAGTATAATGAAAAATATTGATAGAGAGGTCTTCTACCAAACATGTAAATATCATCATTTATCCTCATATAAGATATGTCTGGTTGGTCACATTACAAACATTCGAATTCATTAATCATGTATTATCTTGTAAAATTAATACCCATTGAACCTTTGTGAAAGCATGAATGCTCTCAAAAGTTAACTCTTTCCACATACCAAAATCCCAAAATTTCTATATACTCAAACCATGATATCACTTTGCCCTTTTATCTGTCTTGAGCTCATTAATATTATTTTCCCCTTATCCCTTCATTATGCACAAATCATCTACTTTCCAAAATATTTGAATTACATTTCATGTTTACTGGTACCATATAATTATTGAAAACCATTCCAATATTCCACAGTACTATAAATTAGATTCCACAACATTATTTTGGAATCTCGTCACATAAACACATAATCATTCCACTACATCGTTGTCATACTAAACATCACTAATAGTGATTGAATGTGACATCCCATTTTACATTTCCTTAAGAGGTATCTCACATCGATCATCATTAACTCTTGGATTAGGGAATTGATTAGCATAATTCCCCATTTCCCTACACATGACGAATTGAAGTGTTGGTGGAGCGTTCTCTGTAGTCATTTCACTATTCACATTATTACCTACCTTTTTCCCATTACTTCAACACTCAACTGCTCAATGACCTTATTTTCCACATTTGAATCATTTTCTAGTACCTTTTATACAATCTCCTCCATGCTTTTTTCCACAACTTGAGCATAAAGAAACATTCACTTTCTTTTCACCATTATTCTATGGTTATTACTTGAACTCCATATTTAGTTTCTTGCCAAAACAATGAGATGGATATGTTACACCAACTTCTAGTTCTACCTTTATAACACAACACAAAATTTCTTCATAGCTACTGATGTCTCTTATAGCTAATGCCCTACGAAGACTTGGTTTTAAGCCACTAAATAATCGATCAACATTACTTTCAGGTTGGATGATAAAGCCAGATGCATACCTTGCAAGTCTTGTAAAATTAACTTCATATATACCAACAGATTAATCATCCTTCTCCTTATGCTCAACGAACTCCTTTTCCATCTTTGTTCAAATAATACGAGGGAAGTACATTCTGAAAAACATGTTCTTGAACTCATCACATTCCATGGATTTAATTTCTTCTTGGGGCCTTGTATTATTAATTGGAGTCCACCACTTGTCTGATTCACCTTCTAAACAGTAATCAACTAAAATTAATTTTTCATGTTTTTAATATAGAAGTATAAAAAATATCTTTTCATTGGTACTGATTCATTGTTCAGCAACAAGTGGATCAGAAGACCCGTTGAAAGAAGGTGGATGTTGCCTCATTAAGGACTCAGTAGAATATTTGTGCACTTATCTTCTCATTTGGAAGTCCAGAATGATTCATAGCTTGTGTAAGTATAGTAATAATATTTTTCACTCCATCTCCCATAAAGATGGTTTGTTCATGGGGAAAATCATTGCATCATCCTTGTCATTGATCAACACAATTCTTTCGATTTCTGGCGATCATCAAAAACAGAAAATGAATTGTGTGAGAGGGAAATTCATGATAAGAAAACAACATAATAAAGGGGGAGTACCTTCAATATCTATAATGTAACACCCCGAGATTTTATGAAAAATATTCTTTTAATTTCATTAATGTCTTGTGTTTTATTCTACACCAAGATTACCTTGCGCTATACGCAACAACGTATTAGCTTGCAGTATACGCAACACTATTCTTGGATCGTGTTACACACAATTTTGATAATAGTTATTCTACGCAACATTGAGTGTATATATATATATATATTAAATGTATAAATGAAATATGGTTGGATTCTGTTATACGAAAAAATGAAGGATTCTTTCACAACACGCAACCCTGACTTGGCTTGCATTACACGCAATCGCGACCTTCCTCGATAGCGTGTGTTGTACGCAATACCGGGTTTTAATAAACAATGTTATATTATTATAATATTGTCATGAACTAGCCGTTATGAATAGTATTAACTAAATTTCGAATTTTATAACATTATTATTCATCTTACACATTTCTAGAACATGGTATAAGAACAAAATAAATTTTTCGGGTAAAATAAGTATTTTTCAAAAAATGCAGTTTTACCGCCTTTTGATGGCGCACCCACTTTAAATATAGTTTTTGACATGTTTATATGTTAAATTTGACAAAATAATATTCTTCTTTTGAATCAGGATGTAAAAATTTAAATTAGATAAATTTTTGATATTTTTCCGACAACTTTCATATTTTAATGAATAGTAAAAACACGCTATATTTTAATTAAAAACAACTTTTTTCATCGTAATATATTATGTGGTTAAATTATAATATTGAATGGTTTTAAAGTATATTTAGAATATATTTTTACCACTTAATATAATGTTGGTCATTGGACACAATTTTACAATTAAACCGAACATAAACAAGTGTCAATCTTTTGATAGTTATTTTCTCTTAAAAACACGCTTTTTGTTTTGACAGCGGGAATTAATTTTAAATTAATTTCTGTCACTTCTGTGTTTTGAATTTAGAAAAATGGATTCCATATTTGGAATCAGCATGTTAAAATTGTGTAAATAGATAACTTTTATTTTTAGACATTTTGAATAATTACTGCGGTAAATATTTTATTTACCATGGTTAAGGGTAAATCCGGTAAATAAGGGTTAAAAAATAATATTATAATAATATTAAATTACCCTAAAACGTGTCTTAACCCTATTGGTTGATACATGGTCGACCATGGGCATCTTTGGGTCGATTTTGGGACCCCATGGATCCACTTGTAAAGTGATAATGACACTTTATTTTAATTAAGTTAAAATGAATACAAAATTGACAGAAGCATATATCTTTTAGAAAAACAATTGTTACATAGGGTTATATATGTTGGATTTTAGATTATAAATATTCATTAGAAAGATAAAACGATTTCCTACATAATGGTATTTTATTTGTAATTTTTAGACTTTAAATAATTTAATTTATTTATGACACAATGATGATGCAGTAATTATCTTATTAATGAAATATTGACGTAATTGATGTTATAAACACCAAAATAAATGTAATTTGAGATTTTTTATGCATTCCACCAATTTTCTAGGTTACTATGATATATGAATGTTGATTTAATCAACTTGGTTCGAACATTTAATTCTGTTATGACTTTGACAAAAATCATATATCAAATAGTGTCAAAATTGACACAAAATAGTTTTTAAATCAAATATTATATTATTAATTGTTATTTTATTCCTAAAAATCTAAGGTTCGGCCAAATGACTTAGATAAGGATATATTTATTAATAATATACAATTTGGGGTTCTTTTGGCATGTTATAGTAAGTGTATTAACCATATAGTGAAAGAAAACAAAAAGACACGGTAAAAGTTAAATTATTTAACTTAGAGTTAAATCTAATTGATAAGGTTAAAATAATATCCTAAACTTGTCTAAATTCTATTGGTTGATAGGATTTCGACCCATCCCCACTTTATCTTCGAAATAAGACCCTTTGGAACCATTATAAACCGATTTTGACTTTAATATAAAATAATATTTTGAGATATTCCTAAGGTGCCCCTCTCCTCCCCTATAAAAGGACACCTCCTCCCCCTCCTCCTCACACCAATTTGAGCACTCAAGCTCGGCCAACCCCTGCCAATTTATCCTCTCCACTTCCCTAGAAACATCCTAGAGGTTCTGGGCTTCCTCAAAGACCAATTTTAGTACCCTAAGAGGAGGTCTCAAAGAGGCACTTCAAAGAAGAGGTAATTACCGTTACCAATTCTTTCATCTTTATTTCTTCTTCCACTTCTTCTTCTTAGGTTGTTTCATTATGAAGTAATAATATCAGTATCACTCATATACTGATATGTTATTATAAGTATGAAACAACCCTATTTCACCATCTATCCATCCTACGGAAAAAGAAATCACCGCGCGTGCGTACGTACGGAATACCGTCTCCACGCCGTGGTGTAATCTATTTTCCACCACCACCTTACATGGATGGGTATAATGGTGTAAATAATAACTATAAATAGTTATTACAACATCATATTGATTCTGATATATTGTATAATCCACTCCAATTCAATTCAATATTTATAGAAATGATATCATCGCTCGTGCGTACGTACGGACTACCGTCTCCACGACGCGATGAGATTCATTCTCCATGTTAACCATTTAAGAATGATTATAATTTATATATAAGAAATAATAATGAAATATATGACATTATAAAGCTACTGGATTTATGTATATATATACATATGTATGTCATCTACTTACTTCCATTTCAAGACAATAAGGAAAGGATAACAGCGTTCATGCGTACGTACGGACTACCGTCTCCATGAACGGTGTTTTTCATTTTATTTATCTACCTATTATATATATATATATACTGAATATATATGATATATAAATAATATTTTATATTCTGGAAGTAAGTAAATCATGATATAAGTAATAATGATGTCAAGAACAACAAGTCAAAACACCTACGGTAAATGAAACGATTTTACCCAAAACGCTTCTTTAACATGGAATTTACAAAAGAACGGGTAATATAATGTCATAAGTGAACCATATATGATATCATAACAATGAATATGATTCTGTAATAAGTCAATAACATGATTTAAATCATTATACAGGAGGTTCGGACACTTACAAAGCAAGTCGGACCTAAGGTAAGGGAAAATATCACAATCTCACTTTTATCCGAGATTGTTTTTACTTTGGTAATTACTGGGGTGTATTTTATCATCCACATCCATGTTCCCTCGATATGTAATATTATTTCTTCCTTCTACAATAGTTTATATCCAATTTTACCCTTCGGTAAGTTTTTTGTAAAAGATATGAAAGGAATCTTTTGTCGTTTTTCGTACGAGGTATTTTTTGACTTTTCCGACAAAAGTTAGAAGAATGTTTTTTTTAACTTATACGGCTTGAATGGATTTTTAAAACATTATTTCCAAGAAGCTTCCTTTACAAGTTTAAAGTTTATTTTTAATCAACTTCTTTTATTTTAAAGTTGTACGACATGTTATGAAAGGAAAAATGTTTTTGAAGAAGAAAGGATATTTTCCTCAAGAATGGAGTTCAAGTGTTTTATCAAAATTATTTTCCATCTAAGATAATAAAGGGTTCTGTTTTTATCCCTATTATTAAATTGATTTGTTCATGTTGTGATGGAATTATTTTTATGAATTCCTTTATCTTATATGAATTGATTTATGATGTCATGATGTTTCAAGAATCCCATTTTTGTTACATGTGTTATGCGATGATGTATGTTTTATGATTATGTGGCACACATAAGAAAGGATTCATTATATGATGGGTGGGACCTATATCTCCCTCCAATTCATTGGGTAAAGATTTTATATCTCATGAGATAGACATGGCTGGAATGGTAGGTTATACCGGTTCAGTGAAACAGGACTGAAACGAGGGTTACTCGATTCAGAAAGGGACTTTGTCCACTAAGATAGTCTTGGCAATGAGTCTTGACTAACAAGAAATGATTCTCTATGATTATGTGTGAATGCCACAAAGTTTCATGTTTTAAGTTATGATTATTGTGATTACATTTCACTACCATGATTTATCCCATGTTATGAAATTATGCTCTCTTTTTCAGGTTATGATTTCCAAATTGTTATGTTCTTATGAATACGATGTGATTGATATATCTTTTGTTTACCCTTACTGAGCATTTGAGCTCACCCTTTTATGTTTTATTTTCCCCAGGATATAAAGAAAGGTTTTAGGTAAAAAAAAGGGAAGATCTTTATTGGAGATATTGAAGATCTTTCACCACGATTAGAAGATTATGTTCCGAGTTTCCAAAGACCCTAAACTATTACGATCCTTGTGTGTGTGTTTTTGTTATGTACTAAGTATTCCACAAATGTAATGTAATGTCCATGTACGTCAGGCTTCGGGTCTTTACAGTTGGTATCAGAGGAAAGGTTTAGTCAACCTTTGGAAACTAGGATGCGAGAACTTTAGTGAGATCCCAAGAGATATTTCTAAGGTATGTCTAGGGATGTCCCTAAGGTTAAGTATACGTATAGGTTATAGTTCTAGAATTACTCTAACGATCATAGAATTAAACCTAAGATGTTAGATATTGAAGGTACTCCCCCTTTATTATGTTGTTTTTCCTAGCATGATTTTTGCCTCTCACACTATTCTTTTTGGGTTTTAGACGATGGCTGGAACCCGAAGGAACCGTGTTGATCATTGCAATGGACAATGCAATGATTGCCCTCCTGAACAGACAAATGTTATGGGAGATGGAGTACAAAATCTTATTGCTATACTTACACAAACTATGAATCATTCTGGACTTCCAAATGAGCAGAGAAGGGAACAATATTCTATTGAGTCCTTCATGAGGCAACGTCCACCTTCTTTCAGTGGGACTACCGATCCACTTGTTGCTGAACAATGGATCAGTACCACTGAAAAGATATTTTCAGTTCTTCAATGTTCTGAACATGATAAAGTCATCTTAGAAGTATATCGTTTGGAAGGTGAAGCTGATCAATGGTGGAATTTTATCAAGAATACGAGGCAAAGAGATGAAATTGAGTCCATGGAATGGGACGAGTTCAAGAACTTGTTTTTCAGTAAGTACTTCCCTCGTATTCTTCGAACAAAGATAGAAAAAGAGTTTCTTGAGATGAAGCAGAATGATGATGAATCTGTTGGTATATACGAAGCAAATTTTACAAGACTTGCAAGGTATGCATCTGGCATTATTATCCAACCTGAAAGTAATGTTGATCGATTTTTCAGTGGCTTAAAACCAAGTCTTCGAAGGGCATTAGCTATAAGAGACTTCAGTAGCTATGAAGAAATTGTGCGTTGTGCTGTCAAGGTAGAAATGGAAGTTGGTGTTACATATCCATCTCATGGTTTTGACAAGAAACGAAAGATGGAATTCAAGGAGAAATCTCAGAATAATGGTGAAAAGAAGATGAATGTTTCCTTATGCACAAAGTGTGGAAAGAATCATGGTGGAGATTGTCTTAAAGGGACTAGAAAATGCTTTAAGTGTGGAAAATAAGGTCATCGAGTAGCTGAGTGTCGAAGTAATGGAAAAAGGGATTCTAATGATGTGAATAAAGTAAACATTGCAGAGAACACATCCCCAACACTTCAATGCTTCAAGTGCAAGGAAATGGGGCATTATGCTAATAAATGCCCTAATCCAAGGGTTAGTGATGATCGACATGAGCAACCGCTTAAGGCAAAGGACAAAGGGAAGTCACATGCGATCACTATTGGTGATGTTGAATATGACAACGATGTGGTGGAATGAATAATTGTTTATGTAATAGGATTCCAAAATAATGTTGTATCATGGAGTATTG
This sequence comes from Viscum album, assembly GCA_963277665.1. Lineage (NCBI taxonomy): Eukaryota > Viridiplantae > Streptophyta > Magnoliopsida > Santalales > Viscaceae > Viscum > Viscum album. Next base: position 897,197,015 of record OY728151.1, on the reverse strand, counting down.
GAATATTTATGTATTGGTCTATTGTGGTTTTCAATAATTTTATGGTACCAATAACCATGGAAAGTGATTGAGATATTTTTGGAAAAAGAATGATATGCACATAATGAAGGGAAAACGAGAAAATGAAATATTTTACAGTATTCATGAGCTCATGATTGATATAAGGACTAAGTGATATCATGGTTTGAGTATATAGAATTTTGAGGATTTTGGTAACTGCATTCATGTTTTCATTAAGGTTCAATGGGTATTCAAGGGAATACATGATTAAGGCCTTTGAAAGATTAGAATGTGACCAACGAGATATATCTTATGATATATGGGGATCAACGATGGTATTAAATCTCTGGAAATCGTTTTCACTATGTTATGAGAGTGGACTGCAGTATTATGGATAAGCCTAAAGATTGGAATGGATTATGTTGGACACAAGTTAGTATTGTTTAAGGATAGATGTTTTCTCGATATTATTGATGGGATGTTATAGTAATATAGTTTTAGAAAAAGGACAACCTGCAGGACGGGCGACAACCCATCGCGTCGGACAAGGCTGTGGGAATCGAATCCACAACCGAAGTGCGACTGGCCTTTATCGCCTACCATTGGCCTACAGGAAGTCCCTGTTTAGTAGAAACTAGTTTTATTATATTAAGAAGTATGATATATGAAGTATAAGTCCATTTTAGAAACCATATATGATTAATCTCACTATAGATCGACTTATGTATATAATTTTTTCTAACCTTTTGTTCGAGACAGATGGAATGACCCGTCATTCTATCACATGATCTGCTAACACTTCACGAATAACAAATTCAACTTCATTTATATAAGAGATGAAGTGGAAATTGTTCAAGGCACGAAAAATAGTGAGATTGTACCAAAATAAAGTATTTATTCTAACTCAAATTCTTCAACTTTAGGGAAATGATCTTGAAAACCAAAAATGTTGTCCTAGTGATCTTATATCTGATGAATCAGATGGTACCTTAGATCATCACAAATTTATGGATTTGTGATTACAGGATTTTCCATAGCCATGTTCTCTACCACTCTTCATCAGAACATGATGGTTAGATTTCTCTTCCATATCCATATTTTCACCTATGTGGAAACCCAGTGATTAGTTTATTTGGGTAATCGTTACATTTCATACTTTAGTTTTTAAAGCCATGTTTTGGTATTCCATTTTACGATGTGGGTTTCTATTAAAGAAACTTTCGAATAGTAAACCATTTATAACCCCGACGAATTTCGAGGGCGAAATTCATTTTAAGGGGGGTAGAATGTAACACCCCGAGATTTTATGAAAAATATTCTTTTAATTTCATTAATGTATTGTGTTTTATTCTACACCAAGATTACCTTGCGCTATACGCAACACCGTATTAGCTTGCAGTATACGCAACACTATTCTTGGATCGTGTTACACACAATTTTGATAATAGTTATTCTACGCAAAATTGAGTGTATATATATATATATATATTAAATGTATAAATGAAATATGGTTGGATTCTGTTATACGAAACAATGAAGGATTCTTTCACAACACGCAACCCTGACTTGGCTTGCATTACACGCAATCGCGACCTTCCTCGATAGCGTGTGTTGTACGCAATACCGAGTTTTAATAAACAATGTTATATTATTATAATATTGTCATGAACTAGCCGTTATGAATAGTATTAACTAAATTTAGAATTTTATAACATTATTATTCATCTTACACAATTCTATAACATGGTATAAGAACAAAATAAATTTTTCGGGTAAAATAAGTATTTTTCAAAAAATGCAGTTTTACCGCCTTTTGATGGCGCACCCACATTAAATATAGTTTTTGACATGTTTATATGTTCAATTTGACAAAATAATATTCTTCTTTTGAATCAGGATGTAAAATTTTACATTAGATAAATTTTTGATATTTTTCCGACAACTTTCATATTTTAATGAATAGTAAAAACACGCTATATTTTAATTAAAAACAACTTTTTTCATCGTAATATATTATGTGGTTAAATTATAATATTGAATGGTTTTAAAGTATATTTAGAATATATTTTTACCACTTAATATAATGTTGGTCATTGGACACAATTTTACAATTAAACCGAACATAAACAAGTGTCAATCTTTTGATAGTTATTATCTCTTAAAAACACGCTTTTTGTTTTGACAGTGGGAATTAATTTTAAATTAATTTCTATCACTTATGTTTTTTGAATTTAGAAAAATGGATTCCATATTTGGAATCAGCATGTTCAAATTGTGTAAATAGATAACTTTTATTTTTATACATTTTGAATAATTACTGCGGTAAATATTTTATTTACCATGGTTAAGGGTAAATCTGGTAAATAAGGGTTAAAAAATAATATTATAATAATATTAAATTACCCTAAAACGTGTCTTAACCCTATTGGTTGATACATGGTCGACCATGGGCATCTTTGGGTCGATTTTGGGACCCCATGGATCCACTTGTAAAGTGATAATGACACTTTATTTTTATTAAGTTAAAATGAATACAAAATTGACAGAAGCATATATCTTTTAGAAAAACAATTGTTACATAGGGTTATATATGTTGGATTTTAGATTATAAATATTCCTTAGAAAGATAAAAAGATTTCCTACATAATGGTAATTTATTTGTAATTTTTAGACTTTAAATAAGTTAATTTATTTATGACACAATGATGATGCAGTAATTATCTTTTTAATGAAATATTGACGTAATTGATGTTATAAACACCAAAATAAATGTAATTTGAGATTTTTTATGCATTACACCAATTTTCTAGGTTACTATGATATATGAATGGTGATTTAATCAACTTGGTTCGAACATTTAATTCTGTTATGACTTTCACAAAAATCATATATCAAATAGTGTCAAAATTGACACAAAATAGTTTTTAAATCAAATATTATATTATTAATTGTTATTTTATTCCTAAAAATCTAAGGTTCGGCCAAATGACTTAGATACGAATATATATATTAATAATATACAATTTGGGGTTCTTTTGGCATGTTATAGTAAGTGTATTAACCATATAGTGAAAGAAAACAAAAAGACACGGTAAAAGTTAAATTATTTAACTTAGAGTTAAATCTAATTGATAAGGTTAAAATAAAATCCTAAACTTGTCTAAATTCTATTGGTTGATAGGATTTCGACCCATCCCCACTTTATCTTCGAAATAAGACCCTTTGGAACCATTATAAACCGATTTTGACTTTAATATAAAATAATATTTTGAGATATTCCTAAGGTGCCCCTCTCCTCCCCTATAAAAGGACACCTCCTCCCCCTCCTCCTCACACCAATTTGAGCACTCAAGCTCGGCCAACCCCTGCCAATTTATCCTCTACACTTCCCTAGAAACATCCTAGAGGTTCTGGTCTTCCTCAAAGACCAATTTTAGTACCCTAAGAGGAGGTCTCAAAGAGGCACTTCAAAGAAGAGGTAATTACCGTTACCAATTCTTTAATCTTTATTTCTTCTTCCACTTCTTCTTCTTAGGTTGTTTCATTATGAAGTAATAACATCAGTATCACTAATATACTGATATGTTATTATAAGTATGAAACAACCCTATTTCACCATCTATCCATCCTACGGAAAAAGAAATCACCGCGCGTGCGTACGTACGGAATACCGTCTCCACGCCGTGGTGTAATCTATTTTCCACCACCACCTTACATGGATGGGTATAATGGTGTAAATAATAACTATAAATAGTTATTACAACATCATATTGATTCTGATATATTGTATAATCCACTCCAATTCAATTCAATATTTATAGAAATGATATCATCGCTCGTGCGTACATACGGACTACCGTCTCCACGACGCGATGAGATTCATTCTCCATGTTAACCATTTAAGAATGATTATAATTTATATATAAGAAATAATAATGAAATATATGACATTATAAAGCTACTGGATTTATGTATATATATACATATGTATGTCATCTACTTACTTCCATTTCAAGACAATAAGGAAAGGATAACAGCGTTCATGCGTACGTACGGACTACCGTCTCCATGAACGGTGTTTTTCATTTTATTTATCTACCTATTATATATATATATACTGAATATATATGATATATAAATCATATTTTATATTCTGGAAGTAAGTAAATCATGATATAATTAATAATGATGTCAAGAACAACAAGTCAAAACACCTACGATAAATGAAACTATTTTACCCAAAACGCTTCTTTAACATGGAATTTACAAAAGAACGGGTAATATAATGTCATAAGTGAACCATATATGATATCATAACAATGAATATGATTCTTTAATAAGTCAATAACATGATTTAAATCATTATACAGGAGGTTCGGACACTTACAAAGCAAGTCGGACCTATGGTAAGGGAAAATATCACAATCTCACTTTTATCCGAGATTGTTTTTACTTTGGTAATTACTGGGGTGTATTTTATCATCCACATCCATGTTCCCTCGATATGTAATATTATTTCTTCCTTCTACAATAGTTTATATCCAATTTTACCCTTCGGTAAGTTTTTTGTAAAAGATATGAAAGGAATCTTTTGTCGTTTTTCGTACGAGGTACTTTTTGACTTTTCCGACAAAAGTTAGAAGAATGTTTTTTTTAACTTATATGGCTTGAATGGATTTTTAAAACATTATTTCCAAGAAGCTTCCTTTACAAGTTTTCAAGTTTATTTTTAATCAACTTCTTTTATTTTAAAGTTGTACGACATGTTATGAAAGGAAAAATGTTTTTGAAGAAGAAAGGATATTTTCCTCAAGAATGGAGTTCAAGTGTTTTATCAAAATTATTTTCCATATAAGATAATAAAGGGTTCTGTTTTTATCCCTATTATTAAAATGATTTGTTCATGTTGTGATGGAATTATTTTTATGAATTCCTTTATCTTATATGAATTGATTTATGATGTCATGATGTTTCAAGAATCCCATTTTTGTTACATGTGTTATGCGATGATGTATGTTTTATGATTATGTGGCACACATAAGAAAGGATTCATTATAAGATGGGTGGGACCTATATCTCCCTCCAATGCATTGGGTAAAGATTTTATATCTCATGAGATAGACATGGCTGGAATGGTAGGTTATACCGGTTCAGTGAAACAGGACTGAAACGAGGGTTACTCGATTCAGAAAGGGACTTTGTCCACTAAGATAGTCTTGGCAATGAGTCTTGACTAACAAGAAATGATTCTCTATGATTATGTGTGAATGCCACAAAGTTTCAGGTTTTACGTTATGATTATTGTGATTACATTTCACTACCATGATTTATCCCATGTTATGAAATTATGCTCTCTTTTTCAGGTTATGATTTCCAAATTGTTATGTTCTTATGAATACGATGTGATTGATATATCTTTTGTTTACCCTTACTGAGCATTTGAGCTCACCCTTTTATGTTTTATTTTCCCCAGGATATAAAGAAAGGTTTTAGGTAAAAAAAAGGGAAGATCTTTATGTGAGATATTGAAGATCTTTCACCACGATTAGAAGATTATGTTCAGAGTTTCCAAAGACACTAAACTATTACGAATCTTGTGTGTGTGTTTTTGTTATGTACTAAGTATTCCGCAAATGTAATGTAATGTCCATGTACGTCAGGCTTCGGGTCATTACATATAATCTTAGGATTAATTCTAACATCATTATCATAATTATAGGACTATAACATGTACGTATACTTAACCTTACGGACATCCCTAGACATACCTTAGAAATATCTCTAGGGATCTCACTAAAGTTTTCACATCCATGTTTTCAAAAGTTAACTAAACCATTCCTCTGATACCAACTGTAGAGTCCCCAAACCTAACGTACACTGACATAACATTAGTTTTTCAAAATATCTAATACATAACAAAAATAGACACCAAAGGACTGTAATAGTTTAGTGTCTTTGGAAACTCAGAATATAATCTTCTAATATTGGTGAAAGATCTTCAACATATCCAATAGAGATAATCCTTTTTTTTTCTTACATAAAACCTTTATTTATATCTTGGGGAAAAAATAAACATATAAATGTTGAGATAAAATGCTCATTATGGGTATTCATGGAGAAACTAAAACAAACCATATATATTTGAACTTCAGAACATGAACATAATATTTAATCATCAAAATCTTGTGCAATGACATGAAACATGGAAGTACGTAGGCCATAGATTATAATGGATCATCAATTATGATAAAATACCACGGTAATAATACATGTAAATGTGTAAAACCATTAGGCACATGATATTATTTCCATATTAGCCAAGGCATGGCTTCCAATACCATCTTAGTGGACAAAGTCCCTTTCTAAATCAAGTTCACTTTGCATTCCAGTCTTGTGATACTGAACCGGATTAACTTACCATTCCAGCCATGTCTATATCAAGAGATATAAATCATCACCCAATTCATTTGATGGAGATATAGGTCCCACCCATATCATAATTAAATCATTCTTACATGTTCCACAACATAAACCAAAATCATTCATCTTAACCCAAAAAATAAAATGGGTTTCATAAACATCATCACATCATAAAAAAATCCATAAAAAATGGATATCATGTCATCATAAGAAAATTGAAACCATGAAATTAATAGAGACATTGTACTTGAAATATGAAAAAATTAAATAATGTCATCTTAGATGGAAAATGGTTTTGATAAAACACTTGAAATGAATTCTTGGGGAAAATATCCTTTCTTTTTGAAAATCATATTCTTTTCACAAAATGGCATCAAATTTTAAAATAATGGAATTTTTTAAAATAATAATGAAATATTTCAGCATATGATTTATGAAAATAAGGCTTTATGAAACCGTAAAAATCCATTCACATCGTATAACTAAAAAACATTCTTCTTGTACTTTTTCCGGAAAAGTCAAAAAAAGAACCTCGTAATGTAAACAAAATAAATATTCCTGACATACCATGTAGTAAAAGTAAAAAATGGCTAAAAAGTACCTTAAACATACATGAAACCATTTTTAGAAAAAAGGGACATGGATGATAAATATAACCTCAGTAAATACTTACGAATAAACAATCTCCAATAAAAACAAGATTAGAAAAGTTAGCCCTTACCTTATGTCTGATATGATTTGTGTGTATCTGAAACTCCTATATAATGATTTAAATAATTTCATTGACCTATTATAGAATCATATCCATTTTTATTATATCATATATGGTTCACTAGTGAATTTATATTACCCGTTCTTTTGTAAATTCCATATAAAAGTAGTGTTTTGGGTAAAATCATTTCATTTATCGGACGTATTTCGATTTTTTTTTATATTATTATATATATCCTGATTTATATAAATCCAAAATGTTAAAAATTATTTTTATATATAATATATATTCATCATATAAATATATATGATATATCGAAAAATGAAATAAAATACACCGTTCATGGAGACGGTAGGCCATACGTACGCATGAACGTTGTATTCGTTTCCATATTTAATTGAATAGAATTAAATAAATGAAACATATATGTACATAAATCCAGTATAAATATTATGTAATATCTTTCATGATTATTTATTATATATAATTTATAATCATTCTTGAATGGTTAATCATGGAAAATGAATCTCATAGCATTCATGGAGACGGTAGTCCGTACGTACGCACGAGCAATGATATCATTCTCATAATTATTGAATAGAATTGTAGTGGATGATCTAATATCTCAGAATTATTAAAATTTTATAATAACTATATATTTTTATTCATTGATCCATTATACCCATCCTTGAAAGGTTGTGTTGGAAAAACAGATTACACCACGACATGGAGACGGTATTCCATACGTACGCACGCGCGATGATTTTGTTTTCCGTAGGATGGATAGAAGGTGAAATGGGTTTGTTTAATATTTATAATAACATATCAGTATATTAGTGATACTTATTTTATTACATTATAATTAATCAACTAATGAAGAAGATGTTGAAGAAGAAGGAAACTTGAATGAATCGGTAGAAGAGATTACCTCTTCTTCGACGCACATCTTTTAACCTTCCTCTTATGGGAGTAGAGATTGTATTTTGAGATAACCATAACCTATAGAATGTTTCTAGGGAAGGGGAGAAGTTAAATGGGCCGGGGTTGGCCGAGCATGAAGGCTCAAAGTGTTGTGAAGCGGAGAGGGAGGAGGTGCCATTTTATAAGGGAGGAGAGGGGCACCTTTAGAAAGTGTGAAAATATTATTTTATTATAAACTTATCATCAGTTTCAAAAGGTCCAAAAATCATTAAATATTAAGATAAGTTGACTCATGGTCGAAATAAAATCATCCAATCAGAATTGGACTTGTTTTGGATAATATTTTATTCATTATAATATTATTTATTTAAATCATTTATTAATGAGGTAAATACATCATCATTATTGTGTAATAAATCATTTATCTTTTTTGATGTCTATAAATTATAAATAAAACCACCATGTATGAAATATTTTTAGTTTTTCAATGAATATTTATAGTCCAAAATATAATTATATAACCCCTTGTAAAATTTAATTACTAAACGATTTTTTTTAATGTCAATTTTTTCATTACATTAAATTAATTATTCAAAATTGTCATTATCACTACCAAGTGGCTAAATGGGGTCCTGAAATCAACTCAAGGATGCCCATGGTCGGCCACTACTCATCCAATAAGGTTAGGACGGATGTTAAGGTAATTTTTAATTATTATAATATTCTTTTAACCTTGAATTACCCACATACCATTAATCGTAGTAAATAAAAGTCAAATATTGCTATTCTCAAAAAATTATTTTCATCCTATTGAACTACATATTATTTCTTCATAAAAACGATGTATGTCAGATTTTTTAAATTCAATTCATATGAGTGGTAAAATTTCATTAAAATGAAAGTGTCAGTTTTGTAACTACCACGAAGTGGTTTCACTATTAATCAAAAATTGAAGTTTTTCAGAAAAATACCAAAAATTCAGCCTAAGCTATATTTGATATTCCAAATTCAAAAATGATGTATATTTTTCCAGATTCAAAACATAGAGTTGGAATTAATTAATTTTAATAATAATTCCTGTTATCAAAACAAATAGCGTGTTTTTTAGAAACAATAACTATCATAAGATCGAAAGTTGTTTATGTCTAATTTCAAAGTGAAATTAATTTCAATGACCAAAATTGGATTAAATTTTAAAAATATATTCTAATTAAACTTTAAACTCAATTAAAAAAATAATCTAACCATATAAATTATTGCGAAGAATAAATTTGTTTTTAATTAAAATATAGCATGTTTTTACTATTCATTAAAATATGAATGTTATCGAAATAATATTAAACTTTTTTATAAATTAAATTTTTATATCCTGATTCCAAGGAATAATTTTATTTTTTCCAATTGAACTTATAAATATGTCAAAAACTAGATTTAAGGTGGGTGCACCATCAAAAGGCGGAAAAACATCAATTTTTAAAAATAAATATTTTACCAGAAAAATTTATTTTTTTCTCATACCATGTTCTATAAAATATGTAAGTTGAATTATAATGTTATAAAATTCAAAATGTAGATACTACTATTCATAATAGCTAGTTCATAATAATATTATAACAATATATCGTCGTTGAGTGAAACTCGGTATTACGTACAACACAAGCTATCGAGGATGGTCGTGATTGCGTGTAATGCAAGCCAGGTCAGGTTGGCGTGTGGTGCAATAATCCTTTGTTGTTTAGTATAACAAAATACAACTGTATTTCATTTATATATTGAATATATATATATATATACAGTCAATGTTGCACAGAAAAACAACTATCAAACAATCATCAATTTGTGTGTAATACGATCCAAGAATAGTGTTGTGTATACTGCAAGCTAATACAGTGTTACGTATACCGCAAGATAATATTGGTGTAGCGTACAACAGAAGATATGAAAGTAATTAAAAAGAATATATCTTATAAAATCTTGGGGTGTTACATTCTATCCCCCTTAAAATGAATTTCTCCATCGAAATTCATCGGGGTTATAAATCATTTACCAATTGAATGTTTCTTTAATATAAACCCACGTCGTAAAAAGGAATAACAAAACCTAACATTAAAAACTAAATTATGAAACGTAATGGTTTCCCAAATTAACTAATCATTGGGTTTCCACATATGAGAACATAGTTGAAAATATGGATATGTAATAGAAATATAACCATCATGTTCTGATAGAGAGTGGAAGAGAACATTGATATGAAAAAGCCAATAATCACAATTCCATAAATTTGTGATGATCTAAGGTAGCATCTGATTCATTAGATATAAGAGAACTAAGAAAACCTTTTTGGTTTTAAAGATCATTTTTCAAATGTTGAATAATTTTTGAATTAAAAGAAATACTTACTTGATTTTGGTGAAATCTGAACATTGTTGGCGCCTCGAACAAGTTTCACTTCATCTCTTAAAGAAATAAAGTTGAATTTGTCATTCGAAAAGTTTTAGAAGATCATGCAATAGAATGATAGGTCATTTCATCTGTCTCAAACATAAGTTATCAAAAGTTATATACATAAGTCCATCTATGTTGAGATTAATCGTATATGGTTCCAAAAATGGACTTATACATCAACTATCATTATGCATAATAAAATAAAAATAATTTATACTAACCAGGGACTTCTTTTAGGCTAGTGTTAGGCGATAAAGTCATGTCGCACTTCAGTTGTGGGATCGATTCACACATCCTTGTCCGAACTGATGGGTTTTCAAACATCCTGCACGTTTTCCCTTTTCTAAAACTACACTATTATAACATTCAAGAAATAAAATAGAAAAAAGGATATATCATTAAATGATAATATCTGATGTCTAACTTAATCTATACCAATCATTAGGCTTAACCAAACTCACAGTATAAGGAAAAAGATTTATAGAGTGGTCATCTACCAAACATGTAAATACCATCATTTATCCCCATATAAGATATGTATGGTTGGTCACATTAAAAACATTCGAATGAATTAATCATGTAATCTCTTGAAAAATGAATACCCATTAAACCATAGTGAAAACATAAATGATGTCAGAAGTTAACTCTTTCCACATACCAAAATCCCAAAATTTATATATATACTCAAACCATGATATCACTTTGTTCTTATATCAGTCATGATCTCATTAATATTGTTTTCTCCTGATCCCTTTATTATGCACATATCATCAACTTTCCAAAATATTAGAATTAATTTTCATGGTTACTGGTAACATATAATTTTTGAAAACCATTCCAATATTCCACAGTATAATAAATTATATTCCACAACATTATTTTGGAATCCCATTAAATAAACTCATAACCATTCCCCTACATCGTTGTCCTACTCAACATCACCAATAGTGATCGCATGTGACTTCCCATTGTACATTTCCTTAAGAGGTTTCTCACGTCGATCATCATTAACCCTTGGATTAGGGAATTGATAGCCTAATGCCCCATCTCCTTGCACTGGAAGCATTGATGTGTTGGTGGATCATTCTCTGTAGTCTTTTATCTGTTCACATCATTACCTACATTTTTACCCTTACATCGACACTCAACTTCTAGATGATCTTCTTTTCCACATTGGAAACATTTTCTAATACCTTTTATACAATCTCCACCATACTTTTTTCCACACTTTGAGCATAAAGTAACATTCAGTTTCTTTTCACCATTGTTCTGAGGTTTTTCCGTGAACTCCATATTTCGTTTCTTTTCAAAACTATGAGATGGATACGTCACAACAACTTCCAGTTCTACCTTGATAGCAGAACGCACAATTTCATTATAGCTACTCAAATCTCTTATAGATAATTCTATTTAAAGATATGGTTCTAGGACACTAAGGAATCAATCAACCTTACTTTCAGGTTGGATAATAGTGCAAGATGCATACCTTGAAACTTATATAAAATTCTCTTCATATTTACCAATAGATTCATCATCCTTCTACATATTCTCAAGGAACTCCTTTTCGTTTTTTGTTCGAAGAATACTAGGGAAGTACTTACTGAAAAACATGTTCATGAACTCGTCCCATTCCATGGATTCAATTTCATCTTGGGGCCTTGTATTCTTAATTAGAGTCCACCACTAGTCTGATTCACCTTCTAAACAATAAAAAACTAAAATAAAATTTTCATGATTGGAATAGAGAAGTTTGAAAAATATATTTTCAATGGTACTGATCCATTTTCACCAAAAAGTGGATCAAAAGACCCATTTAAATAAGGTGGACGTTGCCTCATAATGGACTCAATAGAATATTGTTCCCTTCTCTGCTCATTTGGAAGTCCAGAATGATTCATATCATGTGTAAGTGTAACATCCCAGGTAATTAAAGAATAAATAATTTTCATATTTATTAATATTTGAGAGTTAAATATGAATTTTAATTAAAAGGGGTTGTTATGTTCGATAGCGTACCCGATACGCAACGATGAGTTTCTTTGAAACTTACTTAGCACACTAGTAATATAATAATATTATGTTAGTTAACAAGTAGCCGTTGTACTGGCGGGAATGAATAGAAATAACTAAAATATGAATAGATATGTTTTTAGATGTTTTTACATTTACCCAATAAAAGATAAAGGCTTAAAATACGGAAAGAGTTCAATTTTAGGCTTTTATACTCTAATTTTCACTAAAGGTTCACTTATCACCTTTTAATGGTGAACCGTCATTAAATATAGTTTTGATCACTCTTATACATTCTTTTGGACCAAATAAAACTCTTATTAAGAATAGGGACATCAAATTTTACTTTGTGTAATTTTTGGTACCTTTCTGATAAAGTTCATTTTTTTTATGAATAGTGTAAAATGTTGTATTTTACATCAAAACTGCTTTTTAATCTAATTTATTTATATGATTAGATTATCTTTTGAATTGTTCTTAATGTGTAATATGAATATATTTTTACCATTTTATCCAATGGTGGTCATTGGAATCAATTTCTATTTGAAATTAGACTTAAACTGGTGTCAATCTTTTGATACTTATTGTTTTGTAAAAACACGCTATTTGCTCTGGCAGCGGGAATTAATTATTAAATTAATTAATGTGTCTTATATGATTTTAATTTTGTAAAATGGACTTCATTTTTGAATTCGGAATATCAAATATAGCTTAGGGTGAATTTTTGGTAATTTTCTGAAAAACTTCAATTTTTGATGAATAGTGAAACCACTAAGTGGTAATCAAGCAAACTGATTTTTCGGTTAAATGAAATTTTACCACTAATGTGTGTTGAATTTTGAAAATCCGACATACATGGTTGTCATTAAGAAGTAAAATGTGGTTCAATGAGATTAAAATAATTTTTTGGTGAATAGTAACTTATTAAGTTTTTAATCGCGATTAGTGGTAATTAGTGTAGTTTAAGGTATAATTAATACTTTAATAATATGAAATGACCTAGACACATGTCCCAACCTCATTGGTTGTGTCATGGCCGACCAAGACAAGCCATGGCCTAACTTGGGGACCCCATGTATCCACTTTTGTTGGGAAATAACATAAATTACTTTTTATTAAATGTTAAAGTGAAAATGACACAAACATAATATGTTTTGCGAAAACAATTTTTAAGTGGGGTTATACAAGTCCAAATTTTGATTATAAATAGTCATTGGAAAGCTAAAAAGATTTCCTATATCATAGTATTTGTTTTATAATTTTTAGACATTAAATAAATTTAATTATGTATGACATAATAATGATGCAGCGATGACATCATTATTTGGCGATTTAAATAAAATGGAAAGATAATGTAAAATCTAAAACCTACACATGTACAAAACCAATTGGATGAGTGGATTTAGAAACCTTATCACCTTATCCACGAATTCTATCAATGTGGGACCTTTTAAAACCGATACACATTTTCAAATAAAGTTATATTTCTTTACTTTCCAAAAGTGCCCCTCCTCTCCTCTTATAAAAGGCCCCCACCTCTACCTCATTTCACACACTCTTAAAGCCATTGGCTCGGCCAACCCCTGCCCATTTGCTCTCTCCACATCCCTCTCCTCATCCTAGAGGATTCCCTTTGGGCAGAATCCTTTCAAAGGAAGCCTTTAGGCTCAACTCAAAAGGAGTTACACTTTTTAAAGGTAATTCATTCTCTCATGTTCATTTGTTTTATTTTGCTTCTCCAACCCCCTAAACTCTTTTTATTTACTTCTTTTATAACATCACCAGTATCTTCAATATACTAGGATGTTGTTATAAGATTTATTTGAGCTACACTCTCACACAACTACATCAAATGGTTAAAGAACATACGGTTTCCGTGGATGGCGAAATTCTGCCTCCCGAAACGATGATTGTTCAATACTCATTTAACACCTTCAAAGGTGGCCATTATGATGTCACTATTTTTATATATGATATATAATATGTTTATGTTTTCTTTAAGCTTCTGTTTTTTCATTTTTGTCATACCTTTATGGTTTCCATTATGGGTAAAACACGATATCTTCATTTTAGGAAGTGCGGACTACCGCCCCCTAAAAGTGATTTGATTCGTTAATACCATATGTGGGATGTGTAAAGGATAACGTTAATGATATTATATATGTTATTATACTGGAATTATAATATAACTATATATAATTATCATTTATTTCCATTAAAGTATGAGATAGAAATGAAAGTAGCGTTCATGCGTACGTACGGACTACCGTCTCCATGAACGGTGCATTTCATTTCTTTTCCCCAAATGTAATTTATTATTAAAAGTACATGTATATAATGGATATATATAATTAATGATATATCTAAATGATGAATATAATTCTGGAATTAAAATATACATACCTCTCATTTAGTTTTAATTCCATTAATATGACAAAGAAATGAAAGTAGCGTTCATGCGTACGTACGGCTTACCGTCTCCATGAACGGTGCGTTTCATTTCTTACCTCTAAATGATTATGTAATATTATAAATGCATGAATGTACTGGATATATATGACATATATTATATCTACATCATGAATAATATTCTGAATATAATGAACCTTTGACCAAATTAACAACATGTAAGTATAAGAGGTCTATTTTTGACTTAAGAACCAAATACCGACAAAATGAACATTATTAACTTAACTGATTACATGATGTTCATAACATGGTATAAAAGGAATAATGAACTTGAAAAAGATTCATAATCAAGTAGAGATTAACTCAAGTTTATTATTCAGGAGATTAAAGAACGGTCGGGTCAAGTCAGATACGAGGTATGGGAACTTCTTAACCCAATTTCCATTCTTTGGGTTAATCTCCTACTTTCAAATTATGACATTATATTAATATGTCGTATCTTGTATTTGTACTTTATTTATGTGTACTTATAGTGAATACACATAATGAATCTATTTTATTTTAAAAATTATCTTTGTATGGGATTTCGTCTCAATTTCCTTTCGTTGAGGCATATTTTGGTTTATACACAACCTTCTTTTATACGGTGTATAAACCCCTTTGACTTTTACGTCTATTCAAAAGGAATCTTTTTTATACGAAGCGTTTACTAAACGACAAAAGGGAATGTTTTTGTCGTACGTATGCGGCGACAACGACTTCTCCGCCGTCGTAACCGTTATTTGAGTTTCGGCTTCTTCTACAAGCCATTCCTTCTTTTTAAAAGAAAAATAAATACCATGTTTTACTTTTCTTTTATTTTGGTATTGAAAATGGTTTTTCATAATGTTTTTATATCAATGTGTTGTATTGATATCTCTTGATTGAAATGTGGAAATTTTATGTTTCCTTTATGCATGTTTTATGTGATACGATTATGTTATGGTTCTTGGGCATTATTATGAAGAACGGGTGGTTCCGTGATAAACTAAGGGCGGGTGAGCCCGTTATAGCTCTCCAATGCATTGGGTAACGCGAAGGAGTGAAACATTATGGTTTCTCCGAAGAGATTTTCAGGGAATATACTGTGATGGGTATTCCAAACGTAACCAAGAGGGTTACTCCCTACGTAAGAATGTTATGAATGCCTCAAGTTACCTTTATGTCTTATGGTTTCTATGATTTATTCATGATTTTATGAGGTATGTTAAAGTGCCTATGTTTTATGGGTAAAGTATGATTTCATTCTTATGTATATATGAATTCATGTTTCCTTTCCATGTTTTTTTTATAACCCATACTGAGTTTTTATGCTCATCCCAAGTTTTTGAAATGTTTTTCACAGGTCAAGGGAAAGGTACATGATAAGATGATAGGGTCAAGGATGTGTCAAAAAGAATCCATGTTTTAATTCAAATGTGTTTCCATTGATGGGAATGAGGAATACTATCTTTATGTAACCACTTTGTTTATATGTGGAATGTAATGCAAGTTTTATGATCTAATTCTCTAAAACTCTAAACCCGAAAAGATCCTCAACGTGTAATCTTGTAATAACTCAAGATTAAGTAAGGTTTAAGGCTGGGGCCTTATAGTTGGTATCAAAGGTCGGTTTAGACAACTTTAGGAGTTAGAAAAGTGTTAAATTATAATATGATTGAAATGATATAGCATTTACAGATTACCATGTTGCTTTGCCTAAGATATTTCGGTGTTCAGAATGGTTTTCCGCAGAGGAAACAAAGCATCTATGTTGGGACGACATCAGGAGGAAGACAACCTTCCAAATCAGCAACCTGAGATGGTCGGAATCGGAACTGAACAGTTTGTTGCAGTAATGGCACAGTTGACTCAGGCTATAAATGGTGGTGGTAACCATGCACGAGATCAGCTAGATCAACCGCAGAGGAACATGTCAGTGGTGGAACATTTCATGAGGCAACATCCACCATCATTCAGAGGATCATCTGACCCTGTGCAAGTTGAAGGGTGGATTAAAGCACTGGAGAAGATTTTTGATGTCATGGGGTGTTCAGACAATAAAAAGGTTAGTCTTTCTATTTACCGTTTGGAGGGTGAAGCAGATCAGTGGTGGTCTATGGTTAAAAATATCAGGGATGCTGATGAGATTGATGCTCTTGACTGGGATGAATTCAAAGGTATGTTTCTTGAGAAGTATTTTCCTAAGGCTGTTCGACTTAGGATGGAAAAGCAATTCTTGGAATTGAGGCAAGAGGAAGACTCAGTGGCTGCCTATGAAGAAAGGTTCACTCGATTGGCAAGGTATGCTCCAAATTTTATCCGGGACCTTGATAGTAAAATCAATCGTTTTTACTCAGGATTAAAGCCAAAGTATCGAAGGGCATTGGCTTCTCGTGAGTTTAAAAGTTATGAAAAGCTTGTTCGATGTGCTGAGAAGGTGGAAATGGAGTTTGCCGATGACCAAGTTTTCTACAACAACCAGCAGAAGAAGAGACCGAGGTGGTAGGAGAAAGGTAAGAATTCTTCAAAAAAGTCTGATGGTAAGAGAACTAAGTTTCCAGTTTGTGATAAATGTGGAAAAAGGCATGCTGGGGAATGTCTTCTGAATTCTGGAAAGTGCTACCGATGTGGTAAGATGGGACATAAGACTCGTGATTGCACTGAAAAGGATCAAGGTGAAGGTAAAAACAAATTTGATTTACAGTTAGTGAAATGTTATAAGTGCAATGAGATGGGTCACTATGCAAACGAGTGTCCGACAAGGAGCTTGAGTGATGGGAAGCAGTTAGACTACAAGCAGAAAGGGGTGGTGAAATCCTTTGCAACTACTTCAGCAGATGTTGGGCCATCGAATGAAGTGGTGTCAGCTCCAGGGAGCTCAGTATTTTTCGAATATTGACTTGAGGTCGGTGTACCATCAGTTGAAAGTAAAAGAAGAAGATGTTCCGAAGATTGTGTTCCGTACTAGATATGTCCATTATGAATTTGTAGTTATGCCTTTTGGGTTAACCAATGCACCTACTGTATTCGTGGACCTTGTGAATAAAATTTTCCATGAGTTCTTGGATAAGTTTGTGTTTGTGTTTTGAGGTTTGTGAAGAGGTTATGTGTGCCTTGTGATTCACAGTTGAAGAATGAGTTGTTATGTGAAGCTCATAGTTCTCCGTTTTCAGTTCATCCTGGCAGTACTAAGATGTACAGATGTCTGCAGGAGTATTACTGGTGGGATGGAATGAAAAGAGATATTACTGATTTTACTGTGAAGTGTTTGACTTGTCAACAGGTTAAAGCAGAGCGGCAGTTACCGAAAGGGATGCTTCAGCCTTTACCAGTGCCAGAGTGGAAATGGGAGAATATATCCATGGACTTTGTTGTTGGATTACCGAAGACATCTCGAGGTAATAATGCAATCTGGGTTATTGTTGATCGCTTGACCAAATCTGCTCATTTCCTTGCTATACGAGATACTTTCTCTCTTGATCAACTTTCCCGTTTGTATCTTAAAGAGATAGTCAGGTTACATGGAGTTCCTCTCTCCATTGTATCGGATCGTGATCCCAGGTTTACTTCTAACTTTTGGAAAGGCCTTCAGAAGTCGTTGGGTACTGAATTAAATTTTAGTACAGCTTTTCATCCTCAATCAGATGGACAGTCAGAACGAACAATTCAGACATTGGAGGATATGCTACGAGCTTGTTCTATGGATTATCAGGGAAGTTGGGACCAGCATCTTTCTTTGGTTGAGTTTTCATATAATAACAGTTTTCATTCTAGTATACAGATGGCACCATTTCAGGCATTATATGGGAAGCGGTGTCGAACTCCAGCTTTCTGGGATGAAGTGGGTTGATGGGACCAGAATTGGTAGAAGAGATGGCAGAAAAAGTTCAGCTGATTCAGAAGCACATGAGAACAGCTCAGAGTAGGTAGAAGAGTTATGCGGATAACCGGAGGAAGGATCTATCTTTCGAGGTAGGTGATCATGTTTTTCTCAAGGTTTCTCCTTGGAAAAGTGTGATGAGATTTGGTAAGAAAGGAAAGTTGAGTCCAAGGTTTATTGGACCGTACGAAATTCTGGAAAGAGTTGGATCAGTTGCATACCGAGTGGCTTTACCTCCGAGTTTATCTCAGGTACACAATGTTTTTCACGTTTCGATGTTGAGAAAGTATATGCCAGATCCATCTCATGTTTTGAGTCCAGAGGTAGTTCAGCTGGAAGAGAACCTATCTTATGAGGAACAACCGGTCCAGATTCTTGACCACAGGGAGCAAGTGTTACAGAATAAGGTGATTCACCAGGTAAAGGTTTTGTGGAAAAACCACATGATTGAAGAGGCAACATGGGAATCTGAAATGCTATGAGGGATAAATACCCCCACTTATTTTGATAAGTGAATAAAATTGCGAGGACGCAATACCCAAAAGGGGGGAAGGATGTAACATCCCAGGTAATTAAAGAATAAATAATTTTCATATTTATTAATATTTGAGAGTTAAATATGAATTTTAATTAAAAGGTGTTGTTATGTTCGATAGCGTACCCGATACGCAACGATGAGTTTCTTTGAAACTTACATAGCACACTAGTAATATAATAATATTATGTTAGTTAACAAGTAGCCTTTGTACTGGCGGGAATGAATAGAAATAACTAAAATATGAATAGATATGTTTTTAGATGTTTTTACATTTACCCAATAAAAGATAAAGGCTTAAAATACGGAAAGAGTTCAATTTTAGGCTTTTATACTCTAATTTTCACTAAAGGTTCACTTATCACCTTTTAATGGTGAACCGTCATTAAATATAGTTTTGATCACTCTTATACATTCTTTTGGACCAAATAAAACTCTTATTAAGAATAGGGACATCAAATTTTACTTTGTGTAATTTTTGGTACCTTTCTGATAAAGTTCATTTTTTTTATGAATAGTGTAAAATGTTGTATTTTACATCAAAACTGCTTTTTAATCTAATTTATTTATATGATTAGATTATCTTTTGAATTGTTCTTAATGTGTAATATGAATATATTTTTACCATTTTATCCAATGGTGGTCATTGGAATCAATTTCGATTTGAAATTAGACTTAAACTGGTGTCAATCTTTTGATACTTATTGTTTTGTAAAAACACGCTATTTGCTCTGGCAGCGGGAATTAATTATTAAATTAATTAATGTGACTTATATGATTTGAATTTTGTAAAATGGACTTCAATTTTGAATTCGGAATATCAAATATAGCTTAGGGTGAATTTTTTGTAATTTTCTGAAAAACTTCAATTTTTGATGAATAGTGAAACCACTAAGTGGTAATCAAGCAAACTGATTTTTCGGTTAAATGAAATTTTACCACTAATGTGTGTTGAATTTTGAAAATCCAACATACATGGTTGTCATTAAGAAGTAAAATGTGGTTCAATGAGATTAAAATAATTTTTTGGTGAATAGTAACTTATTAAGTTTTTAATCGCGATTAGTGGTAATTAGTGTAGTTTAAGGTATAATTAATACTTTAATAATATGAAATGACCTAGACACATGTCCCAACCTCATTGGTTGTGTCATGGCCGACCAAGACAAGCCATGGCCTAACTTGGGGACCCCATGTATCCACTTTTGTTGGGAAATAACATAAATTACTTTTTATTAAATGTTAAAGTGAAAATGACACAAACATAATATGTTTTGCGAAAACAATTTTTAAGTGGGGTTATACAAGTCCAAATTTTGATTATAAATAGTCATTGGAAAGCTAAAAAGATTTCATATATCATAGTATTTGTTTTATAATTTTTAGACATTAAATAAATTTAATTATGTATGACATAATAATGATGCAGCGATGACATCATTATTTGGCGATTTAAATAAAATGGAAAGATAATGTAAAATCTAAAACCTACACATGTACAAAACCAATTGGATGAGTGGATTTAGAAACCTTATCACCTTATCCACGAATTCTATCAATGTGGGACCTTTTAAAACCGATACACATTTTCAAATAAAGTTATATTTCTTTACTTTCCAAAAGTGCCCCTCCTCTCCTCTTATAAAAGGCCCCCACCTCTACCTCATTTCACACACTCTTCAAGCCATTGGCTCGGCCAACCCCTGCCCATTTGCTCTCTCCACATCCCTCTCCTCATCCTAGAGGATTCCCTTTGGGCAGAATCCTTTCAAAGGAAGCCTTTAGGCTCAACTCAAAAGGAGTTACACTTTTTAAAGGTAATTCATTCTCTCATGTTCATTTGTTTTATTTTGCTTCTCCAACCCCCTAAACTCTTTTTATTTACTTCTTTTATAACATCACCAGTATCTTCAATATACTAGGATGTTGTTATAAGATTTATTTGAGCTACACTCTCACACAACTACATCAAATGGTTAAAGAACATACGGTTTCCGTGGATGGCGAAATTCTGCCTCCCGAAACGATGATTGTTCAATACTCATTTAACACCTTCAAAGGTGGCCATTATGATGTCACTATTTTTATATATGATATATAATATGTTTATGTTTTCTTTAAGCTTCTGTTTTTTCATTTTTGTCATACCTTTATGGTTTCCATTATGGGTAAAACACGATATCTTCATTTTAGGAAGTGCGGACTACCGCCCCCTAAAAGTGATTTGATTCGTTAATACCATATGTGGGATGTGTAAAGGATAACGTTAATGATATTATATATGTTATTATACTGGAATTATAATATAACTATATATAATTATCATTTATTTCCATTAAAGTATGAGATAGAAATGAAAGTAGCGTTAATGCGTACGTACGGACTACCGTCTCCATGAACGGTGCATTTCATTTCTTTTCCCCAAATGTAATTTATTATTAAAAGTACATGTATATAATGGATATATATAATTAATGATATATCTAAATGATGAATATAATTCTGGAATTAAAATATACATACCTCTCATTTAGTTTTAATTCCATTAATATGACAAAGAAATGAAAGTAGCGTTCATGCGTACGTACGGCTTACCGTCTCCATGAACGGTGCGTTTCATTTCTTACCTCTAAATGATTATGTAATATTATAAATGCATGAATGTACTGGATATATATGACATATATTATATCTACATCATGAATAATATTCTGAATATAATGAACCTTTGACCAAATTAACAACATGTAAGTATAAGAGGTCTATTTTTGACTTAAGAACCAAATACCGACAAAATGAACATTATTAACTTAACTGATTACATGATGTTCATAACATGGTATAAAAGGAATAATGAACTTGAAAAAGATTCATAATCAAGTAGAGATTAACTCAAGTTTATTATTCAGGAGATTAAAGAACGGTCGGGTCAAGTCAGATACGAGGTATGGGAACTTCTTAACCCAATTTCCATTCTTTGGGTTAATCTCCTACTTTCAAATTATGACATTATATTAATATGTCGTATCTTGTATTTGTACTTTATTTATGTGTACTTATAGTGAATACACATAATGAATCTATTTTATTTTAAAAATTATCTTTGTATGGGATTTCGTCTCAATCTCCTTTCGTTGAGGCATATTTTGTTTTATACACAACCTTCTTTTATACGGTGTATAAACCCCTTTGACTTTTACGTCTATTCAAAAGGAATCTTTTTTATACGAAGCGTTTACTAAACGACAAAAGGGAATGTTTTTGTCGTACGTATGCGGCGACAACGACTTCTCCGCCGTCGTAACCGTTATTTGAGTTTCGGCTTCTTCTACAAGCCATTCCTTCTTTTTAAAAGAAAAATAAATACCAAGTTTTACTTTTCTTTTATTTTGGTATTGAAAATGGTTTTTCATAATGTTTTTATATCAATGTGTTGTATTGATATCTCGTGATTGAAATGTGGAAATTTTATGTTTCCTTTATGCATGTTTTATGTGATACGATTATGTTATGGTTCTTGGGCATTATTATGAAGAACGGGTGGTTCCGTGATAAACTAAGGGCGGGTGAGCCCGTTATAGCTCTCCAATGCATTGGGTAACGCGAAGGAGTGAAACATTAGGGTTTCTCCGAAGAGATTTTCAGGGAATATACTGTGATGGGTATTCCAAACGTAACCAAGAGGGTTACTCCCTACGTAAGAATGTTATGAATGCCTCAAGTTACCTTTATGTCTTATGGTTTCTATGATTTATTCATGATTTTATGAGGTATGTTAAAGTGCCTATGTTTTATGGGTAAAGTATGATTTCATTCTTATGTATATATGAATTCATGTTTCCTTTCCATGTTTTTTTTATAACCCATACTGAGTTTTTATGCTCATCCCAAGTTTTTGAAATGTTTTTCACAGGTCAAGGGAAAGGTACATGATAAGATGATAGGGTCAAGGATGTGTCAAAAAGAATCCATGTTTTAATTCAAATGTGTTTCCATTGATGGGAATGAGGAATACTATCTTTATGTAACCACTTTGTTTATATGTGGAATGTAATGCAAGTTTTATGATCTAATTCTCTAAAACTCTAAACCCGAAAAGATCCTCAACGTGTAATCTTGTAATAACTCAAGATTAAGTAAGGTTTAAGGCTGGGGCCTTATAGTAAGTATAACAATAATATTTTTCACTCCATATCCCATAATGTTGGTTTGTTCATGAGGACAATAATTTCATCGTCCATTACATTGATCAACATGGTTCTTTCGGGTTCCGACCATCATCTAAAACCAAAAAGGAATAGTGTGAGAGGCAAAATCATGATATGAAAACAACAATATAAATGGGGAGTACCTTAAATATCTATCCTCTTATGTTTAATTCTAATATTGTTATATTAATTCTAGGACTATATCATATACTTATACTTAACCTTAGGGACATCCCTAGATATACCGTAGAAATATCTTTAGGGATCTCACTAAAGTTTTCACATCCAAGATTCCAATGGTTAACTAAACCATTCCTCTGATACCAACTGTAGAGACCCCAAACCTGACATATGTGGACTTTACATTACATTTGCGGAATATCTAATACATAACAAAAATAGACACCAAAGGACCGTAATAGTTTAGTGTCTTTGGAAACTCGGAATACAATCTTCTAATCATGGTGAAATATCTTCAACATCTCCCATATAGATCTTCCTTTTTCACTTACCAAAAACCATTCTTTATATCCTGTGGAAAAGATAAACATATAAAGGGTGAGCTCAAATTCTTAGTAAGGGTATGCATGGAGAAAAAAACAGACCATATACATTTGAACTTCAAAACATGAACATAATATTTAAACATCAAAACCTTGAGCAATGACATGAAACCTGGAAGTACATGGGGAATAGATCATAATGGATCATCAATCATGATAAAATAGAATTGGAATAAAACATGTAATTTTGTAAAACCATTAAGCACATGATAATATTTCCATGGTAGCCAAGAAATTGCTGGCAATACCATCTTAGTGGACAAAGACCCTTTCTGAATCGATTTTACTCCTCGTTCCAGTCCTGTAATACTAAAAAATATTTACTTACTATTCCATCAATGTATATCTCATGAGATATAAATCTTTACCCAATGCATTGGAGGGATATATAGGTCCCACCCATCTCATAATGAAATCATTCTTATGTGTGCCACAACATAAACATAAATCATCCATCGTAACCAGAATAATAAAATGGGTATCATAAACATCATCACATCATAACATAATCCCTAAAAATGGATATCATTTAATAATAATAAAAGTGAAACCATGTAAATCATAGATAAATTATACTTGAAATATTACCAAATTAAATAAAGTCATCTTAGATGGAAAATTGTTTTGATAAAATAGTTGAAATGAATTCTTGAGGAAAATATCCTTTCTTTTTCAAAATCAGTTTCTTTTCACAAAATGCCATTAAATTTTAAAATAATGGATTTTGTAGGAAATAATCATGAAATCTTGTAGATTATTCTTTAGGAATATAAGGCGTTATGAATCCGTAAAAATCCATTCATGTCATATAAGTAAAAAAACATTCATCTTTACTTTTTCTGGAAAAGTCAAAAAAAAGTACCTCGTAATGTAAACAACTAAAATATTCCTTACATACCATGTAGTAAAATTCAAAAATGTGTAAAAATTAATTTAATCATACAGGAAACCAGTTTTATAAAAAATGAACTTGGACGATAAATATAACCCCAGTAAATACTTACAAATAAACAATCTCCGATAAAAACAAGATCAGAAAATTTATCCCTTACATTATGTTTGATATGAATCTTATGTATCCAAACCTCTTGTATAATGATTAAAATAATGTCATTAACTTATTATAGAATCATATCAATTGTTATGATATCATATATGGTTCACTTATTAATTTATATTACCCTTTTTTTAAATTCCATGTAAAACCAGTGTTTTTGGTAAAATATTTTCATTTATTGGACGTGATTCAATTTGTTGTTTTTAGGGTTCTCACTAAAGTTTTCACATCCTAATTACCAATGGATAACTAAACCATTCCTCTGATACCAACTGTAGTGACCCCAAACCTGACGTACATTGAGAAAACATTAGTTTTGCGAAATATATAATACATAACAAAAACAGACACCAAAGGACCGTAATAGTTTAGTGTCTTTGGAAACATGGAATATAATATTCTAATCTTGGTGAAAGATCTTCAACATCTCCCATAGAGATCATCCTTTGTTTTTCTTACCTAAAACCTTTCTTTATATCCTGGGGAAAATATAAACATATAAAGGGTGAAATCAAATGCTCTATAAGGGTATTCATGGATAAAATAAAACAAACCATATACATTTGAACTTCAAAACATGAACATAATATTTAAAACTCAAAATCTTGAGCAATGACATGAAACATGGCAGTACATAGGCCATAGATCATAATGGATAATCAGTCATGGTAAAATATCATTAGAATAATACATGCAATTGTGGAAAACCATTAGGCAAATGATATGATTTCCATAGTAGCCAAGGCATTGCTGCCAAGACCATCTTAGTGGACAATGTCCATTTCTGAATCAAGTTCACTTCTCATCCCAGTCATGTAATACTGAAATAGATTAACTTACCATTCTATCCATGTCTATATCATGAGATATAAATCATTACCCAATGCATTGGAGGGAGATATAGGTCCCACCCATATCAAAATGATATCAATCTTACGTGTTCCACAACATTAACAAAAATCATTCATCTTAACCCAAAAAATATAATGAATTTCATAAACATCAACAAATCATAACATAATCCATAAAAAATGGATATCATTTCATCATAAGAAAAGTGAAACCATTTAAATCATAGAGGCATTATACTTGAAATATGAACAAATTAAATAAATTCTTCTTAGATGGAAAATGGTTTTGATAAAACACTTGAAATGAATTCTTAGGGAAAAATATCCTTTCTTTTTCAAAAGCATTTTATTTTCAAAAAATTCCATTAAATTTTAAAATAATGGATTTTTTTGAAAATAATAATGAAATATTGAAGCGTATGATTTATGAAAATAAGGCGTTATGAAACCATAAAATTCCATTCAGATCGTATAAGTAAAAAAACATTCTTCATGTACATTTTACGGAAAAGTAAAAAAAAAGTACCTCATAACATAAACAAAAGAAATATTACTTACATACCATGTAGTAAAAGTAAAAATGGGTAAAAAGGACCTCAAACATACATGAAACCATTTTATGAAAAAAGAGACATGGATGATAAATATAACCCCAATAAATACTTATGAATAAACAATCTCAGATAAAAACAAGATTGGAAAAGTTATCACTTACCTTATGTCTGATATGATTTGTGTGTATCTGAATATCATGTATAATGATTTAAATAATTTCATTGACCTATTATAGAATCATATCCATTGTTATGATATCATATATGGTTCACTTATGAATTTTTATTACACGTTCATTTGTAAAATCCATGTAAAAGCAGTGTTTTGGGTAAAATCATTTCATTTATCGGACGTGTTTCGATTTTTTGTTCTTCATATTATTACATATATCCTGATTTATATAATTCCAGAATGTAAAAAAAATTCTATATATAATATATATTCATCATATAAATATATATTATAGATCGAAAAATCAAATGAAATACACCATTCATGGAGACGGTAGGTCGTACGTACGAATGAACGCTATATTTGATTCAATATTTAATTGAATGGAATTAAATAAATGAACCATATATGTACATAAATCCAGTATAATAATTTTGTAATATCTTTAAGGATTATTTATTATATATACTTTATAATCATACTTGAATGGTAAATCATGGAAAATGAAACTCATCGCCTTCATGGAGAGGGTAGTCCGTACGTACGCACGAGCGATGATATGATTCTCATAATTATTGAGGAGAATTAGAGAGGATTATATAATATATTATAATAATTATGATGTTATAATAACCATATATAGTTATTTTTTACACCATTATACCCATCCATGTAAGGTTGTGGTGGAAAAATAGATTACACCACGACATGGAGACGGTATTCTGTACGTACCCACACGCGGTGATTTTGTTTCCCGTAGGATGGATAGAATGTGAAATGTGTTTTTTTCATATTTATAATAATATATCAGTATATTAGTGATAATTATTTTATTACATTATAATGAATCAACTAATAAAGAATAAGTTGAATAATAAAGAAACTTGAAAGAATCGGTAGAAGAGATTACCTCTTCTTCGACGCACCTCTTTTAAGCTTCCTCTTATGGGAGTAGAGTTTGTATTTTAAGAAGACCATAACCTCTAGAATGTTTACAGGGAAGGGGATAAGTGAAATGGGCAGGGTTTGGACGAGCATGAAGGCTCAATGTGTTTTGAAGTGGAGAGGGAGGAGGTGCCATTTTATAAGGGAGGAGAGGGGCACCTTTGGAATTTGTGAAAATATTATTTTATTATAAACTTATCATCGGTTTCAAAAGGTCCCAAAATCATTAAATATTAAGATAAGATAACTCATGGTCGAAATAAAATCATCCAATCATAATTGGACATATTTTCGATAATATTTTATTCATTATAATATTATTTATTTAAATCATTTATTAATGAGGTAAATACTGCATCATTATTGTGTCATAAATAACTTAATTTATTTGATATCTAAAAATTATAAAAAAACCACAATTAGGAAATATTTTTAACTTTTCAATGAATTTTTATAGTCCAAAATATAATTATATAACCCCTTATAAAAATTAATTACTAAAAGATTAATGTTAATGTCAATTTTGTCATTATATTAAATTATTTAATCCAAATTGTCATTATCACTACCAAGTGGCTCAATGGTGTCCAAAATCGACCCAAGGATTCCCATGGTCGGCCACTACTCATTAAATAATGTTTGAACAGATGTTAAGGTAATTTTGACATATTATAATATTCTTTTAACATTGATTTACCCCATTTACCTTTAACTGCAGTAAATAAAAGTCAAATGTTACTATTCACCAAAAAAAATTCATCCTATTGAACCAAATTTTATTTTTTAATAAAAACCATGTATGTAAGATTTTTTAAATTCAATTCACATGAGTGTTAAATTTTAATTTAAATGAACAATTTAGTTTTGTAACTACCACAAAGTGGTTCCACTATTCATAAAAAATTGATGTTTTTCAGAAATATACCAAAAATTCAGCCTAAGCTAAATTTGATATTCCAAATTCAAGAATGATGTATATTTTTCCAAATTCAAAACATAGAATTGTACTAAATTAATTTTAACAGTAATTCCCGTTATCAAAACAAATATCTTGTTTGTTTGAAACAATAACTATCATAAGATCGATAATTATTTATGTCTAATTTCAAAGTGAAATTAATTCTAATGACCAATATTAGATTAAATGGTTAAAATATATTCTAATTAAAATTTAAAACTAATTAAAAAGATAACCTAACCATATAAACTATTGAGATGAATAAATTTGATTTTAATTAAAATATACCATGTTGTTACTATTCATTAAACTATGAATGTTATCAGAATAACATGAAAAACTTTCCAAATTAAATTTTTATATCCTGATTCCAATTAATAATTTTATTTTTTCCAATTTAACATATAAACATGTAAAAAACTAGATTTAGTGTTGGTGCGCCATCAAAAGGCGGCAAAACGACAATTTTTAAAAATACATATTTTACCCGAAAACTATATTTTGTTCTCATACCATGTTCTATAAAATCTGTAAGGTAAATTATAATGTTATAAATTTCAAAATATAGATACTACTATTAATAATGGCCAGTTCATAATAATATTATAATAATATATCATCGTTGAGTGAAACTCGGTATTGCGTACAACACAAGCTATCGAGGAAGGTCGTGATTGCGTGTAATGCAAGCCATGTCGGGTTGGCGTGTGGTGCAGGAATCCTTTGTTGTTGCATATAACAAAATACTACGATATTTCATTAATACATTTAATATATATATATATATATATATATATATACACTCAATGTTGTATATAAAAACAACTATCAAACAAACATCAATTTGTGTGTAACATGATCCAAGAATAGTGTTGCGTATACTACAAGCTAATACGGTGTTATGTATACCACAATATAATCTTGGTGTAGCATAAAATAGAATATATGAAAGAAATTAAAAAGAATATATCTTATAAAATCTCAGGGTGTTACATTCTACCCCCCTTAAAATGAATTTCTCCCACGAAATTCATCGTGGTTATAAATCATTTACTACCTGAAAGTTTCATTAATAGAAACCCACATCGTAAAAATGAATAACAAAACATAACATTAAAACCTAAATTATGAAACGTAACAGTTACCCAGATTAACTAATCACTAGGTTTCCACATAGGAGAACATATGTGAAAATATGGATATGTAAGAGAAATCTAACCATCACGTTCTGATGGAGATTGGTAGAGAACATGCATATGAAAAATCCAACAATCACAAAGCCATAAATTTGTGATGATCTAAAGTAGCATCTCATTCATCATATATAAGAGAAATAAGAAAACATTTTTGGTTTTCAAGATCATTTATCAAATGATGAATAACTTTTTAATTAAAATAAATACTTACTTGATTTTGGTACAATCTCAACATTTTTTGTTCCTCGAGCAATTTCCGCTTCATCTCATAAAGAAATGAAGTGGAATTTTCCTTTCGCAATGTTTTAGCAGATCATGCGATAGAATGATAGGTCATTTCATCTGTCTCAAACATAAGTTATCAAATGTTATAAACATAAGTCCATCTATGGTGAGATTAATCGGATATGGTTCCAAAAATGGACTTATACTTCAACTATCATTATGCCTAATAAAATAAAACTAATTTATACTTACCAGGGACTTCTTGTAGGCCATTGGTAGGTGATAAAGGCATGTCGCACTTCGTTTGTGGGTTCGATTCCCACATCCTTGTCCGACATGATGGGTTGTCACCCATCCAGCAGGTTGTCCATTTTCTAAAACTACACTATTATATCAATCCAGAAATAATATCGAAAAAGGGTCCATCCTTAAATGATAATATCTGATGTCTAACATAATCTTTTCAAATCTTTAGGCTTACACAAACTCACAGTATAAGGAAAAATATTTATAGAGTGGTCATCTACCAAACATGTAAATTCCATCATTTACCCCATATAAGATATGTTTGGTTGGTCACATTACAAAAATTCGAATGCCTGAATCTTGTATTCTCTTGAAAAATGAATACCCATTGAACCATAGTGAAAACATGAACGTTGTCAAAAGATACCTCTTTCCACATACCAAAATCACAAAATATCTATATACTCAAACCATGATATCACTTTGTCCTTATATCAGTCACGAGCTCATTAATATTATTTTCTCCTTATCCCTTCATTATGAACATATCATCAACTTTCCAAAATATTTTAATTAAATTTCATGGTTATCGGTACCATATAATTATTTAAAACCATTCCATTATTCCACAGTACTATAAATTAGATTCCAAAACATTATATTGGAATCTTGTTACATAAACTCATAATCATTCCACCACATCATTTTCGTACCCAACATCACCAATAGTGATCGCATGTGAATTCCGTTTGTACTTTTCCATAAGTGGATTATCACGTCGATAATCATTAACTCTTGGATTAGGGAATTGATTAGTATAATTCCCCATTTCCTTGCACATGAATCATTGAAGTGTTGGTGTAGCTTTCACTGTAATCTTTTCTCTATTCACATCATTACCTAACTGTTTTCCCTTACATCGACACTCAACTACTAGATGACCTTCTTTTCCACACTTGAAACATTTTATAGTACCTTTTAGACAATCTCAACCATGCTTTTTTCCTCACTTTGAGCATAAATTAAATTTCACTTTCTTTTCACCATTGTTGTGAGGTTTTTCAATGAACTCCATATTTCGTTTCTTATCAGAACTATGAGATGGATATGTCACACCAACTTCCAGTTCTACCTTGATATCACAACACACAATTTCTTTATAGCTACTCAAATCTCTTATATCTAATTCCCTTTTATGACTTGGTTCTAAGACACTAATGATTCAATCATATTTACTTTTTGGTTTGATGATAAATCTAGATGCATACCTTGAAAGTAATGTAAAATTATCTTCATATTTACCAACAAATTCATCATCCTTCTACTTAGGCCGAAAGAACTCATTTTCATTATTTGATCGAAGAATACGAGGGAAGTACTTACTGAAAAACATGTTCTTGGACTCGTCCCATTCCATGGATTCAATTTCATATCAGGGCCTTGTATTCTTAATTAGAGTCCACCACTAGTCTGATTCACCTTCTAAATGGTAAATAGATAAAATTAATTTTTCATGTTTTTAATAGAGAAGTATGAAAAATATATTTTCAATGGTACTGATCCACTATTCAGCAACAAGTGGATTAGAAGACCTATTGAAAGAAGGTGGATGTTTCCTCACAAAGGACACAAAAGAATATTGGTCCATTCTATGCTCATTTAGAAGTCCAGAATGATTAATATATTGTGTAAGTATAACAATAAGATTTTTCCATCCATCTCCCATAATGTTGGTTTGTTCATGAGGACAATCATTGCATCATCCATTACATTGATCAACATGGTTCTTCTGGGTTCCCCCCATCGTCTAAAACCCAAAAAGAATAGTGTCAGAGGAAAAATCATGCTAGGAAAACAACATAATAAAGGGGGAGTACCATCAATATCTATCATCTTTGGTTTAATTCTAATATCGTTATAGTAATTTGAGGACTATATCATATACTTATACTTACCCTTAGGGACATCCCTAGACATACCATAGAAATATCTTTAGGGATATCACTAAAGTTTTCACATCCTAGTTTCCAATGGTTAACTAAAACATTCCTCTGATACCAACATTAGAGACCCCAACCCTGACATACGTGGAATTTACATTACTTTTGTGGAATATCTGATACATAACAAAAATAGACACCAATGGACCATAATAGTTTAGTTTCTTTGGAAACTCAGAATATAATCTTCTAATCTTGGTGAATGATCTTCAACATCTCCCATAGAGATCTTTCTTTTTTCTCTTACCTAAAACCATTCTTTATATCCTGGGGGAAGATAAACATATAAAGGGTGAGCTCAAATGCTCAGTAAGGGAATGTTTTGAGGAATGAAACAGACCATATACATTTGAACTTCAAAACATGAACATAATATTTAAACACCAAAATCTTGAAAATTACATGAAACATGGAAGTACTTGGGGAATAGATCATAATGGATCATCAATCATGATAAAATATAATTGGAATAAAACATTTTATTGTGGAAAACCAATAAGAACATGATATGATTTCCATGGTAGCCAAGGCATTGCTTCCAAGACCATCTTAGTGGATAATGTCCCTTTCTAAATCGAGTTCACTCCTCGTTCTAGTCCTATAATACTAAAATAGATTTACTTACTATTAAATACATGTCAATATCATGAGATATAAATCATTACCCAATGCATTGGAGGGAGATATATGTACCACCAATCTCATAATTAAATCATTCATACGTGTTCCACAACATAAACATAAATCATCAATCATAACCCAAAAAATAAAATGGGCTTCATAAACATCATCACATCATAACATAATCCTTCAAAAAATGGATATCATTTCATCATAAGAAAAGTGAATCCATGTAAATAATATATACATTATACTTGAAATATGAACAAATTAAATAAAGTCATCTTAGATGGAAAACTGTTTTGATAAAACACTTGAAATGAATTCTTAAGGATAATATCATTTCTTTTTCAAAATCATGTTCTTTTCACAAAATGCCATTAAATTTTAAAATAATGTATTTGGTTGAAAATAATCATGAAATATTTTAGAGTATTATTTATGAAAATATGTTATTATAAAACCATAAAAATCCATTCACGTCGTATAAGTAAAATACATTTTTCTTGTAGTTTTTCTGGAAAAGTCAAAACAAAGTACATCATAACGTAAACAACTGAAATATTCCTTACATACCACGCAGTAAAAGTCAAAAATGGGTAATAGGACTTTAAACATACATGAAACCATTTTTAGAAAAATGGTACATTGATGATAAATATAACCCCAGTAAATACTTACGAATAAACAATCTCTGATAAAAATAAGATTGGAAAAGTTATCCATTACCTTATGTCTGATATGATTCGTATGTATCCGAACCTCCTATATAATTATTTAAATATTGTCATTAACTTATTATAGAATCATATCAATTGTTATGATATCATTTATGGTTCACCTATTAATTTATATTGCATGTTATTTATTAAATTCCATGTAGAAGTAGTGTTTTGGGTAAAATCGTTTCATTTATCGGACGTGTTTCAATTTGTTGTTCTTGATATTATTACATATATCCTGATTTATATAATTCCAGAATGTAATACATGATTTATATATATAATTTATATACATCATACAAATATATATGATAGATCGAAAAATGGAATGAAATACACCGTTCATGGAGACGGTAGGCCGTACATACGCATGAACACTATTTTTGTTTCCTTATTTAATTGAATGGAATTACTTAAATGAAACATATATGTACTTAAATAAAGATTAATTATTATGTAATATCTTTCATGAATATTTATTATATATAGTTTATAATCATACTTGAAAGGGTTAATCATGGAATATGAATCTCATCGCATTCGTGGAGACGGTAGTTCGTACTTACGCACGAGCGATGATATCATTCCCATAATTATTGAATAGAATTGGAGTGGATGATATATTATCTCAGAATAATTATGATGTTATAATAACCATATATAGTTATTCTTTACACCATTATACCCATCCATGTAAGGTTGTGGTGGAAAAACAGATTACACCACGATGTGGAGACGATATTCCGTAAGTACACACGCGATGTGATTTTGTTTTCTGTAGGATGGATAGAAGGTGAAATGGGTTTGTTTAATATTTATAATACAATATCAGTATATTAGTGATATTTGTGTTTTTAATTTATAATGAAACAACTAAAGTTGATGAAGTCGAGGAAGATAGAAACATGAATGAATCGGTAGAAGAGATTACGTTTTCTTCGAAACACCTCTTTTAAGCTTCCTCTTACGGGAGTAGAGTTGGACTTTTGAGAGGACCAAAACATCTAGAATGTTGATAGGGAAGGGTAGAAGATAAATTAGTAGGGGTTTTCCATTCTTGAAGGCCCATATTGTTGTGAATATGAGAGGGAGGAGGTGTCATTTTATAAGGGAGGAGAGGGGCACCATTTGAAATTTTGAAAATATTATTTTATTATAATATTATCATTAGTTTAGAAAGGTCCAAAGATCATTAAAGATTAAAATAATATTATTCATGGTCAAAATAAAATCATCCAATTAGAATTGAACATGTTTTGGATAATATTTTAACCATTATGATCTTATTTATTTAAATCATTTATTAATGAGGTAAATATTGCATGATTATTGTGTCATAAATAATTTGATTTATTTGATGTGTAAAAATTATAAAAAAAACCACCATGTAGGAAATACTTTTAGATTTTAAATGAATATTTATAGTCCAAAATATAATTATATAACCACTTATAAAAATTAATTAAAAAAGATTTTTTTTAATGTCAATTGTGTCTTTACATTAAATTAATTAATCGAAATTGTCATTATCACTGCCAAGTTGCTCAATGAGGTCCCAAAATCGACCTAAGGATGCCCATGGTTGGACACTACTCATCAAATACGTGTACGACAGGTTTTATTGTAATTTTGAATTATTATAATATTCTTTTAACCTTGAATTACCCCATTTACTTTTAACCACTGTAAATAAAAGTCAAATGTTATTATTCAGCAAAAATTATTTAATATTATTGAACCACATTATATTTATTAATAACAAACATGAATGTCAGATTGTTAAAATTTAATTCACAGGAGTGGTAAAATTTCATTCAAATAAAAGAGTCAGTTTTTTAACTACCACTAAGTGGTTTCACTATTCATAATAAATTTAAGTTTTTCTAAAAAATAACAAAAATTCAGCCTAATTTATATATGATATTCCAAATTTAAAAATGATGTCTATTTTTCCAAATTTAAAACATAAAATTGGATTTAATTAATTTTAAAAGTAATTCACGTTATCAAAACAAATAGTGTGTTTTTAAGGAACAATAACTATCAAAAGATCGACACTTATTTATGTCTAATTTTAAAGTGAAAGTAATTAAAATGAAAAACATTGGATTAAATGGTAAAAATGTATTATAATTACACTTTAAGAACAATTAAAAAGATAATCTATCCATATAAATTATTGCGATGAAAAAAGTTGTTTTTAATTAAAATATATCGTGTTTATACTATTCATTAAAATATGAAAGTTATCAGAATAATTTGAAAAATTTATCCAAAATCAATTTTTATATCCTAATTCCAAGGAAGAATTTTATTTTGTCAAATTGAACTTATAAACATTTCCAAAACTAGATTTAAGGTCAGTGCGCCATCAAAAGGGGGAAAACTGCAATTGTTTACAAATACATATTTTAACTGAAAAATTTATTTTGTTCTCATACCATATTCAATAAAATGTGTAAGATGAATTATAATGTTATAAAATTCAAAATCTAGATACTACTATTCATAGCAGCTAGTTCATAATAATATTATAATAATATATCGTCGTTTAGTGAAACTCGGTATTGCGTACAACACACGCTATCGAGGAAGGTCACTATTACCTGTAATACAAGCGAAGTCAAGGTGGAGTCTAGTGCAAGACTCCTTTTTTGTTGCTTATAACAAAATACAACCATATTTCATTTATACATAGAATATATATATACATATATATATACACTCAATGTTGCGTATAATAGCAACTATCAATCAAACTTAAAATTGTTTGTAACACGATCTAAGAATAGGGTTGTGTGTACTGCAAGCTAATACAGTGTTGCGTATAGCGTAATATAATATTGATATAGCGTACAACAAAAGTTATGAATGAAATTAAAAATAATATATCTTATAAAATCTCGGGGTGTTGCAATATTTATTGAGGAAGTGTCGCTTTTATGGTTCATCTCTTAATGTCGAGCTTTTTGTAGTGTGACTATTTTATTTTGGAAGAATCACTCAATTGATTGTTTTACTAGTTTTTGGTGTTTTCTCTCACTGTATTAATTATTAATATCATTCTATAGAATCATATTATTGGAATATAATATAATATCCCAACCCATTACATCATATAAATTATGTAGTTTAGAAAATGGATTTTATTATAGTCTGTTTGTGGAAGAATGTTTAACATAATCTCAAATATATTATTTATGTTATTTATATTGTAGTAGAATGTACTACACCATTAGAGGAATGATGAAAATCTTGAATGGGGTGTGGTGTAGTGGGTTATAGTCTAGGGAACCAAGTGACTAATTTCAAGTGGTATTCCCTTCTAGGTGACATTGTGACATGGTCTATTTGTATCATTGCAGTTTCAGTAAATTTATCATTAATATAAAATCCATATTTTGGGGTTTTAGTGTGTGTTTCACTAACTTGGTTTGCATTTATATGTGGTATATTCTATCTTCCATCAATATTTTGAGACCATGTGGCATGTTCCATGTTAAATGTTTGTAATAAGTTTGTATCATTCGATGGAACACAATAGATATATATCATAAACCATGGTGTTGCCTTATTATTATCATGTATGATGTTGTATTGGGTATTATGTGGTTGGATATATGGTGAATTTTTTTGTACAAATCCTATATTAGCAAGTTTCAGTGCGGAATTCAACCATGCATCATAGTTTTTAACAATTTATACCATATATAAATTCTAAATAATTATATTTATTCATAACTCTATCCTTTTCCCAAAACCCTAATAAGCCTATATTGAATTATATAGAAATATATGTCTTATATTATTAAATTTATACATTGGTATTTTTATAATTTTTTTTTTATTTTGTGTGAATTCCCCATCTTGTATTATTTGTTTTCAACTTTTTCTATTACTTATGATCTCAAATGAGATTTTTGGTATGATGTTTTTCCATTTGTCATTGGCATGATGGTGGTTGTTTTTCTATATGTTTTTAATGATTTTATTGGGTGTTCTTAGTGATGAAAGAATATGATTTTCTTTATTCATACATATCAACCATGATGTATCATTTGAGACATAGGATATAAATACTCATCTTCTTTCTTTTTAAATATATGAACTTGATTAACTTGTGGTGTCTCCTTCTGAATTCTCTTTATATATTAAATCTATATTTTTTATATATGTAATGATAGATGTATTTGGTTTATCTATAATGTTATGTATATATTTTTAATCACTAATGAAGGAAAAATTAAATTAAAAGATTTTGATAAATGAGATCATGGAAATGGGATGAGAATGTGATTCATGGGTGATTTATGATTTTCATTTCATTTATAAGTGCTGATTACGAACTAGATGATGCATGATTATATGGATTTATTATTTATCAAATTAATAGATTACCATGACTTAATAATAATTCAATAATCATATATTTATGATAATAGAAATCAAAATTATGGATATGGGATATGTTATTTTTTGTTTTAAATAATTGAACTCTGATGTTTTAATTTTTTATTATTTGGAATGTATGGGATAATGTTTTTCTTTGGATATTTGGATTGTTATATATAAATACAGTTACCTTGTTTATGATATATTAATGGTAATTTTTAAATGAATTTTTATGTGGAAATATTAATTGAATAATGATATTAAGTTTAGTTAAATATATCTTGAATTCAATAGTAATTTTGATGAGATTTTTTATGTGTTGAGTTTCTTTTGTACTCTATTGAGTATTATTAAACTGGATTAATGGGATAAAAAGTTTACATGATGAAGGATAAAATGTGAAACTAATGGGTTAAAATGAAAATGGAAGACTAATATCATGTATTATAAATATAATTATTTACAATTTAAGCATGGATAATTAATTTTATAGAATGTGGAGGATTATATCAAATAAAATACAAATAGAATTAGATTAAAATGGTTGCATTTAACATTTTTGAAGTGGTATTTATTTGATGATAAATTTCTAATTATTGAAATGTGTGAAAATTTTCATAATAAATTTGATGAATGATGAATATATGTCTTGGAATTGTTAAATGAGTAGAATAATAAATATACTCTACATAGTAATGGTAGTGAATGGGATATGAATAATATAGAGAAGATATGTTATTATTTATATGTTTTATTTAGATGTGTGTTGGTTTTATTATCAATGATGTTTTTTATTATTCAATGTATTTTCTTATTGTTTGATTCTTATAATATTTTGATTAATTAATATAAGAATATATAGAAGAATTATATTTGAAATTGGGATGAATTTCTGTATCTTCACATTCAATTGTGACCCTATATTGGTTTTCATTTATGGATTATTATGGATCGTAGTTGGTTTGATGTAATTTGTTTTTATGGAATGATTTGGGAATGTGTTTGGTGATATATTGTCTTGATGTTACAAGTAGGAAATATGGTTTTTTTCATTGTTAGATAGTGATGACAAAGATACATGATGTCATTTTGCAATTATAGAAATATAGAGTGGGGTTAATGTTTTACTTGTTCATGAATCCCTTGTGTGATTATTATGTTGGGTATTTTCAATTATTTTATGGGGTATATAAAAATGGAGGAAAACATGAAGTTTATTCCAATCAGGATTATCTAACCCCTGTGATGAGTTGTTTAAAGGTGGATGTGTAATGATGCAGTGGTGGATATTAGCTCTGCGTTTTTGTTTACTGGTATTTGATGATGCAGTTGTGGATGTATGTTGACGTTTTTGTGGATGTGTGCTGATTTAGTTTTTAGTCTTAATATGTTAGATGTGTCTGAAGACATATCATTAAGATATTATGTTAATCATGGATAGGGGTATAATATGTTATTTTGGAGTTTATGTTGTTTATATTATTGTATTCTCACATCCCTTATTAATTAATAATGGTTTTTCCTTCCATTTCACTATCATTGTTAATTGAATTAGTTGATGAACTAATATAATACATTTAATGGAATTTTTAGGCACGAATTATTTTTTAATTATGAAGATTGATGTATAATTTATTATAGTTTTTATTTTCATTTAGGAAAATTGTATAGTTTTTTCGTAGAGGAAATGGATGAGGATATTGTGGAAATGTCAATAAAATAGTGGAAACTATTGTTATCTGTAAGCTCTAGTGAAAATTCATCATTATATGAATCAATTATATCTTTTATTTTAATGATCGGTTCAGATAAATATACCATATCTTACACTAACATATATATTAAAAATTGATTTTTCATATTTTTGAGGCCATATCATTTTTATTCATTTGGATTTATCACCTAAAGAATGTAATATCAGTTTATTCTAAATGTTATAATGGTAATTGAATTAATTTTTATGGTATCATTGATGTATTCGGGGGATGACATGGATTTTTTGAACATATTATTGAATATGTAGGGTTGTTTTTATATTTGGCTTATATATTTCATTTGAGGCATGAAAATTTAATATATGTAATAGTGAATTATATGGGTTGTATTCATAGTTGTTTCATTAATCATTGGGTTTTATGATGGATATTCATCAGATATGTCAAATTGTTACCCCCATGGATCTAATGTCCTACAAATGGGTGTTAGACATTAAGAAATATCATTCCCATCATTATTGGTATAAGAGATGTTTAAATATGGGAAGGTCTTGAAAAAAATTATTATAATTCATAATCATCATGTTATTATACACTAAAATGAACCTAATACCTTTTCAAATTATGTTGAACAACATGTAATTTTTAAACCCTATAAAATTGATGATCATTTTGGATTTGTATCTTTATATGAAATAATTTCATTCATGAGAGCCAAATTAATAAGATGTTACTAGTATATGGTAAATTATCCCATGACCCGCACTCATAGATCCAATACTGAAATCCTAAACATTACATTTATGGTGATGATTATGATCATTCTGACCAACTATTTGACCACTGAAACATATATCATTAAATGTAATAATTATATCACAAATAATCTCAAGGATCCTTTATGTTTAATGTTGTATAGAATTATAAAACACAACAATATAATAAATTAATATGAATTTAAAAGATCATTTATCCATATTGACCGAAATTTTCTTTTTCTCATTTATATATCATCTTCATCCATATGAAATTCTTTCTAGAAATAACCCACTCAAAATCATTATTTAAACCCATGGTAAAAGGAAACATAAAAATGACGAGCTAGAAATTTTATAAAGGGTAAACTAAAATTTATAAATTTAATTTTTTCAATTATAAAATTTTTTTTATAAGGGTTTGATGGCATAATTAGAGTCCAGGTGAAAAATTATAAAATAACTCATACAAATCGACGCACGGATAATAAATTTTTAAATCAGGGAAAATATTCATCATAATCAGTACTTATGATTTATTTGATATGAATCATGATTATTGGATACATTATAAACCAATAAAAAGAAATCAAAATTCTTTTTGGACACATGGAGAATCAATTTCCTAACCCATTTTGAACCCTTTTAGTAGTAACTAGAGCCAATTTAAATCAATATTTGAAACCCCCATGCTACTCCTTATTTATTCTCTCTCAAGACAAGTACATTACCCAATTAATTAGAGAGTTATCTTAGATTAACTAATGTATTATCTATAATGAGATTACCTGGAACTATTCGGTCCACCCCATCCTCTAATATATAACAATCTCTCCTCATGCTATCTGGTCCAACTCATTGTCTGAGTTTCCAATCATCCACAACATGAATAGAAATCCGAGAAAAAATAAATATTCCTTTTATTAATTGAAAAATGGATTTCAATGAAGTGTTTTTTATTTCAATATCTTTGAAACATTATTATCCCATGGAAAATGAATTTGATCAATAACAATAGATTTTAATCCTTGTTATCCCATGGTATAGAAATGTGTTCCATAACAATATAATTGAAAAAAATCATAATTGATCTTGAGAAGGAATGATTATGTTATAATTACACAGTATCCACATCAAAGAAAAAGTATACTTTAGACTTAATAAAAAACATTCCTAAAAAATTATGAGATTGTAATATGAAACTCTTGCCACATTGGTATCATTGAACCATAATCCCCTTGAATGAACTAGAATAACACATAAAAATGTTTTATAGCCCAATGTTTTATTAATAAAATTTCCTTCTTATAATTATTTCTTATAGTATAATTACATTGGGAGTCACAATGACATATCATGATACTAAATATTATCTGACAATTTATCATAATTTACCCCATTTCTATGTTTTCATTTCAAAATTCTAAGATACAAGGTTGTGTTCAAGGTAATTATTTGAGTCTAATAGAACAAACATATTTCCTAGGAATAGTAACATGCCCTTGCGAATAATAATGATACCCATATGAATAGTGTCATACCCTAATGGATAGTAACAACACATATGGTGGTATATATATACAATTTTATTAAATGTATGATTTATCTTTATCTTGGAATACGAAAAATATGTTTTAAAATTGTTATTTTTAGAATATACTATTATTTAAGAATTAAAGTCCTCATATTGATAAAAATATTTGATAAAAAAAATTCTTCTTTTTTGGATTCTATATCTAAAAAAATGTTGGTGGTGATTTTTAGGGATTTTTCAGAAATACTTCAATTTTTATGAATAGTGAAATACGATAAATTACAAAATATGTTAAATTCATAAATTATTGGGTTATATATGAATTTCTTCTGATATATGATCATTTTGGTAGGATTCACATGATAATATTACTATATTTACTAATGTAATACTATCTATTCTTTTAATTGTGGAGAAATAATAAATAAATGAATATATTATTGAGAAACCCCCTCTCATCCACTGTAAATGCATTCGTTCACAACCTCATTTCATCACACCTATCAAAATTTAAATCTTGTATGAACTCTATTAAAAATATTCCTTACCCCCTCCCTAATTTAAAATAGTTTCATTTATCATCAAAAGACCAATCCAATGTTCCTTGAGGAGGTTCTCAGGAGGATAAATCAATCGATAATTCCCCTCTCTCTCTCCCTTTAATTTCCATTCAACTTCATGTTATTTTCTTGTTATCTCCCCACTGATCATCATCTACATGGTATGGTAACTCTGGTGTCACACATATATTATAATTTTATTATATTAAAAGGCTATTATATCATCCAACCCACTTCTGCTATTCATTTTATTTTAGATTTGATACCTTTGTTGGTGAAGTGTTAATTTATCACATTCAATAACGACATGTTTTCAATTTCCATTACCGCCTTCAAATATTGTCATTAAACAATTTTTATGTTTGACCCAGATTATTTTATATATATTATTTCCTATTTAATGTT
This sequence comes from Viscum album, assembly GCA_963277665.1. NCBI lineage: Eukaryota > Viridiplantae > Streptophyta > Magnoliopsida > Santalales > Viscaceae > Viscum > Viscum album. Next base: position 897,153,983 of record OY728151.1, on the reverse strand, counting down.
TTGTAACAAACTTATGTACATATTAATAAACGATAAATGAAAACTAGTTCCTTGTGATCAAAAAACACTTAAATTAACCTAAAATAATCATCATTGAATCTTAACTATTGATTCATCCATATGGCATATAACATAAATAATAATAATATAATTTAAACTTCTTTAATAAATTTAATAACATGTAATTTCTGTTTGGTATGATTATCCATGTTCGATATGAAATTCCCCTCATAAATACAGGTGAATCATTCATGAAACCCATAAAAACGATCATTGACAAAAAAACAGGTTGAAAATATTTAAATCATCTAAAAGAACATATTAAAACTTAATAAAATCATAATGAATATTTTTAGTCTATAAAAGGATTTATAATTATTAATTAATTAATCTCATGTGGTTATACAAGACATTAATGTGAAGAAACCGCTCATATAAATGGTAAGGGGTAATTCTCGAACCCAACTTTCATTCTTCGCGTTGTCCATCTTTCACAAATTTTTTGATATGTTTACTCAAAAATAATAATTTTTTCATCATTATATTACTAATTGTTGTATATAAATGTTTTCCCCTTTATTTTTTGGTCAAACACAATGTTTTCCAAAAGTCCTATTTTTTCAAGAACACACTTTTTACTTCTCAGTCAAGTTTGATTATTCTTGTATCAAGTATGTTACTCCATATTATTTTTGAGAGCCAATGTTATGAATATGTTATTATGAATTGAAACCCACTAAATTATATGGTAATTATTGATATAGGTTTTATTATTCAAGCAGGATAATGAAAATTTTAGGACGTGACAGGTGGACCTGGAATTATATAGCGTAATAAGTATGTTTGAATGTGATTGGTGCATCTGGAATTGTACAACACTACAATACATTGGAAAAAGTGATTAATCTCATGAAAAACATTAATATTCTGTGTGATTATTATTCTATCATTGTTAGAAACTATTTGTGGCTGATGACCACTAAGACATGATGATTCATTATTATATGTCTCCACATTTCAAGTATTTTGTTAAATTTTCCTCTCATTATGTTGATAATATGTTATGATTATGATCACCCATGATATATTTTTCTTATCAATCCTCATATTGAGATTTTACCTCACCTTTTTTAGATGTATATATTTAGGTTACAACCAGTACTAAGGATATTTCTTGTGCCAAAAACAAGCTAGATAAATAATAAATAAATAATTGTTTATGCCTGATGTTTTAAAAGTTATGATTGGTCTTATTTTTTCCTAAAAACAAAACTTTTGGATCCTTGAGGTGTAAAACTAATATTTTTTAATCATAATAACGTTGTAATAGTAATTTAAAAAATATAGGGTCACTATAGATGGTATCATAGGCAAGGTTTATTTAATTCTAGAATTAGGATTAGTGAACCCAGATAAAACCACTAGTACGATACTAAGTAAACTATTCACCCAAGAATATTTATATAGGTATACCATAATTTATGATTTTATTGAAACACATAATAAGAATATTTTATTCATGACTTATTGATTTATGGTTTTTTCAAACCTTTTCTATTTTATAAAATGTTGGGAAACATTAGATACCAGGCCAACGACCCATGCAAGTGCTAATGCATCAATTTCCTAAACAAAATCCCAAATTCATTGGGTGGTAGTGTTCAAAACATCATGGTAATTCTTACCCAAATATCTCATGTTATGAACAATAACCATAATAATAGGTAATTCCCTCCTCCACCAAATAGGGAGAAACTATATGTCATGTTTTTTATGCAGTAACGACCAACGACATTTAGTGGGACTTCTTATCAACTAGTTGCAGAACATGGGTTCAAATCCCTAGATAAATTTTTTTTTTCCTTCACTGTTCTGAGATAGAGAATGTGATTTTATAAATTTATCGAATATATGGAGAGTCCGAGAAATGGTGGGATTTGATTATGAACACCAAACCTAGTGACCAAATTAAACAAATTGAATGATAAGTCTTTAAGATTATTTTTATTGACATGTATTACCCACGAAATCATTGTACGAAGATGGAGAGATGGTTTATTTAGATAAATAAAAAAGAAATAAAAATTTTCACAACCTACTTAGTTATTTTCACATGTCTTGAATTGTATGATTTCAATTTTTTATCAACAATGTAAGATACATTTTTAGATTCTTTCATGGATTAAATCAACACCTTTGAAAGGATAATGTATTTTGATACATTAGTACTAATGAAAAAGTTTTTATTTGTGATCAAAAATTTGAGATGGTGTTTGGAGAATCATCTCAAGTCTACAGTTATAAGAAACTAATGATTCAGTATCATGCCATTGGATCTAATGATAATGGTGGGAAGAAAACTCAATGACCCACATCCCAAAAATGTGTGATGTTTCATCATTGGAACTGACTCAAAGGGAAGGGGAAATGCATCATGTTTGGGAAAGAAGGCCACCATTCTCAGGAGTGATGAAAAGACCTGAATGGAATGTGAATGTAGTTGAATAATAGAGAGAACCACCCATGGTTCAATGCTATATTTTTAGGGAGGTAGGAAACTACGCAATCCGGTGCACTGAACATCAATTTCACAATGGAAATCATCATCAATAGCCACCAATTAAAAAGGAAAAAAGGGATGTGTTATTCCATCACTACTACGATAGTGGAGAAAGATAATTAAGTCATACAAGGTAAGTATACTATTAACAAAAGAATAAAAAAATTATTATTTGATTTTTGTTCTATGCATTCCATTATATCATGAATGTTTTCTAGAAATATATGATTGAAACCCTAAAAACTGTGATGCAGATATTTCTGTATAAATACCATGTGGTGAAATCATTTAAACCGATGTTTTTGACTCTTCTCAACTTAGCGTATCTGGGAATATTCTTCTAGTGAATATCGTAATACTTTCGTTGGTAGAATTTGATGCTATAATTTGAATGGATAGTCTCCCATTATATATAGAACATATCAACTGTTGGGATAATGAAATATCATTTTATATTCCAGACCATCCCATTCTTCTATAAAAGGTCATGGAAGATCATTTATCTCCATTGAACAACACTTTAACTATGTAGGTGTTGATTCCCTATGAAGAAGCATACTTCTCCCAAATGGTTTAGTCAATTGAAAGTAAAATATTTGGAAAAATTCCAATAATGATGGAATATATTAATGTATTTCAATAAGAGTTACTCAGACATCCCCCGAATCGTGAAGTAGAGTACTCAATAGATATCATACCAGGAGCTACAATTATCTCAATGTGTCCCTATAGGATGTCTCATATCAAACTGGGTGAGTTAATGAAGAATCTACAAGAGAATTTGGATAATGGGTTCTTATACCCTAGTGCATCACATTGGGGTGAGCTGGTTCTCTTGGTGGTGAAGAAGAATGGAACCATGTAGCTGTATATCGACTATCAAGAACTCTACATGATCACTATAATGAACAAGTATCATATTCCGAATATTTATGACCTGTTCCATCAGTTAAGAGGAGATCAATACTTATGCATGGTGGATTATCATTATGGATATCATCATCATTAGGTGAAGTGGCCTGATATTTGGAAGGATACATTCTGTAGAAGGTATGAGCACTATGAGTTTGTGGTGATTCCCTTCAAACATACTAATGCCCCTGTAATCATTATGGGTTTGATGAATAGTGTTTTTAGACGTTACCATGAATAATTTTTGGTAGTTTTTATTGATGATATTATCATATACTCCCAAAGAATGGAGGAAAATAAATAACATCTATGACCTGTATTGGTGTCATTCAGAAAGGATAATTTCTATGCCAAGCCCAACAAGTGTGACTTTAAGATGATGAAATTCATGTTCTTGGGACATATGATCTAATTGAGGGAGTTTATATTGACACTTAAAAAAATTGGTGATTGAAGAATTGAACAACCCCTATAGTATGGCATTAATATGTTATTTTATGATATTAGTTGGGTACTACTAATGTTTTGTGAGAAATTTCTCTTAATTGTCAGGCTCTCTAACTATGTTAGTAAGGAAATGGGAAAAGTATGTCTGGAAGGAAGAATGTTAGGGAAGATTCATGTAGCTAAAGAGAAGTATAATCACTGCACCTAAACACACATTACTAGAATGTGGATAATTTTATGTCATATGCAATGATGCCTCAATTAATAGAATGGGTTGCAGACTCATGAAAATGATAATGTGATAGCCTACAGCTCACGGAAGTTGAAGATCTTTTAGCAGAACTACACGACACATGATCTAGACCCGGGATACATTTTTTTTCCTTGAAAATATGGAGACACTATATTTATTGGGAGCAGTGTGAAATATACACTGACAACAAAAAAATTAATGTATATATTCACATACAAGTAGCTGAACATGCATCTATGATGATTTTTAGAGCTAATCAAGGTCTACGATTTCTCTATTCACTATCATCCAAGAATGGAGAATAAGGTATTTGTTGCTCTAAGAAGAAAATAACCTGCTACTATATCCATGTTAGAGATTCAGAAATACCATATCTTCTTGAATATGAAAATGTTGGATTTTGAAAACATAATTGTAGGGGATACATCGTACCATGTAAAAATTCTTGTCCAACCATCCATCAAAGAGAAGATTAAAAAGGCACCAATGGAAGCAATGGAGATGTAAAAATTACATGAATTCTGTAATTGAAGGGAATATGCATTAGTACAATATCAATGATGATGGTGTGATTCGTTTTAAAATACGATTTTGTTTACCATCATCACCCATGGTAAAAGAGGAGTGATTTTAAAATGAAAATAGCTCAACATTATCTATCTGTCAGAGGAGTACCATGATTTATAATGATATCCGAGAACACTTCTAGTTGGATAACATAAAGAATTAGATTGTGCATATATACCAAGGATCATGGTATGTCTACAAGTTAATGAATAGTGAAAATAATACAAAGGAATGATGCAAGCATTGCCTATACCCATGTAAAAATGTGATAATGTTTCTATGGACATAGTGATCGGTCACCTGAAGATGTTTAAGGGAAATAATGTGTTATTGGTTGTGGTTGTCAAACTCACTTAAAATACCCATTTTTTCACTATTAAGGATGTCGTCTGACTTGATGGACATGAAAATAGATATGTGAAAGAAGTAGTGAGACAACATGGTCTTCCACTCTCAATTGTCTCTGATCATTATCCAAGGTTCACATATAAATTCTCGAAGAGTATTAAACATTATTTGAGTACCGAATTAAATTTCAACATGGCATATCACCCCCAAACTGATGAAAAATTAAAAAGGACTATTCAGACACTTGAATACATGATAAGAGTATACTTTATAGAATTCAATGGTGTATGGGATCAACATCCCCAACTGGTTTTGTTCTCAATCAACAATAGCTACCATTCGAGTATTCATATGGCTCCTTAAAAATATTTTTATGGAAAGAGATGTTAAACTACAACATGTTGGGATGATATTGGAGAAATAAAACTACTCGAAACAGATCTTTTTCAAGAGACTAACTAAAGGTTCAAGTCATCAAAAACCCATCCAATCTACTCAAATCCAGCAAAAGAGCTATGCTAACAACCATCGATGGGACTAGGAGTTTGAAGATGGATGTAAATTCTTATATGAAATATCATGATGGAATAGATTCATGTGGTTTGGAAAAAATGGGAAGCTATACCCCAGGTACATTGGAGACATTGAGATCCATGTCCTCATTAGTGTTGTGGAATATTAGTTTTCCCTTCCACTGTATATGGCTCATTTTCATTATTTGTTTCATGTATCACTCCTAAAAATGTACATATCAGATCCCTCACTTGTACTGAACTCACATTACTACAATAACGGCCTTTAAAAGTGATATAAATGGGCATTTAAAACACTAAAAAAGTGTTATTAATATCAGAGAAGATAAAGGGGGTCCATATTATCATAGCTCAAAAATGAAATGATAATGTATCATTTTATCAGTGCTAACAAAACCGCTGATAAATGTAAAAACAAATTAAAAAAATCTTTTAATTGGACCCACCTTTTTAAGAGGGCTCTCCACCCCCATTAACAGCTCTACCTCCACCCCACCTTCACCCACATGCTCCCCCACCACCCACTTTAATAGCACTATCCACCCCACCCCCTTTAACATAGCTAACACCCCTCCGCAGCCAGCCGTGAGCATCTACCTCCCCCAGGATTCAAACTTGAGACCTCTCTCCTCTGCACCTGGACCCTTTACCACTCCCCCATGTTGCTTTCTCCTCCATTTAATTATATATCTATATATTAATATATATATATATATATTTAAATCAATTAATTCGTATATAAATATATACATATATTAATATATATATTTATTTATGTATATTTAGTTATATATTTATTTATTTATTCGTATATTAATATATATTAATATATATTTATCACAAAATATATATTTAGTTATATTTTTTTATCTTTATATTTAGTCTTATATTAATATATATTTAAAAAATTATATTTATGTACATTTATTAATTTTTTGTGTCTTTATAAATAAATACATACATGAAAATATACAACATATATATAACAAACATTCACTTTTATATATTTTATATATATGTGTATATCTGTTTGTATAATTATACATATTAATATATAGTTATATATATTATATATTAATATGTATATTCATATGTATATTGTTATGTATATTCATATGTATATTTGTATGTATAATCGTATGCTAGAATAAATAGATAATTTATATCAGTTATTTAATACAGACACAGACTAGTATATATATAGACACACACACAAATTACATAGGTATATAAATATAAATATATTTGTTTTGACTTCTATTTTATGAAATACTTATATATTTATATATATTTAATTACATTTTCTACATATCTATATATATATAAATATTTAAAATATTTCCTTTGTGTGTGTTTATATATACGTACATAAATATATATTTATATATGTTTTTTCATATATAAATTTGATTATACATATTTATATTTATTAACATATATTTAAAAATCATTATTTATGTACATAAAATAGAATATATAGATAAAAAATTTATGTTTTTTAATACAAACACACAAATATATTTTTATATATCTAAACATAATATGTAAATTATTTATATATGTATATGTATATAAATATTAATCCAATTTCATTTTAAATAATGTCGATATTATTTTACATTTAGATGAGGGTTATATATAGAGAAATATTTGTTATATGTTAATATGTTTAATTATTTATTTATAAAATTATTTTCATTCTATATATATATAAAATAATAATATATTGTTATATAATTTTTTAAAAATAATATTTCACAATGAAAAATTGATAAAATTTAAAATCCATAATGTCAAATGAACACTTGGATCAATGGTTTTGGTTGTTTTAAGTTTGAATTAATTTTTCAACTTATTTTAATTCTTTTATAAATTTTGTGAATTTTTGTGTTTCAAAACATTTTTAAATGATTATTAGTCGATGATAATTATAAAATAATTAATTTATAATATTTATTGAAGTTTTTTATTCATTTTCAACAAATTTATTATTTATTAAATGTAAATTTCTATTTATAGTTTTCTAACACATATTTAAAAATATATAATATATTTATATCAATATCAATATATTAATATTTAATATATTAATATATTAATTTTTATGATGGCTTTTGAAATATACCTTTTTACAACACTAGTAAGAAAAATTTCTAATAAAGAACCCCCTTTATCAACTCATATCAAATAATGCTGATATAGGGGTCACCTTTAACCGCAATAAAAAGTAACTATTGAATTGGGTTACTTCATGAGATCTTTAAAATGCACTGATAAATTACCTCCTTTATCAGCCCCATTTTTATCTTTGTTAAACGGTGCCACTGTGCAAACCCAGTTTTTTGGTAGTGTGAGTGGTGGTACAGCTAAATGATGATCTCTCTTATAAGGAGCAACCAATAAAGAGTATGAACTGGATAGATAAGGTCCTCTGGCATAGGACAAACCACCTTTTCAATTTGTTGTGGAGGAACCATATATTTGAAGAAGCTACATGGGAATTAGAAGAGGTGATGATCGATATGTCTTCTCACCAACTTATGTAAAACAAAATTTCGAAGGTTAAATTTTATAAGGGGGAAAGAATAAAATATGACAACCTTGCTTTTATTACAACTTAAACGTGATTTATTACATAAAACTTAACTTTATACAGTAAGAAGATCGAGAGGATTAGTTTATTTGGGGCTTATGATCATTACATAAAAACTTAAAACATGAAATACAACATCTTTATTGAAAACGTCCTTTACATGACCACTATATTCCCTCGTACTTAGCATTTCATGGGATTACCTGAGGACATTCATAAGAAAAGGGTGAGCTATAAAGCCCAGTAAGGGAGTACACATGGAATAACAGTAAGAGTACAATACATGTTAGACAATAGGCATATCAATAGAGCATAAGAGAAACATGAACATAAAGCCATGATAAAGCATGATAATAATAACATGGAAATGTGCCAACAACACTTCACATGGAATTAGCATGAGAAAAGGCTCATTGCACATAGAGCATGTGTAAATCCTCATTGAACATAAAGCACGAGTAAACCCTAGTTGAACTTGAATTAGCATGATTCAACACTCATTTCACATGACATATCATGATACTATACATTATCCAATGCATTGGAGCGCTATAAGGTCACACCATTCTTAAACATTACATTTAATGCATAAGTGTGCCACATTGATCATAAAACATGGATTCATAAAACATAACCATTTCTTCCATGATAAAGGAATGTGGAATTCATACCTGAAAATTTATAATCAAAATGTAAATTTTCATAATGTTGAATACACTTGATGGAGAAATGGGCAGGGTATTCAATACTCAATGTCAATGTCTTAGAAAATCGGTGCGATTTCTATAGCGTAACAGCATCACATAGGAATTTATAAAAATGGTTGATGAGAGAGAATGTTGTTCCATTTAATTTTTACATGTAATGGATAGTAAGGAGGTCATATAGATACATGTCACAACAATTGTAATGGAATTTAGATTCATGATACAAAAGTATTGGTTGAATGTAAAATAGAAGAGAGATGTCCTTTTCTGTATTTCGGCATAGTAACGTGTGTACAAGGGAGGTATTTAATGACAGCGAAAGGGGTATCCCATCATTCAAAAAAATAGGGATGTATGAGGGAGGTTTGAAACCATACCCCAACAATCATAATTGAAATTAAAAGGGAAAACAACTTAAATAAAATTGGAAAAAAATGAGAAAATGAAGAAAAAACCCTTACTTGGAAGTGTGCTTCCAAATGCTAGAGAGAGTCTTTTGAGAGGCTTCTTGGGAGCTTGGGGCACCTTGGGAGGATTCTAGAGATTTTAGGGCAATGTTTGGACAAACTCCGAAGGCTTTGAGTGAGGAGGATGTGGGAGCTTGGGTGGGTTTATATAAGAAAGTTTATGGAATTATTTATTATTTAGGTTTGGGACCCCTTATATTAAATTCATCCAAACCACAAACCATCCCATGGGTTTTCCCATGGATTTTGGAATAGGGAAGAGGAAAATAATACTTTATAAGGCCAAACTCCAAACTTCTTAAAATATTGGGGTTGCTTTTGTGGAGGTGAGTCACACTCCCATGGAAATTAATTTAAAAAGACAAGGTGATTAATAAGTCTTGAGGGGTCCATTAATTCCATGAAAAGTAAGTCAATAAAACCCAAAATTACATTATTTTAATGTTAAAAAATATATATTTGCCGAAAATAAATATTATAGTAATTTATTACATCACTATTGAGTCATTATGATGTCATAAAACACATTATATATTTAAATGGCATTTAATTTTTACCCAAAAATTTGATTGTCTTATAAAATAATAAAAAATTCACCATTGGATAATTTTGATGTCCTGATTCCAGAAATAACAATTATTTTATCTATATAATTTTATATATATGTTAATTTTCACTTTGAAAATAAATGAACCAACATTTATCGAAAATTCCTGGGTTTCGATAGAAATGGCTTTCAAACCTTAATAAAAATTATAATTGCATTCATAAATTTATAAGATCATTTATATTTAATAATAATTAATTTAACATTAATAATTTTTTTTACTAAAATATTATTTAATTCAAAAATACATTAATTTAATAAAATAGATTTCATAATTAAATAATAACTAAAAAAACCATTTGTACATTAAAAACTATTTACATTGTATCAAAAATGACAAGGATATATTTTCATTATTATATACAAAAATAATATTAACAAACATAGTACTAGCGATTTGTTACATAACCCCTTAAAATTGCTGCATAAGTCCTAATGTTAAGGTGTGCGACGGTGATAGACTCTTGGGGTGGCTCTGATAACATCGCTCGAGTTGTAATTTCTATCAACTTCCACTTCTCCCGTAGATGGCCCCATTCGATCTTGACATGATGAAGCTCAGCTTGGGCTTGGTCAAGAGAGAAGCCCAAGGATGCCACCTCTTTTCCGAGCTCCGAAAAATGGGCATCGTATAGGGAAATTCTACTGGATGAGGCAATCGCTTCCTTTGTCTCAGTAAATTGGATTTGTTAAAGTCCTATATTTATACCAATCATGTGATCATTATTCAATGGCTATATTAGCAACAGTCAAAATTCATAACATAAAACCAAAGAATTTAAAATTTTATATAAACATAAAGAGACATTTAATTAGATCACGAGGGATTTCCATTAATGAAACTTTTGGTCATCACAATATCCCCCCTTAAGAAATTTCACCCTCTAAATTTTCCTTTCCCTCACTAAAACAGATGTGGGTAACTCGGCTTCATCATTTCCTCCAATTCCCAAGTCTCTTCTTCAAACTTGTGGTTTCTCCACATCACCTTGACGAGGGGCATTGTCTTATTTCGTTGAAATTTTTCGCTGCGATCTAATATCTTCACAGGTTGCTTCTCATAAGAATGATCATCATCCAATTGTACCACCTCAGAAGAGAGGTCATGTGAAGGGTTCGGTATGTACTTCCTTAAGAGGGATACATGAAAGACATCATGCACTTTGGCCATGGTAGGTAGAAGTGCTAGTCGATAGGCCACAACCCCAACACGATCATGAATCTCGAAGGGTTCGATGTACCTTGGACTTAACTTCCCTTTCTTTCCAAACCTCATGACCTTTTTCCACAGAGATATGGGTAGAAACACCATCTCTCCAACATTAAACTCACGATCTTGTCAATGGTAACTACATGACTCTTCTGTCAACTCTGTACTACCTTGATATGCTGCTGAATAGTTTTCACATTATCCACCATTTCCTAGACCATTTCATGTCCAAGCGGCTTACGTTCACCGACCTCATCCCAACATGCCGGTGTCCTACACCTTTTCCCATATAGGGATTCATATGGTTCCATTTGGATGCTTGAGCAGAAACTATTGTTATAAGATAACTCAACCAGGAGAAGATGTCAATCCCATCATCCTTTAAAGTCCATTGAGCATTATCTCAACATGTCCTCAATTGTTTGGATAGTCCGCTTGGATTGGCCATTAGTTTGAGGATGATAGGCCGTACTGAATTTCAGTTTAATATTCAGAGCATGTTGAAGACTCCTCCAAAACATAGAAGTGAATCTTGGATCTTGGTTAGACACAATAGATAGTGGTACTCCATGCATCCTTACCACTTCTCTGATATATATCCGTGCGAGTTGATCCAAATATAAATCCTCTCGTATAACTATGAACTGTGTAGTCTTTGTAAGACGATCCACAACAACCCAGATTGCATTGTTTCCTTTGGATTTCCTCAGAAGTCCAGTGAAAAATTCCATGGTGATGTTCTTACATTTCCATTCTTGTATGGTAAATGGTTACATCATCCCCTTAGACGTCTGCCTCTCTACCTTCACTTGCTCGCACACCTGGAACTTTTATGTATATTCAGCGATCTCCTCCTTCATATTATCCCACCAAAAGTATTCTCAGAGATCTCGATACATCTTTGTGCTCCCTGGGTGAATAGAGATATTTGAACTATGTGCATCATCCAAAAGTTCCTTTTTCAACTCTGGACTCGATGGAACACATAGCCTTTTCCCAAATCACACAATTCCTTCTTCATTAACATTAAACTCCAAGGATTTCCCCTTTTTGATAGCTTCTACATTTTCCTGAATTCCCACATCAAACTTTTGAGCATCCTTTAACCATTCCAAAAGAGATTGTTGAGCAATCATTTGTGAAAGGAATGATGATGTTCCCTTCTTTATGATTCCCATGTCCATCTTCGTCAAGTTTAAGAGGATTGGATCCTTATCAATTCTCATCATTTATAGAATCTATAGGTCCTTTCAACTTAGGTCATCTTCCACCTTGTTCGCTTTCCCAGGGTGGTAATGGATTGAAACGTCATAATCCTTGATGATCTCTATACATCTTCTCTGGTGCATATTAAGCTATTTCTGTGTGAATATATATTTAAGACTTTTGGGGTCAGTATATATCTCACATTTCTCCCCATAGAGATAATGTCGCCAGATTTTCAAGGCAAAGATCATAGACGCCAACTCCAGATCATGTGTTGGATAGTTTCGTTCATGGATTTTCAACTGTGTTGAGGCATGGGATATCACTTTATCATTATTTATCATCACACAACCTAAGTCCTTCATTGAAGCATCACTAAATACCACAAAAAGTTCCCCACTTGTGGGTAAAGTGATCACGGTCGTAGTGATAAGCCTCCTTCTCAACTCCTTAAAGCTTTCTTCGCATTCATCACTCCAAGAAAACTTTACTCCCTTTCGAGTAAGCTTGGTAATGGGGTTGGAAAATCGTGAGAAATTCCGCACCAATCATCGATAATATCCAGCTAACCCTAAGAGGCTACAGATATCCTTTACCGATGTTGGCCTCGTCCATCCCTCAATTGCATCTGTTTTAGAGGGGTCCAATGATATCCCATTTATTGTGATGATATGGCCCAAGAATGAGACCTCCATCAACCATAAATCACACTTGCTATACTTTTCATAGAGCTTCTCCTTGAGAAAAGTCTCTAGTACAATTCTTAAATGCTCCTCATGATCCTACTTGGTTTTGGAGTATATTAGAATGTCATCTATAAATACTACCACAAATTTTTCGATGTAATATCTAAAGACTCTATTCATCCAGTCCATGAAGATTTCTAGGGCATTAGTGTGTCCAAAAGGAATTTGTATGATTTCATAGTGCCCATATGTTGTGCGAAAAGCAGTCTTGGGTATATCATCCTTCTTCATCCTTACTTGATAATATCTCGAACGCTAGTCCACCTTGGAGAAGTATTCTGTTCCATGAAGCTGATCGAAAAAGTCATCAATTCATGGGAGAGGATAATTGTTCTTTATCGTGATTTTTTTAAGTTCATGATAATCGATGCAAAGCCACATTGACCCATCACTATTCTTGATAAAGAGGACTGGTACACCCCATGGTGAATCACTTGGGCGTATAAACCCTTTATATGGATTCTCCTATATTTGTTTGTTTAGCACTTCAAGAACTACAACAACCATTCCATATGGAGTCTTGGATATTGGTAAAACCCTGGGTATATGTTCAATTGAGAATTCAACATCTCTTCTAGGAGGAAGACTAGGCAGTTCCCCGGGAAACACTTCCGTGAATTCCCTCACAATATGCATTTCTTCAAAGATGGTTTCTTCCTTGGACTCAAACATCTGATCCAAATACATGTGCTCATAGGGCATTAATATTCATGCTTGAGATGATGGAGCTAAAGGAGATTCATCTTCCGCCTTACACTTGTAATGAATCGGGGGTTAATTCTCCATATGGAGTGTGATTTCACTTTCCCGACAATTTATGTTGGCTCTATATATGGAAAGAGAGTCCATGCCAATAATTGTATCAAATTCCATCAGAGGGAGTATGACGAGGTTATCTGGGAATTTCAATCCACAGATTATAAAAAGGGTGACTTATACTCATGGGATTCAATGATTTCCACATTTTTCATACCTACCGACATCTTCACTTCCATGATTTGTGGTGGTGTTGGGATTGTTCTAATAAACATTCTAGATATAAAATAATGCGTAGAACCTGAATCAAAAAGTATGTTCCCTATTATTGAATGAATAACTAGCATACCTATCTCCACTTAGTTTTCCGGTTTCACTTTGGCAGAAGTGATGGGAAAATATCTTCCTTGCCTTGGAGGTTGTTGGTTGCCTCCGAAAACCCTTTGATTATGGAACTGATTTGAAAAATGACCCAGTTCATTTCATTTGTAGCATTGAACAACGTGTTGAGGCTCGAACGGAGCATTACTCTTTTGTATTTTATCCACGGGTCATTATTCCCGACGGGTAACAGCTAGGTTCCCTTCTCTTCTATAGCTGAAGCACTTCCTCGTCCACTTAAGACAATTTCCAGGGTTCTTCTGTCCGCACTTTTGGCAAGTGGGGTGCTGGATCTTCTTAGTACCATTGGATTTATCCATTGGACCACCAGCATTGAAGTCGACCTTATTCTTATTATCCCCATGACACCCCTGTGATTATCCGATCTCCATTTCATCCTTGAGGGCACATCAGACAATTTTCTCATAGCTGTCGATGTCACAGATTTCTAATGCTTTCTGGAAGCTAGGATTCAGCCCACCAAAGAAGCGGTCAACCATGCATTTAGGGGTAACTAAAAAGCCAGAATCGTATCATGAAATACTTGTGAAGTTTTCCTCTTACGCTCCAATAGATTCTTCAAATTTTTTTCTTTAGGGAAAAGAAGTCCCTTTCCATCTTAATCCGGAGGGTGCGCAGAAAATATTTATCGAAAAACATCTACCGGAAATCCTTCCATTCCAAAGCCTCAATCTCCTCCTCAGGATTCATATTTTTGATCAACGTCCACCATTGATCAAATTCACCCTCCATACGATATGCCGCCAGTAGAACCTTCTCTTGTTCAGAACATTTAAGGATGGAGTATATCTTTTCAATGGAGTTGATCCATTGTTTAGCTATCATGGGATCGGATGATCCACTAAAAGTATGAGGCCTTTGTCTCATTAAGCTCTCGATAGCGACTTGTTCTTTCTTATGGGGTGCTGAACGTTCTTCTTGACCCGTTTTTTCTATTCAAAAGTTGAGTTATCTGAGGGAGAAGTATGACAAAGTTTTTGATTCCCACTCCCATTGGATTGGGCATCTCATTAGTACAGTCATCACACTGATCTTCACAATGGTTGTTAGATCGAGTCCTTTTATTACCAGTCATTTGGTTGGAATAAAAGGAATGTTAGGGGTAACACATAAATGGTAATCCAAAGATAAAAGTTGATGACATATAAATAAACTTTTATTTACTAAACTAATGAGCTTATAGGCTTCAATATATGCTTTTCATGATCTAATTTCTAACATATATTCTTAGTGGAATTTTTTAAATTCCCTTAATAAGGGTTCTTACTAAGCATGTGAGTTTATCTAAACATATCCCCTGGGAGTGTCGTAACCATGAGTGCAACAAGGCCCATTGTCGTGCACCAGTTCCCGTTTGAGTCTATCATAAAGCGGTGTTTTCGGATTTTACCCCTAGGATACATCTGTGCCAGATTCCCCTCTACCTGCTCGTATCCAGACAGGGATGTATTTGTTTGAGAAACCACTTAGTCAGTACTTACCAAAATGTAGGGAAGTTTTAATTATACTTAGTCTTGTATCTAAGGCATTAATAAGGTTTCATAATCCAAAAAATAATATAACCTATCCTCTGATACCAACTATGACAACCCTGCTTTTATTACAACTTAAACAAGATTTATTACATAAAAATTCACTTGATACAATAAGGAGATCAAGAGGTTTAGTGTATTTGGGGCTTATTATCAATACATAAAAACATAAAACATGAAATACAACATCTTTATTGAAAACTTCTTTTACATGACCACTACATTCCATCGTACTTAGCATTGCATGGGATAACTTGAGGACATGCATAAGAAAAGGGTGAGCTATAAATCCCAGTAAGGGAGTACACATGGAATAACATGAGGAGTAAAATACACGTTATACAATAGGAATATCAATATAGGATAAGAAAAACATGAACATAAAGGCATGATAAAGCATGATAATCATAACATGGAAATGTGGCAACAACACTTAACATGGAATTAGCATGAGCCAAGGCTCATTGCACATGGAGCATTAGTAAATCCTAATTGCACATAAAGCATTAGTAAACCCTTGTTGCACTTTAATTAGAGTGATTAAACACTAATTTCACATGATGTATCATGATACTATACTTTACCCAATGCATTGAAGCTCTATAAGGGCGCACCCTTCTTAAACATTTCATTTCATGCATAAGTGTGCCACATGGATCATAAAACATGGATTCATAAAACATAATCATTTATTCCACGATAAAGGAATGTTGAATAAATATATGATACTTTATAATCAATAAGTAACTGTGCATAAAGGTGAATACACTTGATGGAGAAATGGGCATGGTATTCACTATACAATGACATTGGCTTAGAAAATCGGTGTGATTTCTCCAGCGTAACGACATGACATAAGAATTCATAAAAATGGTTGATGAGAGAGAAATTGGTTCCTCATCATATTTACATGTAATGGATAGTAATTAGGTCATATATATACATGTCCCAACAATTGTAATTGAATTTAGATTCATGATACAAAAGTATTTCTTGAATGTAAAAGAGGAGAGAGAAGTTCCTTTTCAAATTTCGGCATAGTAACGGGTGTACATGGGAAGAATTTAATGAGAGAGAAAGGGTCTCCCATAATTCAAACATAAATAAGGAATTATGAGGAAGGTGATAAATCATACCCAAATATTCATAATTGAAATTAATAGTGAAAAAAACTTAAAGAAAATTGGACAAAAATGAGAAAAGAAGAAAAAACCCTTACTTGGATGTCTGCTTCCAAAGGATTTAGAGAGGATTGTGAGAGGCTTAATGGGAGCTTGGGGAACCTTGGGAGGTTTCTAGAGAGAGTACGACATATTTTGGACGAACTCCAAAGGCTTTGACTGAGTATGAAGTGGGAGATTGGGTGGGTTTATATAGGAAACGTGAGGGAATTCTTTATTATTTAGGTTTGGACTCCTTATATTTAATTAATCCAAACCACAATCCATCCCATGGTTTTTGCCCATGGATTTAGGAAAAGGATAGAGGAAAGCAATATTTTATAAGGCCAATGTTCGAAAAGCTTAAAATATTAGGGTTGCTTATGTGGAGGTGAGTCACACTCCCAGGGAAATTAATTTAATTAGACAAGGTGTTTAATTAGTCTTCAGGGGTCCATTAATGATTTGAAAAGTAAGTCAAACAAACCCAAAATCACATTATTTTAATGTTAAAACATATATATTGTCCGAACATAAATATTATAGTATTATATTACATCACTATTGGGTCATTAGAATGTCATAAAACACATTATATATTTAAACGGCATTTAATTTTTACCCAAAAATTTGACTGTCTCAGAAAATTATGAAAAATTAACTGTGGGATAATTTCGACATCCTGATTCCAGAAAAACATTTATTTTATCAAAATAATTTTATAAATATTTTAATTTTCACTTTTAATATAAAAAACCCGACATTTATCGAAAATATGCAGGTTTTGATAGAAATGGCTTTCAAACCTTAAAAAAAATTATAATTGCATTCATAAAATTATAAGATCATTTATATTTAATAATAATTAATTTAATAATAATAATATTTAATTAAAAATTTATTTAATTAAAAAATCCGTTAATTTAATAAAATATATTTCTTAATTAATTAATAACAAAAAACACCATTTGTACTTTAAAAACTATTTACAATGTATCAAAAATGACAAGGAGGTATTTTAATTATTATATACAAAAAGAATATTCATGAACACAGTACTAGCGATTTGTTACATAACCCCTTAAAAATCTGTATAAGACCTAAGGGTAAGGTGTGCGATGGTGACAGACTCTTGGGGTGGCTCGGATAACAATGCTCGAGTGGTAATTTCAATCAACTTCTACTTCTCCCGTAGGCGGCCCCATTCAAGCTTGACTTGATAAAGCTCAAATTGGGCTTGGTCAAGAGCGAAGCCCACGGATGCCGCCTCTTTTCCGAGCTCCGACAAATGGGCTTTGTATGGGGAAATTCTACTAGATGAGGCCATCACTTACTTGGTCTGAGTAAAATGGATTTGTTAAAGTCCTATATTTATACTAATCACGTGATCAATGTTCAATGACTATATTAGAAACGGTCAAAATTCTAAACATAAAACCAAATAAGTTTACATTTTATATATACATAAAGAGACATTTAATTAAATCAAGAGGGATTTCCATTAATGAAACTTTGGGTCGTTATATGAAATGACCCGATGTTTTATAAATGGAATTCCCTTCATATATTTATGCCTTATTGTATAGTCACATTGGGAATCAAAATCACATATCATGAAACTAAATACCATGTCACCATTAAACATAATTTTCCCCACTTCTGTGTATTGAATTTCAAAAATCTGACAAACATTGTTGTGTTTAGGGTGACTTTTGAGTCTATTAGAACAAAATCTATTTTTGGAGAATAGTAACATGCGCTTATGAATATTAATGATTACCTCATGAATATTTAAATAACATTTTTAATAATAATCTTACCTATGATAGTATATATATATATGTAATATGTTAGTGAAAGAATGATTTACCTGTATCATTGAATAATAAATATTTTTTTTTAAATTTTCATTTTTTGAATTAAACATTATATAAAATTAAATTCTTCATATTTAGAAATGTTACATAATAATTTACTATTTTTTGATTCTAAATATCGAAAAATGGTTGGGGTGATTTATTTTGTATTTTTCTGAAATACATGATGTTTTTATGAATAGTGAAATACAATAAATTACAAAATAAGTTAAAATCATTAATTATAGAGTCATAGGTGATGTTATTATGATGTAAGAACATATATTTTAGATGCACATGATAAAATTATTATACTTGTTCTTGTAATACTCACAATTACTTGTCTTTTGGAGAAATAATAAATTAATGAATATAATATTAAGAAAACCTCTCTCCCCTCAACTATAAATACCACCCATCGCACCCCCATTTTCCAACACCTATCAAGCATCAATATTTGACTAAAATAAATCCAAAAATCATCCCTATACCCTCCTACACGTCCATTAGCTTTTGTAATCATCAAAAGCCCTATAAAAGGTGCCTTGAGGAGGATCTCAAGATGATAACTCAGGTTATAATTCCCCTCTCTCGTTTTATTTAATTCCCATTCAATTTTATATTCTTTTCATATTCTCTTCCCACCTATATTACTTCACATGTAATGGTACATATTGTATCATATATTATATTTAATATTACCATAGTAATGGGTTATTATATTATCCAACCCCCTTCTCCTCTTATTTTTATTTTAGAATGGAAAACGTTGTTTGTGATGTGTTAATTTATCACCTTCTAGAACGACATGTTTTGAATTTCCATTACATCATTCAGATGTTGACATAATACAATTTTTGTGGTCGATGCATATTAAATTATATGTATTATATCATATTTAATGTTCTGGAACTAACATATGTTCATATTACTAAATGATAAATCAAAATTTTTTCATTGTGATAAAAAAACATCCTAAATTATCTTAAAATGATCATCATTAAATTTTAACTAACATGTCATCCACATGGTATGTAACATAATTAATTATAATATCTTTTAAAATCCTATTTTATCATTAATAACATCTAATATTAGTTATTTATGTTTATCCATGTTTTACCAGAGCTTCCATTCATAAATACAAGTGAACCATTCATGAAAACCGTAAAAAACTAACATTTATGAACAATGTATTTATACTATATAACTCATCCAATATCACATAAATGAACTTAATAAAACCTTAATGACTTATATTAATGTATAAAATATTCTTTAATTGTAATTTAATCAATATAATGTTGTTATAAAGTAAATTTATGTGATGAAATTGTTATGATACAAAGTAACAGGAAATTCTCGAACCCAACATTCTTTCTTCGGGGATTCCCTCTTTTACTCTAATTTTTGTATGGTAACTCCTTAGAAATCATTATTTCATTACTGTATTACTGATTCTGGGATATACAATATCTCTACTCGATTTTATGTCAAACACAATGTTTTTCAAAGGAACACTTCTTTCAAGAACACTCCTTTTACTTCTCACTCATGGTCAATGGTTTTTGTATCGAGTTTGTTATTACCTATTTATTTTGGGAACCAAATGTTTATGATGGTGTTATTATAATATGTGTTTCCTTCCATTCAATGATTATGATTGATATATGTTCTATGTGGCATGAATGATAATGCGAATGTTATGATGTGACGGGTGGGCCCTGAATTATATATCAAAATATGAATGTTTGAATGTGAAAAGTGCACCTAGAATTATACAATGATCCAATACATGGGGTAAATTGATTAATCCCATTATAAAAAGGGAAATTAAGCATGAACATGATTATAAATGTTTTCACAACTATTTGTGGTAGATGAAATATAAGACAAGATGTTTCATTTTTATGTATTTCCACATTTTATGTCTTTTATTATTGTTTCCTCTCACGATTTTTATGATGATGTTATGATTATTCTCCCTCAAAGCTATATTGTTCTTATATATCCTCATACTACGATTTTATCTCTCTCCTTTTAGATGTATATCCTCATGTGAATACATGTACGAAGGAGATACCATGTGTTAATAATAAACTATAGATTAAAGAAATAAATATTTTTTTTCCCTTGATATGTTAAATATCTTATTTTGCCCTAGATTTCCTAAGACAATAAACCTCTGGCTCCTTATGGTGTAATAATATTATCTTGTTTATCATTAAAATTATGTAATAGTAATTTATAAAATGGTAGGGTTGTTATAAAATATAATCAAAATAAATAAATAACTATATTAAATGAAAAATTGTATTTTTCAAAACCTCATAAAATATTATATGTTGATAAATTGATATATGTCTCAATGATGGAAAATTGGGACAAAAATCCATTTCCACAGTGGTATATTTTCAACTATAAAACCCATGAAAGAGATATCCCAAATGTATTTTTAATCCCCAATAAATATAAGGAAAATTAAATTAAAATTCATTCATGGGTAGTTTATACACAACCCAATAATAATATGTTGGGAATGTGGCCTGTATGACACATAAATAATAGTGAGATGATAAAGAATCCCTTTCCTTGTTTCTGTAATTCCATTATACATGATCAATCCACCTAGTTAATATATATATATATAAGTGTGTATATATTACATCTTAAAAAGGACCATATTAAAATATATAATACCATATATTATTATATAATGATTCTATAATGTCGGTTTGTTATCTATTCCATGAAAACGATACATTTAGGATAATAACTGCATGGTTTTTTAGTATATTACTTGAATTGCAATTTTATGTTATCTTACATGGATCACTACATACTCATTTACATAATGATATAAATTATGTAAATATAAAATATATTTATTTAATGTTTATTTATAAAAATATAATAAATATATATATGAAATTAAATACATTATTCTTGGAGATAGTACAAAATATGTACACAAGAATACTATTTCCATTTTTCATATCTAAATTATGAAATATAAATTATATACATATAATATATCTTCATTGTTTCATTATTAAGTCATAAAAATCATAAAATTATATTAAACCCATCAATAATACATTCCATGTAAATAATGATTTAATCAAATAGATTCGTGTGGTGACAGTGCACTATACACATGATTGATATTATAATATTCTACAAAAATGGAAATCATGAATTAATATGTTATATAATAAATAAAAAAATAGATAATAATTATGGTATATATAATAAATATATTAATTTTAATATATATCATATATAAATATCATGTGCACCATTATTCCAACATTAATATGTTGTAATGGAAAAATGAATGACATCAATTCGTGAGGCGGTAGTCAGTTCTCCCCACAAATGATGATTTTATAATTCAGTTAATGTATGTGTGTGATGTTTTAGGTAATAAACATAACATATAAAATATAATTATATAGAATATATTTTTTTTATTCAGTATTCATTATATAAAAATAATTTCAGGGGTTTCGGGAAGAAACAAAACCAAATTTTCATTGATGAATGCTAGATCATTTTTTTGGTATCTCTATTTTGTTTTGAACTAATGAACAACTTTTTTTGGATTTAAACTTAAATTAATACATTTAGAATGATATGTGGGATGTTTAGAAGGTTTTTATGGTATTTTGAAGCCAAATTCTATTATATGTATGAGGAATTGGAGAGATTGAGATACTTCTTATAGTTAAGTTAAAGTGGCATTGTTTTTAGTAATAAAATTTATTTTAAATTGGGAGGTATCCCATCCATAATGTGCCATGAAAAATAAACAATAATGGAGTTTATAGACAAATTTATCAATAAATACTTCTATGACACAATATAGATACATATTTATCAACATAATCCTTAGTAATTTAGTTTAGTACATTTTATCATTACACATTTTACTATGGTAAATGTTATCTCTTTATTTACATAAGTAATTTATATATTAAATATTTATATAAAAAAATATATTTTTTCAATGACATATTATTATTATAAATATTAATTCCAATTCAAAAATTTAAAATATTATATTTATGTATAATTATGTTTATTAAAAACACACGTATTGCTAAAAAACTGTTTCTTAACATTCATCACATTATCTATTTTTTATTATCTTCAATAACTAGTTTGGTAAACAATTAATTTGGACTTATTATAATTTATAAAATTTCTTTATGAATAATATTTAAACCATTTTTTGAAATTCAACTCATTTAGATGGAAGAATTTAATTTAGAATTAATCTCTTAGATAATAATATAATGTGGGTAATTAATGTGAAAATTTTCAACTGATTAAAATATTTTTATATCCATCACTAACATAAAAAAGAAAAAAATACATAAATTATGTTAATATACTTACAATTTATCTAATTATAATTTTAAATAAATTCATTATATAATTTATTAATATATTTAATTCAATAAAAAATTGATTATTTAAATTTAATTTATTTATTTTTTATAAATAATAAAAATGAATCTTCTTATAAGAAACTAAAATTTAACACTATTCTAATATTGAAATTTTCTATTTCTAAAATATTTTTCTTTTTAATATTAAATTTATAAGTGTCAAAATTAATTTTTTACATAATATAACCATTAAAAGTAAGTAAAATATCCTTTTAGAAAAAATCATATATTTAAAGGTATAATAGATTTGTTTTTTATATTATACCAATAAAATATACTTGATCAACCGAAAAATATTTTATTGAAAATATTTTAAAATATTTCATTAATATCAATAAAAAAAATAATAAGAAGAAAAATATATTGTAGAACATCATTGGGTACAAATAATTTTTTTATAAAATCATTTTCAATATGTTTATTTTTTTTCACTTATAGTTAATTGTTAACCAAAAAAATAATTTTATGGTCACTTGTAAACCATATTTTCATAATTTATATAATATTATTCAATACATCTATACCAATTTCTATATTATAACTATAAGGTTTAAAAATATTTAAAAAATCATGTGTTTCTCCAGTAGGAATCAGCTTTGTGTGTGACACATGTCTCGAAGAAATGTGATTTTAAATGTAGTACATGTTAAACATGGGGTTTTATTTAAGTCAATTTAAACTATCCATTGCATTTAACTCAATCTATCAATGAATTTAATTTTTTTTAAATAATATATTCCATAAAATATATGGATATCACATCCTAACACACATAAAATGAATTTATACATAAAAGTTATTCTTTTTTATTAATTAATTAACATTTTTAGAATTCCATTATTAAAAACCTCATAATATAAATGAAATAAAAAAATGCAATTAAAAAGGGAATGTTGGAATTATAAAGTCTGTTGATTTTATTCCTAACTAGGATTCCGCATTGGGAGAACATTAGGTGGAAATTAAAAGATGGATATTGCAGGGAAAACTAATTCTAATTGTCTAATAAGGAATGAACATGAAAATATTCAATAGGATATCAATGAAAAAAACCCAAAAAATATGTGTTTAAAGGGTAATTGAGTTTATCAAAAAAATAGGGTTATATTATTTCATCTTATATTGAGATCCATTTCTTAATGATAAAGGATTTGTTCAGAACCTAGAATAAAAACATAATGGAATAACCTTACTTGAAAATTAAATTTTCATATATTTTCCTATTTCCATCTAAATATCTTATTTTTCACTATATTCTGACTATTTAGGATGTTTTTTGGTATCCATTCAAAAAAATTAATATCCACAATAATATTAAGAGGATAATAAGCTACTCTTCTATCTTTATCTATTAATAAAAGTAGAAATTGTTAGAAAATGGAAATATTGTTCCTAAAAAAATAAACATTTTTATGATACATTAATATTAAAAATTCAAGAGTGATTAAAAAAGTCAACTCAAATACATTCATAAATACTTATACATAAAATTATTTAAACATTTTTCAACTATTTTTGAAACACAATGATTATAAAGATATGATAATATATTATTCCATGAAATTTAATCCATTATTACTAAAATCGGATTCTATTTTTTTGAAATATGAAAAATATTAACCTATTAAATATTTTTACTAACTAGGAAACCATATAGGCATGTGGTATGAGCTAAACCATTATTTCCCATCAATCATGGATTCACGCCCTATGTCCTTTCCAATTGCAACGTTTTGTAACCTTTTATTAATGTTGTATTTTTTTCATTTAAAATAAAAATTAACTACTCCCTAAAAAGATAGACTTTTTTATACTTTGTGTTAAAAATACGAACACCCATTAAAACATCTCCCAAAATGTCATTGAAATCCTAAAATGTTTTACCACGTAAAAACATCCTATGTGGTATCAAATAATTTGACCTTATGTTAAAAAAAATAATCCTATAGATATATGATGGTACACATGACACATGATATAACCTCACAAGAAAACAAAATAATCTCAAAATTTATCTAAATTGAACATTGATATAATCTATAATAATCCATATCCCACTCTACTAGATCATATAATGAAATCCAGAGCATTTAATTTCTGTCATGGATAATGATAGGAGTGAACACTTTTTTTCCTCTAAACCATACAACATAAAAAGGGAATACATGATTACATATATCATCAAGGACATTTTAGCTTTAGAGTTTCATATATTTTATAAAAAATACTATGTTAACAATTTACTTAAATATAGATTATAATTCCTCCAACATAAACTTGTTTCTATAATCCACATTAAAACATTATCATAATCTATATGAAATATCATTTATATATAACTCATTCAAAATCATTCTTTATATCATTCAGAAACGAAAACATATAGATTTTAAACATAAATTCTCATTATGGTAAAATAGAAAAATTAAAAATTTAATTTCTTGAATGTGAATAATATGTTCCTGAGGGCATGATTACATAATTAGAGTGAATAAAAAATACATAAAAGGACTCATACCCATCATTACTAGGATAATAATTTCCAAAAAAAAAGTGGGAATATAAAGGGTTATTAGAATTAATAATCAAAATCCATGTGATATAATTATCGACAATGAAAATAAATATACCCATTACATACAATAAAAAATCTTTTTTAATGTGGATCATCACATTAATAACTAATTTTAAACCCATTTTAAAAGTAACTATACCCTAGTTAAATACATAAAAGAATCCTTATGTAAATCCCCCATCTTGAATTAAAAAATCAGCTAAACTACCCAATTCATTAGAGCACCATATGGGGGCATCCATCGTATATTCTATAATAGTCTCACCTGGAAATATTTCAGCCACCCTATCATCTATGCTATAATGGGATCACCGATCACATTCAGGGGAACCCTATCATCTATAATATAATTGGATAAACTAATGTTATCTCTCCAAATACATAATCTATGTTTTCCAATATACAATAAATCTATAAAACTCATAGAGACAATCATTATTACATTTTTAACTTATTTAACATTTATAAAGGAGATGAGTTTATGGTCAACCTCTTTGAAACATTATTAAACTATTTAATAGAAAAGAGTTCCATAATAATCACATTGCATCATTTTTATCTTGTGTAAAATAATCTGTTATCATGACAACTTCAATGAAACAATATTATTCCATACCATGATTGAATTAAGATAGTATAAATACAAAATTTCCCCATTACAGAAAAGGTAAAAAAAATTGTCCTTTACCTTGATGAATGGAAATATCTTTAAAAGATCAATAAATTTTTTTGAGAAATATAGAGACCCACACATAACATATATTGATATTACCTCTTTTTAGATAAATATTAATTACATTATAAAAAAATTAGGCCACATAAGCAAAAATGTTTTTTGTCTTCGGTAACATGAAAATAAAATATTCTATCATGTTGAGAGACTTTCATAATATCCCATATAGATCTCAACCATTAGTAATTCTACCTAAAAAAGTTGATAATAACCAGGTGAATGGAAAAATAAGAGTGGGGTGGTTATAGATGCTTAGTAAGGGTAAATAATGGCGTCATATAAGAATTAACATGGACAGATTTGTATAATAATGTGATTGTAGAATTTTGGAGATCTTACACTATATATCGTAGGTCATAATCATGATTTATGGGATAAATCCAGGAATTTCACAAGACATGAATCATAAGGAAATAATAATCAATAGACACGAAATTGTAACTATGGAATAATACATGGGATTTCTTGCATATATATGATAATAGAAACTTGCATGTTATGGAAACCTACCAAGACATTTACAACTTGTTAGGCTTAGGATATGACTCGTGTACCTACTTTGGGCTTGGGATAGAAACTAGTATACCAAATTTATTTTAGTCTTAGGATACACCCCATATACCTTCTTATTTTCAGGCATGTGTTGTAACCTGTGTACCATATTTATTTTTGGCGTGTGATACAACCCATTTACCTTATTGTTTTCCGGCAAGGGCTATTACCCACATACACTCCTTCATTTAGGCTTGGGAAACAACCAAGACACCCTATTTCATTTTGGGATTTGGATTCAACCCATACACCATATGTGTTATCAAGAATAGGATACAACCTATGCTCCCTTTGAACTCATGTAAAAAATTTCATTTCCCAATCCATTAGATGGAGATATAAGTCCCATCCATATCAGAGTAAAATCTTTCTGGAATGTGACACAAGATAATAAAACATTCATCATATCATGCTCCATAAAAATATATAGGTCATATAAACATCAAATAATATCCTATAAAATGAAATTGGAATCATTAAAATTTCATCACACCGTTATCTATGTAAAAGATTGGGTTCACAACCATTCCATAAATGCATAACCCATGAAAGAGAGTCATATTTCATTAACACATAACCAATGAAAGAGAAACACGTTTCATAAATATCATATTAAACATGACCCTTTCATAGAAATTATATGAATATAACCTTTAGATCATATCAAAAAAAAGAACCGGAGTAACATTAATGGATGTCATCACATATGGATAATTGTTTTGAAATTACTTTTAAAAAAAATTCCTGATGAAAATATACTATCGTCTTTGAAAAAGACTTGTTAATATATAAAACCATTTAAAAATCATTTTCTATGAAAATAACATGACAAAATCTAATGAAGACATAAATACATCATTATATCCAATTCCTTTGAAAAGTATTTAATTTTTTTTAAGATTAACCTTTTAAGAGGTAAATGTAATATTCAATGGAATTATGTTAGGTAAAAACATACTTGTCATTCAAAGTAAAAAAAGACCATTCCTTTTGAACTATAAAAATGAAAAAAAGTAATTCAATGTTTATAAAGTGAAAAAGAAAATATTTTATTGAATATATAGGTAAATTGTAAAAATTTCTTTAAAATAATATTGGATAATGGTTCAACATTCTTTGAAACCTTCTTTAGAAAAGAAAGATTTCGGATAGAAGGGCTGAAATTGTTGGTATTTCTTAAGAACAATTTATTAACAATATTTTGGAACCAAGAGCAGAAAAATTGAACCAATTTTTTTATTTAATGGATAACCATATAATAATATTAATCATGAATTTCCTCATGATATGGGTCATATTTGTTCATCAAATGAAACATAAACCTACAGAATCTGAAAAATCGATGAGATTGTTGCTATAAAATCCAAAAAACATGGTAGCCTGAGATCATACTCTCCATGTAATGAATGAAATTACATGATAAATAAAATATATGTAAAATATTTATATTCATGATATAACATGAAAAATGGATTTATATAAACCTTGATGGAAGAGTTTAGGTGAAACACAAAACATGTGTCTAAAAGAAAGCAAATTGAGACCCAACTATTTTACCGATTTAGAAACTTTTCAAACCCAAACCCCTTGAAGAAAGGAATTTAAAAAGGAAATGAGAATACCCCTAAATTTATTTATATTATACATATAATATAATCAGTTTAATTACATAAACCACATATATGGAACAAGTGGATAACATAATATGTATCTCATGGAAATTTAAAGTGAGATGAAATCCCCATACGTTGTGTATTGAATCTCTCCATACTCATACAAGATTCCTATATAATAAGTTTATTTTTTTATAAATATGATAAATAATTATATTCTTATAAATTATTATATATATTTTTATATTGTTTCATTATATAACCCTATAGTTATGGAGAATATTTTAATGTTTCACTTCATCCAATATTCTATTTGTTTTCACATGTATCTTAATTTTGTTATATAATTGGTACTTATAATCATATAATTTTTCATGAATATTTAAAATGATATAAATATACGTTATATATATTATATTCAAATTAATATAAATTATGTCATAAATAAAAATGAAACGGAATGCACCTTTCATGGAGATGGTAAGTCATACGTATAATGGATGGTATTTCTAATTTTATTTTCAAATTGATAGAAAATTTTAAAATGACATATGTATATATATTTTTATGTTGATATATATATATATATATATCATTATTCATGTAGCACAAAAATATTATATATATTATATAATTTCTCTAAACCCATCCTTAATATATTCCATGTAGTGTGTGAACGCATCCCCTCACTTTGAGGGGGTCGTAGTCCACACATCCTTAAACGACATTATTGTATTAACATCAAATGGAAGCTAAATATATGTGTGTAGTAAAAGTAATAAATAAAAATGAATACATTTTACATATAATATATTACTTATATAAATAGTATGTACATCATAATATCCACCATGATTAGTGATAAATAATTAATGAATAATCATTACATCGTGAGGCAGTAGTTCACCGTACACAGTAACAATATGTTTATCTCCCATTATATAGGGGTGTGTGTAAGTGATGTTCAGGAAATTTACATAATAAAATTCTATTATAATGTGTATAAATATTTCTTGTCCCAAAAATTTAATGAAATGAGTTGATGTGGTGGAGAATAAAAATAAAATAAAAAGATTCTGAGAGAATACATTACCTCTTAATCAGGTAACTGCTTTTGGTTTTTTCCAAAAGGAATCCAGGAGAATAATTCATTCCAAATTAAGTCTTCTTGCTTGAAGGTAGGATTTTTTAGGGGCTACCTAGGCAGATCATGGAGGATGATAAATCTTTTCTGATGTCTGAGGAATAGGTAGATGTGGTGGCCTTTTATACGGAATTAGAATGACTTGTTTTGAATTTATAGGAACAAGTTATGTGTGAAAATTATCATACCTATCAATTGTAAAACATCCAAACCCAAATCAATAAGTTAAGGTTTTTAGAAGAAATATTGATAAGAAATGGGTGTTTGATAGGTTTCTAGGTCATTTGGTCCCTTAATATTAAGGTTTATTCCCTAAGAAATATTAATTTGGCCTCAACTATTATGCTTAATTTTAATTTATTTTAATATGTATTTTACCCGAAAATTACAATGTTATTATTAGAATATAAATATTAGAATTAATACAATAGTATATGTAAAATTTTTGAAATTTAATTCGCGGAAGTGGATAAATTGATATTAGTGCTAATCCAACATACGAGATGAAATAAAGGGGTTTCAAAATTGTAAAAAGATGAAATTTTTGTTATGATTTTATTTTGAGTATCAATGTGAAATTGATTATATTGAATTAAATTATATTAATATATGTAATATTATTTTATGGAGAACTAAAAAATATTTATAATTTTCATTTTTAATTAATAATGTAATTCCCTGACCCTAGTTACCCATAGTCAGTGCACTACTACATAACATCGGCATCATCACAAGAGATCAAATCTCGAATGACTGAATAGTTTATTATCCCTTGAAGAACTATATACAAACATAAATTTTACATTAAATCATTAAATAAAGGAAAACAACATTTTATTCTCATTGAACACAGTCATATACTTTGCGTTATCCCTACAGGTTATTCATAATATAATTCTTCACATCTTGGGAAAAAGAATATATAAGAAAGGGGAGAGCTCAGATGGTCAGTAGTGATAACAGTATAATAGAAACTTTCCTAAATAATGATAAAATTTTAAGGCAATGAATAAGACTAATAAAAATAATTTTTGACATAAACATCAGTATAATATGGAAAAGATAAATAAAATAAGTACATTTATTTATTCACATGGATATTCTACTAGTCGAATAATCACATGTAATATGAATAGCTAATTTCATAATGATTTAATGAATAATGTCGGACATCATAACCACATATTCAAGCCCTTGTTCCATGATTACAAATACAAATTTGTCAAGGACTTAATATGATACAATAGTTTGTCAAATGAGACCTACAAATTCATCGAGGAGCAATAGAGGTATCCACATGTCACATACTATGTCCAAAACATTCCTTATTTGAAAAGGTAGGAAAATAATATAAACATTAGTATTAAAACATGTATAAAAAGGTCAATATTTTAACTAGAAACCATGAATTTTATAATAATAGCACATCCAAATCAAACATAACTCATTAAATACAATATGGAATATTTTATTATAATAAATCAACCCAAATAAATATTAATGAAGTATATTGGCATATGATAAAATAATAAGTAAAACTATTTATGGGAAATATCCTGTTTTCTGGAAATCATTTAAAAGAATCACTATTTATCAATAATAAATTTAAATGATATTTTTGAATAAATGATTTATTTACCACATTGAAACATTTAAAAGGAATTAAATTTTAAAACATTCATGTTCATATAAGTAATTCATTAAATCCATTTTAAAACATGGACATTAATGAGAATGATTTAGATGAATAAATATTTAAGACATTTAAAATGATAAATTAGATAGAGTTCCTGACCAAATAAGAGATGCATGAATACCAATAATTGAGGTAATATAAACCCTATAATATCATGAGAATAAGTGAATTCATGATATACTATTTCAAAGTACAGTATATAGAGCATATAAAAGTGAATTGGTGTATAACATCAATGAAGTCTCAATGGAATGTAAATTGAGACGAAATTCCTTATAAAGACCATATACATATGTTAAGGATAAATCAATGACATGATTTGGTGTGAAAAATATAAACACACTCTATATAAATTGATATTTAGTGTAAATCAATCAGACTAAATTCACACATATTCTTGTAAAAACAACAACAATGATATCGATGTTTAACTCAATGAATGGAGATTTAGTTAGTATTAATCTTATAATGTTCATATGCATGACATGAGATTTAATCAATGGAGTTATTATTTTTTTCAAAATTATATCCTCCAAAAGGGGAGTGGAAATTTCAAAAAAATAAATATTTATTTATTTAACACATAATCATGGAGAAAAATAATCAATGATGTTTACGTAAAACCTAATGAGTGGAAATTGAAATTAGAAATTATCTTACAAATCTGTTAACTTAAAAAACATACAGCCCATGAAATAATGATAATACAATGAAGTTTTAAATACCCAAAAAATTGACATATATGCCAAAAAATACAATCATGGGAATTACATACACAACACCAAAGTAAATAGTGGAAAATATAGCCTTATTCTCACAGGAATAAAAATACAGATGAAAACCCCATACCTTGTATTTTTACATAGTAGATGGTAGGAAAAACTCATGTATATTGGTGTAATAATTGTTATTAAATTATAAATGAACAACATACCTAAATATGTTTTCATATATGATCTTCCAATATTGGTATGTTAATTATATTTTAGTAGTATCATTTATTTGGGTGTTAACTGATTCGTTTTCCTTTCTATGTTTTGTTACATAAGTCATGTTATTTATGTATAGGATGAATTTTATTCATATACAAAATGTTATTAAGTTCTTAAAAATTATTTTTAATCATCAAATTAATATTATTATTGAATTTTTATGATTGGGAATGAAACTCCTCATGTCGAGGAGATGGTTAGTCGTACGCACACACGAGAGACAATATCATTCTATTACTGGTGAAATCATATGTAATTGGATGGTATATTATATATAACAAATAATTAAAATGTTATATTTATTATTTAATTAAATTATACTCATTACTATAACCATAGAAATAATGGGGTGTTGAATAACAATCTAAACCATGACGTGGAGACGGTAAGCCATACGTATAGATGTATGGTGACATTGACAGTCTTCGGATTTATAGAATGATGAATATAGTTGTAAAATATTTTTAATAACATTATATTGTGTCGATGTTACTAGATGTGTTATTTTTAATGGAAACCACAATGAATGAGGATGTGTCAGAAGAAATGATTTTTGAATGTGGTGATAAAATTATTACAACTTCTTCAGGTGCTATCTTTTTTAATTGATCAAAAGGGCTCCATTTGTTGGCATTATGATCAATGTAAGGCATATAGGTTCAAGTGAGTGTAGAGGGAGGATATTTTAGTAGGGGTTTGGCCAATAATAATTGTTTTGAGGTGTGATTTTGAGAGAAGGGGAAACACCCTTTCATAAGAGAGGTTAGGGTCACTTCAGTGAAAGATTGATATATTATTTTATTATAAAATCATTTTTATTTTATAATGGCTCCAAATGGATTTATTTCGAAGCTAAGGTGAGTATAGTATGAAATAATCTTATCCAATGTATTTTAAACATGTTTAGGTCACCATATTAACCATAAAATTTAGATTATATTTCATAGTTAGATATATTATCTTTTACTAGTTCTTCATGTATATTTATATTACATGATTAATTAACAAACAATTGAATGATAATAGAACCCAATGTGGTTAATTAATGGAATATATATCATTATATTTGTCATTATGAAAGTTATTATATTTTTATGAATATAATATCATTTAATAATATAGTATTTGTTTTAAATACTTGTTTATGACAATTTTGACACCATTTTGTATTTTATTTTTATGAAATTTAAAGAAACTAAATTACTTTGAAAAAAATACATTATATAAACTCTTAAATGTCCAATTAACCTTGAAAATTCATGGAATGAATCAAATATTTGAATTTACATTTATTTTGATACTTATAATATCAATAATATTACACATTATTTAAAAGTTCATTACTACATCATCATTCTGTCGTAAATATATTAAATTATATAATGTCAAAAAAATTAAAAATAAAATACCATGATTTAGGAATTTTTTAATATTTATAATGAATATTTATAGTCATATATATCTTATGTATAACTTTATATTAGAAAATTGTTTAGTTATTAGACATTGAATTTAACACATTTAACTCTCATTTAAATAAAATAATCATAATTGTCCTAATCTTATCCAAGTATATCAAAAGTATCATATTTTATTAATAAGGATGATAATGGTTGAAATACACATATACAATAAAAATATGACATTTTTTAGAGTAATTATAATATCATTTGTACCTTTAATTTCCGTATTTACTTTTAACCACTATTAATAATATTCAATAGGTTACTCTTCACAAAAAAATATTTTCGTCAAATTGAACCACATTTTACTAATTGAGTTCAACTGTTTCTCTCTAGTTTTTGAAATTCAATTCATAGAAGTTTTAATATTTTGTCTTATGCAAATTTTCAAATATTCTTTTAAGGCGAGTAAAAGACTGTAAAAAGTTCAATAAAATTATATCTATATATATATAGTATTATTATAAAATGTCTTCATTTAATTACATTGGAATAATATAGGTATTATGTATCTATTTTGAAATTAAAATAAATATAATTAAAATGTAATTATTTAAAAAAAAATCAGCTTTAATCAATAATGTATTTTTTTCACTATTCATAAAAAATTGAATGATTTTAGAAAAATACCAAAAATTCCCCCAAATGTAATATTAAATTTCCAAATGAAAAATTTAACTCTATTTTACAAAATTCTATATATAGAATATTTATTAATTAATATATTAAATATTCTCGTTGTAAAAACCAGAATATGAGATTTTGAGAAATAAAAACTATCGAAAGATTGATATGTGATTATGTCCATTTTAAGTGTAAAATTAATTCTAAGGAACAAAATTGGATTAAAGGATAAATATATAATCTAATTATATATAAGAAATATTCAAATGTATAATTTTACATAATAAATTATCATGATTAAAAAATGTGTTCTCAATTATAAATTTGTATTTATCACTATTCATCCAAATATGAAAGTTATCGGAAAAGAACTGAAAATTTATCCACTCTAAATTTTTCTATCATGCTTCCAATGAATATTTTTAGTTTGTCAAATTTAATATATAAAAGTGTCAATTATTAGATTTAAAACGGTTCCCCATTTATAGGCTGTAAAATTGCATTTTATTAAAATAATTTTTTATCAGAAAATTTTAATTTGTTCTTATAATATTTATACGAAACACATTATATGGATGTTAAAATTATATTGGGTATATAAAATTTCAAATATAGTTAATAATGTTTATATCTAATTTTTTAATGGCTAGTTTTGTAAGTCATGGTGCGCTCGAACTCAGTGTTGTGTGTAGCGCATGAAATTTAATTACACTAAAGAAAATAACATACAATGAAATCATGGGTTGTTACATTATTCCCCACTTTTAGAAATTGCATACTAGTAATTTTAAAATTGTTCATGGGAACAACATTGAATGCCTCACATTGTAAAAAGTGTCAATAAAAGTATCACATTAAAAGAATGTAAAAGAAGTGTAAAGGTCACCCGAGATATCCCAAACATGGATTCCAAGTAAGAAAACATATATATGGAAGATAAAATATGTGTCATATTCTGATCAAGACTTATTGAAAACATGATCATGAGAAAGTTAACAATAGTAAAACCAAAAACTAGTGTAGGGTTAAAAGATCATTAGTTTTCTAGTAGGATTAGTAAACGAGCAATGTTTTTTTGTTTTATGTTCCATTTAATATGTAATAGGAATTTATTTATGAGATTGAATATGAAAATAATGAGATATACTAATTTTAAATGTTGATTTTCCTCATATAAAAATTTATACCATTAACTCATCTATTCTCCAAAATATGACCATTCAAGATGACAGGGTCACACCTAAAGCACAAGAATTAACATCCAGAGAATCACATAATCCATAAACGATTAAATATATATTTACCATGTCATTAATGGTTAACCAACCCCAAATAGTTTGTACAAGATCATATCATACCCAAAATTGTTAATTCAATATATAAAATAATAATAATCTTAACTTTAAAAATTATACAGACCTTAACCAAAGATCAATTAATACAATTCAATAAATAATTTCCCTTAAAATCTTTAAAAATAATCCAAACCATGATTGAAACCCAAAAATCAGAAAAAAAATTAATCACATAGTCTTTCATAGTAAATCATAAAATTTATCTTAAAATAACATACACTATGCTTAATGTCTCATATAGAAGTGTAATTCAACAAATCGCATATTTTCTATGATTGGCTAATCATTTCAATTAATAAATATACTCTCTATAGAAAACATATATTATTTCAAAATAAAAAAAATCCCTCATTGCACCTAAAATAAAATCTCATAGTATTCTATTCTCCATAGTCATATAGTATTCCCAACAGAGCGAACGTCTTCCAAAATAACATTTATCACTTAATCGCCAAATCATTTTGAAATACTAATCATATACATTTTATAAATAATAATATCTAAAATCAAATTATTATTGATTAAAAAAAATATAACCAAAAGGAATCTGTCACACTAACCAAGGACATCACATAGTCCAGTGGTAAGCAATAAATCCCTGTCACACTTTGGTTGTGAGTTCAATTCCTGCAGCTTTGTCTAATGCAATGGCATGTCACGTGGTCTAGGTGTTGTCTATTTTCAAATACTATATTTTATAACATTTCCAAAATTAGATAAATAACTCAAAATAACTATAAATTAATTTCACCAGATATGTTATATCTTACCTCTCATTTTCATTCCAAAAATTAATAACCTTTAATTTCCTCAAATTAAAGGATCATATAAACCCAAATGGTTCTTTATGACTATATCCAAAAAAGATAAATATTTCTCCAATTGAATTTTCACATAACAAACTGCAGGTTTACCCATTCAAGATAAATGTCTTGAAAAGTAATCCAATTAACAAAGATCAATAATACATTTAAACATTTTTTCATCCACTTATTTCCACATATTTTATTCATTAATCTAGTAGTAATCATTGATAATAGGGCATTGACCCAGTTAATTCCTAGGTCCCCTACATTTTTGGAAAATGACTGTAAATGTATTATTAATATCATTTTTATTTTATTCCATAGTCCTATTTATTTTCTCTCAGAAATTATTGACTTTATGTTCTTCTTTACCACACATAAATAATTTATTTTTTTTATTAAGACACTTTCTTGGGAGTATCCTCCACATTTCCCTCATGATATAAATTTAGATTTCATTTTCCCACAGTTTCCACTACTGGAGCTCTTATTTTTTTATAACTTTCTCTTCTTCAATATGTTTGGGATTTGGTTAATGATTATATTATTGATCATATTTTTGGAAACTATCTTCTACATGAACATGACATATTTTAAAACAATCAACATTAAATTTTGTTTCCCATTTCCACCATCATTCCCACCTTATACATCATGTTCAATTTTTCTGTGACTTTATTTGAATCTATCTATTGAATAAAACCAGAAAGAATAGTGTCAGTAATAATAGTCATAAAATCATTTATAGAATGTCATGAAACCTTATTCTCAATCTAAAATGCCTTAGGACTATCTATGGTTATTTATTCTCATCTTATATTAAAAGTATTCAAATCGGTTTGTAAATAAAATTCGAATTATCCTAATCATATCTTCCATGAGTGTCCTAACCATGTGTGCAGCACGACCCGTGGTCGTGCACCAGTTCCTGTTCATGTCTAACTCAAAGAGGTGTTTTTAATTTTTTTCCAGTAGGTAATTTTGTGCCATAACTACCTTTACCTGGTTTTATAAATACATAGATTTATTTCTGGGAAAATCCATATAATATGTACATTATCAAAAAAAATTTATTTTCCCTTTTACTAATCCTAAAATACTTTCTTAGGGTAGTGATTCAAAATCTGAGTTTTTCTAAATCTAGCTTCCAGGATTTGTACTAATCATCCACTAATATAAAATGTAACACCCCAGACCTAGTTACCCATAGTCGGTTCATTATTACATAAAATTTTCATGATCACTAGAGATCAAATATCAAAAGAAAGATTAGTTCAGTACTGTTGTATATAGTAGATACATAAATATGTTTTACATTACATCACGAAATAAAGAAAAATCAACATTGTGTCCCATATAAACAAGCTCATATCATTGGAAATATCCCAATAGGTTAATCATTATATACTTCTTCACATCATGGTAAAAGAAAACAACAAAATGGGTGAGACCAGATGCTTAGTTGGGATAACAATATTGTAAAAACTATCATAAATAAGAACAAAAACATTCAAGGCAATGAATAAGAATAAAACACATTCCTTTTAAACATACTATTTATCATAATATGTCCAAGATAAATATAATAATTCCATTTAATTATTCACATGGATATTATACTAGTCGAATAATGTCACGTAATATCCATACCTAAATCCAATATAAAGGAATGCATAATGCCGGACATCATAACCACATAGTCAAGGCCTCATGCCTAGACTAGAAATAATATTTTTTCAAGGAATTTCTCCACGACAGTAGTTCATCTCCTACATAATACTAATGAATCGAGGAGATATAGAGGGCTCCAACCATCAATTACTAAGTCCAATACATTCCTCATACTAGAAGGGTGGAATATAATCTTTGCATTCATATTAAAACCACCATAGAAAATGTCAATATTTTAACCACAATCCATGAATTTTATAAAAATAGCACATCTATATTCAAAAAAAACTCATTCAGTATAATATATAAGATTTTATTATAATAAATGAACCTTAATCAATAATAATTAACGATATAAACTTACATGAAAATAATCATCATAACTATTTGGGAGAAATATACCATTTTATCTTCAAAACTTTTAAATGCCACACTATTTTTCAAGAATCCATTTAAAAGAGATATTTGAATAAAAGTTTCCCATACCACTTTGAAAATTTTAAAAGGAATTTAAATTTTAAAACCTATATATATATACATCATTCTTTAACAACATTTTTTAATCATGGACATTAATGAAAATGATTTAGAGTAATAAATCTTTAAAACATTTAGAATTATATTTTTGTAAGAGTTCCTAATCAAATGAGAAATGCTAGAATAAAAATATTTGAGGTAATAAAAACCTTATAATATCATGAGAATAATGGAATTTCATGATATATTATGTCAAAGTATAGTATATACACTGTATAAAAGTTCATTAGCGTATAACAACAAAAAAGAATCAATGGAATGTAAATTGTGATTAAATCCCTTATAAAGACTGTATCCTTAGCTTAAGGATAAATTAATGACATGATTATGTGTGAAAAATATAAACAAACTCAATATTATTTGATTTTAATTATAAAAAAATCATAGTAAATTGACACATATTCTTGGGTTGTTCTTTGAACAATTTCTAATACATCCATCACCTCATGGAATAAATTTCTAGAAATTAACTCTGATGAATAAAGCACTATAATACACTTTTAATGAATCTTAAGGCCCGTGAAATAAGAAAATTTTTAAAAATTTGTCCTTTAAATAACAACATTAATTAATAAATAAAAATAATAAGTAAAAAATTGATCATCATAATTATTTATGAATTAAAAATAAATATATATTGACCATGACATCGCATAGGCCACTGGTAATCCTGTAATCGTTATCTTCTTTCATCCAGGACAAAAATACCTCTGACCTTTCCAGACGTGAATTTTTGTCACACAACATACATGATGTCATCATTTAAAATCACACTTATATAATATATAATATGGAAATACATGAAATAATGTTAATCATTTATTAACTATTTCATGATGATTTTCTACACAAAATCAGTTAAAAAATACTTCATCTGAAGTTTAACAAAATATTTTCAGGAATTGTAACCCTTAAAACCCTTCTCAAAGGTAAAAATAGAAATCATAAGAAATGGAGTCTTGGAATCATATTATAATTGATTCCGCTATATATAAAATATTAGAACCTAGTTTTCAAAACCCAAAAATGTGAATTCCATTATCATATAATATCTGTAATCATGTTCATAACCTAAATTAACACTAACCCTTTTGGAAATCATCAATGTTTCACTATATTAATTTATATTTTATATATTCTTTATATTCAAAAATATTGTTATATTCATCTTTGATAGCATAAACCACCCATCAACATGTACTTACATTGATTCAAGGTTATCAATAGTATCCAATTTTATTATTCATATCCACTGTATCATTATCCAAAAAAAGTTATCTTATTATTATGAAAATGTTAAGTGTTACCTTACCTTAGTCAACATGTCACCATTCATGAGATAACTATTCTGGTCCATCGTGGCCATTCAATATATTCCTGAAAATACTTATAAATAAATAAACTGAAAAATCTATAGATAATTAACTATTCGTAATCATGGCATCCAAATATATAAATACATCATTCCTTCGAAATTACTGTTTGGAATGGAATAGGTTCTTACTTGGTTTATAAGTAAATCTAAATATCAAGGCATTGGGTATGGTAATTCCCATTTTCTCCACAAATAAGATGCTTAAATCCTTGAAAATTCAACACTTTAGGACCCGTTTTCCTATAAAAATAACATTTCTGCTCCATTTGAGGTAGTCCATAAGGTTCTTCATCACTTCTTATTAACATGAAGGAATAAAAATCTTCATACCTCTATTTTCTTTACCATAAAATTATATCAATATATTATTTTAAATTTTAAGAATATCACCAAATATAACACTATTAATCGTATACCATGATAGCTGATTTGACATAATTGTAATAAATTTCTCTCCAAAGATCTTCCAATTTGGCTACATATCAGAAAATTTTCCATCGCATTCATCATTAATCATGTTAATTCTAGTTCATGGCATTAACTAAAACCAGAATCATAGTGTGATCATTAAATATCATAGATGAAAACCCAATAGTCATTAAAATAC
Source organism: Viscum album (assembly GCA_963277665.1). NCBI lineage: Eukaryota > Viridiplantae > Streptophyta > Magnoliopsida > Santalales > Viscaceae > Viscum > Viscum album. The sequence continues at coordinate 897,112,924 of OY728151.1, read as the reverse complement.
TTACATAAATGATATATGAATCATGTCACCATCAACAATATATGATACCATAGGTTCATCATTGGTTTTTAATAGACATCATATATTTTAATCTTTCATTATTCTTCATGAATCGATTGTTCATTACCAAATAATATCCCCTGAGATTGTCAACCCGATTGAGTTGTGAGGCCCATTTTCAAGTACCTGATTACCCCGAGTCAATCATGGAATATCTTGTCGGAGTTTTTACCCATAGTTATGATTATTCTAGTGACACAACCTCTTTTAATATACAAATTGGTATGTATTAAGGGAAACAAATCACCCCATACTTTACCCAAATTACATGACATTTTATTTAACATTAATTCATATTAATACATATCCTAAGAGATACCCCTAAGCAATTCCTTAGATATAATCCTAGGAATCCCAATAATGTTTTCTCATCTTAGATTCCAATGGATAAAAAATCATTTCATTAATTCAATCAACAGATACCCAGGATTATCTTACATAGATATTATATCTTTTTTGATGAATATTTTGTATACTAAAAAAATACATTCCATAGGACTTTAATAGTTTAGTTTCTTTTTAAACATGGATACAAACTCATCATTATTAATGGATGATCTTAAACATCTTTTATAATGATCTACACCATTAGTACTTCTACCTATAACTATTCTGCATAACCTGGATAAAGGAAACTAAAGAAATAGGTGAGCTCATATTCTCAGTAAAGGTAATCAAGGGATACATGTAAGAATAATCATCAACATAGTAGTATGATAACATGATTATAACATGAGAAAATTATCCCCTTTATTTTACAAGTCCTAAACCATTGTTATGGGAAAAACCTTGGAATATCAGAAGACCTGAATCGTACATAAATAAACATCATGGGACATGAAATCATTACTAAGGAATGAGACATCTGATTTGTGGCATACATATATGAATAGAACCATTTATATCTTGTATACCTACAAATTCATTTATAACAAGTTAGGTTTTGGGCTTTGACCCAAGCACCTACTTCGGTATTGAGCTAGTAACCCACATACCCACATTCTTCTAGGATTTTTATATGACCTATGCACCATCGTATTTTCAGGCTTTAGTTACAACCTGAGTACCCTCATTATTTTTGGAATGCTTTAAAATCAACGAACCTTCACTTTTTTGGGCCTAGGCTACTATCATCATCATTTATTTCATTTAGTCTTTTGCTACAACCCATACACCATCTTTTTTTTCCATGGGATACAACCTAGAAACCCTCATTCCATTAATTATTAGTTAAAACCCCATGTAACCTTTATGATCTTGTACAAAATAACATTAACTAATTTATTAGAGGGAGATATTGGTTCCACCCATCCTATAATATAAGCATTCATTCATGTTTCACTAGATAATATTATATTGATCAAATCATTACCCTAAAACATTGTAGGACCTAGAAACACCAAATAATAACCGATAAAATTTAATGGGAATCATTATCATTTCATCGAATCAGAAAATATGGACAAGATATTGGATTCATAACCATTTCATCAATGAATAACCCGTGAATGAGTGACAAATTTCATAAACATAATACTCGGAAAGAGAAAATGGTTTCCTAAATACAATTACATTTAGCGTGACATTTTCATTGAAAGGATATGAATGGATCCAGTTGATAACATTCATAAACGCTATTATTAACATCAATTGATGTCATTATAGAAGTAAAATAGTTTTAAATATCTTTCAAAAACTTTTCTTGATGAAAATATCATTTCTTATTTGAAAAAGTACTCTTAATACATAAAAACATTTAAAAATCATATTCTCAGATAATAAAATGAAATCATTTAATAAAGTAATGGAACCATTTTGAATTACATTTTCCTTGAAAATTACTTTAAAAACAATTAATTAATGTTTATCCATTTAAAATTGATGTGTAATCTTCAAAGGAATGTCGGTGGGTAAATATGTACATATCATACGATGTAAAAAAAGAATATTAATGGGGAAATGTAAAAAGTTATAAGGATGGAGTAGTTTATAAAGAAACAAAAATATTAAATTAAATAGATTGGTAAAATAAAAATGTTTAAAATTTTCATTAAAATATTATTGGAAAATGTTATAATATTCTTAGGAACCCTTTTTAGAAAACCTAAATTTCCAACTGAAGGGAGAGTAATGTCTGGATTTCTTAAAAACTCTTTTTAACAATATTTTCGTCAAGAGATTTGAAAATGGTACAAAATGAATATATCATGAAAAAATGATCATAAAAAATTTAATTAATTTCATTGAGATATGGATCATATGATTTATTCAAATGAAACAAAAAACACAAACAATTTCGAAAACTGATGAAATTGTCCTAATAAGCATTTATAATTTGTTAGCATGACATCATACTCTCAAAGTATGAAATGAAATTAAATGAAGAAAAAATATAATGAATATATTTATATTCATTATATAACATGAATCACTTATATATATATACACCGTTACAGAAATTTTTAGGTGTAAAAAAACATTTTTCTAAAAAATCAATGATGGGAGAAAACTATTTTACCAATTTGGAATCTTTTGAAACATTACACCCTTGAATGAAGTTTCAGGAAATTTACTTGTAAAAAACAATAAATATATTTATATATTACATATTCTACATTCATTTTCATCACATGCACCACAATAAAAATGAAATAGTGGCAAACAAAACATGAATCTCATGAAAATTGGAAGGGATATAAAATCCCCTTACCTTGTGTCAGGATTTTATGAATAATAATTAAATATTCATTTATAATAAATATATTTTTATTATAAATATTTTAAACAATAATATTGTTATTAATAATTAAAAAATTCTATAATGACCTTATATTACCCTTTTTCTAACGATCCTACGTTGAAGATTCACTTTGTGTAATATTCTCTTTGTTCTTCGCATGTGACTTAATTTCTTATATCATTGGTAATTATACATATATAATGATTAAATAATGTAGTAAATTATAGGAATATAATTTATATCAAGTATATTAATATTATAAAAATTTTCGAATAAAAAAGAATGAAATGTAATACACTGTTCATGGAGACGGTACGTCGTACGTACGCATGAACATTGTTTCCATTTTTATTTTCATATTGAAAGATAGTATTTAAATTAAATATGCATATATATATATATATGTATATATATATAATTGATACATTATATTAAATATATTAAATATATTAGATAATTTCATTAAAACCATCATTAATTCATTCATTGTGATGTGTGAACAAATCACATTGCTTTGAGGGGGCGGTAGTCTAGACTTCCTCAAACGAGAATATCCTAATAACATAACAATTAAGGTAAAAATATGTTTGTGTAAATGGAATAAATAAGAATAATTAAATAATAAATATAATATATTACATGTATAAATATATTTTTCATCATTATGACCACCATGAATGGCTGTAAAGGATAAATGAACAATCATCGTTTCGTGACATAGTAGTTCACCATACACATAAAGAGCATATTAAACATCCATTAGATAGAGGTGTGTCTAAGTGTAAGCCAAAAAAAATCAAATAAAAATTCTTGGGATAAGGACATTATAGGTTTTGTCACTGAAAAACTATTAAATATAGTGGAGCGGTGGAGAAATTATATAACGGAAAAGAGTTGGGATGTAGACGATACCCCATAAACGGGTAACTCCTTTTGGGTTATGCAAAAAGGATTCGTTGATAATATTTCAGACGAAATTGAAGATTTAAGATTTAATTATGGATTTTTTGGATGATACAAGGGTATATGATGGATAAAAATAAATTTTTTTAGATGTGTGTGGAATGGGTATATTTGGTGGCCTTTAATATGGAAGTAAAATAACTCATTTGTAGATTTTAGAAACAAGTTAGGTGTGAACACACTATTAACGAAAAATGTTATAAAATTCCATATAATCCTGATAATAGAATAGTATGGAAGAAAAATTCAAATAAAATGGGTGTTGTAAATGTTTCAAGGTAATTTGTGCCATAAATTTTATGTTTCAGTCCCTAAATATGTTTTTTTTCTTTAACAACTGTGATTAATTAAAATCACCTTTAATAATACATTTGGTCAATAATTAACACAAACATTTTAGAGTATAAACAACAGAATGTATGAAATGATATGTATTTTATTTTTTAAATTCAATTCCCAAAAGTGGAGAAATTAAGACTAGGGGTTATTTCATAGAGGGGAAGAAATAACTGGGTTTTAATGTTAGAAAAAGTTCAAAAATCTGTTAAGATTTTATATTTAGTTTTAGAGTGAAATTGATTATAATGAAACAAAGTTTAATAATATATGTAATATTTATCAAACTTTTATTAAAAATTGTTTTAATATCATTTAGGATAAAAAATTAATTAAAAAAAAGGTTTATTTTACCTAAAAATATGTGTTTCTCATGATTAATCAAAAAATGAAATTCCTCAGTTAATCCAAAAAATTAACACTTGGAAAATTTCAGCATTTTGAATTATAAAATGATGTCGAATCTATAAAATTAAAATTTTAATTCTATATAAAAATAATTTTATTATTAAAAATCAGCCAATTCAAGAAAACATAATTTTAATATAAATAAATTCACGGAAAATCTCATGTTTTATTATAAATATGTTTTATAAAACAATTATAAACAATATTAAAAAATTAGATACTAATATTTCTATAAATATAATTAATATTTTTAATATTATTATCTCAATTAAGTATTTATATACATATATATATATAATGATGTGTCATAGATTTTTAGTGGTGCATGCATTACATGCTAGTTCAGTGTTTCTTATAGTGAAATGCATGTTGGTATTGATTGTATTGCAAGCTAGGTTGGTATTATGTACAGTGAAAAATAAGATAGTATTTTTTTTGGATGTAATGTTTCAATTAGGGTTTTAATATATATATATAAATATAAAGAAACATTTCTATTTTCATGTTAAATTAAAAATATTGAAAAGACAGATTAATTGAAAAAAAATAACTCTCAATATCATAGGGTGTTATAAGAAATAAAATTTTTTCGTTTTTAATATAAAATGTCTTTTAAAAAAGAAAATATTTTGGAAAATCATATATGTGAAAATAAAAAATTAATAATATAAAGGAATCTATTATAATAACTTAAATACATTCTTATATAAAAATCATTTCACATTAGAAAAAATCATAAAAAATAATGATTTTTTAAAACATTTATTTACGAAAGAAATTACATATTTTAAAATATTATTTTTTAAAAACAAATATTATTTATAAATATTTAGTATATAACTAGATCAAAATAATGTGAATAAATTTATTATCATTAAATAAACAGAGTTGAAGGAAATTTAAGGGAATTATTTTGAGGTAGATCATAATATTTCAACATTGCAGAATTAATCCCAAACAATCCGGATAACTAATGATATTGTATCATTTAGACTCTTACCAACTTTGTTAAATTGAATAATAATACCCATTATTCTATTTAATGGGAATTTAAAATATTATTATAATATATTATATCATTTTATTTAAAGAATAATATGATGTATATATACATGAAAATGAAGATAGGTTCATAACAATGTATAACTCTCAATGAAAGCAAACTTTGATAGAAATCCAATGTCACTTTGGTAACATTGGTTTTGTAAACCCAATGAAATAGAGATACTAATATTTATATGTAAATACCTAAATATTAGTGGATAAAAATCTTAAAATATTATCAAGTGAAGTATATACACCACCGAATTATGTTTTTGCTGAATATGGCATATATATGACATAAATAAAAGTGAGACTAGAAAAACCCTTTTATCATGACATACTCTCTACATGTTCAAAACTATTTTATAATAAATATATGTTTAATAAAAGTATAGGAAAAAACCATATTTATATATATCAAATCATATGTTAATCTATTATGACTTCATATAATATATTTATTATCAATACCATGCTAATATTTTGTTTTGTGTAATAACCATGATGTTTTTCATATATGTTTTGACTTGTTATTTTTGGTCCTCTAATATTGATAATTATTTCATCATCAGGAAAAAATAAAACATGATGTAACTATATTTTAGACTAAGTATATATCTATTTATAATAATTTATTAAATATATTAATGTGAACTGAAATACACAAATCATGGAGACTACATGCCATACGTATGTAAGAATGATGTTTCCATTTTCTTATCATATTGAAGGAATTATATATATATACATATAAATCTATATATATATATATATTATCAATCATTTATTATTCTTTTTAATGCATATAAAATTATTCTAATATACCCATCCTTGATAAATACCATGTAAATCATGAACGAATCACATCACTTCGTAAAGAAGTAGTCCACTGTACACAGAAATGAAATTATTATATAATCACAATATGTAATGAATAAATGAAGCTGATATATAATAATGCATGAATAATAAATACCGTATAAATATCTTATATAGATTTCATGTACATTATAATGTCCACCTTAATTGGTTTTAATGGAAAAATCTAACGACATCAGTTCTCAAGGTGGTAGTCTGTCATACACATGAATTATAATTTCATATTCCATTTTATTATTGGGAGTTTGTTTTTAGGTTTTAAATTTTTCATAAAATCATTTTTGTATATTGATATACTGATTTTTTATTTATGCATTATATAGAAAATTTAAGGTGTCTGAGGAATAGATATTATAAAAATGGTCATTGATAAATATTACCACTTCTTTCGGATTCACCTTTTGGATTGCACCAAAGGATATACATGGTTGGATTTAAGTTAAAATAGTTCATATCATATTTTATTTGGGAATTTCATAATTTATTTTGATCGGGGATAGTTGACCCATATGTATTGAGATGTGCAAAAAATTTGGGAGTGTCAGTTCCCTTTTATATTTACATAGTAGTGTAATTTTTATAAATATAGATATGTATTTACTATGGATATAAATCCATAAACATTAGTGATTACATAATTGAAAAGTAATTTATGGTATGGATTAAGAGTTATTTACCTATCTCTACCAATGAAAATAAATATTGTTTTTATTATGTAATTCAGTAGTATTTTTGTTTAATAAAATTTTGTATATAATTTTGTCTAAGGTAACATGTATATTTTTATATAAAAATTTAATTTACCCATTACAACTAAAATTTAAAAAGATATTTTATATGAAATTTGGACTTAAAGGTTCTAAATATTATTCCAATTTCCTTAAATAAAAATACATATTTTTTGTAAAATTAAATTTAGTACAAACACATGTAATGAAGAAAACCCAAATTTAACCTTAATCTTGTCAATTAATTTTAACTAATTTCTATATTCAAATTTATAAAATATTTACATGGTAAAAATATATTATAAATTATAATCCATAACGGTTCAATAAATGGAATACATATTTACAATTAGGATCAATAAATTAACAGATTATATTTTAAAATTAATCACAAAAATGGAATAAAAAGGTATAATATTAAAATAAAAATTTTCAAAAGTATAAAAATGTTTTTATATCTAATATAAAAATAAAATTTAATAATATTTTCTAAATTGGATTAATATATGTATAAATTATCTAATTATACTTTAAAAACAAATTAAAATATAATTTTTTGTATTGTAAATTTAGACCAAAGGGATATTTAAATTAAAATTCTATATTTTCCCAATTCAAAAAAATGAAAATTCCACAGGGAAAACAAAAATATCACCCTATGAAATATTTGAATTTAATCATTTAAAAATATTATTTATTTAAATATCTTTTAAAATTTTCAAAAAATATTAGTCATTGTTCCCTGTAAAAGGTTTTGAAACTGAGTTTTAGAAAAATAAAACATTTTATACAGAAAATTTGATTTCATCATAGCATAGGTCTATCAAATATTTTTTAAAAATAATAAAATTGTTCATTTAATATGTAATATATATGTTTAATTAATATCCTTAAATAATAATAATGAATAAAATTTATCATGATAATACATCTTCAGGTACCTAAAAATAATAATTTATATAAAAGTATTCTTCATATTTTATTAGTATCAATTTTCATATCAAAATAATTGGTGACCAATAAATTAATTTTATAAATACATATAATCCAATTTATCATTATTAACAAAATAATATTCATTTCCACCATTCCAATTTTTCAGTGGTAACTATCCTGCTATACATTATTTATAATTGTATATTGTTGTCTTTAAGAATCGTCCTTTTGTGTAACACAATGTATCAAAAAAATTAAGATGTTACATCTAATTAAAATTAAACATGTCCCTACCAATAACGAAAGATGAAATTTTAATTTCATGTATCTAATGGTCTATAAAAATTTATATTAATTTTTAAAAATACATTTTATAAAATCTCATGTTGTTTCATATAGTCCTACCCTATGTAGGGATATAAAATGTCCTAAAATATTTACACAATATTTCATAAATTTATGGGGAATGATTAAATATATCACATTATTAATAGTGAAAAATTTACCACTCATATTATACCAAGTTGTATGTTTCATATCTATCTAAATCACACTTCATCATAGTTTATACGATGTCTTATTTGTATCATTGATATATTTAATAACTTAATACTAGGATGAAAAAACAACATTTTCTCCAATTTAAATAACTTAATGAATAAGACATGTTTAATGTAATTTTATATAACGTCCTTAGTTCATGAAATTAAACTACATTTCATTGAATTCTTATAACATTATATATGACGTCCTGACAAATTATCGACATCACATCACAATTTAGGTATTATGGTGTGGTCTATCATGTATAATATATTATCATTAAATTATGTTATGATATGATCATGATTCTTAGAATCTCATTACACCTATCAATAATCCAACACATAGATAAAAACACACATCAATTCCAAAAAAAATATTTCTTCTAATTTATTTTCTAATAATATACTAAAAATAAAAATTATTCATTTTATGTCTACCCATGAATCTTGGTGAATTCCAATAATCTATTTGATGAATCATATAACATGTTAAGTCTATTAATTTACCATATTCATTGGAGAAATATATTTGGATCACCCATTATCATGAGTTGTTGCCAGATAAACCATCATCGTGACGAACACCAAACACACTCATCAACATAAAAATGTCCCATGATCCATAACAAAGTCAAAACACTTGTGTTATTAAATTTTCTTCATTACACAAATTATAATAATAATCATTGATTGCATAATAATAAAATTTTATATATATTGATGTATTCATTCCTCATTAATAAATTTTTTAAAATATTAAGAATAAATTCATGATTGTTTTTCATGAAAGAAAATATTTAATGATATGAATGAAGAAAAATATAAAATAATGGTTAAAGTGGGGTGGAACCCCATTTAAATTGTATATATTAAAATAGAAAACGTATTTTTTCATTTTCTAATGAATTTTATAATTTATTTTATAAAATATTCAAAACGAATCATTTGGAGTCCTTAGAAAATAGTTCAAAGAGGAATATAATATTCGTTACAATTAGTCAATGTCTATATAAATACATAAAACATTTAAATAATATTTTCATGGATGAATGTATTTTTAATATAATGTTGTTAACTCTTATAATTATGTTGTTGAGTTAAGGTGTCCCCCTAACTCGAGTTTTAATCATCACATTTGTTCTATATCATCTTAAATTATAAATTTATGTTAATTATTCAATTTAAGAATAAAAAATAATTATTTTATTAAATATTTTATTTAATTTATTTCCGTGTTATATAACATTTTATATTAAATAATTTTCACATTCTATCTCTTGATTTTATACATATCATATGTTAGAAATCAATTCTTTAACATAAATATGATCAAAGAGGTCATTAGTCAGTAATATGTAGAATAATAATAATGACATAATTATCATTTTTATATAATAATTAAACATTGAAAACAAAATATAAATGATGGTATTTAATAAATATTTTTTTTATAATCATAATAATGGTAGGTTATACACACAAATGAGTAATTGTTTTATTTTTTACGATCATGGGGAAAAGATGGTAAGTTTAATTTTTCAAAAAACTATAATAATAAGACAAATATGATTATTTTACATTAAAAAACATATATATACCTACAATTTTATGATGTGATGAAAAAATAATTACATCACTTAATGGTGTTTGTCATACAGAAGTGCACGTGACCAATGCTAGCATATTTCAATGGACGGAAGAGTTGGAAAATATTTGTTATATTATATTTATATAATGAAATTAATTTTTTTAATAAATTATTTATATAGTAAATATATCATTAAAACCTTCTATTAGAGGTTGTTATGAAAATATAATTACATCGGTTCATGAGGCAGCAGTCCAACAAATGCAAGAATGACAGTTTCATTTCTCATTTAATAGTAGAAAGATATGGATATATGTTATGGTATTAAATATACATATATATATATGTATAAGGAATATTTTTTATATCATTTATTACGGTTTTTAGAAGGAGGAGGAAGAAGAAATCTTTAAGATATTTGGGATTACGATCTAAAAGACTTCATCAATTAACATATTATTCTTGTAAAAAAAATAATCACTAAGTTAGTTTTATTATCAAACCTGGGTATGTACGATGTGGTTAGGTATGTAACGATTTCTTTTGTGTTGGAATTGGCCAAAAAAATATCTTGAGATGAGGAGTCCAAAGGAGAAGGTGTCTTGATCTAAATGTGGGGGTAGATAACAGAATTAAAATTTAAAAAATGATTAAAATATATTAATGTATAACTCAATATAAATTGATATATAATAGAATAAATAATAATATGAGATGATATATGGTAAGAATATGGCTATAAAATAAAATTTATACATATTTAGAGTTCATTTTAATCCTATTCAAATAAGTTTAACCCACCTATAAAGTGTTTTTATCCTTAACCAATGTAATATATAATTATCTGTTTAATATTCATTATTACCATTAAATTATGTTAAACTCGAGATCTAATAATAATTAGTTTTATTCAAAATATGGAATGAAGTTATATAAAATTACAATAATTTAATTGGAAGTATTCTGTTTAAAATTAATCTAGAAAAATAAGACAAAGGCCTTATTTCAAAAAAATGTATTTTTTAGTAAAAAGATTGTTTATACAATATTTTGGTATAGAATTATTTCATAATAAAATAATTGTATTTTGAAAAATGAATTTAAACTAAATTTACATTTAAAAAATTTGAAATTATTCATATTTATTATACATCAGTTTTCACATTCTCCACTATTTTTTAATGAGTTACCTCAATGATTAAATAATTTCATAAATAAGTGGGGATAGTATTCCTTCATTACAATATCTAATTCCCATGTTTCTTCTTTAACTATACGGTTTTCCAAAAAATATTAAATTATTGTATTTCCATATTCTATAATTCTTTCTCCTTATTCTCATGAACCTTTAGTTTTAGTTCATCATAAGAGAGGTATCCTTACAATTAAACTACTTTAATGATGAAATAAATAGATGTATTCGACATATATTTTTCATAATAGTTAAACTTGAATTATGTCTTATACAGGAGAGGAACAAAGAAGAAATGAATTTTTTTTGTAACTAATCTAACATATCAAAAATATAAAACATTCTAATAAACCATAGACATAATGTTTCCCTTTAATGAATACACAAACCACATTTCCTTGTTTGTGCATTATGATGAATATTATCACCTACCTAGAATGAATATCATTCCTCTATCTATTTATATAACTTTTATTTTTTCTTTGAGTGATCCTCATTTGATTATGAATCATATTTACATTTTCACATATTATTTGCTACATATTTTAGTACAATCAAATTAAATAACAAGATATTGATCCCCACTTCTTGGGTGACACACTGTACAAGAATGATTTTTATCATTTAACCTTGGAATCAATTACTCTAAAAGACTATTATATTATTAATGAATGGATGTACTGAATTTTAACATATTAACCAAAAGAATCTAATGTAATTTAAAATAATTTTTCTTTATTGTAGTATCATGACGATGTACAGTTTAAAGAGGGAATCCTTGTATTTTAGTTACCTTTTTCTATAATGTTATGAGAGATGATCTAAATACATGTTATCAAGAATAGTTTGAAAATGAATATATTTAGTTTAAAGATCATTAATAAATCATATCAATTTATTACCACGATATGTATTTGATTATATAACCATGATTTCAATGGATATATTCTCCTATTTTCATTTTTTCACTTGAAAAGTGGGAAACACCGCCCTTCAGTAAATTTCAGTTAGAAATTACTTTGTTATGAGAAATATAGTTCACTATAAAATAAGAAATACTTTCATCAAAACATCCCACATGAATTATTAATAATTCCCCTTATAAATTATTTTTTTATTATGATCAATTGAAAATATAGATCTATGAGGCTGACTAAATATTTTTTTATTCACATATGGTTTGCATGAATCATATATGATTTTTTTGAGTCTCAAAATACATTATTTAGAAATATAAAATATTAAGAAAATATCTTCCATTACCAATTCTAAATTTTACATTAATTGACTATCTCATGTCTATGTTTCAAAAAACAATTCTATCAAATATAGTTGTATTGACACCTTAAAATTTTACAATAGTTTTTTAATTAACAATTTATAAGACTAAATTTATGGAATCATTATCCATAGGATCAACATTAATTGATTACATGTCTAATATTGATCTTTATTTCATACAAAATGTATTAGATACACGACTATATTTACTTGGATATTGATGAATGGTGTAGTGTTATTCTTTTTTTAATTCCATCGACCACATATTTATCTTTTTATACTCAAAATTACTTTTTCCATTATATAAACTCATTAAGGATAAGTGAGAAACCCTGGATCCAACACTAACCACAATGAAACCAAAAAATAAAAATAACAATTGTAGGATCGGCTCTACCCCAACAGTTGCACCATATTGAAGCCTTCATCATAGAATGACCATTTAGCGAATAGTATCATGCATAAAAGCACAAGCATGGAACTAATGGTGAAGCCATAAAATCTCAACGACTAATCATAAAGTAATGATTTGGTGAAGAAATGGGGCTCTAATACCCATGTGGAGAGAATATTCTTCGTGTAATGAATGAAAGTGCAATACATTCAACATAATGAACCTGAGAAATAAACCTAATTCAGGTAGAATTCACAAAAAATTACCCCAAACAAACTTATCCTAGAAAACCAACATAAACAGAATCATAAAAGTTTAACTTAAGATCACAAGAACTCGTTTCCCAAAAAAATTTGCATGACGAATATGAGACTTGAGTGTCTGGTGCATTTGTAATCATGTTTTCATACTTAGATTTCAGTTGGTCCCAGGACCAGATGTACTATTCTATACAGATAAGGACTTTAATAAATAACCCTACATAGATGAGATCAGGTTTGTCAATAAAAGAGTTTGAACCTCATTGATAGACACTCTAAGGGACCTCCCCATCATCTTGGTTTCCTCCTCTTCTTTTGCATTCTAAACCAAGACCTGCTCAGTCACATCCTGGTTGGAACATAAAATCATATTCAAGGATTGATCACCCTGACCACTTGTTCTCTTATGTATTGGAATTTCACAGGAAAACATATTTATAATTAATTTTTTGGGGGAGTGGTTCTCCAATAAAGGAGGTAGCGTAGAGTAATCCTCCCTCCACTTCATTTTCTTAACACTCCTGCTACTCCCCATAATTAATGATTCATCTAAATAGAATCTAGGATCATTCCCATTGGGTAACTTCCCGTAACACTAATCCCTCTTATCAAGGATATCTTAATCTGATTGAACATCAACTACAATGAGTCCTTCGATCCTATTACTCAAGTGGACTTGAGTCCGGTTCAGAAAAACCGAACCTCGTATCTTCTCTTCGGTTTGAAATAATAAATCATAAAGTGTGTCCCTACTTCCCCTTACTCCCATCTACACTTCACACCCTTAACTACTTTTCTTTATACTCATGGAAAATGTTGAAAGATAATTATGTACCAATTTAAAAAATTTAGTAATAATCATCTTATCGATTAAAAAAATGTCATTAATATTTTTTCATCTAGTCGATTCATTGACCACATTAGTTTATATTCGGCAAACAATGATGAAACATTTATTTTAGATATGTCCACAACATAATATATATTATAACGAAATATTAAATATAATAAATTTTCTATATAACATATTTTATTCTAATTCTTTTATTAAAATCCTAATATTTCCGTCATTATATTAATAAATTTTAGAATCGATCAATATATAATTGATGAACATTATAAAACACATATCCAAGTATTCATTTAACATTATATTCTAATGATCTTTGAATATAAATGGACAATTTTTTAAACCCACATAAAATATTTAAAAACAATAAATACCCATACCTAGTTTAAATAACTATAATATGGAATTAAATATTCATTCACCTTTACATTATTTCACTAGAATAAAATATTATCCTTAAAAAATTCATAGCTCCATATAACTGATTAAAAAAGCCATAAACATAAAAAATAGATAGTTATTCTTTTTATTTATTTTATTTATTTATATATAATCAATGAAAATCATCATCGATCTATATTTATTTTTAAAAAATAAAATTTCTTGAACGCATAGTATTATTTTACCAAAACATAAATAAATAATCTCATTCATATAATTTATTATATTTAGAAAGTATATTTAATCCACTTGATAAGGGCCTCTTTAAATTTCAATAACATCAAGAAAAAATTAAACTATAAATTCAATATTTGTATCAGGTATAATTCAATTAGGAAATTTAATAGGAAAATATAATTATTCATTTTTGAGTAAAACACAATTAATCTGAGCAGTTTCATTATTTTAACCATAATGAGTAACATAACTTATTTTCCATAATTCAATATCTTTTCACAATTATGATATGTTATCAATGTTATATATTGGTTATTATATTCAAACAAGAACTCCTTTAACAATATAAAAAACTGGTCTCTAAAATCTATCATAAAATGATACACTAATGATATTTAGGGAAACACTACTATAATGACATCAAATTAAAAAAGGGGATGTTAAATAAGATTATTTGGGGAAACACTACTATATTTTATAACTTAATGATATTTATAAATTATAGTTTTATTAATTCTACCCATATGTGTTTTTTCAAAATTTCTTCACATTATTTCTAGAGTTAAACTTTTATTTTGAGGAAAATGTTATTGAAATGAATAATATAGTAGAAACGCTATAAAAATATATATTTTTCTAATCTGATTAATCATTTAATGTTATTTTTAAAACATATTTTTTTGGACAAGTATATATTTATGTATTTTGCACAAATTTCACCACACACATATTCCTGTTTGTCATCTTGACTTCCCTAATTGATTCTATTTTTCCTACACACATACATATATTAGCCCGTTAAATTACATTTTAACATCCTCACTACCAATTTATTAAAAAAAATTAGACAACTATCAATTTTTTTTTCAACAATGGAATTGTTTCCCTAAAATACCACATCAGGATATCATAACATAAATCATTGTACATTTCACATGGTGATATTAATAATATATTTCTCAAAAATAAAAATTTATTCTATTACATTTCATTTCTATTATGGATTATTCCCATTTGTCTGCCACCAAGAACTGATTTTCTGTATTTTTATAGAAGACAAATAATCATTCAAAAAGTCAATTTACACATTTTCAAGATATAAAAAGTGTTATTTATTTTTTTTAATTCATGTGTGGTCATATCTCTTTGTATAATTGGCTTAATCTTAGTTAAGAATTATTAATATTACTATTAAGATATATTATACAATTTATTCTATTCATTTCCAACATGTTATGTGTTCTCCAAACATCACCCCTGAATCATCATCTTTCGTAAATTCTATATTTTTTTCCATACTATTCCATTTTTTGTGAAATACAACTCAATCAAAACATTTATATATTTATCCCACTACATAATATAATTATATTCCATTTATATATTATTATTAATAATTTTCCACCAATTATAAGTTTCAAAATAAAATTTGTAAATAAAAATGTTTATCATTTATTGACATGAAAATCCCATGAATTATAATATAATTTATTGATCATTAATATATCATTGAGCTATAACTATTTCAAATGATCCCATGATTTCTCGAGGGAGATTTAACATAAAATGATCCACTATCGACATGTTTTATTATGGCAGATCTATTTTCTATTTAAAATATATGCCAACACTATTAAAATCTTATTTAAACTCAGAAATCATAATCAAAAATTAATTATTTTTATGTACCACCATTATAGGATTCTAATCTGTAAATAATTTTTCTTCTTAGTGACTACCTATTTTAATATAAATGTTTTCTATGCAGAAAAGCATTCTGATGATATATAATATCTATAAAATTACATGATAATATTAAAAATGTACATCATGGTGACTATAATTTTAAATATTTCAATGGTACATGATTCCACTATAAAAACCTATAAAATTATCTAAACTTTTTATTATGAAAATAACTCTATAGTTTTTTCCTAAAAATTAAATGATGTTCAATTTTAAGTCATGAATTTATTACATTATATTAATAAGATCATTATGGTATAAAGATTTAGAGAAATTATTCATCACACATACCTAAATAAATATCACATCATAATTGTAACATGTCCACACAATATCAATTTTTCCCATGAAAAAAAGAATTTTTATGATATAATTAGTTTAATTTTCATGATATATAATTATAATTCTCCCCTTGTCCTCATATGTGTCTCTTCTCATTCATCAAACCTAGTGAAGATAATTTTAATAAAAATGGATGACAACAAAAAATCCCAATAAGTGACATATAAAATGAAATATAAGGACCTATTAGTCCATGTTTAATAAATAAAATTTTCTATTTTTAAAATAAACATTTATTTCAAAATAAGAATTTTTTAAAAAATGAAATAAATTTTTATACACACATATTTTCATAAAAAATTTTATAAATAGATATTTAAAATAAAAAACTAATTTTTTTTTAATTGTTGTCATGAAAAAATCATGGTTTTTTAGAAATATATATATTTCACTCTTTATGTCACTGAAAAATCATCTCTGTAAAATTAGTCTCATTGTTTTTTACTATAAAACACAATATTCGTTAATGTCCCCTAGAAAGAATTGATAATCTATGTATGTAACATGGATTATCATTTCCATAATAGTATTGAAATCAGTATTAGAAATGGAATAACCTATCTGGTTAATTATAATTATATATTAAAAGAACCCTATCATCAGTTATCCTTTCCCATTACCTAATATATTTGGAGAGATGTATTAGGAACTCTCATCATCATGCCCTATATCTTGCTAACCCATCATCATAAAAAGTATCAGGCTCATATTTCAATGAAAAAACTTCCACGAACCATAAAATAATCTGTAAAAATGAATTGTTGTGTCTTCATCATTACACTCCAAAAAATAATCATCCCACACATAATCAAAAATGTATTGGATTTCAATGTGAACATTCCACTTACATTATTTTTATTAGATACTATGAATAAAGGGATATAGCGGTTTTATTTTAATAAAACATAAAAATAGGTAATGGAAGAAAAATTTCATATTACATTTAATATAGAGGAAATAACCTTTGATATATTGTATGATAAAAGAAAACATTAATTTTTTTACTTTTTAAATAAATTTAAAGTGTTCAATATAAAATATATGAAAATACTAATTTTGAAATATTTTTACATAAAGTCATAATAGAGACAAAATATATTTTATAAATAATTAATTTCATTAAATATACACTAATAATTTAATAAATATTGAAAATAATACATGATTTGGAATATTAATTTTCTAATCATTTTAAATGTTATTTTCAGGAAATTTATCTCATAGCATGATTCAAAATCATCATATACATTCTTCGTCATCTTAAATATTAATCACATGTTAACTATTTTCATGTTTAAGTAGATAATTAATTATTATAATTAAATTTTTTTTAGTTTTTTAAAACAATTACTTAAAAAGATAAAATCAAGTAAGATATATCAATAGTATTTTTCTCATATGTTGAAATTGGTCCCAAACAATCCCAAATACATTCGTACCTACATACCAATATCGTGTCTAACATTCCACTAAGGGAATTACATATTCCCACATGTTATATATAATCACATAAAAACATACAACAAAAAATATTCAACAAATTTTCTACAAATAGTGGAAGATAAAAGATACAAGTTAGTATAATCAACACAAAAAATGGAGAATATAACAGAAACCAAATAAGTATATAAAAAATAAATTATCATGAATGACCTCATAAACTCATAAGATAAACTAAATATCCCAATAAAAACAGCAACCCAATCCCGACAGAT
Source organism: Viscum album (assembly GCA_963277665.1). NCBI lineage: Eukaryota > Viridiplantae > Streptophyta > Magnoliopsida > Santalales > Viscaceae > Viscum > Viscum album. Next base: position 897,094,299 of record OY728151.1, on the reverse strand, counting down.
CAATAATATCCACATCCTCTAATGTGTTATTTCCCTATGCTAGGACCTAGAAGAAGGAAATCCATTCATTCTAGAAGGAATGTTAGGGTGTGGGCTAAAAATTATAATAGGGTCTCACAACATGTTCCATAAATATATTCTACAATAATAAAATTCCATTCATTAAATATTTTAACAAACAAGTAATGGAAATACATTTTAAAATTAGAAAAACATTTCTTAATTTCAAAATTTTTGAAAACATATCAATCAGGGCTTAAGTAGACATTTTATTAGTGTAAAATTATATGAATCAACTGGCATGAGTAAAATAGATCAGTTAAATAGTGAAATATTTTTTATATAGTCATAATAAGAACAATAGTTATATTATCTATGGTATAATTGTTCTGAATTATAGAATCCTGACACTCTAAAATCAATGATCAAATAAATGTTGTTACATATATCCCTTTGTATTAGGCCGAATATGACTCATTAATATCCCATCATGTATATGTTATGGAAATCTATTTTTTTCAATAGTTATCATCATCAATAAATTTATTAGGAATAATCATCCTAGCATTCTTTTACCAAAAAATATACTAACTACCAATGTTCACATGTGTTTATCAAAACAATTGAAAATGGGGAATTCATCTAATTTCAAATCATTCATAATTCACAATTCAATTTTCCTAATTTCCTTTCAAAAAGTCATACTATATTTCATATAAAAATCATGGGGTCTTCATAGTTATATGCATCTTCAACACAAAACTAATCATAGGTTTTAATCTTTTCAATTTATATTATTTCCTCAAAGTAATTCTCATGTCAATTCATAGATTAGGTCAATTTCATAATACGCCCTAAATACCAATTAAATATGAATAATGTGTTTTTTCAAACCAAATTAATGATAATTTATAAAAAAATAAAAATTATATCAATTATGGGTTTCATAAATTAAATGAAATATATATAAAAAATTCAAAGAAGTCAAGGTTTAATCGTATATACAAATCCAAAGGGAACCAACAATCATTAATCATAGAGATCACTATGCATGACACTCACAATTTGATTTTATTATTGGGAATTATAGTCAAGATACATTAATATAATTATGAATAAATTTATCAAAGTATAAATCCATAAAATTTTATTGATAAAAAACAAGCAATGGAGGGATAAATTGAGAGTGGAAGAAATTGAATAAGAGGAAATTCATGAACCAGAGGTCATAAAACATGGTCTTTAATGCTTTTAACAACCTTGTATGATGTTTTGAGGGGCCAACATCATTAATTGAGAACCTATAAAAAATATTAATATATTTTATATTTAAATTGGGATGAAATAAGGAATATATTTGTTTTTATGTTTTTCTAAAAATATTTGAAATTAAAATATCTTGTGTTCATGGTAATATTGGTGGGGACACACTTTTAAAAAAACTATGCACCCTAACCTTGTTCACATACATTAGGGTGTGTTATTTCTACTTGGTGGGATATTTTTTTTCTAACAATGTTCAACCCTCAAAAATCAACAAAATCCTGGGTTTCATGGTTTTTTAGGGGGGAACATAGTTTCATAAAACCATGCACAAACCTTGCACAACCAAACAAGCCGTATACAATTTAAAATCATTCCCTAAGAAACCTAAAAACAAGACAACATAATTTATGATATTAATTTGGGCCATGAATTTCCTTAAAATAGAAATAAAGTTACACAGCCTCCCCACTATACAAATTGTTTGTCCCTAGAAATTTGACCATGGAGATTCCATATCAAAAAGATATTTCCACTCCAATCACAGTAGTGTATCCAAATCCAAGGATTCATCTTTTACAAAAACCCAATTCCATTAAACATTGAATAAAGGTATCATCCTACCATTATGTACCTTAATCTAATAATATAAAATCAATAATTATTTCTAACTAACTGATAAATCTAGAATAGTATCTCGATCACACAAGTATAAAACATTATATGGATCAAAAAGTCATTCTCATTGATATAATTTATTGAAGAGATTTTATATCTATTTGAATTGTGTATGAAGTTATAAATGGAAATAAAATATCCCTATCTACTAAATAACATCAAAATGTCCTAAAATATGAGGATTAATATTCAAATTATTCACAATTCATTAACAATGCAAATGAGTTGTAACATTCTAGAACACCTCATTACTGATAGGGAACTACAATGTCATATGATAATCAACATCATAGGATTTATATCATCACCGTGATGATAAATCCCACTATTAAATTATTATAATATTTACATTAAACTATTGGATAGTCTATGATGGACATAATACATATTTTTATTCCATGTCCTATAAGGCCTCTAAAGGAGAAATTATGATTTTAGACTATTAAATATGGATATTAAAAAACCCAATTAGTCCCGAATATTCTTCCCAAGGAACACAAAAATTTCTAATTCATGCACAATACTAGTATTCAAGAATCTATATAGCCCATTCTTTTTGGAAATCAGTCTATGATAATTATGTTTTAATCAATTGTATATGAGATCCCATCACCTCTTGAAGTCCACTCCAAAATTGAGATGTAAACCAAGGATCTCTATTAGAAATTATAGAACATAGAACATTGTGAAAAATGAAATATAACTTATACATAGATACATCCATGCTCCGCAACGTGGTTTTTATCTAAAAAATGGCTATAAGGAAATCATATTTTTTCTCATCATTTCAATCACAACCCATATAAAAAAATTATATGAATTATACAACAACCCAATAATAATGTATATAAAAATATGATCCCTCTTCAAAGTTAAAACATGTAGTGGATGAATAAAAATCAATGTTTTGGTGTTTTCACTTTAAATATTGGCTAGTACGATGATGAGATATCAAATCAATAATGTCACATTTCATTACAAGCCATAAAAATCAATGTGAAATTTATTAGAACTTCTTTTTGGATCCGTGGTGCACATCCCATTTGAAATTAGGGAAATCAATCATAAAATCTTTTCTCATTGCAAAATTAAAAACGTATCAGATTCAGAAACATTGGAGACAATCCATAAAGAATAACCACTCCAAAATGGTCTAGACATTATAAAGAGAGTTCCTAATTATATTGAATTATTCATCAAGAATATTTTCTATAAGAATCAGCTGGATAATATTGGAGGTCAACTGATCACCGTACAAGATAACCATGACCCATATTTCCAAAATTCATATATTAAAATATGCCAAAACCCATCATGTTATTTTATTACGATTATTATTTCACTAAAAGGTTTTGAAAATTATTTATAAATGAATTATCAATGACATTACACTTCCCCATGGTATATACGATGATGAGTTAAAAATATATTTATTATTAAACAGTGAGTCTCTATAGATTATTGAATTACTTTTGATGGATGATATAAATCAATATATTGAGGTCATAATATATAGTAATCATTTTTAAAAATTGGTAATTTCATAAAATCCTACATTCATTCATCATGAAATCATGACAACATCATGTTTTGGTTAATTATTTTTTTGGGCGTAATCTTCCAAGATCCACATACAACTATGTTATAACCCTATATAAACACACATCCCAAACATTAACAATATGTATCGTAGAATACCACATAGACCTACCTGGAATTTGGATGAGTCAAAAATAGTGTATAATTTAACATATTTTTCTACTCAACAAAATAACCCAGACAATTCTCATCCCAAGAATACTTCAACCCCTTCCAACTTATTTTTTTCAATAAAGATTCCAAATTCGAGAAATCATTTACCAACTGGTGATAATACCCTACCACATTGAAGATAGTTTCAATTTGATCATTTTTATATATGAAATAATCCAACTAGAATTTGAAATCAATAAGATTCTTCCTGGGAATTGGAAAATAAAAAATAAGTTCGATTTATAATAAATAGGAAACAAAAACATCACAATGAATAACATCCCCCTCTTTACTCATAATTTTGTAGTAATATCCATCACATATGACAAAATATCTAGAAAAATTTATAGTAGTGTAATGTCTCAGATTTTTCCGTTTATTATTATTTTAAATATTATATGTAATTATTTCGAAACCGAGCGTGACAACGACACATCATTCCGAGGTCCTGTGAGCCTGGAATGGTTGTTTGAAATTTTTATGTTAAATGATTCGGCACTTTTGTGTGGTTGTGGAAGTTTCCAAATGGATTCCCAGATTAAAAATCTGAGCACACCATTGTGTCCAGGACAACGAATTTACCTAAGAATGAGGCTATCCTCAACCAGCGCGGGTCAAGGGAAAAAGTTAATTTTCGGACATTTTATGTAAAATTAAATAAATTAAATTAACAAGTATATTTTATTAAGGAATCATCCGCTACAACACAGTAACGACGCAGTTGGTTCCTAAATTAATGGCGTGTCATAAATGGAAAGATAAAATCATTAATACAACCCTGTACTTAAATTCCAACATGTTTCCCTATTTAATGGGATAAGCAATTGTTGATTGTTGGCAACGTTTGAGAGGAACCTCTGCTGAATCCGTGAGTCATTGAAAAAAATTATTGGCGACAAATGACGAAGGATGGAAATCGAGGATTACTGTGCCGAAGTTGAAGGATCTCGGCTACAACGGCAGCGTGGAGCCTTCGTTAATGAATGATCCTTTGAAAGTTAGGGGTTGTTATTACAATTTCTTTTCCCCATTTTTGAGTTTAAACGACGAACACATATCAACCACGAACAAGTTGATCCCCAGAGTCGTACATTCTTGCGGGAGGGTATTCTTTGGGATGAATATGGGGAATTGATCCATGCTTTATGTTGTTGTTGATTCTTTTCCCGTTTGAGCCTATTAACGGGAGCAGATCAATGCCGTGACGAACAGTGACGGAGGTTCGTTCCTCAGTTTGTTTATTTGGATTTCTTCCCCCTTCTTTCCTCGTGTGTTCTTCACGTTCTTCGCGGGGCAACGAACAACTGATAGTTGAGCATATGTTCCACGATGCAACGATCCCAAATCGAAGGTTTGATACTGCAACGCCCTTGTGGAGGTGTGGCGACGATGGCAGACGACAAAACAGACCGGATCGGGAAGGGCGTTCTTCGAGCATTCTTCATGCGTCAAGATCAAATCACATTTTTGAAGTCGATTGGAGGTCCAAAAACACTGGAAGTGGCTTCTTGGTGTCGCGACGACCAAAACCTGAAGGTTTCATGGTTATCGGATGGTTGAATCAACGATCGGAGCAGCACGGGAGGCGCACCGGTGAAGAGCGCAGATTCTGGAAATTTCCAGAATACACAGTGTGTACTTCCGAAGAACACACCGTGTAGTACTGGCAGTGGTAGAGAGGGTTTCGGGTTTAGTGAGGGATAACACATCGTGTGACCCCGGTCACAGGGCATGTTAGACTTTCCCCGAAGCACGGCGTGTACTTTGGGTAGTACGTGGACACGGGATGAGCTACACGGCTTCAGGCAACACGACGTGTACAGCGCGACATCAGCGGCTACGTGGGGCTCAGCATGTATCTCGGGGATACGAGGACACAGGATGGAGTACACGACCGTGTACTCCATCACACGGCTAGGCGAGGCCAGTAACGTGGGTCACCCTCTGTGCAGATTACACGGGTTGGAGTACACGGGTTGATGAACGTGTACAAGCACATGGCCAAAGTACATGGAAGCAGCCCCAGTTACCCAGAAACTACGTGTACACTACACTACGCACCATATACTACTTTTTTCTACACGACCATCCTTTGTACACTGGCAGTACCCATGGTCAGACAACACGGCGTGTATCTTTTCTACACGCTGTGTACTTTTTGGAAAAAGAAATGGTCCTTTCGTTCACTGTACCATGGACACCATTCATTTGGGTTAGTGCCCCTTATTCTCATTCCCCTAACGGTGATGCATCATTTCCCACTTAGGAGTATGATCCCATCAGCAGGACATTCTATGATAGAGTCAGGAATCCTTCTGAGAGGCCTGGATCGAGATCCTCTATCCATTCTTGACCCTTATTAGAGTCAGGCATCGACGTGACCAACTTTACCAGGCGTTGATCCTCTACCTAGCTGATGTATCACCTAACTGGTGAATCTAGATGAGTCGTGGTATCCGACATGGCTCTGGCAGTTATCCTCATATGTGTATCGTGATCTTACCCACTCATGTGTGTGTCTCCCACAATGAGTGCCTCTATCTATCATAACCTTTCTAATCAAGAGTGTGTCTCCCATAATTATTTTAGCTATCTCTCATTACATTTCCTGACAAACATCAATTCTCGGATGAACTCCATCAGTGAAATAAGACTCGTGGAGTGTGTTCTCTCGGAACGAGTGCATCACGAAATCTTCAGACAGAAACCCTTACGAGGGTATGCATTTGTGTGAATTGTATCTAGACCACGGGTCTAGGTTTTCAGTATATCTAGATTGTTCTATATGTTCTGTAGACATATACTGGGCATAGCTGACTGTACCTTTAAATTTTGTACTACTTTTTGGTTTTCAAGGTCCTCTTCTGAGTATTGTTATACTCATCCCTCCACGGGCTTTGCCCACACGTCTAGTGTCTTTTACAGACGAGCAACCTTTTAACAGAGTCCAGGGTAGACCAGGACAGGACTGAGCTTTCTCAGTTCCCTAGAGACCGAGGCGTTCCTACATCTACGAGCGGTAGTCCTAGTACCTTTTTTGCTTACAGGTTGGACATTGCAGTTTTCAGACTCTTTTTTTTGTGGGATTGTATTTTGGCCCAGTTTACTTTTACAGCACTCTACCTTTCTTCGTACTCTATTGGATGGGTTTAGTTGTATGTATGCTTTATTTTCCTTAGTGGGTTTTGTATTTCATCATTTTTGGGCTTGGAGATGTGTGCGTGTGTATTGGTAATTAGGCAATTATTCCCATATTAGTGATATGCCTACTTGGTGCTATTCACCAGCACCTATCCTATTGGAGGTGGGCTTGGGGAGTCACGACGTGGGCCCCACTGGGATGGGTCGTGACATAGTGGTATTAGAGCAAGTTGGTTCAACTTTAGGACCAAGAGTCTATGAGTTTTGGTTTGGGGAAACAGTGTGGAGTGTTTTGGGTTCAGCTTTCAGACCAGAGACACCAGTATTGGTGCGGCGGCCGACGCATCCATACACTAGGACTCTAATAACCTGCTTTTTGACTCGGTACACGAATGCACTGGTTTCCGGGAAATAATTGGTACATGCATCATATATTAATGGGTTTTCTTTTCCATGTCCTTTGTGTCAGCTATCCATATATACTCATTGACCATAGTACATATTGTTTGTTTACAGGATGCCTCTGTGACGCATACCCGCAAGGGTTCAGTAGCACAATCATGAGGATGATCCTCTCAGTGATGAGGCTTCAATACAGGGACCAACTCCCCAAGAGTTTCCACCAGGTGGTGCACCTGCTGTACCACCACCAGTGGAGCATCTAGTGGTACCCGCTGTACCATCCGGTGAGGAGCGCATGCTCAGCGCTCTCCATGAGTTTCAAATACAGAGACCCCTCAGGTTTCGAGGCGATCAAAAAACTCAGGCAGCTGAGGACTAGCTTGAGGCAGTGACTATAGTTTTCCGTCTAGTGAGGACACCAACAGACCAGATGGTGATCCTAGGAGCAAGCCTTCTTCAGGGTTCGGCCGGACGATGGTGGAGTTTGACCACACAGACTCATGACCAGGAGACTCTTTCATAGACGGTGTTTGAGAGACTCTTTCGGGAGGAGTTATCTACGGTTATGCTGACAGTTGTACGAATCCATGAGCTTCTTCAGCTCCACCAGGGTAGTATGACAGTGGCTGACTATTCATCGAGGTTCACCAATCTCTCCAGTTACTCAATGGATATGGTCAGGGATAAGTACATCATAGCTCGGACCATCGAGAATGGTTTGCGACAAGATATATGATCTACTGTCATGCCTTTATGCATATTGACATATGCTAGAGTGCTTGATCGGGCCATGGTGATTGAGAGTTTCTTGGCGGAGCAGAGGTAGCTGACGGCAGTCAGCAGCAGACAGACAGGTGTAGAGAGCCTGGCAGTAGGGAGCCGACGTCAGGCACATTGATCTGGATGTGGGAAACGTCATTGGAGGACCCCAGATAGGGGATCGACAGTCTAGGCCTCTCACGCTGGATCCAGTCATCCTAGGGAGAAGCGATAATACACATGCGACTGTAGGGGACATCTCAGTAGAGATTCCCCGACCCGTTGACCTGCTGACAGGGAAGCGGTGGATGAACGACCGAGGAAGAGGCAGAGAATAGAGCAAGGAGACCTTCTAGGTGGCGGACGTGGAAGAGGAGTAGGGAGAGCTTCAAGTGGTGGCAGATACTTCGACATACTTCCACCACCACCACCACAAGGTCCGCACCAGGCTCAGGGAGCTGGGGGATAGGGGCGAGGACAACTGCATGCGGTTGAGGCATATGACCCAGGGGCTCCAGGGATGATTCTAGGTACGATCTATGTCTTTTCTACCTTATCTTCTGTACTCATAGACACAGGTTCCAGTCATTCCCTTATATCCACATGTCATGTATGAAACCGCGAGATTCCAGTAGAACCATTGACTCGATCCTTATTCTTAGAGACACCTACCGGAGGAGACTCGAAGATCACGCACCTTTGCAAACAGTGTGATCTTACCCTTGGAGGTGAGAGTTTCTGTTGGAACCTCTTGGTGGTAGCATCAAGTACTTAATACATCATTCTCGGTATGGATTGGTTATCTTCAGTCCATGCCCAGATTGACAGTTTTATGCGAAGAGTGCAGTGTGTCCGCTGGGATGGATGAGGTTATCCTTTATCCGAGAAAAGTAAACCCAGGAAGCACAAAATGGGATCATGCATAAGAGGGTGTATCCGATCACTCATTAGTTGGATAGCATTACCCCCGGAGCAGTAGACGTTGTGAGATCTCAGTTCCCAAAAGTGGTGGCGGAGTATGAGGACGTCTTTCCCGAAGATGTTCCAGGATTACCTCCTCACTGAGAAATTTACATCTTCATCGACCTACACCCCGGGACCACACTATTTCCTCATAGGCTTATCAGATGGCTCCGGCAGAGCAACACGAGCTGAGGGTGCAGTTGGAGGATTTGTAGAGCAAGGGTTTTGTATAACCCAACGTCTCACCCTGGGCGGCCCCAGTCCTGTTTGCCAAGAAGGTAGATGGGATTCTAAGGTTGTGCATGGATTACTGGTTCTTAAACCAGGTGACGGTGAAGAACATGTATCCACTGTTGAGGATTGATGAACTCTTCGATCAGCTCAGAGGGGAAAATGGTTCTCGAAGGTTTTCCTTCGATCAGGCTATCACTAGATATGAGTTCAAGACGAGGATATACCGAAGATGACTTTCAGATGCCACTATAGTCAAAATGAGTACATGGTGATGCCTTTTGGCATGAAGAATGCCCCCGTAGTGTTCATGGGGAAGATGAACCGGATCTTCCAGCCGTACTAGGACTTGATCATAGTTGTCTTCATCGACGTCATCCTTGTGTACTCGACGTTAGAGGAGGAGCACGCAAGACACCTGCAGATGGTTCTGGATGTACTTCAGAAGCACCAGCTTTATGGAAAGATCTCATAGTGCTATTTCTGGATTCAGGAGGTCCACTTTCTTAGACATGTCATCTTAGTAGATGGAGTAGCTGTGGTCCTAGTCAATGTGGAGGTTGTGTTAGCATCGGAGCCACCTCGGAGCGTGACAGAGGTGTGAAGCTTCCTTGGGATGGCAGGATATTGCCGGAGATTCATTACTGATTTCTCCCAGATATCAGCACCACTTACATCTTTGACCAAGAAGGGAAAACCCTTCGTATTGATAGAGAAGTGCCAGCAGGCTTACGAGCAGTTGAGGAAGAGTTTGACGAGCGCCCCAGTCCTGAGATTTCTGGAGGAGGGTGTCGAGTACGTAGTTTTCTGTGACACATCAGGGACCGAGATCAGCTATGTCCTAATGCAGCGGGATGCAGTGATTGCTTTTGGTTCTTGCCAACTTAGGACACATGAGCAAAACTATGTGACTCATGATCTCAAGTTAGCAGTTGTAGTCATCGCATTGAATATGTGGCAACACTACCTTATGGGCGACCGATTCATTATTTACTCTTACCAAAAGAGCCTCAAGTAAATCATCTCATAGAAGGATCTAAATCTGAGAGAGAGGCATTGGATAGAGTTCTTCCAGGACTATGATTTTGAGATTGTCTATACTCCTGGATAGGGGAACAAGGTGAAAGATTCCCTTAGAAGAAGATCGAGCTCAAAACTGTTAAGTGACGCAACATAGTAATTATCCTCGTTATAATTATCCTTCATGGATGGAGAGGATAAAACTTACCTAAAGTCAATCGTCGTCACCCCTCCACTCGTACAATGAGTTAGGTAGGCACATCATGGGGATGTCGACCGTGAGGCTTTACGTGCTCAGTTATCGATAGGAAATGATCCTGATGGATATTATCAAGGTGGGGAGAACGTACTCCTTTTCAGAGGACGCACTGTTGTACCAGTGGTGTTACAGGAGGAGGTCCCGAGGGAGTTTCATACATCCCCTTTGGAGGTACATCATGGAGTGGAAAAGATGTAACAGGATCTCCAACGATAGTTCTGGTGGCCAGGAATGAAGAAGCCAGTAACAGAGTTCATCTCTCGATGCCTCACATGCCAGCAGGTGAAGGATGAGAACCAGGTTACAGCAGGATTAGCACACCCCTAGTAGTCCCAGAGTGGAAGTGGGATGAAATATTGATGTACTTTGTGATAGTCCTACCACAGACGTCCAAGGGGCGTGATTACATTTGGGTGATTTTTGACCGACTCGCCAAGTCGGCCCACTTCCTTGCTATCAGGGAGCAGAGTTCTGTAGAGAGATTGGGACGCCTCGATGTGCATAAGATAGTTCTTCTTCATGGCGTCCCCTTGACTGTAGTCTTAGACAGAGATACCCACATCATATCACGGTTTTGTAAGGTATTTCAAAATTCTTGTGGGACTTAGCTACGCTTGAGTATAGCATTTCATCCCCAGACGGATGGTCAGACGAAGAGGACCATTCAGGTTCTAGAGGATATGTAAAGAGCATGTGTCTTGGACATTGTTCACAGTTGGAAGGTCCAACTACCACTGATGGAGTTTACGTACAACAAAAGCTACCACTCCACCATCGGTATGGCACCGTTCGAGGCCTTGTGTGGGAGACCCATCTGGTCACCGCTTTGTTGGACCGACCCCGGAGTGTCAGAAATCATGGGTCTAGAGTTAGTGCTATATAACATAGAGAAGGAGAAGGTTATCCGAGAGAAGATGTAGACTATACAGAGCTGGCATAAGTCTTATGCTGATAGGCGATGGAGACCACTGGTGTTCGAATAGGGAGACCACGTCTTTCTTCGGGTCTCACCTTGATGAGGGTTGGGGAGATTTGGCAGAGGCAGCAAGCTATCTCTGAGGTTCATCAGACCTTTATAGATTCTGTGTAGAGTTAGATAGGGGGCATTCCACCTAGCTCTACCGCCACAGTTTCATCATGTACATGATGTCTTTCATGTGTCGCAGCTGAGGAGGTACGTGCACGGTCCGTCGCATGCCATCGACTGGGGCGAGCTGGACATCGATGATGGAATGACCTTCGCTATGTACCCAATGGAGATCGAGGATCAGAAGGATATGATCCTTCTTGGGCGATCGATACCCTTCATGCGCGTCTGTTGTAAGCACGAGAATCTTTAGGAGAGCACGTGGGAGCAGGAGGCCCAGATTTGTGCCCAGTACCCACACCTTTTTGAGTAGCCCTTGTTTTAGCTTTTCAGGGACGTAAACCCCAAGGTGGGGAGAAAGTAATGTCTCATAATTTTCTGTTTATTATTTATTTAAATATAATATGGAATTATTTCATGAATGGGCATGAAGATGACACACCATTCCGAGGTCCAGTGAGCTCAGAATTGTGGATTGAACTTTTTTAGTTAAGTGAGTCGGCACTTGTGCGCGGTTGTTGTAGTTTCCAAATGGACGCCCGGATTAAAAATATGAGCACACAATTGCATCCGGGACAACGACTTTAACTATGAATGAGGCTAACCTCGACTGGTGAAGGTTGAGGGAAAAAGTTAATTTTCAGTTTTTTTAAGTAGAATAAAATAAAATAAATTAACAAGTTTATTTTATTAAGGAAAAATCCGCTGCAACGCGGTAATGGCGCAGCTGTTTCCTAAATTAATGGCTAGTCATAAATGGAAATTTGACGTCATTAATACTACCCGTAATTAAATGCCAACATGTTTCCCTATTTAATGGGTTAAACAATAGTGGATTGTTGGAAACATTTGAGAGGAACCTCTGTTGAATCCGCGAGGCGTTGGAGAAAATTCTCGGTGAAGAACGACGACAAATCAAAATCGATGATCGATGCGACGACGTTGAAGGATCTCGATGACAACGGAAGCGTGGCACCTTCTTCAATGAACAATCCATCGAAGGTTAGGGGTTGTTATTAAAATTTATTTTCCCTGTTTTTGAGTTTAAATGACGAACGCGGATCAACAATGAACAAGTTGATCCGCGGATTCATACGTTCTTACGGGAGGGTTTTATTTGGGATGAATATGGGGAATTGATCCATGATTTGTGTTGTTGTTTTTTCTTGTCCTGTTTAATCCTATTAATGGGAGAAGATCAACGATGTGATGAACGATAACAGAGGTTCATTCCTCAGTTTGATTATTTGGATTTCTTTCCCCAACTTTCCTCATGCGTTCTTCGCATTCATCATGGGGAAATGAAAAATGGATTGTTCTGCATCCGTTCCATGACGCAACGATCCCAAATAGAAGGTTCGATACCGCAACAACCTTGTAGAGTTGCAACGACGATGGCAGATAACGAATTGGACTGAATCAGAAAGGACGTTCTTCAAGCTTTCTTCGTGCGGGAAGATCAAATCACATTTTCGGAGCCGATCGGAGGTCCAAAAACACCGGAAGTGGCATTGTGGCATCGGGACGACCAAAACCTGAAGGTTTCGTGGTGATCGGATAGCTGAATCAATGATCAGAGCAGCATGGGAGCCGTGCCGGTGAAGAGTGCCGATTCTGAAAATTTCTAGAATACAGGGTGTGTACTTCCGAAGAACACACCGTGTAGTATTGGAAGCAGAGACTAGGGTTTTGGGGTCAGAGAGGAATAACACAACATGTGACCCCGGTCACACGGCATGTTGGACTTTCCCCGAAGCTCGGCGTGTACTTTGGGTAGTCCACGAACACGGGATGAGCTACACGACCTCAAGAGACACGACGTGTATAGCACGACAACAGTGGCTATGTGGGGATCAGCATGTATCTCGAGGATATGTGGACACAGGATGGAGTACACAACCATGTACTCCATCACATGGCCATGCGAGGTTTGTGACGCGTGTCACCCCATATGTAGATTATACAGGTTGGAGTACAAAGGTTGATGACCGTGTACGAGCACATGGCCAGAGTACACGAAACCAACCCCAGTTACCCAGACACGGCGTGTACACCATACTACACCCTGTGTACATAGTATTTTTACACAACCAGCCTTTGACACGGGCTGTTGTACACAGGCAGTACCAGGGGTCAGACAACATAGTGTGTATCTTTTTTACACGTCGTGTACTTTTTGGAAAATGGAATGGTCCTTTTGTTCACCGTACCATGGACATATTTCGTTTGGGTTAGTACCCCTTCTTATCATTCCCCTAAAGGTCAGGCATCATTTCCCACTCAGGAGTATGATCCCTTCATCAGGACATTCTGTGATAGAGTCAAGTATCCATCTGAGAGGCTCGGATCAAGATACTCTATCTATTCTTGACCCTAGGTAGTGTCAGGCATCGACACGACATACCTTACCGGACATTGATCCTCTACCTAGCTGGTGTATCACCAAACTGGTGAATCCAGTTGAGTCACAGTATCCTTCATGGGCTTGGCAGTGTTCCTCATCTATGTATCGTGATCTTACACACTCAATAGTGTGTCTTCCGTAATGAGTGCTTATATATATCGTAACCTTTCCACTCAAGAGTGTGTCTCCCGTAATGAGTGTATCTTTCTCTCGTGAAAGTTCTTGATGAACAGAACTTCTTTGATGGACGACATCAGAGCTATAAGACTCATGGAGTGTGTTCTCCCAGAATGAGTGCATCACAAAATCTTTGGACAGAATCCCTTACAGGGGTATGCGTTTGTGTGACTTTTATCTAGACCACGAGTTTGGGTTTTTAGTATATCGAGTTTTTTATATATGTTTTGTAGAGATATACTATGAATAGATGACGGTTCCTTTACTTTTTGTACTACTTTTTGGATTTTGGGGTCCTCTACTGAGTATTGTTATACTCACCCATGCACGGGCTTTTCCCGCACGTCTGGTGTCTTTTGCAGACGAGTATCCTTTTAACAGAGTCTAGGGCAGACCAGGGCAGGACTGATCTTTCTCCGATCCCAAGAGACTGATGCATTCCTACGGGTACGAGCATTATTCCCAGTACATTTTGTGCCTACAGGTTGGACTTTGAAGTTTTTAGACTGCTGTTTTTGGTGGGATTGTATTCTGCCCAGTTTACTTTTACTGCACTCTACCGTTCGTCGTATTCTGTTGGTTGGGTTTAGTTGTATGCATGCATTCTTTTCCTCAGTGGTTTTTAAATTTCCACATATGTGGGATTGGAGATGTGTGTGTGTACAGGTACTTAGGCAATGCCTCCAATATAAGTGATATGCCAACTCGGTGCTAGTCCCATTCACCTGGACTATTGGAGGCAAGATTGGGGAGTCACGACGTGGGCCCCACTGGGATAGGTCGTGACAAGTAGGGTCACAATATGGGTCGATATAAATGTATGTGATGAAATATTTTCAAATAAAGTAGTCTGTAACAAAAAATATTTTGTGATGGTACCTACCAGAGTTAGTGGACTCATATATGATTCCTCTAAAGACACTTCCACTATGCAATTAAGCTTTATTACATATTCTTGTGACTGGAAAGCCCTTATTCATAAAGAATATGTATAACTCATAGTTATTTTTGGGTGATGATGATATATAAAAACTATTTGTTATATAAAACATATAATATAATTCCTATATGTTCCCTAAATGACTATAAAATCTATAGATATATGGCGCTTCAATGAATTTTTTTTTAATTCCCATTCTTTCAATATAAGATTAAATTCAAAAGGCCACTTCATGTCGCTAAATAATGTCTATGTTAACCCAACTATCGACATCAACCATGAGATTAAATATGTTTCTTATAAATTTTATGGGAACTCATAGTACTTTAACTAGGAGAAATAGGAACTCTTTATAACCATGTCGTCTTAGAGAGTTCTAGCCCAACCATAAACTCTCAATCGATAAATAGTGAATTTGATGAAATATTAATCATGAAAAAATGCGAAATAATACCTAATAAAAGTCACATTTTAATTAATGGTGTATTAATTTTCAAATTCTATTTAATCGTAGGTGAAAATTGTATTAGATTGGAATTATAATGTGCATTTTACTTCATGGTCTTATCATTCTACCAATGATTGAAAAGCTTCATACACATAGTGAGACGAATAAAATATTTACATAACTGGTTAGTGTAAAAAATTAAAAATTCTTTCCACACTAATCCTTTATTATTCTTCACCCTCACAATCGAGCACATCCATCTCCTGCTAATTACTTCTTGCATGAAGGTGGTATAATTCACATTGAATGAATCTTGAGAATTCATGATCACAAAATATGATTTATATTTCTCAACCATTCCTCAACGTCTTGATGATGATTTGACTCATTGAACATTGGTGTCTTCTAACGAATTAAATCATAAGAGTAAATTCCTTGATTAATCTCATTGAAGCCAAAAAACTGAAACCTGAAGGGGAATGGGTGCCGGTTTATATATCACAACACCGATGGAATGCACAACAATAGAAATGATATTTTGATACATGGGAGGATTCAAACATATTTTCTCACTAAAAGGTTCATTGGGGAGCCTTATCAAATGAATTATTGGGGGTATGATTCAATATATTTTCAGAAAAAAACATTGAAGACATCATAAGGTTAATTAGATCATCAACTCAAATAAGAGAAAGATGAATATCAACCTCCTCATAAAATAAAACATGATTTAGCTTTAATCCTCCATAAATCAAATTTAGGGAAAGTACAATAATTAAATTAAATGATACCTCACAATGTATTTTCCAAAACACCCCTGGTGTCTGAAGTCTCATTACAGATAAAGATGTCTAGGAAGATTCTTGTAAATACATCATAATTACCATGAAGATATTCCAATCAATATAGTGAAATCAATGAAAGATTCTTGACATCAAATTTGATACATCCATTTCACAATCCATCCTAGATACCCTGATACACTAATACCTGGTATTATATTAATATATCCCAAAGGGAATTCTTGATTTCCAAGGGTTGGAAGAAGGAAATTGGAATCAAAGAAGATAAAATAGGTAATGATTTTCCCCCATGAATACAATGATAAAATAAACATCTTTTTATGATAAGCACTCTAAAGGTATAATATACTATAAATTAAACAAGTATATAAAAACCAAAAATAGTTCAACATAAATGTACTCTATATCAAACAATATAACATCTATATCCAAATAGAAACATCACTCCAACACCAAATGATCAAGAACGTACACCTCATCTAAGTGGTGATTTTTTATAGCTTTGTCATGGAAGAAGAAAATCTAAAAACACTAAAATTAAAAGTTATGGTGTTATCTAAAAATCACAATAATGTCTCACGACATGTTAAAAAAATTATTTTGTAACAAAAAATTGATTCATTCAACTTTTAAATTAAAACATGATATAAAATAAATTTTCATATATTTATATAAAATATCTCATTTCAAATTGATGTCTAACAATAAAATATGGATAAAATTAAAATTTTACACAATAATTATTGTTAATCACCTACCATGATTAAATAATTCTATAAAACAATGACATATATATCAAAAAACCAGAATGAGAACCTTGGTCACCTTCTCATTGGTAAGATAGATCCATGTTTTATCTTACTCAAAAACTCATATCATTGATAAAAAATATGTGTACAGAAGAACATTTTCTCAGTCCAGATAGGACTCATAAAAATCATATAGGCTAAAACAAGTGCTTAATTATGTTTTTATAGAGTTTTCAGCATCAATAAATTCATAATGAATAGTAATCCAAGAATACATGTCCCAACTAACCCACTAAATTCCTAGGATATCATGTTATTAATATAAATTTGAAAAATGTAACATCATCTCATTTCAAATCTATAAATATTCACAATCCAATTACTTAAATTTCATATTAAAAATTGATGTTCAATATCAAAAACCAAAATAAGTGGTTTTCCATAATTTATGATTTTTAATCACAAAACCAATCATGTGTTTTTTAAATTTAAATTTAAATCATATTTTAAAAAATTATAAAATAAATTAATAAATTCTATCAATTTCAAAACAAACCCCACATTCCAATTCTATTGGATTTGGTATTTTCTCAAAAAATTTAATATAATTCAAATAAAAATTCCATATTACATCAATTTGGGTTTTATAAATTAATTGCTATATATTTCAAAAAATCCACAAATTCAATCATTTATATTTTGTGAAATCTCATAGGGAACTCCATAACTTTAATCATGGATATAAAAAAGTGAAACACCCATAATTGGATTTTCCAACAAGATAGTAGGGAAACATAGAAGAAACATTATTCCCTAGAATCATGATTCAATTCAACATAGTTTATATCCATAAAAAATTTAATGATCTAATAAATAAAAATGAGGATGGAATTATAGGGAAGAAGATATTGAACATTATGAGAATCACCTATACAGAGATGATCGAAAGAAAATCGACTTTATATTATCTTCCATGATAGGGGTCTGGAGTTTCAAAACTCGACCCTTGAGAGACACTGCCACCCTGTAATCAATGTTAGGTTGAAATATGGTTGAGTTGGCGAATAAAAATTGGTTCAAGAGTTTCTTATGTTAATTTTTAGAATTAAAACATCTCACGTGAATGTGTAATTAATAAGGGCCACTTGGTTATACTAACTGTGCACCCTAACAGTGCACCCTTACACTATTATGTATAGTTTCTACTCAGTGGGAACAGAATTTTTAAAAAGCATCACCAAAAGGTCAAAACCTCACTTTAATGGGTCATGTGGTGTTCACTTGGAGGGATAATGTTTTGGTAATCTCTTTCACGAACCATGAATATCCCAATTTGAAAATAAAAAATGCCAAAAATTTCCTCAACCAGCCGCATACAAGAACAAAACAGTGCATGATCAAAAGGAGGGTCGAGGTGTACCTAAAAATATTAAATTTATTTCACAAAATTATGGTAAATATAGTAATTATATAATTATATCTAAAATAATATTAATGACATATTTTAATTGTTTTAAATAAATTATACTGTAAAAAAATAAGAGAAGGTAATGAAAAATTATTTTCATTATAATTATGAAGATGACTGATTGTACATGTGCCTAAGTAATGTTTTGAAATATAAATGATCATGAGAGAAATTGGATATGAATTGTATTACATTTACAAAATTATTATATTTTAATAAATATGATATTCTATATTTAAATATCATTTAATATTCCAACATTTTTATGTGGTGATGAAAAATAAATCACACTACTTTATGGAGCTAGTAATCCACACATACACATGAATGAGACTATCATTTTTAAATATATTTCAATGTATTAAAATAGATTATATATTATAATATTATAATGATTATTATGTAATTTATTTCAATTTTTTATTTTTAATCCACTAATATGCCTTATTTTAGGGCTGGTGGTAGAAAATGAATTAAATTTGTTTTTGAGGAGGCATCCCTGTGTACACATTTATAATTGATTAATATATAATTATAAAGAAAAATAAATGGACAACAGATAATAAATTAACATAAAAATAATAATTATATAGAATTTAATGATTTTAGTAATTCATCATGGTTGAATAATATTTGATGGGGGTTGCAAAAAAAAATTAAAAGTTATCGGTTAGGAATAATAGAGCTTAAATAGAAAACATCATTATGTATATACCTAAATCCTTTCTAAGAATGTCTCATGCTCAAATAATGGAATATAGGAGATGGGGAGGGTTGTTTATAAGGGATTTATTAATGAATTTTTTAACCAATAGACTAAAGATATTCAGGGAGGATAGGAGAGTAGATATTCTTTTATTAACGGTATTTTGTACTCATAAGATATTTTTAAAATGATTAAAATATATTAATGTATTAATAAAAAATAGATCTAAATAGGATAAATTTTAAAAATCATATTATATTTTTTCAATATTTTTCCATAAAATTTAATATATATTGGTTACTAGGTAATTTTAACTATTATCACTTAAGATAAATCTCTTAATAAACAATTATAAAAATATTTGTGGTTTCATATATATACAATTTTTACTATTCATTAAAAAATCATTATTAAAAAGTATTAATTCTTATAAATATAAATAATCAATTCATTTTATTGAATATAAATCATAGTATTTGAATAATTTAATATATTATATGTCACTCAAAATGTGATGTATAAATTTTTTTGGAAAAATTTACATTCTTGTAATTATGTTTTTATAAATTAAATTAATGGGTAAAATTCATTAAAATGAACATATTTAGATTATTAATAATATCAGTGAACATATTTCCCATTAAAAAATAATTTTATATAGATTTCATTCCAAATACATGAAATAAAGATAAATTTTTCTTAACAATAATTTTTTTTATTATTCATCAAAAAATAAACATTTCATAAAGCTCTAAAAAATTCATTAAAAGTTAATTTTGAAAATAATAATTCCAAAAAAATTATTTTTTAATATTAATATTATACAATTTTAAAAATTATAATTTAAATAAAATGATATATTACAAAAAAATACAATTTTTAAAAAATAATCTTCTTAGATTTTGACGGAAAAATCGCATCGTATTCATATAAGTTATATTGATTTGTAGAATTAAGTTAATAAATATTATAAGTCCATAAATATTATTTATGTAAACATTAAATAGGTTTTATGACACCTATCTATTTCACCCCATTTTCAACTATAGTAGTCAGATATATGCATAGATCATTAGATAACAATATATGTTTGATTTCTATTCATTCATGATATATAATGATTATTTTATGCCTCATTAAAATTGCAACCAGATATATTATCAACTATTAATTAACTCAATATGTTAGTGGGGGATCCCATACATATTCAGGTCAATATTTCTCTAGTAGCCCTTATTTAGGATTGATTCATCTCACATTTCTTCCCCAATACACAATCATGATTATTGAAGTTTCATACATCAAGAATTATACATGGATTGATTCCCACTATCATATTATATGTAATTATGAATACAAAATTTTTAGGAGTCTAATCCATAAATAATTCCTTATCTATAATCCATATTTTTTCTCGGTATTAAGACCTATCATCATATAGTGGCGTTATAATTTATTTTCCCTCAAACAATGTTTGCTCTTTTATGTATTATTTTTACATGTATGACTCATATCTACGTAGAGACGCCCCAAGAAATACATGGGTTTTGATTAATATTTTTTCTGGTTATATAATGATTTTATGTCCACATCTATCATAACCAACAGTGATATCATTTTTAATCTGTTTCACGTGATCATATCAATAATAATTTTAAGTTCACATCTGAAATATAAATATAAATAATATTCCTAGATGAATTTATTAATATCATTTCTAAATCAACCAATATCTTGATTCCAATTGATTTAATTTATGTATTGACACTAATACCTCATATCATAGGCCAAAAAATGAATTCTACTATCATAAAATTCACTATCCCATAATAAATTTTCATTCAAGACTGTCTATTTAATATTTGAGACAATATATGGATAATATTTACTCCTTTATGTTAATTACAAATGGATAGAACCTTATTATAATATAATATATAGTGAATTATAATGTCTTTTTCTCTAGTAACTACACATAAATCATTTTCCACAAAAGAACAATATATATTATGTAGTGGCCTTTTTTTTCTAGTACAAATTATAATGTCTCTATTGAATAAAAAATAATTCCATTACATATACAATAATTTATTCCATTTTCAATATAATAAAAAAATACTCCATATATAATGGGGATAGGATTATATAATCTCAAAATAACTCTAATTGTTTTTTTAATCCACCATTCATCCATTATACATAGGTCCATTCATAGGTACATCCTCATCATAAAGGTTGAAGTTACCTGACACCATATGACCTCAACATAATCATTTGAGATCCATTATTTTAATTTTGTCATCATTCATACAAACTTTTCAGGTTTTATATAATTATTTTTTGGTTTAAATAAATGACTTTATGATTTACATTGTTCCCAAACAAATTAAAAGGTTATGTGTTCTTCATAATTCTAAAAGCACTCATATGTGTCATCACCCATACTCATTTGTCTAGAATACACTACCATTACCTACATGATGCCTTTCTACATGTTTGTATACATCAATATGTCCTCCCACTCATTCACGTTAGGATTTCACCTTTCAGTTTTTAATATCATAGACCACAACAATTTTTTTCAGAGTCAGGGAATATAAAAGAAGAAAAAAATTATTATAATAATTCTAACGAAAAAGTAAATAGATATTTCATTTTTTATGGTCATTATACATACATAAATTTCATCTCTTCATGTTAAATTAGTTTTACATATATATTAGACATGAATCCTCACCCTCATTCTAAATTAATGTATTATAGCCATAAACCTTAGTGACCTTATGTCCAAATATTATGTTCATAAATATTAATGTCAATAGTAAGGATTTAAAATCTTTAAACATCCAAATGGTAGAGAGAACATACTTTCTTGTTAAAAACTAAAAAATAGGTGGTCTTCGAATATTTTATGTCTTAGCCTGCAATGTTAAATTCTTCGATATATTATATTTTTTTAGTTATAATTATTAATATGGGAAAACATATTTATTTCAAAAACAACTAAATAGTAAAACTAGAAAAATAATGTTCTATCCGATTAATTCATTTTCTCCCAATCAATATGATAATTTTATGGCTGGAGGGAAATTAGATAATGTTTTTATAAAAACATTGACTTTGAAAAAATCATTTCATGATAACTTTGTTTATTGGTAAACAAAATTTTCCAAATGTACTTATTTATTTGAGTGACTTATATAGAAAAATAATGAACTTATATTAGATAACATGAACCATATTTGATAATGATTCATACTAGAAACAATCTTTTGGAATTAAAATATTTTCATATATAATCTACCAATTATCTATGTTGAAAAATATTTGATTACTATGATTTTATGTTACCATTTATTCAAACAATATATATCTATCTAAGAGTACAAGTATAGAGTAAAAAAAATTCAATGCCTTTTTTCTAACAGGATCACCTTATCATACAATGACGGTAAAAAAACATCATATCCATGATTCTTGTGTCTATTCATGAACATGTTTCTTATTGTCTATTTATTCCTCCTTCAATAATCAAATGATTATTTTGATACTATAATTTACTAAATAAATATTCATGAAATTTTTAGATGTATTATATTTTTATTATATTTATCCAATTGAATTTATATGATTATTATTTAATGATTATCAAAGAATTGATACATTGATTATAGAAAATTATATTTTAGTGAATCCTTTTACCCATTGAAAAAAAGTAGTGGGTAATCCATAAATATGAGTCTCTCTAGGACCATGTAAAACATGATAAATAAATTTTAATAATACTACATAGCGAATGAAATTTACTCCCAATAACAAATCATTTATAAGCCCACATTGATTATTACAGTGTGTTTTCTTTCATTACTCTATCAACTAATAGTCCTTCTGACCATGGAAGGGAGTCTATCCACTTTTTTTGGTCACCTCCACTAACTTTTGACATTACATAGCAACATTTTAGTGATTTATAATTCATAACAATGTCGTTCCATCATGTAACATGCTTATATAAATTAAAATTTTCATTTATATCACCCCTTAATTATGATAAACATCTAAAATTCCCACAATTAAATGAATTTTAGGATAGGTTTTAAATCATTGGACAAAAAATTAAATTAGAGTTTCCTTGACCATTCATAGGTTCCTATCACATCCTACATAGTGGAATGGATTTTAAACAAGTCATAATATCCATATACTAGAGTGAAAACCTATGATTATGGTTATATATTTGTCCTTAAATATCTTTATGGTGGGTCTCATTTACTAACCTAAAAATATTCTTCTATACTCACTGTTAAATAAATCATTAAATTGAGTTGCAATACTAGCGTGCGACAAATTCATGTATAAGTAATATAATATGAGCATGAACCAAATAAATCAATGATGTTTCGAAATCATTATATATTTATTGAGTTGATGTTATATTATATTCCCATTATAAAATACATATGATGATTGGTTATTGTATGTAACTCATGAATTTACATTTTTGAGGTGGGGATATTTAAAATGATAATGAATACATTACAGATAGAAAACACGGAATGAAAAAACGAATGAAATTATGATTTCCATATCAACACATCTAGGTAATTACTTAGTAAACCATTATTTCTATATTTGGAAATAAATTAGAGTGTTTATATTAATGATTCTGTTTATTTATTTATAGTATAATGTTTCATATAATATTATATAGATACTTTACCCACCTTGATTGATTAACGGTATTCATATGGAAATGCATGGATATATATTATAGATGTTGTATCCACCACTTTGAGCACCACACCCACTGGGGGAGACACAATGATGGGGTTTCAATGGTCCTTGAGCATTATGGAATGTTACTAGAATAACTATACATATAATCTACATTTACAAGTATGGTTGATATATGAGTGTAAATCTGTCATAATGTTACACATTCATCCACAATATCACTGAATAAAGTGTCCATTAATAATGTATGGTTGAATATTATTTGAAAATCCATGATTTCATCAATTCCTATTAATTTTAATAATTTAGCCTATAAAACATTCATGTCACGATTTACATTAATACTCTTTAAGGCTTCATTAATTAATACCATAGTGGAAGACATAATATAAATGGTTGAAAACCACTTTCATTTAGGTGAGAACATCATCAAATCGAGATGAGAACAATTATTATACTAAGAAAAAATATATATTTTCCATGAAACTCAAAAACTAATTTAGATCATAAATATGCAGTTTATAAATTCATCTTATAGGCCCATACAGAGATTAAATTCTAATATTATTTCAGATTATCAATTAATGACATTATTAAAATAATATTCTTTCAAAGGAATCATTAGTCAAAAAAAATTTAATACAGCTTTAGATTCAAAGGCTGAAAAGTAATTTATTACACATTTTTATGTATATATTATCTTTATGATGAATATCTAACCTGACATATATGCTAATTACTATTTATACAATTTAATACAATAGATACATAATGGGTGGTGTTTCCTCCATTGAATGAAATAAATATTAATGAAATTATTGATGGATATTAAAATAACAATATCTTCTGTTTAAATAAGTATCTATTGTACCACATTCTTGGTACACCTTTGGCCACCACTTTTCATCATTGATGTATCAATATTCTAATGTATTTTCATTCTAACTAACCTCATTACAATCATGTATTTCTCAATAATCCACTATTATAAATAACATGAGTTCCATCAACATAATCATTTAATTGGATTAAATGTTTTTATAAAAATATAATATTTCAAAATTTAATTCTATGTGATTTAAACAAAAACCATATTAACATGTTTTTCATAAGAGATATTCATGGGTGTGGTAACCTACCCAAAAATTATTATGAATATAATATCCACCTGGATGGAATCCTTGAATGCATTTATGGATGAAGTGATCCAAAAGACATCCAAATCTATATGTATTTTATAATTTGAGTGTTTTCATGCATAGTTCTATGAGGATACTCCTCGTAGAAGAAGAAAAATATAAATTTAACATCTCAGTTTTGGAATCCGCCTATAGGTGCCTCATATCCAGTTGGTCACCTGGCCTCAAGAGCATGTCCACAAATGTCAGAGGTTCCCGACTAGCAGTGTGGACCTTGGGTGTTATATAAGGGAAACTATGCCCTCATTTGATGATTAATTCAATATAAATAAACAGATAACAATAGTGGAAGCAATAATAATACCATACAATAGTAGACAAAATAAGGCTGAATGAAATAAATAATAGGAGAAAATATATATATGATTCATGATAAATATATCTAAGAATGAATCCAAACAAGACACAATGATAGAATACATTACTAATCCACAAAACGAAGAAATCAAATTATCTCCAGTAGCATCGTAAGCTTCAGCTTGGTCCCATGCTCTCCAGCCTCACAGTAACCAAGTACCTAATGTAGAAGGGAAGTTTCCCATATCTACACATGCAACAATATAATCTATTTGGGCCCAAACCCTGACCCAAATAGTGTGTTAGAAAATTCCCAATAGGGAACTATCATAACATCTGTGCCTAACAGTCGGTGAATATATATGTCAGACAAAAAGAAAAAACAAGCTGTAAACAAATAAGTACTCAAAATTAAATAAACCTATTATTTCCATTATATCATTTACATTTAACAATATAACAATTCAAAAAAAAGCAACCATTTGGGAAATGTTTCAAAGCCTATCCTCTCGGGTTCAACCAATAATCTCAAGTAACCCCCTGGGTAGTTCTCATGGCCTAACCCCTCCAGTTCTATTTATAATAAGGATATAATGGTGACTCTATAAAGAATCAGTCACCATAAATTACCCTTATAGTCTGGCGTAATCAAAGAATCTATGAGTATGAACTCACCATCAATTCCCCCTATAGTAATTTAACGACAAACTAAAGACATTTTGAGGAAGAACTCAATGTTATTACTCCTGTGGTTTCATAACGTATCTATAGACACTCTGAGGGAGAACTCAAAGTCAATCCCCCGTAAGGTCTCATAGAATAATAAATATTATAGACACTCTAGGAAAGACCTAAACAACAATTTCACTTATGGTCTCACTACACTATGTTCCCACATCCCAGTGTAAAGAAATCATAGAGAAATGATAATAAACACCCAAAGTAAACCTCAATGTACTACTTCGCTAATTAGATACAATGCATATCAAAAACATAACAGATAAATAATCACTCTTTCCTACCAACACTAGGAATGTAAAACAAACTTCCAAACTAGAAAATCTAGACAAAACTGTCAACAAACCAGAATGGGAAAACAAATCCAGATCATGGATATTAACCATATTCATAGTCAAACAACTTCTTTTAAATCATAAAAGTTATAAAAGGCATTAACAGTGTTAAAATCCCCAAACACGCAATACCCCAAATGAGGGTATTGGGGAATTTTTCACATATAACTCAAAAAATAAATACCGAAAGGCACAACCTCCCACCTTAATGTTGTACTAATGATATACTTGGACACCCAAACATGAATCTTTATAGAACACCATAATCTATAAAAATTATAAGAACGTTCTACTAAGAATATCTCATGAAAGAAAAGAAGTAGAAGAAGGAATAACTTACCATGGAAATTAAAATGTAATAGATATAGGTCGATTCAAGGAATGGACAGTGGGTTGGGGACTTAGATATGAATCATGTCGTATATATTCTCTTGGATGAGACCGATCAAGAAGGAGGAGGTTCTGTCGATTAGCCACGACCCCAATCAGTTTAGTGAAATAATAAATAAATTACACAGCATGTCTTTTGAATGTACATGGAGTGTACTTTAATTTATTAAAATCCCCTTTAGGGGGTCTCGAGGTCACCCCCCATGACCATGTGTTCATCCGTTACATGTCCAGCACATGGCTACCGGTGGCATCTGAGTACACGACGCATACATATTAGTACAAGGTGTGTACTCTTGAAATTGTCAAAAACACATCTTTTTTCTAAAAAACATCTATATAAGAAATAAATACATGAAAAGAAGAGTGGGGATCTTATAAACACCCCAAATTATGGAAACACATCCGATAATTTTCTATAAGATGACGACATAGAAGAAGAATCCTCTAACATCTCTAGCCACGGTGATCGTACATCGTCCCGCACTCCCAAGTCTTGTCATGTACCCGCCCCTGATGCCTCTTAAATAATAATAGAGAAAAAAACTTTCTAGATATTTCCTTTTGACTATGATAAACAATCTGTATAGGATGCTCCTCAAACTATGAATCCACTTTCAACTCTACAACCTCAGGTTGATAGACATGAGATGAGTCTATGATGTAACGCCACAATTGAGAAACGTGGAATACATCATCCATAGAATAGTACCACTGAGGTAACTGCAACTGATAGGAGACTATCCCGAATCTCTCTAAAACCTCAAACATCCAAACATATCTCGGAAAAATCCTACCCTCTCTTATAATCCTTCTATGTCCAAACCTCGTTGTGACATGGAGGAAAACCTAATCTCCAACCTCAAAATCCATAAGTCATATCTGTCCATCATCATATGTCTTCTACCAAGACTGTGTAGTAGCCATCCTCTTACAAATCAACTCAACCTGTTCTATGGCCTCCTAGACAAGATGAGGTCCCAACATAGCTGCCTCTCTTTCTTCCCACCAAAATAAGGTTGATCGACTAGAACTACCGTAAAAATCCATATATGGTCCCATATGAATAGTTTTCTGAAAACAATTATTGTAGGAAAACTCCAAAAGATGTGTTTTCTTACCCAATGATCCTCCAAAATCATGGAGGAATTATTGAAGCATGTCTTCCATTACTGGAAGCATACGCTTGGACTGGCCATCTGTTGGGGGGTGGAAAGTTGTACTCAGAAGTAAAAGTGTACCCAAAGCCTTTTGTAGTCCATACCATACCTGAGAAGTAAAATGTATGTCCCTATATGAAAAATTGGTATGTGGAACACCATGTAAATTTATAATCTACCGGATTAACAACCTTCCCAACTCATCAATAATAAATGCCTCCTTTATCTGTAAGAAGTGATAAACCTTGGTGATTCTATCAATGACATCCCAAACTTCATCATTCCCTCGAGGTGACCTTAATAACCATGTCACTATGTCCATCGTGACATCATTCCACTTACTCTCGGGAATGGATAACTGCTGCAATAGCCATTCTGGTCACCTATACTCTACCTTCACCTACTGATAGGTGGAACACCTCATGAAAAATCCCATAACATATCTCTTCATACCGGGACACCAATACTGACGATGCAGATCTCGATTCATCTTGGTTACAACAAGATGATCCAACCAAACTGAAGAATAAATGTACTAATTCAGAACTTTGTGTATGTCTGCTGACATCCACATGTTCCCATGAAAACAAATGATCTCATCCTCACCTATGGTCCATCCAGGAATTGGGTCCTCCCATGGAAAACTCTCCGATCGGACTAGGTCTTCATAATCTGATAGTTGTCTCATTCGAACTCATTCACGAATAGTAGAGGTGACAACCACAGAAGGTATTAACATATGCACCTATCTATTTGGCATCTCCAAATGCATCTCATAGAACAGATCTATAAGCTACCACTCACTAATGACCTCCTGAACTGCATGTATGTGTGTCCTCCTGCTCAACGCATCAACCACTGCATTTATATTTCCAGGAATGTAGGAAAGATCAATTTCAAAATACTGAAGGTACTTAACCCACCTTCACTGTCGGAAATTCAGATCATTCTGAGTCACAATGTACTTGATAATTTTATAATCGATGAAACCAAAAAATAATCTCCAAACATATAATGTCTCCAATAGCATAAGGAATGAAAAAATGCAGCCAACTCGAGATCGTGCATCTAGTTATTACACTCATTTACCTCAAATTTCAATACCTGTACACAACAACTCCTTCCCCCTTCGTAAGCACTACTCCTATCCTGATACCTAATGAATCATTGTACATAATAAATCACATTCCCTACTCTGGATATACTAGTATCGGTGTAGATGTTAACCTATCATTCAACTCTTGAAAGGCTTGATCACAGTAATCTATCCACAATTACTTCTCACTCGTCCTAGTCAGGCCCATAAGTGGCCCTAATATGTGTGAGAATTCATATATGAAACACATGTAGTATAAAACTATCCCTAGAAAACATTGTACCTCAATGAAGTTCTTCGGCTGCTCCCAGGAACATACTTCTCTCAGTTTTTATAGGTCTACTATTTCTCTTGTATGTGAGATAGAATGACCTATGAAATGAATCTAGTCCATATAAAAGTGGCATTTTGAGAAAATAGAATAAAAGTGATGCCATCTTAGTTTACACTAAAAATTCTCAAGATGTGAGGCAGGGTTGTGTCGAGTGTTAGAGTACACCAAGATATCATCAACAAAGACTACCGGGAATGAATCCAAGTATTGATGGAATAGTTAGTTCATTAGATTCATGAAATCTTTAGGTATGTTCGTGAGACCGAAAAGTATAACCAAATACTCATATTGACCATACTAGCTTGGAATGTTTGTAAGACATATACCTGATGGTATAATTACCAACTGACGATAAATGAATCTCAAGTTAATCATTGAGAACACCTGGGCTCATCAATGCTAATGAAAGGGATCATCAATCCTCAGAAAAGGATTTTGTTTCTCAACTGCCAACTATTCAATTTCTGATAGTCCTTACAAAGTATGAGGGTACCATCCCCCTTCTTCGAAAACAAGACAGGAAAACCTCAATGAGATGTACCGAGTTGGATGAAACCCTTTTCATGCAACTCCTAAAACTGCATTTTGAGCTCTTGTAACTCTAGTGTATCCATCCTATAAGGTGGAATGGACATCGATGTCACTCCTATAAGAGCTCAATAAATATTTCAACTAGTCGATCTAGTGGAATACATGAAAATTTCCTTGAAAGACAACTTTGAAACAATCCACCACAGGAGGGAAGTCTAACAGTGATATCCCATGGTCATCCAAATATAGACTAGTAATTTGGGTTGTAACTCCTCCCAACTCGTGATGCTTGGGTCCTGCTCTGCTCGCCTGGATATCCCATTCTCCCTTTCATGGTAATGATATACCCTCTAATGATGTGAAACTCATCCTACATAGATAGAAAATGACAACATCCATGAAGGGAAATAACCTATCAATTATAAGAATGACATCATATCACATAATCTCTAAGACATATATGTCCCACAAGAAGTGACACCCACCAACCCCTAGAGGGAACTCCTTGAACTATTGCGCACTAGACATTATTGTTCCCAACGGAGTGTCCAACATCATGAAATCAGTATATGAAAAGATACAGAGCCCAAGTCTCTCCATAATAGCATCAGATATGATACTATGGCATGCCCTTATATTGAAGAGTGCGGAAGCTAAAATGTGGAAAACTAGAATAATACCGCGAATTGTAGAAGGGTCAGGATCCTATAACTTCTAGATCTGCTCCACTACAAAATCATTCCCTGTACTACAGTCGTGTGACCCTTCATAACCACTATAATGTGATTCATATTTTTTTCGCTGAAATCCTACTGACTGGAAACCATGGCCACGACCTCCTCCTCAACCTGAAAAGACGGAAGAAATCCATCTCCCATACTAATTTGAAAATGGAGGTGCTACTCTTGATGGTAGAGTCATAGAGGAACTTCGATCAGAATCTACTGGTGAGAAGAAATGATAGATGAATTGAACATGGCGCATCATCCCCCAAGATTGGCACTCGACTGGGTCTCTTGGGAAATGTGGCATCGTATGCTTGACCTTCCCGCCCTGGTAGCATACCACCTAGCTACCTGAAGGTGTATCTCACCAACTCGGATATCCACATTTAGAATCCATGTGGCACTTCCTACTATCAGAAATATATTATCTATCTCCGGCTGTCAAACTGCCCTAGCCTGCAGATCCAGAATCCCTCAAGTTTTGCTCTGTGGTCGGCACCTAGTTGACGATAGAAAATATAGAAGTCAACCTGGAGATGTTCACCTCATCCATAACGACATTATTAATACCGTCCTCAATCTTCACCTCTATGATTAATTAATCTCCCCCAAAAATCTAGTAATGTGTTGTAGATATGTGTATCACGAATAATACTCCATAACTGAAAAAGTACCCTTCTCTAGACTCATGAAATCTTGGTCTCCATCATCCATCAGTGTCTCCAAGAAGATGTAATTATATAAGTTACGTGTAAACTCCTCTCATTTCATAATCTCTTGGAATCTCGCCTATGATATCACATCCCACAATCTCTAGGCGGAATCCTAAAACATATAGGTAGCGATCTGGAACCTCATCTTCAGAGGTGTCTCCAGATGCATGATGATCGTAAGCAAGACATCTAGCCTTGACTCTACAGCCTAGGGTGCTCGATCTTCTGAGAAAGTGTGAGGATGATATTGTTGAATGACTTACATCAATTCTTCAGTGGATGGGATATAAGGGGGTGCCCCAT
Source organism: Viscum album (assembly GCA_963277665.1). Classification (NCBI taxonomy): domain Eukaryota; kingdom Viridiplantae; phylum Streptophyta; class Magnoliopsida; order Santalales; family Viscaceae; genus Viscum; species Viscum album. The sequence goes on along the minus strand of OY728151.1, from coordinate 897,062,494 downwards.
AAAAGTTCTTCATGAACATCATAAATCCCTCTCATAACTATGTGTCAGCACCTATGTCCGGAATGATGGTTGGTGCCTTGACTGGCACTATAGGTGGATTTTCTAGTAGTCCATGATCAGCCATGTCCGGTGTCTGATCACTGCACTGAATTTGGCATACAACTGAAGGACATCATGGTGGCCTGACCCTGCAAGGTCAAGCCCATACCTTAGGATATGGATTTATCAAGAACTAAACCATATATGTTAATGAACGAATCAAAAAAAGGAAATAATTCATTTTTTTCAGTGCATGGATACACAGAGTTAATAACCCATACACGATGTGTTCCTTTGTTCCTTCACATGGGCATGTACTTCTACCAAAACAGGTCCTATAACACACCATACACAAAATGTGTTCTGCAATGAAATGTCGTGTACTTGATTCTTTTTCCATTACCGAGTTATTCTACATTCCAAAACCACACGGTTCTCCTATTATAGGAATACACGACATCCTTGTGCTAGACACGACATTTTCCACTCAAGTTTCAATTACCAATGTTGTTATTTTCATGGGTGGACACACAGCTGACTCTACGCAGCGTGTTCATTCCAAACATGGCACGTACTAGAAGGATTCCACCGCCCTGTGTTGTTCATTACATAGCCGGATAAAAGGGTTATACTAAATGGTGTGTTAAATCATAACATGACATGTATAACATATGTTTTATCCATATGTGTTATTAGTCACATGGGTGGACACATGGTCTAGACAAGGTTACATGTACAATCGGTACACGGTGTGTGCCACCAAATATTTCCAACCCCATGTATCTTCCCACACTGCTAGAAAAATAGTTTGAGACTACAGGCATGTACATACAGTGCATGGCGTGTACTTAGGAACAAAATTTCATTCCTAAATAGAAGGACACATGGAATTTATTATCATTAGACACTGTGTATTCTAGGTTTTTCAAGATAGTATGCCTTATAAACTACTCCAGAACCCATAAAAAACTTAAAATAACATTAAATTTCTAAATTTCAATCTGTGAGGGCCTATACATCCAGCGAATAAATTCTTTGAATCATAACAGGTCATATTAAATCATAATAAAAAATGATCCTCTAAATTCTGGTCCATGGGGGCCCATATCATCTTAGGAACAAAAGTTTGGTGTTTATTCAAAAGAAACATAAATCATTTGAAATTACCTATAAAATAGTAGGTATTCAATCATGGCTTCCTTCACAACAACACATAGAGTTATATAAACATCTATTAAAAAAACATGAAATCGACTATACACCCTAAATGGATTCACAACAAAGCATGACATGTTATTTTTATCATGTGCCTATATGATGCATTATATGGAACACACTCTTCTCATCTAGTAGAAATAGAAATAAAACCTCAATAATATCAACAATAACCGCACTGAAAACGTGAATCACCCAATAGTGAAATCAAATCAACTGTACATTTGAAAAACTAGAAAAATCATAACATACGATGTAAATTGGAATTTCCCTTTACACGGTGTAGCTACTATCAAGAACAGCTTCGTAACAAGTAGTAATTTCTTTTTTATACCTAGCTATAGGATCCCAAAAATAATTCATGAAAAAATAGTTCCTTTGATACAACATTGTAAAGTCCTGGTTCTGGAAGCCGACTACAGGTGCCCCATACCCTGTTCATCACATGGATGCAAGAATGTTTCTTGACATGATAGAGGCTATTAACTAGATGTGAGGGCCTTGTGTGTGATAGTGGGGAAACTATGCCCTCATTGGCAGAGTAACATAGCAGAAATAAACAGGTAACAATAGCGGATGAAATAATAATTTCATACAACATTAGACATCAGAAGGCTGAAATAAATAAATAACTAAAGAACATATATAAATGATTCATGATACAAATGTTTAGGAAATAAGCGAAAAAGTCACAATGCTAGAATACAGTACTAGTCCAAAGAAGAAAGAAAACAAATAATCTCTTGTAGAATTGCAAGAATCAGTTTGTAACCATGCTCTCCCTCCCCGCAAAAATCAATTACTTGAAGAAGTTTTTTTTCATTATCTATACCTGCAACAATATAATCTAATTGGGCCCAAAACCATGACCCAAACAGGGTGTGAGACAAATCCTAGTAGGAAACCACCGAATGATATATTCATAATAGTCAGTAAAAATATATGGCTGGAAATAATAAAAAAGAAGTAGTAAAAAAAGAAGGAATAAAAAATAAACAATCCAATTGTTACCATTACATCATTTAAATTTAACAATTTAAACAACCAAACACCAAAAACAAGAAAATTTATAGAAATGTTCTCACAACCTATCCGATGTAATTTATTAAACAATCACAAGTAACCCCCAATGTAGTTCTCATGACCTAACCCCTCTTGTTCAATTGACAAGAAAGATATATCGACGGATTTCTACGTAATAACACCCTATTAATTCCCCATGCAATCATGTGCAAATAAAGATTCTTTGAGGAAGTGCTAACCGTCAATTCACCCTGCAATATTTTAATTGTAAAATGAATATACTATGAGGATTCAATCAACGTCAATTCCTTATGTGTACTCGTAACATGTAGTTAGAATCATTGTGGGATAATTCAATGTCAATCCCTCATATGGTCTTGCAGAATGATCATTATAATAGTCACTCTAGGAAAGCCCTCAACATCTCTTTCCCCTTTGGTCTCACTACACCAGGTTCTTCAAGCACCATGTAAAGAAATAGTACACAAATGATAATAAATAGCCAAAATAAACCTCAAAATATTAGTTTGCTAATTATATGTAAGGCATAACAAAACATATAATAAAAATAATCACTTCATCCAAACAAAAATCGAAATTTAAAACAAATAGCCAAACTATAAAAGCAAGACCAAATGGTCCAAAATAGACCCGCATGGGAAAACATATCCATATCATTGAAATTAACCCTAAGCAGAATCAAACATCTTCTATTCAAACATAAAAGGCATAGCAAGAATTAATAGGGTTAAAATCATTAAACATGCTATACCACGAATGAGGGTATTTGCCACTTTTGAACATATAACTTAATGAATAAATATGGAAAGGCACAACCCTCCAACATCAGTGTTGTATAAATGATATACTTGAACCCCATGTATTAAATCTCTCTAGAAAACCATAGATCTAGAAAAACACTATGAACGTTCAACCGAGAATATCTCGTGAAAGTGGATAAATCATTGTATAAGGCAATTTATGAAGGAAGATCATATCCTTCCGATTCCAATCCAATCTATGATAGTCAATTATGGAGAACAGAAGGCGAGTTGGGGGCTTGGAGAATTTTCACATCATATGGATGCACCTGGACAAGACATGTCGAGAAGGAGGAAGTTTCTTCGATTAGACGCAACCCCTATCTGTTCAATGAAATAAAATGAAATTACATGATGTGTATTTTACAAGATCATGGAATTTACTTCCCTTTACCAAGATTAGATTTATGCAGTCTTCCAGTCTCCCCACATGGCTATGTGTTTGCCCGTTCCATGGCTAGCACACGACTACCCATGAAAATCAAGTACACAGCATGTAATCCTAAAATTGCTAGAAACTCTTATTTTTCTCAAAAACAAACAGAAATGAACGACATACATAAAAAGGAAAACTTTGTTCATATAAAAACATCCATATGTAGTACAATCATAATACAACATCAAAGAGGAACTACATTTCATACCACCTAAATTATAAAAATAAATAGAAAAGGGAACAATTATTCTCTTATTTGGAGATTTAAAATAAATATATAATGGAATGAAAAATGATATATAGTTAATATAATTTAAAATCGATTGAAAACGTCAAAACCTAAGATACCTATAGGATTCACTAGTAACACATCAACATCACAATCAAAAACCATCAGAATCCCACAAAACATCTAATAATAGATGATTTAATTCTGTATGTGTGAAGTTGGAAGAGAAATAATACATTAGAAACAAATATAACCCCATTGGAAATATATAATAGAAATAAATGTCCATATAAGATGACAGACATGGAAAAAAAGGAGTTTTTCAAAATATGTTGCTATGATAGAACCAATCCATTGTGAACTCTATTTCTCTTGAACACTGATGGGTTCTAACAATATGATTTAGAATATAATTCAACCAGATGATATATAATAGTTCTTGGACTTTAGATAGAGATATCATAACCTGAAATCATGGGAAGATATAATATGGTATGATGGAAAAAAGAAATGAAACCGATGTTAACTTAAGGACAAAAAAATATGCAGATTAAATTATTCAAAGAATTAAAATGATAAATCATTGAATAATAACATTAAGGGATACCAGTTGGGATATTTAACGAATCCCTATAAAGGGGAGGGGAGATATTAAGAACTGCAATGGCAATTAGGGAGTGAGGTTTTATCCCCTATTATTGGTACCTATATTTCCGTTCAGTTTTTATTCATGAATCTAATTTTATGAGATATGACATGTCTAATATAAATGCGTTCAATTATTATATCTTCTCTATTTATATTAACTCTTATTAATACAACATAATACTAGATAATAAATAATCCAATTTTTTATATCATACATATAGAAGTCATTTTCTTCCCTACAACTTTATAGGTATTGTTAAACATTATTCTGGTTAATACCCTTCGTATGTTTCGTATTTTTATTGTTTTATGGTTAAGAGTCTCATGGATATTATTTAATATAAATTATAGTATGACTATTTAATAAAATAAATGTTTTATTATATTATAAAATAACACATTTTTTTACATGGATGTGTAGTAAAAATAGAACCCAATAATATGTTTTATTTTTTACCATACATGTTATATAAGGTTTAGTTTTATAATTTCTTTTCTTATAGGAAATTTAAAATTTTATATATGATAATGATATTACTATTTCAAAATTATCTAAATGATATAACATGTTATTTAGAGTATTTATTGTGTAAATAATGTTTTAATAAACTATATATAGGTATCTGGGATCGATGGATGTTTAATGGGAACATGTTAAATATATATTAAAAAAAATATATTATTTTTATATTTTATAACTCATGATTCAATTATAGTCCATAACAATATATTTTCCACTATTAGATAAGTCATATGCTGAATGATTATGCATTTATCTCTTTTTATGGACTAATAAAATATATCTATTATTTAAAATACAATTATATGACAAAACAAGGAACATGCATCTCCACTGTTAATTAAATTTTATATTATATCTAATACTATGGTAATAAGTTGTTATAAATTTACAAGCAATTATTTAAAAGATTGAAAATATTATAAAAATTATTTGTGAACATTATATTTTTATAACATAAAAATAGTTTATTGGCTAATATATAAGATTAAAATGGTGACCACCTACTGGGAACTATATAATAAGACCATATATGATTCATATTAGGATTTTCATATATATATTCAAATATATGATCTCAGTGTGGGAGACAGTCCACAAAATAAGGGTTTTTTGTAATTGATGATCAAATTTGGAGAATTCATTGTTATTTTATAGTCTATTTCATGAATGAGGATTTCATGTAATGTTAATGGGTTATGATTATCATAAAATCATTTATAAAATTGTACCTTTATTAAAAATTGTTTATCATTGATTCACATGAGTCATGTATATGTTAATTATTCGTAGATGCGTATGGTTAATCATTTGTATCTGTGTTTTTATTAAGTTTATCATTGATAAGCATATAAATTTGTTTTCTATTTATATAATATCAAATAAACAAAATTATTCCCTCTAATATAGTTTATATACCAAAAGGATAGGTTTTAATTTATAAATTTCTTTATGTTGGATGATGTTATGATGGTTTTTATAAAAATTACTTTATTAAAATAATTATATACCATAATTTATTCAATAAAATATTTATCTTCCATTTTGTTTCCTAATATATCATCCCTTATCTATAATTATAAATAAACCATATATAAATTATAAATAACATGTTAGGTTTTTTATTCATCATGGAATTACCAATATGTAATCTAGCTTCAATTTTTATAGTTCGTGTGAAATTTTAAAAATTTCTGTTTTCAAAAAAATCATACATTTAAATTATATTAGAGTATATTTTGAGTACCATGTGGAATTATATTGAGAATGAATTTTTTTTAAAAAAACATGAAATATTTATGTTTATTTATTTATATAATATATATAAACTTTGTTTAATTATAATGTTTTATAATTTTTTTATATAAAAATTGATCATAATTATTTATCTCATTTCAAAATTTATGAATTTAATTTCCATATAGTATATTGAAAACATTATTAAATTAATAAAAAATAATTTAAATTAATAATGGATATATATTTTACTTTAATTTAATATATTGATTCATATATATTTTATACCATGTATAAAAGGAGTTATATATTTTTTACCCTAAAAGATTTATTTTCATGTATCCCTAATTATCATTTTGAAAAGATATGAACCTAAATTTTACTAATAATAATAATTTATTTGTATTATGTATTAGTATTGTATTGGAATTAGGACCACTCTAAAGTATTCATTTAATGATTATGGTACATTATTTTATTTTAATTCCTAACCATTGTGGTTATGTTATAACTATGAAATATTGGATTGGATACCTATTGTAACACCCGAGACTTTTATGTTATATGAATCATAAAAGGAATCTTTTTCTACACAACACTTGCTTGGCTTGCTTTACATGCAATCACGACCTTCCTCGATAGCGTGCGTCGTACGCAATACCGAGTTTCACTAAACAACAATATGCTATTAAAACTAGCCGTTATGAATTGTAATAACTACTTTTTGAAATTTTATAAATTTTATTTTTCAAAATGGACTTCATTTTTGGACTCAGAATATCGAAATTAGCCTAGGGTGAAATTTTGGTATTTTTCTGAAAACTTTCAATTTTTAATGAATAGTGGAACCACTAAGTGGTAGGTTAAAAAAACTGAATTTTCATTAAAACTTAATTTTACCACTTATGTGAATAGAATTTCGAAAATCCGAGAGACACGGTTAATATCAAGGACTAAAATGTGGTTCAATGAGATGAAAATAATTTTTTGGTGAATAGTAACTTTTTACTTTTTTTACCGCGGTTAATAGTAAATAGGGTAACTAAGGGTAAATATGATATCAATATTACCCTAACACATGTCCTAATTCTATTGGACAATTGTAATTCGACCAAAAACAAACTTAGGAATAAAATATGACCATTTAGGCCCACTTGGATTAGATTAGGACATTTATTATTAATTTATTTAAAGAAGGGTTAAAATAGTTAAAATCAATGTTTAATAAGTAAATCATTATTAATATGGTGTTATACATAAGATAAATTCAATTGTAAATATTCATTAGAAAGCTAAAAATATTTCCTACATGATGATATTTTATTTGTAATTTTTAGACATCAAATAATTGAATTTATTTATGACACAAAGATGATGCGGTAATTATCTTATTAATGAAATATTGACATAATTGATGTTATAAACACCAAAATAAATGTAATTTGAGACTTTTTATGAATTCCACTAATTTTCTCGGTTACTATGATATATTATTGTTGATTTAATCAACTTGTCTCGAACATATAATTCTGTTATGACTTTTACAAAAATCATATATCAAATAGTGTCAAAATTGACACAAAATAGTTTTTAAATCAAATATTATATTATTAATTGTTATTTTATTCCTAAAAATCTAAGGTTCTGCCAAATGACTTAGATAAGGATATATATATTAATAATAAACAATTTGGGGTTCTTTTGGCATGTTATAGTAAGTGTATTAACAATATAGTAAAAGAAAACAAAAAGACATGGTAAAAGTTAAATTATTTAACTTAGAGTTAAATCTAATTGATAAGGTTAAAATAATACCCTAAACATGTCTAAATCTTATTGGTTGACATGATTTCGACCCTTCCCCACTTTAGCTTTGAAATAAGACCCTTTGGAACCATTATAAACCGATTTTGACTTTAATATAAAATAATATTTTGAGATATTCCTAAGGTGCCCCTCTCCTCCCTTATAAAAGGGAACCTCCTCCCCCTCCTCCTCACACCAATTTTGAGCACTCAAGCTAGGCCAACCCCGGCCATTTTCCTCTCTCCACTTCCCTAGAATAATCCTAGAGGTCCTGGTCTTCTCCAAAGACCAATCTTAGTTCCTTAAGTGGAGGATTCAAAGAGGCGTTCCAAAGAAGAGGTAATATCCATTACCGATCTTTTCAATTTCTTTCTTCTTCAACTTCTTCTTATTTAGTAGTTTCATGATAAAGTAATAACATCAGTATTACTTACATACTGATATGTTATTATAAATATGAAACAACCCTAATTCACCTTCTATTCATCCCATGGAAAAATGAAATCACCGCGCGTGCGTACGTACCGAATACCGTCTCCACGCCGTGGTGTAATCTATTTTCCACCATCACCTTACAAGGATGGGTATAATGGTGTAATGTGTAACTATATATGATTATTATGAAGTAATATTGATACTGAAATAATATATATATACTCCAATACAATTCCACGATCATAGGAATGATATCATCACTTGTGCGTACGTACGGAATACCGTCTCCACGATGTGATGCGACTCGTTCTACATGATCTTCATTTCATAATGATTATATAAATTAATTGAATGAATGAATATGGTATATAATACACTAATACCATTTTGTAAATGATTTATCTATAACCTAAAGATAAGAATAAGAATTTATTCGACAAAACACGCATAAGAACAAAAAGTTATAAAGACCCGAGTAACAAGTAACAATGAAATATTACTAACAGGAAGCTAATAATATGACAATATATGATATCATATCAATATGTATGATTCTGGAATAAGTCAATAACATTATTTAAACCATTATACAGGAGCTTCGGACATGAACAAAGCAAATCGGACCTAAGGTAAGGGAAATATCACAATCTCATTTTTATCCGAGATTGTTTATTCGTAAGTATTTACTGGGGTGTATTTTATCATCCACATCCATGTTTCATCAATATGTAATATTATTTCCATCCACCTAAAATTGTTTAAATCCAATTTTACCCTTCGGTGAGTTTTTAGTAAAGAATAAGAAAGGAATCTTTTGTCGTTTTTTTCGTACGAGGTACTTTTTGACTTTTCCGACAAAAGTACGAAGAATGTTTTTTTTAACTTATACGACATGAATGGATTCTTAGAACATTATTTCCAAGAAGATTCCTTTAAAAGTTTTCAAGTTTATTTTTAATCAACTTCTTTTATTTTAAAGTCGTATGAAATGTTATGAATGGAAAAATGTTTTTGAAGTAGAAAGGATATTTTCCTCAAGAATGGAGTTCAAGTATTTTATCAAAATTATTTTCCATCTAAGATAATAAAAGGGTTCTATTTTTATCCCTATTATTACATGGATTTTATTATGTTGTGATGGAAATATTTTTATGAATTCCTTTATCGTATTTGAATTGTTTTATGATGTCATGTTGTTTAAGAATCCCATTTTTATTACATGGGTTACGCTATGAGGTATGGTTTATGATTATGTGGAACACATAAGAAAGGATTCATTATAAGATGGGTGGGACCTATATCTCCCTCCAATGCATTGGGTAAAGATTTTATATCTCATGAGATAGACATGGCTGGAACGGAAGGTTATTTCGGTTCAGTGATACAGGACTGAAACGAGGAGTGAACTCGGTTCAGAAAGGGACTTTGTCCACTAAGATAGTCTTGGCAATGAGTCATGACTAACAAGAAATTATTTTCCATGATTATGTGTGCATGCCACAAAGTTTCAAGTCTTATGTTATGATTATGGGGATCTCATTTTCACTTCTATGATTTATTCCATGATAAGATATTATGATCTCTTTTGCAGGTTTTGATTTTCAAAAAGATATGATATGATTTTTATTTCCATTATTTGCCCTTGCTGAGCATTTGAGCTCACCCTTTTATGTTTTCTTTTCCCCAGGTCAGGAAGATGGATATTAAGTAGAATATACTAAAAGGGACCCTAGATATGATGAAATAAATGGGAGACACTGTAGAAGATTTATGAACCAGTTGTTTATGTTTCCCAGTTTATAAAGACACTATACCTACACGGTACTTTGTGGTTTTGTCATATGTTGTAATAAGTGTGCTTCAATTTTGAAGTATTAACAATGTATGTAATGTATGGGTCGTTATAGTTGGTATCAGAGGAAAGGTATAGTCAACCTTTGGAAACTAGGATGTGAAAGACTTAGTAAGAACCCTAAGGATAAGTCTAAGCATAGAACACAATCTTAGTGTTTTAGAAATGGCCTTGAATAACCTAGGATAAGACCTTAAGAATGAAAATTTTATTCTTTAATTATGTGGTTTCCTATTATAATTAGTGTTGCTCACACTATTCTTCTCGGTTTTAGTCAATGGCTGGAACCCGAAGGAACCGTGTTAATGCGTAATGCGATGGGCAATGCAATGATTGTCCCCCTGAGCAACCAAACGATATGGGAGCTGGAATACAAAATCTTGTAGCCATGCTCACACAAATTTCTCAAGCTATGAATCATGGAGGACTTCCAAACGAGCAAAGGAAGGAGCAACATTCTGTTGAATCCTTCATGAGGCAGTGTCCACCTTCTTTCAGTGGGTCTACTGATCCATTAGTTGCTGAACAATGGATTAGTACTACTGAAAAGATATTTTCAGTTCTTCAATGTTCTGAACATGATAAAGTCATCCTAGAAGTGTATCGTTTGGAAGGAGATGCTGATCAATGGTGGAATCTTGTTAAGAATACGAGGAAAAGGGATGAAATTGAGTCTATGGAATGGGACGAGTTCAAGAACTTATTTTTCAATAAGTACTTCCCTCGTATTCTCCGAACAAAGATGGAGAAAGAGTTTCTTGAACTGAAGCAAAGGGATGATGAATCTGTTGGTACCTATGAAGCAAATTTTACAAGACTTGCAAGGTACGCTTCTGGTATTATTATCCAACCTGAGAGTAAGATCGATCGATTCTTTAGTGGCTTAAAACCAAGTCTTCGAAGGGCGTTAGCCATAAGGGACTTCAATAGCTATGAGGAAATCGTTCGATGTGCTCTCAAAGTCGAGATGGAGATTGGAGTAACCCATCAGTCACATGGGTTTGATAACAAGAGGAAGATGGAATTCAAAGAAAAATCTAAAGAGCACACGGAAAAGAAGATGAGCTTTTCCTTATGCTCAAAGTGTGGAAAGAAACATGGAGGTAGTTATCTTAAAGGAACAAGTAAATGTTTTAAATGTGTAAAAGAAGGTCATCGGGCATTTGAATGCCGTGATAATGGGAAGAAGATGTCTAATGACGCAAACAAAGGAAGGGATACACAGAATGAACCTACTACACTTCAATGTTTCAAGTGCAAGGAGATGGGGCATTATGCCAATCAATGCCCAAATCCAAAGGTTGATGATGATGGTCGACGTCAACAAACTCTTAAGGCTAAAGACAAAGGAAAGTCACATGAAATTTCTATCAGCGATGTGGAGTACGATAACAAAGTGGTGAAAGGTACACTTACCATCCACTCTAAAGTAGAAAATGTTTTATTTGATTCTGGATCCACCCACTCTTTTATTTCTGAAGACTTTTCTAAGGGTATCACCGTATTACCTCAACAATTAGATGTTGAGTTAGCTGTGACAACACCTAATGGCACATCAATCGCATCAAAAGTTTATAATTCTTCTCCGATCGAAGTTTGTGGGAAAGTGCTTCCTGCAAATCTTGTGATCCTTCCTTTAGTGGAATTTGATGTGATTCTTGGCATGGATTGGCTTTCTCTACATGGATCTCATATCAATTGCCAAATAAGGGAAGTCACATTTCATATTCCAGATCAATCTACGATCGTCTATCGATGCAAGGATGAATATAACCTTCCAGTGGAAATTTCTTCCATCTTATGGGAATTGATTCCACTAAATGAAGGTTATTTATCTCAAATGGTTGGTGAGAAACTCACGAATAAGAATATGCCCATTGTACGGGAGTTTGATGATGTCTTTCCGGAGGAATTGTCGGGTCTTCCTCCAAATCGTGAAGTTGAGTTTTCAATAGAACTCGTACCGGGTGCTTTGCCTATTTCAAAGACACCTTATAGAATGGTCCCAATTGAGTTGCAGGAATTAAAGAAGCAACTCCAATAGAATCTTGATAAGGGATTCATATGCCCTAGTGCATCACCGTGGAGAGCACCTGTTCTATTTGTTAAGAAGAAAGATGGATCAATGAGACTTTGCATTGATTATCGAGAACTTAACAAGATCAATATCAAGAACAAATATCCTCTCCCACGCATTGATGACTTATTTGACCAACTACGCGGAGCTCAATACTTTTCCAAGATTGATCTTCGTTCAGGGTATCATCAATTAAGGGTCAAAAGGGAGGATATACCAAAGACGGCTTTCCGTACAATGTATGGACACTATGAATTTATAGTGATGCCATTTGGTCTTACTAATGCCCCTGCTATCTTCATGGATTTAATGAATAGAGTCTTTAGAGACTATCTTGATCAATTTGTGGTAGTCTTTATAGACGATATTCTTGTCTATTCAAAGAGAAAGGAAGAGCATGAAGATCACTTGAGAATTATATTGAAGACCCTGAGAAAGGAGAAGCTTTATGCCAAATTTACCAAGTGTGAATTTTGGCATCAAAAAGTTGCATTTTTGGGTCATATAATCTCAAAAGAGGGGATATCTGTGGATCCATCAAAAACAGAGGTTATCGAAATATGGTCGAGACCAACCACAGTAACTGAGATCCGAAGTTTTCTTGGTTTGGCTGGATATTATCGACGTTTTGTAAAAGATTTTTCACGATTATCTAATCAACTCACCAAGTTGACTCGGAAAGGAGTTAAGTTTGTCTGGACAGAGGAATGTGAAGAGAATTTCAAGGAGTTGAAAAGAAGGTTATCCAGTGCACCTGTGCTCACACTTCCTTGTAGTGGAGAAAGGTTTGTGATCTACAGTGATGCATCCAAGAAGGGATTGGGGAGTGTTCTTATGCAAAATGATATGGTGATAGCTTATGCCTCACGACAGTTGAAAATCCATGAGAAAAATTACCCAACACATGATTTGGAGTTGGTTGTGGTAATCTTTGCATTAATGATTTGGAGGCATTACCTTTATGGTGAAAGGTGTGATATTTATACTGATCATAAAAGTTTAAAGTATATTTTCACACAAAAGGATTTGAATATGCGTCAAAGAAGATGGTTGGAGCTGATTAAGGATTATGACTGCTCAATCCATTACCACCCTGGGAAAGCAAACAAGGTGGCAGATGCATTAAGTCGACAAGACCATGCTAGTTTATCCATGATGAGGATCACAAAAGATCCAATATTTATGTATTTACAAAGGATGGATCTTGGAATTATAATGGAAGGGGAAAATCTTATCTTTCTCAAATGAATGTTCAACCATCTATACATGTGAAGATTAAAGAGGGACAGAAAGAAGATGTCGAGTTACAAAAGAAGGTGAGAAATGTTCCTGAATTTAACCTTGATTGTGATGGGATAATAAAGTTCAGGAATCGGGTTTGCGTTCCACCCATCCCCGAATTAAAGAATGAGCTGCTGGATGAGGCTCATAGTTCATCATTCCCTATTCATCCTGGAAGCACGAAGATGTATAGGGACCTAAAAGAGTACTTCTGGTGGGATGGCATGAAAAGAGATGTTGCTGAATATGTCTCTCGATGCTTGGTTTGTCAACAAGTTAAAGCTGAGAGACAGAAGTCTAAGGGGATGTTACAACCATTACCCATACCCGAATGGAAATGGGAAAACATCACTATGGACTTTGTCACATGACTTCCTAAAACATCCAAAGGCAATAATGCTATATGGGTCATAGTTGATCGTCTTACAAAGTCAGCACACTTCATTCCAATTAGGAAGGATTTCTCTCTAGATCAGCTTGCCAGGATATATGTAAAGGAAGTGGTAAGATTGCATGGAGTACCACTTTCTATTATATCTGATCGGGATCCGAGATCTACCTCGAAGTTCTGGCGAAGTCTTCAGCATACTCTGGATACAGAGTTGAGTTTCAGCACTGCTTATCATCCCCAGATAGATGGTCAGTCTGAGATAACAATTAAAACCCTAGAAGATATATTGAGAGCTTGCTGTATGGATTTCAAAGGAGGTTGGGATCAACACCTACCTTTGGTGGAATTTTCATATAATAATAGCTTTCACTCTAGTATTCAGATGGCTCCTTATGAAGCTCTCTATGGAAAGAAATGCAGGACTCCAACTTGCTGGGATGAAGTTGGGGAAAGAAAGCTATTAGGACCTGATCTCGTTGATAAAATGGCAGAAAAGGTCAGATCTATTCAACAACGCATAAGAGCAGCTCAGAGTCGACAGAAAAGTTATGCCGACAACCGAAGAAAAGACCTAGTGTTTGAAGTGGGCGATAAAGTGTTCTTACGAATATCTCCCTGGAAGAGGGTTATGAGATTTGGAAAGAAGGGGAAGTTGAGCCCTAGATATATCGGTCCTTTCGAAATACTGGATCGTGTTGGGAAGGTAGCTTACCGATTGGCGCTTCCACCGAATCTCTCTCTAGTTCACGATGTGTTCCATGTATCTCTCCTGAGAAAGTACATACCAGATCCTTCACATGTACTCAGCTCAGAAGTTGTACCGCTGGAGCAAGATCTCTCTTATGAAGAACAACCGATAGAGATTTTGGATCATAGCGAAAAAGTCCTACGAAACAAGACCACTCGCTTGGTTAAAGTTTTATGGAGGAACCACCAACTTGAAGAAGCTACATGGGAGCTTGAGGATATGATGAGGGAGAAGTATCCTCATCTGTTTGTTACAAAGTGACGAATTTCAAGGGTGGAATTCTTTTTAAGGGGGGTAGAATGTAACACCCAAGACATTTATGTTATATGAATCATCAAAGGAATCTTTTTCTACACAACACTTTCCTGGCATGCTTTACACGCAATCGCGACCTTCCTCGATAGCTTGCGTCGTACGCAATACCGAGTTTCACTAAACAACAATATGCTATTAAAACTAGCCGTTATGAATAGTAATAACCACTTTTTGAAATTTTATAAATTTTATTTTTCAAAATGGACTTCATTTTTGGACTCAGAATATCGAAATTAGCCTAGGGTGAAATTTAGGTATTTTTCTGAAAACTTTCAATTTTTGACGAATAGTGAAACCACTAAGTGGTAGGTTAAAAAAACTGAATTTTGCATAAAACTTAATTTTACCGCTTATGTGAATAGAATTTCGAAAATCCGAGATACACGGTTAATATCAAAGACTAAAATGTGGTTCAATGAGATTAAAATAATTTTTTGGTGAATAGTAACTTGTTACTTTTTTTACCGCGGTTAATAGTAAATACGGTAACTAAGGGTAAATATGATATCAATATTACCCTAACACATGTCCTAATTCTATTGGACAAGTGTAATTCGACCAAAAACAAACTTAGGAATAAAATATGACCATTTAGGCCCACTTGGATTAGATTAGGACATTTATTATTAATTTATTTAAAGAAGGGTTAAAATAGTTAAAATCAATGTTTAATAAGTAAATCGTTTTTAATATGGGGTTATACATAAGATAAATTCAATTGTAAATATTAATTAGAAATCTAAAAAGATTTCCTACATGATGATATTTTATTTGTAATTTTTAGACATCAAATAATTTAATTTATTTATGACACAAAGATGATGCAGTAATTATCTAATTAATAAAATATTGACATAATTGATGTTATAAACACCACAATAAATGTAATTTGAGACTTTTTATGAATTATACTAATTTTCTAGGTTACTATGATATATTAGTGTTGATTTAATCAACTTGGTTCGAACATATAATTCTGTTATGACTTTCACAAAAATCATATATCAAATAGTGTCAAAATTGACACAAAATAGTTTTTAAATCAAATATTGTATTATTAATTGTTATTTTATTCCTAAAAATCTAAGTATCGGCCAAATGACTTAGATAAGGATATATATATTAATAATAAACAATTTGGGGTTCTTTTGGCATGTTATAGTAAGTGTATTAACCATATAGTGAAAGAAAACAAAAAGACATGGTAAAAGTTAAATTATTTAACTTAGAGTTAAATCTAATTGATAAGGTTAAAATAATACCCTAAACTTGTCAAAATCTTATTGGTTGATAGGATTTCGACCCTTCCCCACTTTAGCTTCGAAATAAGACCCTTTGGAACCATTATAAACCGATTTTGACTTTAATATAAAATAATATTTTGAGATATTCCTAAGGTGCCCCTCTCCTCCCTTATAAAAGGGCACCTCCTCCCCCTCCTCCTCACACCAATTTTGAGAACTCAAGCTCGGACAACCCCTGCCATTTTCTCCTCTCCACTTCCCTAGAATAATCCTAGAGGTCCTGGTCTTCTCCAAAGACAAATTTTAGTTCCTTAAGTGGAGGATTCAAAGAGGCGTTCCAAAGAAGAGGTAAAATCCATTACCGATCTTTTCAATTTCTTTCTTCTTCAACTTCTTCTTCTTTAGTTGTTTCATGATAAAGTAATAACATAAGTATTACTTACATACTGATATGTTATTATAAATATGAAACAACCCTAATTCACCTTCTATCCATCCCATGGAAAAATGAAATCACCGCGCGTGCGTACGTACGGAATACCGTCTCCACGCCGTGGTGTAATCTATTTTCCAGCATCACCTTACAAGGATGGGTATAATGGTGTAATGAGTAACTATATATGATTATTATGAAGTAATATTGATACTGAAATAATATATATATACTCCAATAAAATTCCACGATCATAGGAACGATATCATCACTTGTGTGTACGTACGGAATACCGTCTCCACGATGTGATGCGACTCGTTCTACATGATCTTCATTTAATAATGATTATATAAATGAATTGAATGAATGAATATGGTATATAATACACTAATACCATTCTGTAAATGAATTATCTATAACCTAAAGATAAGAATAAGAATTTATTCGACAAAACACGCATAAGAACAAAAAGTTATAAAGACCCGAGTAACAAGTAACAATGAAATATTACTAACAAGAAGCTAATAATATGACCATATATGATATCATATCAATATGTATGATTATGGAATAGGTCAATAACATTATTTAAACCATTATACAGGAGCATAGGACACGAACAAAGCAAATCGGACCTAATGTAAGGGAAATATCACAATCTCATTTTTATCCGAGATTGTTTATTCGTAAGTATTTACTGGGGTGTATTTTATCATCTACATCCATGTTTCATCAATATGTAATATTATTTCCATCCACCTAAAATTGTTTAAATCCCATTTTACCCTTCGGTGAGTTTTTAGTAAAGAATTAGAAAGGAATCTTTTGTCGTTTTTTTCGTACGAGGTACTTTTTTGACTTTTCTGACAAAAGTACGAAAAATGTTTTTTTTAACTTATACGACATGAATGGATTCTTAGAACATTATTTCCAAGAAGCTTCCTTTAAAAGTTTTCAAGTTTATTTTTAATCAACTTCTTTTATTTTAAAGTCGAATGACATGTTATGAAAGGAAAAATGTTTTTGAAGTAGAAAGGATATTTTCCTCAAGAATGGAGTTCAAGAATTTTATCAAAATTATTTTCCATCTAAGATAATAAAAGGGTTCTGTTTTTATCCCTATTATTACATGGATTTTATTATGTTGTGATGGAAATATTTTTATGAATTCCTTTATCGTATATGAATTGTTTTATGATGTCATGTTGTTTAAGAATCCCATTTTTATTACATGGGTTACGCTATGATGTATGGTTTATGATTATGTGGCACACATAAGAAAGGATTCATTATAAGATGGGTGGGACCTATATCTCCCTCGAATGCATTGGGTAATGATTTTATATCTCATGAGATAGACATGGCTGGAATGGAAGGTTATTTCGGTTCAGTGATACAGGACTGAAACGAGGAGTGAACTCGGTTCAGAAAGGGACTTTGTCCACTAAGATAGTCTTGGAAATGAGTCATGACTAATAAGAAATGATTTTACATGATTATGTGTGCATGCCACAAAGTTTCAAGTCTTATGTTATGATTATGGGGATCTCATTTTCACTTCTATGATTTATTCCATGATAAGATATTATGATCTTTTTTGCAGGTTTTGATTTTCAAAAAGATATGATATGATTTTTATTTCCTTTATTTTCCCTTGCTGAGCATTTGAGCTCACCCTTTTATGTTTTCTTTTCCCCAGGTCAGGAAGATGGATATTAAGTAGAATATGCTAAAAGGGACCCTAGATATGATGAAATAAATGGGAGACACTGTAGAAGATTTATGAACCAGTTGTTTATGTTTCCCAGTTTCTAAAGACACTATACCTATACGGTCCTTTGTGGTTTTGTCATATGTTGTAATAAGTGTCATTCAATTTTGAAGTATTAACAATGTATGTAAAGTATGAGTCGTTATACCTATGTAATCACTCTTACTATTATATGAATTTTATTTTAGTATTCTTCAATAACATTATATGTATGAGTTTATTATATGAATATTATGTGATTTATTTTGATAGGTCTGAATATAATTGGATTTAAATAATGGGGATGTAACAATAATAAAATTTTATATAAAAGGTTATTAAATAATATTCTTTAAAATACTAATTGGATTGATCATTTAGGATATGAAAAATATGAATTCTGATTCATATGTACCTAATGGTATCACTTGAGTGAAGATATTATATTTTTAATAGCCTATTAAAATTATTAATTTTATATTCCTTCTAAATCAAAAATATCTTATCCCCTCAATCATCCAAATGGATTTTCCATGAAATATTGGTCCCCTATTGATTTATGTTGTGTAATTTAATAATGATATAAATTACCCTATCATATATGTTGTCATTCTTAGAAATTATTATAGATTATATATAACTAGGGGAAAAATATAATAGGATTGTATAGGAATAGAGATTATCAAATTTATATGATAAATGTATGCAAGGTGTCGTTCAATTGACCATTGATGATTAATTTGTTATAAAATTTAAATTATTATATACATTATATTGACGTGAATTATTTTAAGATATTAGATATGATAAAAAATGATTAAATAAGTATCATAACCCACTTATTGAAATGATGTGATAAAATATGTCAATATTTTATTCGAAACACTATTAATAATATGAAAAAATGTATATTTTAAAATCATTTAAATCAACTAATAAGTTATTATACTAATATCATAAATTATAATAATGATTTTGGGATTCATTTATAAAATTAATAAACTTAATTAAAAAACATATTTTAATATTATTACTACAGTATATTATTTTAAAATTCAATGAATACTATATTTGATAAATAAACATCTTATTAAGAATCCAAATAGTGATTCTTTTAAATAGATATATTTTAATACATAAAATTAATAAAATAATTAATAAATTTTTTTATCAAATGAATATATATATATATATATTAATAAGTCTAGAATTATAATAATACATTATAATTTGGAGGAATTATATATAATAAATGATTTTCAAATGATCCATCTATAAAAATTTTGATTGATAGTTTAAAGGTATCAATCACATTATCCAAATGAAAATTGATTGATCGAACTTTAGAAACCACTTATAAATTCCATATATTTGGGCAAATTAATTAAAAGACTGACAAGGTTCCATATTAAGTCTGGATCTATCTAGAAAATTTATTTTATAATTACTTTTGTAATGGAATCATAAATTTATGATGATTTAAAATAATAATTAGTATAAAAAATTAATTATTTTTTATTTTATTAATGATGGATAATATGAAAGTTTGTGTTTCTATCAATGTAATTTTTATTTCATTATAAAACGGTAAATTATTATTCATCATTAATAATATAATTGGTCAGTAATATTTCTTCCATTTTTTTAGAGTGTGATGACATTCTTGAAAGAAATTGTCTCCATTTATTGAATAAAAACACTGATATATAATCCAAAAATGATGTTTTTTACAAAAATAAATCGTCCAAATAGAAAAATAATCATCAAGAACACTAATGAAAAAGATCAACTTTGAGGTAGAAACCATTTTTTTGAATAACCATCTTCAAAGTAGTATGATTTTTGAAAAACATACATCATGATATAATTTATGGAAAAAAGTTATTTCATGAAATTAATCCATCTGGATGCTACATCCCATGCAATGTTGGTAGGGCTATTTATAGTCTCCATCACCAATAAAGTGGAATCTCATTCAATTTAACAATTGTTCCATCCTTTTTGTTTCCCACTTCAACGGTGCTAATAGTCTAAATAATTTCCCCACCAAGAGAAGGGTTAATGATATATGGACAAAAGAGAAATATTATACCATTTCCATTATGATTTCTAAATATGAAACCATACCCATATGGTTTAGGATATCCTATTAGGGAACTATATCTGTTATAATTTACCCAATCATGATGTGGAAAAATACGAAATACTTCAAATTTTCTATAGGGAGGTATATAATTACAAGAAATATAGAAGTGATTAATACTAACAAGATCATGTAATGAGTTATAAGAAAACCTATTTAAATTTAGTTTTTTATTTTCATAGAAGTAATGATTTGGGAAATTGATCATTTAAAATAGAATAATGTGCCTTCCTTGATTTTTGTTGTTGTAGTTTTTCCAAATAATATTTAATGTTAATAGGAAACATATAAAAAGAAGATTCCAATTATGTTGTGAACTAGGTAACAAAATATATGCATTTAGGATCTCATTGACACTTCTAGTCATGGAGAAAATGAATCAATAACAACACCCACTACTATCTACAGATCAAAAACTATTAGACAATTATGAAATAAATGATCAATTTTGTCCAGTTTTTTATTAAACATATGAAATTTTGAGAAAAGGGTTATACAAACAAGTTTCATAAAATCATAAACATGAACCATAAATGTCATTTCTATTAATGGAAGAGTCATTAAAGATTTTATAATAGTATTTTTTATTAATTGATCATTCCTAGGTACATGTATGCTCATATGTTATCTCATGATAAAAATATTTTGAAGATAGCCTTCCCTTAGTAGGAGAATCCCAATCAATAATATCATCACAATTGATGAAATTATTGTTCAAAAAAATGTGATTAATATTTAATGGAAGGATATATAAGGAATTATCCATTTGACCCATAATCATCTCATTTTAATCAAGTAATATATATTGGAAACCATGGAATTTAAACGGAGGTATATCATTATTTCGTTGTGACAAAAAATTAGATAATACATGATGGTGACAAGCCAATGAAATTTAAAAAAATTTAACTTGATGAATCATTAAAATTATGGAACAAAAATGATACAGTGTAATTATAATTTCCAGTATTGAGATTATCCAGAAAAATGGAAATTATTAACCAAATTGATTCCAATTTCTCACAAATGAATCTCCAAAATAAAATATTCTATTAATATTTATTTAATTTGATAATAATTTTAATTATAATCCCACCATAGTAAATGTGAAAAAACTGTTGCATCCATGGAAACATGTCAAGTATTCATGAGGAATGCTTCTATTCCACGAAATATTTATTATTGAATAACACATATTTATGATGAGGTAAACCAACTATTTGAAGATCGTGAATGAAAAGAAAATTTTTTCACAATTTTATATTTAATTTTTTTGAAAAAAGAAAATAAAAAAATAATAAATAATTCAACTTCTCTATATAAGATATATGAAACTCTAAGGATAATATAAAAATATTATTATAGTATTTTATATAAATTATATTATTTTGAGGTAAAATTTAATAAACTCGGCATTAGAAATTTTTTATGTATACACATACACCAATATGAAAAATTTACTTTTTTATATTAAATATATTTATATACTAGTCATTACATTTTAAAAATAATCACACAATCCATTGAATGTAATGTATTGTGTCTTTATGGACTGAGTACATAAGAAATGTTCTCTACAAAATTTCTGTATATTTCTTTATAAGTAGACCATACAGGACTCCATCATATATTTTTGATGAATTATACTCATCTTCATATAGGAAATCAATTCATTAATATAAATAGGGTGAGATAAAACCCATAGTCTGTGATAATTAAAAAAAACTACATAACAGTAAGATCATTAAGATGTTATAATACATGAATACAAAGAATGATCTAATTAAAATAGAATGTGAATTAATTTTTGTTATTTATAAAAATATTTTTTTAATACATAACATAAAATAAGAAAACAAATAATGATATATAATTCATAATCCATTAAAAATAAGCATGAATGTGGTACAATAATAAACTGAGAATATGTTTTTTTGGGAACCGAGATACTCTCTATCATGTTCACACATAATATTTTGAGTAGTTTTAATTGCTATATGACACACCCATTATGGAACAAGCTACTCACACTACTATTAAAATTTCATTTTTATCTCATGAGATATAATCCCTGAACCAATTTATTGATTGTAGGTATAGGTTTCATATGTATGATAATCTATAAAAAATTGTAAAACATGAAAATAATCATCACATCCAAAAATAACCAATATAAGATAATTGGGATTCATTAAATTTAATAAGGATCATATAAATAACCCTTTGAAATAAAAAAATCATATACTTTTACAAATAAAATTTAAAAAATGATTCATTTAATGACAAATAAATTTTCATGAGAAAACGAGGGTAAATAAATTTGAATCTAGTGAAATGGAGTAAATTTATTTGAAAATAAACATAAAATATAATAATAAATTTTATTACATAAATATAATTAATGATAATATGAGGTTTTAGAAAATTTAAATAATATTAATTGTTGCATATAATCTAGTGAAACACCCTTAAACCATTTAAAAGAAATATATAATCATCATAAATGATATTTTTGGTAATAATTTAATAGTTTTATACAAATTTATATTATGAAATTCAATGGAAAATATGGTTCATAAATATTATAGAAAGGTAAATTTTCTAAGCTATCTGGATAATGAGGGAGGAAGGTAATATTTGAATAATTTTTTTATCAAGCACAACGTATGTGTACATATAATGAGTTAGATGAAAGTAAATCTTTTTGGGAGTTACAAAATATTCTTGAAAATAAGAAACATCTATAAAATTTATGATATAATTAATTAAAATATAAATATGTTCATAAATAAATGTTAAAAAAAGTATTTACAAAAATATTAATTGAAAATTAGTTTCTATAAAATTTGAAAAGCCAATGGAAATAAATGTCATAATATAAAAAACTAGAAAGAAATACTTCTATTAAAAAATATCCATACTAGAAATAATTAAATTAATTTTGTGTTAATTTGTTATAATGGATATGAAGGTAGTAAAAAAATTCATTTTTCAATTTTTTAAACAATTATATGTCTTAGATAGTAAGAGTTTACGAAGACTGCAAGAGAAGGTGTGTTAATTAGCTTTTAAAAATTAAACTAAACCAAAAACAAAACCTCTTATGTATAATTAATTTGACTAAAATTTCCTCTAATAATTAGAGTACTCTAACCAGAACCATAAAGGATATAATATATTGGGTTTTTTCATCAGTATCAAATGTTTTCTTATTATGCTCTAATTATATAGAAAAGAATAAAAATACATTGTAATGTATTTTCATAATTAAAATTTTAAATGTAAAAAAATTAAAAAATAATATTAATAGTAAAATTGGCTTCAAATCATAATAAAAAATTTACTCTTTATCCATAATAGTTATCGTAATCATAAATCTAGATTAAATATATAAAGAATTTTAGAACCTACTATAATTTTTATCCACTCCATACTATTAAATCTTTCATTCATATTGATTTTTAAAATATGAATTCCAATACCTTGGAAGCCAAGGATCTGAGGATCGTTATAAGATATTTCATTATTAAACATGGAACCCCTTGATAAGATGTTAATATTCCCTATCTTTCTAGACTTGGTATCCCTCAATCCTAGGTATCAAATTTACCATATTCAAATCCCATAAATATCAAATCCAATTACATAACTGTACAATGTGAATACAATATAAAATTGTTATAAGGGATATCAAACCCTCATAAGGATTCAATATTAAAATTTCTCTATTATTATTAAAAACATATAGAATGTCATGCTCATGTAGAGTAATATTAAATTACATGAGTTTTGAATTACATAATCTCTCAGCTCTTTAAATAACATAGTATTTATAAGATATAATCCAATTATTATATCCTTATGTTTGTTGCAATGAAAAAGGATAGCTTGCACATTGACTTTTGATAATTATATGGATCATGAACCTATCATATAAGAATGGGTTGTACAACAATTTCAATTATTATTTTTTATAATCATTTCAATGATATTGATTATTTCAACTGATAGATATGATTATAATCACTCGGATTATAATCATTAGACCAACTAATTGACTTCACTATTATTTTTTTAATCCAATAAATTGAACAGATTTTAATAAAATGTAATAGTACCAATTTCAATATGATGATCATTAATTTTTTCAAAATAATATAGAGGAAATTAGTCTGGCCACTAATCAATACAATATTTATTCCAATGTATAAAATTCACTTTTAGAATGATGTATCATATTTATTAAGAAATTTTTTGTATTCATTTTTCATTATATTAATTTCAATTTTGAGTATAAAATAAATTTTCAACATAGAATTATATAAAAAATGGGAAATATTATGTTAGTAAACATAATATTAAGAAAATGTGTTTTCATTATATAACTAATGAATGGCAGAGTATAATGTATCTAATTAGACCATATAATATGCCCCATTTTCAAATCATAAAAATATATCCATTATAAATGAAAACTAATTACATTAATATACATAGAAACCTTTTTAATTTTATGTACACCAGTGAGAATCATTATAAAAATAAATTCATTATAATATATTAACTCCCCATTAGTTTATGGCTTAATTATTATCTCATTGAATGTATTAACAATTTTGATTCTCCATTATTTGATAGCAATATCCCCTTAAAATAATATTTTTTAAACTCTCCCAAAATGACTCTCAAATACTTCCACTCTTTTATAACTCTCAACCCCATAATCATATTTTCTTAAAAATTAACCACCTCCTTGATTCCTAAATATAATAGGGAATTGTTTTACATACATAAAATTATAGACAATTATAACATAAGTACAAATATATATGTGAATTTACTGATAATAAATGATATTAAATAAAGAACATACATCCCAAATATATTAGAAAACATTTATACATAAATTATATTGATAAAAATAAATTCACATTTATCATTCATTAAAAAAAATTAAAAATAATTAAGAGTTAAAATGAAAATGTTCATTCATTAGTTAATAAATTGATTATGATCAACTTCATCCCCTTAAAATAATCATGATATTTTTGTGCTTTAATGAATGATGATTCAAGATTTAGAATTTTTTTCAACCCTTAATTTTTTTTTTCAAAACATTTGTATTCATCCACTCAGCCTCCTCAGAAATTGCCTTATTATATTCCTTTAAAAGGAACATCTTATCATTATAGGATAAGAGTACACTATTTTTAACATCCAAATTATTTACATTTCCTTTTAAAAATCCAACGTCTTTATTCCTTTTTCATTAATATTTTTTTATTATTCTAAAAATAACACTCTATATGAAACATCATTCGATAATTTATGAAAAGATTTTACCAAATCCAATGAAATTATATATATAAGGAAGATATGATCATCCCGAACATTTAAATAATTTTCAACTATTCTAGACCGTATTACCATCAAATGGATTTTTTTCTTATAATTCTTTATTTTATATTTTATGGATATAACTTCTTCTTTATTCTTAATTTCCATCTTAGTGAAAATTTTTAATGATTATTTTCTCATTAATGGAAGATGGGGTTATTTCATCTCCACTAAATAATTTGAAGGCATTTGATTGAGTAAATAATAATTTTTAGAGGTAGGAATTTTCTTTTTATGTACTTTTTTTGCCTATATTGATAATTATTTTGATCAATATAACAGAAACTATGCAATATGTTATCTTAAAGGACCAACTTCTAAATTCATCTCTTAATAATGACCTCCTTATTCTGAATCATTAAAAATTTCAATATCCTTATCATTTTCATCTTTATCTAATACATTCATTTTGGAATGTAAAAATTCTTATTTGACTTTAGAACAAGTATTAAATTCTAATATAATATTCATTTTGGTATCATTGTTGTATTGGGAAGGAAATTTAGTACAAATAAAATATGATTCCAATGTAGATTCATCATCATTTTTTACATTCTCTATGTCGTTTTATTTTTATTATTCTATTTTAATATCTATTTATTTATTATAGAATTTTTTTATTATTATTCTTCATCCTGTTATTTCTCTGACTATCACACAGATTTATGAATTCATTTCCACCCTTCCCAACTTTTTTTATTTTTCCATCTCAAAATTATTGTGATCTTTTACTGGTTCAGTTTCTATTACATACTTGTGGACATCTTAAAATATCTATTTAACTTGCCATTTTTCTCTAACTACTCATAATACTTATGGAATAAGTAAAATTTCGTCAAAAGTCAGACTATAATTATTTATTTTTTATTAGTATTAGGTATGGTTCAAGAGTATGTAACTAATTTTATAATACATAAAGGGGATTTATAAGGAATTGGATTTCATGTATATTTATATAATCCCTTTATAAAAATATCTACAATTTTAACATTGTCCTACCACATATTATATTTATACATTTTATAGTATTATATATACTAATTTCTAGTTCAAACCTTAAAATATAAAGCTGCAACCTTATCAAAACCATATTCAATGTCAACATGTTTCTTTTAAGCCTTATGGGCCATGAGTTTCTAGAACTCATATATATTTACTTTATTTGTGTTCATTTATTTTTGTGTAGTAATGTTTCATGTTCCCTCTTTTCTTTAACAACTTATCTCACTTTTTCGGTCCAGTATCAGGTTCAATTTAATCAACTCTAGGAAAATGATTATTCACCTTTTTTTCCGGAGAAAATATTAATTATTGAAATTATCTCTTCATGTATTAGGAAAATATTTTTCCCAAATATAATATGATTATTTCATTATCATAAAAACATATATATAGTTCATATGTCACTTTTTTTACAAAATAATGAAACCTTAAAATCATCTATTAAGTTGAAGCTATATTAGTATTTTCATCATTTATAAAATAAAACATTAGAATACTAAAATAACTCATGTTCATCAATAAATATAGACAAAAATATAAAATACATTTATGAAATTAATATCAATAATTAACCAAATCATATATCCCTATATCCAAAATGATACGACACTTTCATTTTCTAGTAATTGTGAATCCTTTATAAGATTCTAAAAAAATTGAGGAAAGATGCTTCTAGATTTTATTTTAAAACACTTTCATGTTTTCTTGATAGTTATTGAGTAGGAAGATACATTTCTCATTAAAGATATACTACGACTATATCTGCTAATCCATGATAAGTAATTGTATATTATTGAAAATAATGTAATAAAATTTTCCACCTTATCATATTTTGAATGAAACATTACGAAATCATAGAATTATATTACTATTTGTTTGACGTTTTTTTCATACTATTTATATTTTTTTCTCAAAATAACCCCTCATTTATAATATTTATAGACATTTTTATGAAGGGAATCATTTATTTCATACCTGACTCTTCCAATGAACCTTTCTTGAATAACTTATCTTTGATAAGAATATTTACAAGATTTCATTGAAAAATGTTGATGTCGATGATCAGATAAATACCAATGCTTCAGAAAGAATAATAAAATTAATGTGGATATTCAAGAACAAAATCTTTTGAAACTAACTCAGGAAACATAGTGACCCATCATTATATAGAAATAAGAAGTGAAATTTTTAATTACAAACCAATGAATGGTTGAGAATAGATCCTTTTATAATCATATGAGAATGATTTTATTGATAAATGATATTATAAATAATAATGAACACTTAATGTTTTTTTAATTACATTTATCAGATTAAAAAAATACAATTAGTAATTAAAAATTCTTATCAAAATGAATTTTTTAAAACTAAAAGAAAATTTAAACTACATTTTTTATAAAATATATTAATGAATATGTAAATAAACTATAATAATAAAACATTTCAGAGTAGAAAATTTTCATCCCAGTGAGAAAACATTTATTCATGGGGTTTTTAATTAAAATTTATTACAATAAAATTTATTATAAAATCATTAACTGGTAAAATTAATTAACTAATTTTTAATTGATAAATTTTATATAATATTTTATATAACATTATTTCTTATGATTTTTTTCTATAACATTTATGGCACCAATTTTTTTATAAATATTTTAATTTTGAAATAGTTAAACATTCTAATGTAAATGGATTTTAAAAAACTAAGAACATTATAAAAAAATCATAAAAAATAAATTCTTTCAAAAGGATTTATTTTTTTTAGAAAACTAAAATGTTTTTTTAAAATTAATTCATTTAGAAAAATACAATTTGTTTATATGTATAATATTTAATAAAATAAAAGATTGAGAAAATAATATTTTTAGAATAAAAAAGAATATGTTCCCCTATGAAAAATTTATTTAATAAAGATATATTGGGAAAAAATGTTGATAATAATATTTAACTAACAATGATCTTTTCTACCTTATGTTGAATGTATTAAAATATTTAGAACTAAATGGATGACTAAAAATATCTGCTATTAGTTCTTGCATTCCAATGAATTAATTTTTTTTCTATTTTTTGATTGTGATCCTATAGGAAATGGGGTCTTTTGTATATGTTAGTTGAAATTTGGTGATGTGAAATATTTTTACCTAAGGATATGGAATGTGTGTTGTTAAATAATAATTTTTTTTTATTAAAACTCATTTCATATTCAATGAGTGTGTTTTTCATCCAAAAAATTAGAGCAAAATAACTTCCATCTACTATATATTCAGCTTTAGTAGTTGAAAGTGATTCTTAGTGTTGTTTCTAAAAACACTAAGAAACTAAAATTCTCCTGAGAAATAAAATGATCCAGATGTATTATTCCAAACCATTTTTCATCTACCAAATCCATAATAAACAATACCTTATCACTCTAAATCATTTACAGAAGAGTAAAAAAATCTATACTGATACTTCTATTAATGTAATTACAAATCCATTTATAAAATATTTATAGGACACTTTTGAATTTTCATGATACACCATATGAATACAAAACTGTTAAATACATGCATATTTCATTTATATAATGTACTTATCCAATAAATTATTAAAACGGCTTTTAATATACTGGTTTCTTAGATTTATCAATATGTAATTTATTTGAGATTATGGTCGGAGTACTAATACATTTAGTTAATTCATACATGAATATCATAGGTTGATATTTTACATACATATTTTTTAAATAAAAATTTTCCTTCTAGATTTTATAAAATTTAAATTCTATGAATATATGTTGACACACCCACTAAACTTATTTCAAACTCAAACATCATAAGACCCATAATAAAATTTGTTGAAGACATTCGATTTAAACCAAATATAATTTCATAAAAATATATTTATACTACATTAAAACATTTAGTTAGTTATTTTTAAAAAATATTTGGATTCACATATCTTATAAAACAATTCTTATGTGACAAAAATATTTTTAACATATGATAGAAATCCTTTGGGGTTTGTGTGAATCCATAGAGTTCCTTGTTATGTTTATAAACATGTTCAAAAAGATTTTTTTTTTAAATACTATGTTTTCTACATAAACATACTCTTCAATATGAACATTATGGAATGTACATATCACATCCATTTGAAATATAATTAAATATAATAATTCTGTATAATCTTGATGTATATGAATAACAACCAGTCACAATATGGTATTAAATGTTTCTTCACCATAAATTATATATTGTTGATTATAACCCTTAGCCGAAAGTCTATATTTATTTCTAAATATAAAACTATTTAAGTCACATATTTTCAAATGGAACCATTTTAATGCATCTATAGATTTATCTTTATATAGTTAATCTAAAGACCAAACATTATTCCTTTAAAACTCCTTGAATTCATTTTTAATTTCGTATATAAAATTCATATCACCTATAGCATCATCATTATTTTTAGGATTTAATTGAGATAAAAAAATAAATATGTTCAATTTCCTTTCTTAAAAAACATATATTCCTAACTATTTGATCTATATCACTAATGATATTATCACTTGGATGATTTATAAGAAAAAACTGATTCTGGATTTTTAAAACCATTTTCATAAATGATTTGTATAATGACTTCATTAGGTATAACTTTAGAAATATATTATTGAGTTATTCTGGCATATTAATAAATTTATAACATTGGTTGGAAATCAGTTTTAAAAATAACAATGATGATGATGGTAGAGATTGTTTAAAAAAATGGACTAGTAACATCAAAAACAACATTTATTATTTCTTCAATAACACCATTTTTTTAATTTAAAACATTATATATAATAATAGTTGTAGAATAACATAAAAATTATCCTATATCATATTTTAGAGAAATATTTTTTATGTAATCTTTAGAATTTATAATGAATATTTTTATCCAAAACCATTGAGTTAGAATGTTCTGGTTTTCTTTGAATCCACAACTCATATGGTGTTAGGTTAAAAAATGACTAATAGAAACATGATTTATTAGTACAATAGGATCCAACGATCTTCTATATTTAATGTGGAAACATATTCACGTGGATTGGAAAAAAGAAAAAAGAAATCTTATGAACAATGAACATTGCATTTTTAATTCCCAATGTTTAAAAGATAACCCTAATAACATAATTAAATTATTCTTTAATGGATTTTCTAAAACCTACAATAAAAAAATTTAAAATAAATCTTTATTAAGAAGAACAATATTACTTATATAGATAATTTCTCCTTGAGCATTATTATTGAAGATGAAAATAAGAGGTTTCATATTTATAATACAAAAAATTGTATTTTTTCTTATAATATGTCTATATAATATACTATCTATGTAAATTATTTTTTTATACATTCATTATATTCCCAAAAAAAGTAATTTTTTTGAACCCAACCTATATTTGGTCATGTACTATCAGATAATAATATCATAGTTAACCAACATTTTCCATCATATATATGTTGATGAAATGTCATTATTTTGAATATTATGAAATATGATAACCTAAATACTAATCATTAGTTATAGAAAATTGGTTTATCCAATTTCATCGACTTTGAAATTTAGTGAAAAATATATCAAATTTTGGAACAAACTATTATTTCTAAAAATAGTATTATTATAAATAATAAACATAATAAAAATATCAGTACAGAGTCATAGATTATTAAACATTTAATCAATAAATTTCATACCATATGTAACAATGAAATTTTATTCACCAAATTAGAACATTCAAACATTAGTTTGAAAAATAAATTATAATCCTTAGGATAATTAGTATTAAAAATATATTTGAATTAATCAGTTTCAAATCAATTTTTCTTTGAAATATATATATATGATCCTTAAAATGTATATCCTTTTCAGAATTAAATTTTTTATGATTTTACATATGTCTCACATATTTATTTAGTTAAATATGAAATAATTGATTTTCCCATAACAATTTCTTTTACATTATAATGACTTCATGAAACATATCAATTTTCATTTCCATATAGTTAATAAAACATAAATACTAATTCAAAACAATATAATGTATTTTCATATCTAACTTGATAATATTATATATTTTAATATATAGACTTATTCTCATGATTACTATCATAATAACTACCTTTTAATGTATGTTTGGTACAAGATTGAAAAGTTTGTACCATATCAATGAGACAATTTATACCATTGGTATCAATGTAAGTATAAAAATATTACTCTTCTTGAATTATTCATTATATAATGAATTTTCATATAAAATATTTCCTCATCTTTTAATCAATATGTTAGAAGAAATCAAAATATTTTTTATTTTTAATCTTCATATTCATATTATCATTTGAACATAAATTTATTTACTTCATATCATTACATATTATCAATGGATAATATAGTATTATATGTAATGCCTTTTACCATTCATAACATATAACATCATAATATTGTCTATTATCATTCTTATCCTTTTGTATTTTCATTGATCTATATTGAAAATCATTCTTTCCAACAGTATGATTTATTTTTCTTGCATTAGTTTCTAACCAATTTCCATTCAGTTCATATGAACTAATGTCTTATAGTACAAAAAATTTTCCTTCGTTGAATATTTCACAACATTACCTTTTTATTAATTATTAATATGAACATAATATGAATTTCCAAAACAAACTCCACCACTATTTTTTCATATCTATATAATCCCTTTTAAAGATTCCATGTTATTACATGAAAATTCTTATAAGATCATCAGGGGGTGATTGTAAATTTTCATTGTATCATAAATTGTAATTAATTTGGATTTTAATAAATTGGAATATTTTTTATTATATTATCAAATAAAATATTACCATATAGATCCTTCTTTCCAACAGTCTATAAACTACATATATAGGTCTTAAGGATTTAATGAATATTTGAAACAGGATCAGAAGGTTGAAAATAAAAAATTGATAATCATAAGGAATCATAGATCATCATGTTTTGATAACATTAGAAACATGAAAATATTTTATTTGAAGCATCATCCCTATATAATGAAGGAATAAATTATTTTCAGTGATTTGATATTTTTTTTAAATTTATAGAAAATGGGATTATACTACAGAACTACGGATTCTATGTGGATTGAATTAAACTTATATAGATTCAATTGAATGAATGTTAATGATAAAAATATAAAAATCATACCCAAATAGACTGACCAAAAATGGAATGTAATAAAATTAACGAAACATTTAGACATTTGAGATAATATAATAGAAATTTATATGAAATTTTGAAAATAAAAAATATACATATATGAGTAGATGGATAAATTTTGGCCCAATGTGATTTTTATATGAACATTTATGAATTCATGTTATAAAAAAGTTTATATAGATTATCATTAATATAATAATTTTAAAAAATTATTTAATTTAATCATGAGATTTTACTATTCATAAAATGGGATTACATGAATAATTCAATAAAACGTCATAATTATGGAAACTAATATGCGAAATAGTTGAGTATTTAATAATCTGAACTCTTTTATTTTACACTTATGGAAGAATTAACTAATAAGTAAGTCGATCATTATTTTTAATTATTTGAATCAAATACATCATCTTATCATATATTAATTTTCATTTTAAATATTATATAATATATTTCTAAGGTATTTAATATCAAATTATATCATACCATTTCCCTTTCTTACACCACACAAACAAAAAAAAGGCATTTCAATTGAACTATAAGTTGTGTATCTTAATTTTTCATTTTCACGCCTACGAATATCATTATATAGTAAATGTTTAAAGACACTAGAAACATTATTTATTAATAATACTTATAAATGGAGTTTTTGTTCTATATTAATTTACTGTATTATGTTTTGTATAGAGTGGTTCATTTTGGGTAATGATTTATTCTGTATTTTTCTTAATATGAATTAAAATATATTATCAATTTATTTTTACTGATTTTTGTTTTTTTAATTTAGAATCATATTAATTCTCAAAATAAAGTTGTATAAGGTAACATTA
Organism: Viscum album; assembly: GCA_963277665.1. NCBI lineage: Eukaryota > Viridiplantae > Streptophyta > Magnoliopsida > Santalales > Viscaceae > Viscum > Viscum album. The sequence goes on along the minus strand of OY728151.1, from coordinate 897,028,407 downwards.
TGATGTATTATATTTTTCCAAAAATTAAATGTTAGGAATCTACATTTTATATTCACCTTCATTACTTCAATAATAATCTTCTTCCAATCGTAACTTTTAAAGATATGTATAATTATTTTTGAAAGCCATGAATTATTGTACACCGGGATATCATGTTTAATTTATCATTGATTCTTCCACTAATAACATGTATGTTCATAATAATATAACTTTAAATTGAAATTGCCGTAATTTTATTTATTCCCTACTCTTCTTCATTGTTTTTCATGATTTCCAAGTATTCCTATTTAGATAATTTTATATCAAATTCATTTAATTAGTTGTTCAATTTGATTCGTTATATAATTTTGATGAAGTCATAACATTTTAATGTTTATGTAATTTATTTTCTTATCAGAAGTATTATCAATAATTTTAATATCAAAATCATATTAAGAAGATGGTCTAATATTTTTAAAATGTTGTGAATAATTTGTATTTACACATTTATCAATTTCATTTTCAATGGAATTCAACCTATTTGGTGGTTCTGTTAATACTTATTCAGCCATTACAGTGTTCTATAATACATCTTTAATAAAACTAATACAATTTACAACCCTTATTAATCATTGATAAATTTGTTTCACAATTTCATTTTCTACCATCATAAATTGATTTTCATCAATTCAAATAGTCCATGATTTTTCTTATCAATTTCTCTGAATGAAAATGAGTAACATGAAATATATTCCAATCCTCATAACATGTCTATCATGTATAAACATAGCTAAAAACAATTAATCAAAAATCTTAGTAAATAATATTCATGTCCACATAAATATTAATATTGATAATGAAATCATTTCTTGTGGGTGAACATGGAGAAGATTTGTTTAATTAATATTCATTTACCATTATAGCCTAATGTCCAATTTTATGAATCTTGATATAAGGATATTTTAATTGTTTCTGATATCCATAGTTTGGTCCATCGATGAGTGGAGGTATTTTATGAATACAAATTTAACATGAACATCATCATTTCATCTCAAATTATATTTTTCATAGAATAAAATGTTTATATTTTCTTTAAATAGACTGATATATTTATATTTTTATATATATAATATTGAAAAAAATACCCTCAATAACCTTGTTCGATATGGGAATTCTCGAGATAGTGTTTTAAATAATCAAAAAGAGGTGAATTGTCAACATCAAATTAATAATAGAATTAAAACATTATTTGTGGAATATTGTAGATGAATAGAATTAAAAATACAATAAAAAGTTCATCCTATCACTGATAACTAAATATAAGGAACTATAAAGGTCAATTACATTTATAGAGTTTTAGATATATAATATCATTCTTCTACTCCTCACTGTCTAAAAATGAGTGTTTGTTACCTACAATAAGTATATAAATTTTCAATGATAGCTCAAAATATTAATATATATTTTTTTCTTCATGGTGGATAAAACCCAATTCCCATGTCTGTTATAGGATTAAAATGTAATATAGAAACTTTTAGGAGTAATCCCGATATATACATAATAAGGTGATATTCTAACATTTTCCCTTTTATATGTAAAAATATAATCTTTACTTTTAATAGTTCAATCTACACCTATGGCCTTTTTAGGGGTATAATAAAACCATTAAATCGTGATTTGTTTTATTAGTTATGTATAATTTTGTATACATTATAGTGGTTAGTATAACCCTATAAACCCAACAAAATAAAAAATGTTATAATGTAGATAGTGAATTTGTTGTGATATAATTGAAATATAACACCCATGGAATTATTGCTGATATAGATGCCAATATGTGGAATTTATAGGCATGAATCAATAATTATTTAGATAATGAATATTAATAGAAAAATAAATTGTAGTTTTAAAAAATTCTATCATGAACATATAGAACGTTCTAATATATTTCACAATATTATTATTTTGGAACTATATCCCAGTTATGGTTTTATAAATTGTTAACAAATATCGACCACTACATTTTTTCACTGATTCCTAAGTATTCATAAAAACTATTTAATAAAAAACCATATTATCTAATATATGTACTTCAAAGGGATATATTAATTGAAACTATAATACTTTTTGAAACAATAAATGAATGTGTAAATAAATAAAAAGACTAACTACTATATGAAAATTTAATTTTAATAATATATAATTTCATATGATTTCCCCGACCTCCCATAAAAATGATTATATTTAGTTTTCATGAAGAAACCCCTAAAAAATAAATGATAATAATTGTTAGGGTAATAACCCATTAAATAGTATTAAAAGAAATAAATAACAACCATTTAAAATAACTATCAAATACTAGAACTCAACAATTTTTAGTCATATGAATAATTTCTATAATCAATGTGAAATTCATTTGATCTAAATATGCAACAGTAGTTGAAATTAAATACATATATATATATAATATCTAAAAAACATATAAATAATATAATTAAATAACTAAATATTAAAATATTAAAATCGGTAAGAATAAAAGGTTTCTCACTCATTTTGGTGTGTGGGACAGTTTACATAGATTATGTATCATTTAAATATTTGAAAAATATAGTGTATGTGTGAAACTCACATTCATTATAATTTAATAATAGTTCCATTTCGGTCTAAATAATTAATTTTTTTTGTGTTGTCATAAGACTTATCCACGTCATCTACAAACAGATATTTTTTGAAATTAAAATTATATTATTTTGGTTTTTAATATAACACATTTATATTATTTATTAGTTAAATAATGTATATACGAGTCAAATCACAATGTATGTATGAGTCATAACTATTCATGTTTTAATTGAATTTTTTATAATTTAATGTATAGATACATTGTCTGAGATTTAGTCTATAGTACATATAAAATTTTTATATGACTTTCATCTGATAAAATATTGATTTTATAACAATGTGATTCCCCAAAAGACATAGCCCAACTAGATTACAATTATTATTTGTAGAAATATTGTGGAAAATATTTCATTTCATATTTTGTTCAAAAATAACATATGATATTTTAAATTTCATGATTCATAAATTAAAAAAAGTAAAAAATTATGAGATACATTTATCATTTGAAATGACGAGGAATTTTTGGAAAAAGAAAACCCAATGTGGCTCACCTGGTCAGTGGATGATAAATTTTTCATAACCATATGCCCGCATCAATCTTATTAGTGAGAAGAAACTATTATTGAGAAGGAATGTGGAAATGGGAGAACCTTTTTTAATGTACACTTACACATACATCCAACCATCCACATCCTATATTAATAAGAAATTTATGAAAACTGTATCATCTAGGGTAAAATAATGCATAAAATAAACACTATTGAGTAAATTATACTATGATAATTGAGATAATGATTTAATGGTAAAAAACAAATAGACATCCCTAAATTAATTATCAACCTAATATAAATAGAATAAAATAAAACAATATGATTTTAGATTCCAATCACCCTGTTTGATAACCGAATGAGTTTAATGCACCATATTACTACTTTTCTCCAATGTGACCACCATTAATGATCTCATCGTCTAGATAAGGAATAAAACTTGTGGACCAAGACTAGTGAATATACATACCCAATAAGATTCCAAAAATGGAGATAAATATAGAGATTTAATAATGGGTAACTCAAATATAGAAATTCATATCAATTAGAAACTCAATAATATACCTTAACACCCATAATTGCACAAAAAATCCAAAACTACCTGTAATGGGGATACATATATCCACATCCAATTTAAGAATAACATGTAAATCTGCATGTCAAAAGGTCTATATCTGATGAATAATATCTTGTTTATGTACCAATGGATTCTGTGTGGAGAACACAGACCGAACCATGGTTCTCTATAGCCTGATTGGTCACTATCACCGAAAAATGCATCTTTTTTATCCATTCGGGAGACTATGTGGAGCACACGCACCATGCCAGTTTTCTCAACATCTCAAGCTATTGCTATCCCCAGACATGCCCCTTGTTTGAACTAACAATATTCTAGATGGAGGACATGTAGGTCAAAACAATGATACATATTTGAGGGGAATGATATCTACAGAGGATCCACTCTATTGTACGTAAATGGGAATCATGTTTGATAATAAGGGGGCAATACTCTAGAAAATTTGGTGGTGCCACTCTGTATATATATAGAGGTATAGTGCCTTAGTCCATTAGGGGGTTCCAAGCAACATTAGAGGAAATGATCCAAAATCTGTCAAATACCACCCCGAAAAATATAGGTACCTGACTAATTCCCTAGTGGTCCAGGGCATTGCAGTCAAAAATAAGGTAGAGGATATACACTCTAGTTTGTTTGGGGGGTCAGAATAGACAAAAATAGGACCTATATAGAGAACCATGAATTTAATACATTTATATTACATCCCTTTATATGAATATTCCATATATTACCAAAATATATACATGATTATCGTAATAGTTTTTTGTTTTTGGAATTAGTTATGTAATATTATTTTCTAATGAATGATCAACAATTTTTTTCATAATTATATTCCAATTTATTACTTTTGTTGACATATTGTATATAAAATCATACATCATAACTAGGGAAAAGGATACATAAGAGTGGGTGAGATCATGTGATTATTAAAAGAAAAAAATAGAAATACCCAATAATAATATATTCATAAGGGTATCTGAACATGCACATTACATTTGACAACCATACCCTCCAAATCAAATGTCATAATCATGAGTCATGAAATCATGTTGGTAATTTTATAATATATGAATCATAAGAAAATTAAATAACATAATCCATAAATGAATAACATTGTAAAAATAAATATTTTTTTTAAAACACATTAGAGTAGAACGTATTATTTCAAGGACACGCACAAAGAAATTCATAATATTAGAGGCATGAGAAAAGACATGTGTACCTGCTTTGGTATTGGGATAAACGCCCATGTACAATATTTTTGTGGCATAGTATAACCACCCAAATGACATCATTTTCAGTATTGGACTAGCCACCATTGTACCCTCTAATATCATATAAAATTTATCATTACCCAATGTATTGGTGTGATATATAGGTCACACCCATCACATAATAAAAATCATTCATATGTGTTATAAATTATAAAAAATCACTCAACATATCATAACATGTGAAATAAAATGGGTTTTATTATTATTTCATAATATCTGAAGCCCTAAAAAATATAAAGGATTGGTAATAATTTCCTCATTTCATCATATCATAACCCATGTAAAATACATTGATTTTTTTATAATTATATCATTATATAACATGTGGAAGATAAATGGGTCTCACAAACATCATGTTATCATTATAATAAACCATTTGGATAAAAAAATCAATATTGAACGTGGATCATATCACTAATATTGAATAAGTAACGTCAATTTATTTTTTATTATAAATAGAATTATTTTTAATAAAAAGTGACTATGAACATTTCTTGATGAATATAAACATCCTTTAATAATCACATTTTAAAACATAAAACATTATGGAAATACAATTACATAAAAATAAAATTTTAAAAAATATAATTGGTGATTTAGAAATCATATTATATTTTTTAGGAAAATATCCTTTGTTATTTAAAATAAAAACTTTTGAAAACATTATTAGTAAACATTGATTTTATAGGAAACTTGATTTCGACCAATGTGAGAATTAAATTATGATTATCTTAAAAACATTTTATCACTTATTTGAAGTACAAATGAGTGGTATAATGGTAATATTACATGGAAAAATCATTAATTACCTTATTTTAAAACTATTATTGATATTTTTGAGTTATGGATCATAATATTTTATCATTAAAAACGTAATCATAAAAAAATCCATCTAAATGTTGAGATTGTATGATAAAATCAATACCACTCTAGTATCATTAATTCATAATTATAATGAATGAATGTCATTAAATTATACATAGGATATGATGAGAATAATTAAGTTCCTTATATTACATGTTAAATTGTATATATAAACATCATAAAGAATATGGTTTCCTAACATAACGTATATGTAAACAAAGGCATATTATGAAAATAATCTCTTTATACTTTAGTAGTATTATGAATAAAAAACCAATAATGAATAATATCAAATGGTGCTTAAATATAATGAAATTTATGGGATTTTTGTTATGAGATGTCAAATCCGCAGTACATACTCCAAATAAGAAAAATTTGGGGTGTATTTGTATATACCAAAATATAAAAGAGGCACTTGACATCCCATACCTTAAGTATTGAATTCCTTTTTACATGATAAAAAACTCATGTATAATAAATATTTGATAATTATGAAGAATTAAAAAATGTAAATATATATCTTATAACATATATTCTTTACAAATAATTTTTTTACCCATTCTCAAGAAGTCCATGTTAATGGATCATTTTGGACAGTAACTTCATGGTTTTTCATGTTTGTTTTGATTTTATATTTGTAGAACCAATATAGTGATCATGATTTATTAATAAAAAAAAATTACCATTAAAAAAATATCATATATATTTAATAAATATCTTTTTATTTTAATCCATTATATTTAGAGATAGAAAATGAAATAAACAGATCATGGAGAGGGTAGATCTTTCATACGCATGAATGTGGATTCCATTTTCATGTTATATTTGAATAAAATAATAATATATGGAATATTTTAATTATATATAAATTTAAATTTAATGTATATAACATATTTTTATTAAAAACATCCTTATTACTATCCATGTAATGCGTGAATGAATGACATCAATTTGTTAGGTTGTATACCACCGCAAGAACCTGTGACATTATCATAATCCCAAAAATTGGAAATCATAATGTTATATGAGATATAATTATTTTTAAAGAATTATAATATCATAATTATAATATATAAAAACATAAATACATCCTTATTTCCAACTTTTATATGCGTAATTGAAAAATTAATGACATCAGTTTATGGGGCGGTAGTTTACCGTACACATGAAAAATGATTTGGTTACCCATTTAATTGAAGTGGAGAAAGTTATAGATAATACCATTAAAAAAATATATTACTATTTGGAAGATACAAATGTTATTGTATAATCCTATTATAATAATAATTTACTTATCATGAAAAAAAATAAAGTGCTTGTTGATGAATGTTTCCTTTTCATTAGGTATCGTATTTATGAATGCACCAAATGAATTAGTGGATTAGATTCTTATCCAAAATATTTATTCTAGGATAAAATAACAGGAATTGGGAATTATTTTTATTAGTTAATTTTTATAATAAATTAATTGATCTTGTGAATATAGTAAGAGTTTGGTGGACTTTTATAAGTGAGGAAAATTGAACAATTGTTATTTTTTGATGAAAAAATGTATATATACGTAATTAAAGTGAAAAATGGTTTCTAAAGGAAAAATTATATATAATATAAATTATATTATTTATTTATAGTTTTTAAATTGGTTTTGGTTATGTTTGGTGTTATTTTTAGCCCATATTTTTTTAATTTTACTTGAGGTAATCAAATGTTTTTCCAAAAACGTAGTAAATAACATTGACTATTTTTACTATTAATTTTTTTGAAGATTTAATATTACCATGACATATATAATTTATTATGATTAAAAATATTTAACTATTTTTACCAATTCGATTCACATTAGTGGAATTTTTTTTTTAAATTAATCTCATAGTTCCACCGATAAAAGGGGTTTTTAAAGAGAAAATCTTCAAAAGTATACAATGTTTTTATGTCAAAATTTATTTCGAAATTGATTAAAATGACACATATATTAATAATACATTTAAAATTTTACTAATAATGCATTATTAAAATGTGACAATATAATTTTACATTATATATATATATTAACTGAAATGTGGGTTTTCAATTACAATTAAATATTTTTCATTATTTTTCAACAATTTTATCCTTTTGTAAAAATACTAAAAATTTAATGTAAGATAGTTTTAATATTCTTATTATATATTCAAATTCATTTTTTAAAATATATTTTCTAAATTTTTTAATCATTATTCTGAAAATAAGTTTTCAAAGAGGATATACTAATTTTTTAGAAAAATTCAGTACTAAAAATATAATTGGATTAATTTACCCTTTTGATAATAAAATACATTAGATGAATGGTAAAAATTTTATTGATTATATAATATATAAATTGTATTTAAATAATTCAACAAAAGTATTGTTTATTTATTTTTGGTATGAATTGGTTGTGCACATTGAAATGTAATTTTAGATATAAAATCCTATATTTTAAATTATTTTTCTATTTTCATTTATAATTAATTGATATTCATGGAATCCAATTTATATAAATTTGAAGAAATTAATGTTTTAAAATATGATTCATGATAACATATTTCAATGATAGGTGATAACAATCATAATAATATTTCAATAATATTTTATGTTTTGTTAAAATTCAATGGCAGGTGTAGTTAAATATTATCATTGTGTTAACTGTGAAGAATTCATAGATTAGTGTTGAGTGTAATGAAATATTAAGGCGAAGTTGTGTTTAATCAATGACAATGTAATTCTTCCATGTAATGTAATAAAATATTACTGGTCAGCGTAATGAATCATACCCAAATGATAAAATTTAATTGAAATAAATGTTTCAAAAAATCATGTGGTGTGAAATTTTAACCCCATTAAAATGAATTTATCCCATGAAATTCATCATTATAATAAAAGGTTCATAAATTAAATATTCCATCAATGAAACCCACATAATTTTATTTAATAAAAAACCATCACTAAAAATTGAACGGTATAAATGAAAGTCATATGGGATGACACATACAAGTTTTATAAATTGAAGAATATGGATGGGATGATAAAATATAGACATTTAAGAGAAAACAAACAACAAAATATTAATATACATTGACATATAAAATTGACCACAATATATTTCTTGATATATATATGGTTAACTACAACAATTACATAAACCAATGTTGTGTGAATAAGTTCATTGATATCATCAAAATTTATGATAATTGTGCATCATTTTATTTAATATTACTTTTCCTATAATTTTGGAATTTATTTTTTCATATGGACCGAGAAAACATGATGATTTAAATGCATTAATTTTTTATTCCATGTATAAAATTTCATCTTTTTCTTTATCCATGATAAATTTTTTTATCATATATTACATTAATAGGATATTAATTTTCATGTTCAAAGTACTAAATAAGATCTTTAAATTAATGAGAAATATTCCCTTCAATCAGTTGTTAAAAATATTAAATTTGTTAATCAATATTTATAAATCAACACATTTTTAACACATACATTAATCTATGAAAACTCATTAAAATTCGGAAAAAACAATTCTATTACTGTTCAATCATATAAAATTTCCAAAATTCAAATTTTATAAATAAGATTACTTAATTTCTAAAAAAATCCATCACAATAATAATCAATGAATAATTAATTAGTTACTTATAATGTCATTAAATATTTTTTATTTCTGTGTTAATAGATTCTCATTTTTATTTCAATTTAATATAATTACCAATAAATATCAATGGAATTGTGAATTATTCCTCATTCCTTACATATATTATTTGATATATTACATAAATCTAATAATGATGTAATCTCTATCAATGAAAGAAAAAACCTCTTTTTGAAAATAACTATTAATAAAATAAATATTATTACATTTATTTAATCATATCCAATATCTATAGTCCAACAATCCTTATTTCAACAACAAAAACATATTAATACTTATATTCTATTTATCAAAATAATACATTATTGTTAGATCACTTTTCTGTGTCATCATCACCCATCAACATATTTTGTTATAACCTTACTGATAAAATATATTGAATATTCCTTATATATTTCATTGATATATTTAATATAATCCCAAAATTATAAAAAAAATATTAAATAAATCCTCCCTCATACTTTATTTAACAATCAACTATCTTATTCCATTCCATTATCAATATTTTTATATCTATCATCAATAGAAAAAAATTACTCATAAAAGATTGTTGATTATCATTATGAGATTTCACGCAGGGAAATTGAATTTCATAATGAACAATTTTGTTTAGATTTGAAATATACTACCATTGATGATATCATAGGGAGACCACTATATTACTCTATTACATTATACAAACATTTCATTTTTCATCAATAGTTATTTTCTTTTTTCCCTTATTTTCACCTCCCAAAGCATCTAACCATTTATATAATACATTCCCATGATTTCTTCATCACATATTATCAACATATAGAAAACATAATATCCCATTCTCAATGGTTTCTTCTGCCCAATGCCACATTTAACAATATTCTTCTCCTAAACTGTGATCTTATAAAATGGTTGTAGTTAGGAATAGTAACCATATTCAATATTAACTGATTAGGATTAATCAAAATCTTCTTATATTGAGTAATTAGAACATTTGGAATCTCAATAGAAATATTTTCATAAAATCACTATAAACTGATTTTCTTATGTTTTCTTCAATATACATAAATAAAAAAATTAATAGTTTGATAAATAATAATCATAGTAGAAAATAACATTATCCAAAAAAAATATTATAATATTTCAACATCAAGATTCCTAATTTTCTATTTATAAAAATAGATTTAAATCCTCAGTGATTCATAGTCACCATATATTTTAATCCATCATGATGGGTTTTAATGTGATCTTGGATTTAAAATTAATATTCCCCAAGTGTTTCAGAAATTGTTTGCGCCAATGCCAAATTTTATGAACAAGGTGATCATCTAGTGTGTCATAATATGCCATTTTGAGGTTAATACCCCTTGGAACATATGTTATAGAGCCACATCTAGTTGTAATATCTTGGTAGGGTTTTAATTTCATTGAAACCACTCTCTCACCCCATCATCAAAATTCCATTATATTTTTTTACACATTGACTCGTCCTTGTACTAATCCATTGTGAAATTCTAAGTCATACCCTTAGATATATACTTATGTTTTTTCGTAATTATTTTTCTATATAGTTTCTAATGATTAACCAAAACTATCATTTGATAATAATTATATATACCCTATAATTCTATACATAGATATTATATATCATTATATGAATATTAAATACATTAAAAAACACACTATGGGTCTTAACAGTTCGCTGTTATTGGGGAGTATGTAAAAATATTTTTATGTAGTGAAAAATCATTAATGATTCTAATAAATATCATCTTATTTAGAACTTTTCATAGATTTACCCTGTATAGAAAATTTCTTCATAACCTAGGGATTGAAAGCAGAAGATATAGTGATCTCAAATGTTTAGTAAGGAACAACATGGGAAATATATAATCATAACATCAATTTAAGGGTTTCAGAACATGTGAATAACATTTTAAAACCATACCCAACATATTAAATATCATAATATTGATTCATGGAATAATTAATGAATTTTTGAATTATTTGATTTATAATTTAATCAAAGAACTTGAGACATGTGATCTTAACCCTATCATGCGATATATATTTGTGGCAAACAAATAACCATAGCAAATATTATGTCAATTATATCATCAAAGATAATCATAACATGTTGTTCTTGAGATAACCACATGTGTACCTACTATTGGATTGGTCCAACAAATAGTGAATCAAATTTTTATGGATATGGATAACCACCTCTATACCTTTGTTTTCAGTTTTTGTAAAACCAACTACTTACCCTATTATCATGTAGAACATATATCATTACATGATGCATGAAGGTGGATATAGGTCTCTGGGGTCACATAATGGAAATCATTCATATGTGTTCGCCATGATCATAAATAGTTCATCATAACCTAACATATTAAATGAAATGTGTTTCATAAAAATTCACCATCTGATAACCTATAATAAAGCGGTCAGATTCATATTCATTTTATCATTTTCTCATTTCATAACCCATGGAAAATAAGAATTTTTTTCATAATAATTATATCACATTATAACCCAGGAATGAGAAACTGGTTTCATAAACACCATGTCATCATTAAAATAATCCTTCTAGAAAAATAATAATAATTTTTATCATGGAATATATCTTCTTTAAATGAAATATTAAATCAATGGTTATAATCGCATATTGAGTTTTTTAATGATAAATAAATTGGAAATTTTATTAATAAATATAAAAAAATATAATAATTTTTTAATTATTAACACAATTTTCAAATTATTTTAATTGAAAATAAATTTCGAAAAATATAAAATCAACTTTATAATTTATTTAAAACCTTTCATTGGAAAAATTTCAATTTTTATATTAAATAAACACTTGAAAAAAAAAATTCAAATAACATTTTTACCTCAAATAAATTAAATAAAATCAAATGATTTCCAACATAACAGGGGGAATTTTTTATTTGAGCACATATTTGAAAAATATGAAGGGAATCATGAAATCATTATGTATTCATAAAATAAAGAAATACATTTATGCCATGAATGTTACATATAATGATTTTGTTCAAATTTTTAGTTAATAAAAAATGGGAATTATATGGAAAATGAAATTGGGATTCCTAAAAAAATATAAAAAATAATCAATGGGTGATAATGTATTTAATAAATTAACTTAATAATTTTTATACATTCCTAAATAAATTCCAATAAAAAATTTTTTTGGAAGAAAATGTTTTTTCAATATATTTCGAAAATAAAGTCATATTTTATTGAAATCATTTTCTCAATAATTTTATGAATAAAAAAGGGAACTAATAGAACTATTAAATAGAAATATCATGAGTATCTACAGTTTAAGAAAATTGATAATCTTCGATATGTATAGATCATAATATGCTATCATTGAAAACATAATCATAAACAATCTGGGAAAATGATGATATTTTTTCATACAATTAATACCACTTTGGTATATTTGAATTAAGTGAAAAATGAATGAATATAATATAATAAATATAATTATATTTTGAGAATAAACAAATTTAGAATATTAATTGTTGAATGAGATATATAAAAATAATAATAATTAATATATGTTCAAAATATAACAAATGACTCAATGAAATAATATTGTGAATGAAATACCTTACTAGTTTAGTATTTTTATTAAATAGTTATACCAAATAAAAAATAATATTAATGAAATAAATAAATATAATGAATATAACATGATTAATGATTAGAAATTTCAAATAGGTAGTGTATACAACACATAAATTAAATGAGTGTAGAGTTTTCCTAAGCCTCTGAGAAATAAAAGAGAGACAAGAAATTGATTACCTTAAATAATTAATTCTCTAAAACAAATTAAAAAATCACGTGTAAAAGAAAACATTAATATAAATATTTTAATAAAACATAAATATATATATTATACCTTATAATATTTACTAATGACATTTTATTTCCCATTTATTAAATATTCCATGTTTTTGTCATGTTTCAAACAATAACAACTTTGTTTTTCATATAAGTATTCATTCATTATTATTGGTTCTATTAAATTGATAATTGTTTAATAATTTAAATAATTTTAAACATCAAATAATTTAATATATAATTAAGATATATTAATTTATAATAATCCCAAAAGATTTTTTGATAGAAAATGAAATGCAGAGTTCATAGATTTGGTAGTCCTACGTACACATGAATGTTGATTCAATTTTCTGGGTTGATTAATGGAAATAAATTTAAAATATACTGAAACATTAAATATTCTTTTTTATTTCATATATATATAATTTTATCATTAAAACCATTCTTGCTACCATCTATTTAATGTGTAGAGTAATCACATCATCACATGAGGTGGTAGTCCATCAAACACACGAGCGATGTTATTATATTCCCATAAAAAGGAAAGCATGAACGTTTTTATGATATATTAATTAAAAAATTATATTAATATAAGAATAAAATATATTATAAAATTAATCGTTCAATAGGTTTGATTTTTCGATATGGTAATGGAATAATATATTACATTAGTTTACGTGGTGGCAGACCACCGTAAATATGAAAGTTGATTTCATAACTCATTTGAGAGAATGTTATATGGTTTTAGGTCATTCACCAAACACAAAAACATATTAGTATATTTATGAAACTAAAGATATTACATTATTTTGGTATAATAATAATTGAACGATGTGGAGGATGAGATTGAAAAAAAGCACTATTTGATGAACAATACCACTTCTTTGTGTATGCCCCATATGATTCTTCCCAAATCCTTCACAGGATTTCTTTAAATAAATAAGTATTATAGTAAGTGAGGAGAAATTGTTTTATGGTATATGAGTATCTATTTTATGAAAAAAATTATTTTAATATGATATGAACATATGAGATGGTGTGGTTCTTTATAAGTGTGACGAGCAACACACTGGTGTTATTTTAATGAAAATGGTATACCAACATGATTATCTTCATTTTTGTTCAAGATGAACCATTATATATTCTATAATAGATATTTATGTAATATTTACATTAAATCTGTGTTGAACATGGTTTTTATGACCTTAAACACTTCTCATTCTACTTCAACCCCCCACTCGTTTAACCCATTTATACCTTAACCAATCTGAATAATTATTTCTATTTTTTATATTCACATGAAAAAAAATTCTTATGAATATATAAATTAATATAAATTATTTTTATTCTAAATATGGAATCCATTTTTCCAAATTCCATTCATAGAAGTGGGAAATTATAATTTAATCTTAATACCGCAGAAGCAATAAGATAATGGGTTTTTAATTTTAAATTGTTCATAAATTACAATGTTTTCATAAAAAATTATATGAAATTGATTCCAATGACCTAAATTAGATTAATTATTGTATCACTGAACCAATTTTATATAAACATTTTTTAAAATAATTTTTTAATTTATAAAAAAATTAAACAAACAGGCTGTTTTAAATAAAAATTTAGTTTTTTTCAATATTCATGAAAATGTGAATCTTTGGAGATAAAATAAAAAAATTACTATAATCTAATATTTATATTATAAAAAAAATATGTTTAATATTTCAAACAAACTATATAATAGTGGAATGATTATTTTCAAGATATGTTCTGAAAAATGTCACAAATATTATTTAATGAAAAATTAATTTTTCAAAAATAAAATTTAATTTATTCTAGTCTCATTTTTGAAAAATTTTATATTAATGATAAGAATTTGATTGAAACATTAATATTTATAATTATCTAAAATATTTCAGAAAAAGTGGTTCAATTAATTTATTTTAGATAAAAAATTGGGGGTAAAGGTCAAGTTTTCATTAAAGTATATCCTTTATTTTAAAATAGTTATTTTCATTTAAAATTAATTAGTCTCTAAAGAATTACTTTTCTAAATGTTTTTAACAAATTTTTTTTTTAATCATATTAATAAAAACATATTTAAACATCTATGTGACAACTATTATAAAAATATTATTATAATATGTGATGTTTCATTTTAACTCCATTAAATTTGTAATGAAAGATAAACTCAGTGTTGCGTACAATACATTAATATCATAGTGTTTTATGTAACACAATAATAATTAATCATTCCATGAAATGTATAGTAAAATAAATGTTTCATGTATTACAAGTTAAAATTTGTGTTACATGTAATGGAAAATATCTAAATGATTAAATTGAAATGATAAAATTACATCACATTATTCTAGGGTGCTAAAAACAATTCCCTAGTATTCAAGGGGTGAAAATCAATAGTGATAGATAGATTAATTGTGACTTTTTTCATTATACTTAAATCCAATTAAATCAAATAAGACTCATTCCCTTGTATGATCGGGTGTTCCACACAGTTGGTAGATTCCCCTCACTAAGATTCCATATGGGATTCCACTCAAACCAGTTGAAGTTGTATGGGGAACCCATAACCTAATAGTACATTGTGGTATCCAACCATGACCAATCATTAATGATCGTGCCAAATCACTTCCATCATCATGAATATCCTAAAAATCATCATACTATGAACATAAAATTTCATACTTCAAAATGCTCAAAAATGTATACCTTTGAGTTTAATGTAGAAAAAGACTCTAGATAGGCTAATCATGGGATACATTCCAAGTCTAGAAGAATGATATATGCATGTTTGAAATTATGGAGGAATGAAAACTATAAGAACCAGGTTTTACAAGAATGTAACCATTCATGACCTATTGTTCATGTTCTCACCATCTCAAATTTTATTTAGTCATGTTTTATTACACGACGTGAAATGATACATCATGGTCTTTTATAGACACATGACACCTATACTTATTATATTGGACATTCCCCTACACATTGATCCATGTATTTATTCCTAGAATATTATATTCATGTTCCTATATAGAAGGTTGTGCCGAAGTACCACTAGGAGTGCCCATATACTCCAAAGGTACACTATTTTTCCTCCAACATGGGGTTTGGGAATGTTCTATTTGGAAAATGGAATGCCCGGATGGGAGGCTCACACAATTTTTGGGATGGGTAACACGATGTTTGATCGGTATATTTGTTTTAAATATGTTTCATTGATATGAAGGGGATTACAATATATGTATCCCTATAGTACACATCACGTATCCAGGTTTTTTCAAACACAAAAAACCTTGTAATATTCATCCATTATCATCATTCCACGTGCATCATTATTTCTTACTCTATTTATTTTAGGGGTATCATATCTACCATAATCCAAGTATTTTTATCACTTGTTACTGGATCACAACCACCCCAACTCCCCCATAGCCCACCCATGTTTCTAATCCAATTACATCACACTTTTAATATCAAATACATGATGGAAACACCAACATATCATCTTGTTCTACCAAACATTATAGTTCAGATCCATAATTATCAATCCATCATTAATATTAGGGTTTTATCATGCTCAACCCCACATGGAAATTTTGTATGAAAACCCTATTCTACAATGAAAATGAATATGTATAACATTGGTGTCAAATTCTAATAAATAATTTCAAGATACATCATTATACAAACATTCTTGGAATATAATAATGAAATATGGGAAACCACTATGATAATAGTAAATAATAGGTAAAATTTACATAAACAATTATTTATATTCAGAAATCATAGGCGATGTGTATGAAAAAATATATAATAATATTATAAATAAAATTAATTATCTATAATTAAATAAAAGGATTTAAATTCCTAAATTTATCATATTTTCCTCAATTATTGATTAGATGTCGTTTAATAATTTTTTCATACATGATATAGATGGTTTGTTTCATTCACTTCCTATCCATCCACGTTGATGGAATCATTGTTATTCATCCAATATTGATCCTTCAATGAATATTTCTATCCTCCTCTTATATCATTCGTTGTTTATACTTCAAAAAAAAGCTTCTTAAGAGGGTATTTATTAATTTAATTCTTTCATTGGCCTTTAACATAATATTAATAAATTCAATTATCTAATTCATTAAATTCCCCATCAATTAATACCTTAAGTGGTTGTCTTACACCATCTAATCATTGGTGGTCCCTAGGGTGAACCCTACCTTTTGGATTAAACTGTGCTCTCATTTTTATAATATGAGAATCCATTCAGGGGGTTATTCTATTATTTTATAAAATCGTTACACATGTGATATTAATATATTTAAGAAATTTATAATATCCATTATAGGATCACTAAGACATCAAATCTCATAGAGTTACACTGCTTAGATCCAAAAATATTCCTAGAAATATTTTAATGATTAACATAAAATAATGGGAGGCAATAGACCCTCCCAAACATTATGGTTTATTTTACCAAAATAATTATCCTCCCCAATCTAGAAAAAAGGAGCTCCCAACTAGGTTCCCCAATCTTATGATCTCTAAAAACGGCTCGTGTAATGTTAAACATCATGAAACCAATGGAAAACTATCCCATATTGGGTCTTTTCCTACTAGTTTATACATTTCATTGGGCTCCTCCAATTCATATTAAATGGTAATCAGACATTACTACTGAGATCAACCATTTCTCATTATTAAATGTGTGAGGAACACTGATTCCCATATCAAACATATAGAAAATAAAAATATCCTTGTGTAACTGTGGTAACTGGATATAGTATTAATACACCTAAATATCCCACCATAGTTACTAGAATAAGGGCCTATGAATACCATATATAGACTTCAGTCAAAGCCATGTCCTTGTAGTCCTTGACATAAATAGATATCTCATAAAAAATAATATCATCATCAAACACCATAATTTATCATCATCAACCCAGAAAAAACTCTATTAATCTGTGTGACCCTTACCCACCCCATAATTAATTTCACTCTTCACAACCACCACTCACACAATATATTTTCCAGTAATGTAGTATTCCACTATTTCTAACATTGGAAGAAGTAACATTCACGGTCTCTAATAAATATACTCAAATGGTTCCATATGGATGGTGGTTTATCCTTCTATTTTCGGACCATAACTAATATAAAAACCCATAGCATGCTTTCCCCATTACATAAATATTCCACTATACATTTCCATATTCTTGGGGTAGGAACACCATACTCCACTATCAATGAGTCACAAAGAGCTCCTACATTATCTCTCTAATTTGTATTTGAATGAAGAATCATGATCAGATATGATTTTCGAGTTACATCCACAAATCCATACCACATTTATTACCCATGGTCATCCCAAACACTCTACTAAACTCTGATCGTAGGTGACTTGGGAGTGGGAAAACATTGTGGATTTGATTAGGATCACTCTGATTTAATTTGGATGATTCATTGATCATGTAACGACATCATGAGATTTAAAAATACACTGATATTTCTCGAATTACACCAAGTCCATCGGTATCTAACTATTGGAGGTGATATATAAAGATATATGTTTGGAAATATGTTATGTAATCATTTTCCACCATATCCAATTCCTAAGTATCATTACATAAATACTACTCTCCTGGGTTTACTGATGATGGAAATAAACATCCTCATCACCTCTTCTCATAGTGTGACATGTTTTATCATCCATCATCATATAAATGACATACTCCTCACCTTTGAAAAATCCATCAAAAACATGTTGACATGATATCCGATCATGATATACCTCATAAAAATTTTCCCCAGGTTTTTCCACATTATATCACTAAAAGAAAATTGTTAAAAACTATCAACTATAATATATTTCACCATCCTCATCAAAAGGAATCAACTTAAAATAGGTCAACTACTTTTTCACCTCTCTCTATAATAGTAAAATGAAAACTACAATATAAGACTTTTCAACTACATACATAGTCTTAGGAGGATATAAAGAAAGAACAATCATATCATTTTTAGGTATAATATCACATTGTTTTATTATGAATAAATATCATAGGTCTTGGACCTCTGATATAAATATTATTTTCTTCATGTATTCCCCATGACACTAGTAATATTGTAACAGGTCCTAATCCATACTGATTTGTCTCGCATGCTCATACTCAAATAAATAGGGCATGTGGATACCAATGAAAACAATGTAATATCCCATCAAGGGTTATGTATCTAGTTCATAAGAATTATATCAATTATAGTGAATATAACATGTTTATGTGAATCACAATCAATTCAAAATAAAACTATAGAATTTAGAAATCAAAATTTGGCACAACCTCTTCTCGATATAGTGGCTGCTAAAAACCCACTCAGAGGTAACACTCCAAGAACAAATTTTTACTATTCCATTATTTGATGTAATCATCTATTCTCCTAGAGTTTATAATATTCCATAAAATTCACATGGTTTAGGTTACATAAATACACACCTATCCTCAACCTCTCTTATAGTCCTCTCTCAAATAGCAAAGAGCTACCCAGGTGAGCACACTAATCCATATAAAGCACTACCTAAATAGATCATCCAAATGAACCACCATATCTTACATCCACAACAAGTCATTGGACATGCTAACACAAATATCAGGACATTCCTGGTGTATGGATTGAGAGTATTTTATCTCTTAGGGGGAAGGAGGTAAAACCCGACAATGTCCACAAGAATGATTTCATCAAACATTCCACCAACTTAAGAAGATGAGATATCATAAAATATACTGATCAAAGGGTAATAATAGACAATTTATGAGTATTCAAATATAAAAATTAATAAATAATTTCATACTTCTCAACCTAGGTTTCCATC
This sequence comes from Viscum album, assembly GCA_963277665.1. Lineage (NCBI taxonomy): Eukaryota > Viridiplantae > Streptophyta > Magnoliopsida > Santalales > Viscaceae > Viscum > Viscum album. Next base: position 897,008,123 of record OY728151.1, on the reverse strand, counting down.
TCTTCAACCAAGTACGCCCTCATCTCAATATCATGATAACACCACACCCCCTTCCTAAAACATTAAATTGTGAACACATGGAAGACCAAAAAACAACACTAATAAAATCAAAATACAATACCTTTGCTACTACTAATGGATAATATACACGGATATATAACTCCTCTAATGTTTGTTTATATGAAAAAACTGATTTTATGATAAATTTTCCTCTATACTAGAGCCAAAAAGAATCTCGGTCAATTAAATAGGTAAAATACTATCACCTATCATCAGAGTGGGGACACACTAATGGGAAATGTGGGTCATTAACACATTCTAAAACTATCTATGGGGTTGTAAAGACACATTCCATTCCTCATACCATAATCAAAACTCAATCCATACTCAAACATCAAGTCCTAAATCACATGACTCTATAATATCATCCATTATTGTTCCAATATTTTCACCACAACTAGAGACATCTCTAATATCTCAGTATACAAAAATAACTTCATCTAATAATGTAAAAGGAACACGATATACAAGCCTAAAAAATAACTACTTTTCGAGATGCTATCTTACCCACCAAATAAAAGATCATTTTTCAATGAATCATAATGGTGTGGGATAAATACATTGTTCATCGATGTATGAATCAAGGTCAGCCATCTAAACTATAGGTATCTACCCACACGCTTTGTCTCCCTAACAGAGTGTCAAAGTTATGTCATCCATCCTGAGGGGCTATATCTGAGTAGAATATCAACACCATAGCCATGTGTCGTCCAGTTAAAACCTAATAAGGGTTTCTTTATCAGTATGAGTCTTTGTATATCCCCATGTCTATAACCCATTATGTGAAATACGCATAAGAATGACATCCATTGATACAACAAAAAATCTACATTTCCATGAATAACATTCTTTTTTAGTGCATCTAACTTATGGGTCAGTGTTCGCACAATATTCGAAAATTTGTACAGTCACCTCAAGACATACCCTTACTAGTAGAGTCTTAGTCTCATCATGATACATCTGTGTTTTCCAATAATGGATGACATGAAACATGAAAATACTATGTGTATAAACATCCTATCCTACTCAGGCCATGAGATACTAAACAAAATGATGATCATATTCCCAATATACTAATGGATCCATGAACTCCATAAATTTTATGTCATTAATCAGTCCCCACTAATAAGATACACCTTTAAAAGGAACCATGAACCTAGAACATGTCTCTATGATGGTGAGTGTCCTAAAAATATCTCAAAATACTAGTTGGCTATTATTATTGATAAATACCAAAACATTTGAAGACATTCCACATTAAAATATCTTATATATGTAGAGATAACATAGTGAGGATACACAATGGAATCAATCCACTATGATTTATAGACACATTTTCCATTAAAATCATTGTCTCTGTATACCGAGTAATAAAATTTGTATTTGGTGACCTAATGAATGAAAACATAACCAGCCACACTAACAATGGGTCCCATGTCCTGAATTTAGAAAACATGAAATTCAAAATGTTTTCCCAATATAACAAAAATTACCATAAGGGGATAAACACAATGACCATTCTAAGGATTGGAAACCTCCAATAAAACAATATAATGACTAGAACCACTGGTTCCATCATATTTTATAGATGTCAGAGCCTTCAATACCACAATTGAACCTCTAATAGGATTATTCCTAATCACTATCAATAAGAATGTATGATGAAATAGGTTTACATTGAATAATTTACTTGTTCATAGGCAGTCAACCGTCTCCATGAAAAGGTTATGAAGAAGATAATAAAAATTAAAAAATTATATAATAGAACCATTAATACAGTATATTATAGGTAATTCATCAGATTATTACATTTAAAGGATTGTGTAATGTTGAAAAATATACTAAAATACATAAATGATGCCCAATCCCAACTACAACTAGAATTAGGGATAACAATGAGAGTCTGGCTATAGATCTGTATGTTCATCCACCATATATGGACTATGAACCCGATTACCACCATGATCCATATAAACATCATTAATGTCGATGTCATATGAATAAGAAAAACCATTTTCAAACCAATCCAAATCAAGGGTGATTATATATATATACCCTGTAGGATTCCCCAGAATCCAATAATCTACCAATAAATAGATATAAAATTTTCTATCTCAAACAAAAAAATGAATTTCTATCATAACGTAATATAACAGTAATAAATAAACATACATTATCAATAACAATCTCAAATTAGGGATAAAGTGGTTCTCCATGTTCACAATCTAGTGAGGAATTATGATTCAACTTGTTCCTCCAAATGCCTATATATGATTCCAAACATTAGGAACATCCTTCCAAAGAATTTTGGAAACCACAACATATGCTAGAAAGGGAGTATGTTTTTTGTTTTTTATCAATAATCATTGAATTCTCAGAATGATTTCCTAGAAAGAGATCATACAGTTCATACGGGAAACAATACTGATGGGGGGGTAATTTTCTTAGTGTTATCAAAAATTTTGGTCATGAAAATATAAAAGTTTAGAGTTGTGTTTTTCTAAAAGAAAGTTGCATGAAATATTGAAGTGATGCACAAAAAACATGGACTTTAAACTAAATTCGTTTTTCATGAACTAGTAAAATTAGGTTGGAATTTTATCACAATAGGTGATTCGGGATCAGAATGCTAAAAAAATGAAAATGTCATGTGGTGTATAAAAATATTGGAGATGTGCTCAAAAAAGGGTTCTTGAATGAAAATCATTGTGCGCAGAATGATTGTTTTGCATGACATAGTGGGTTTTGTGGATGGGGGTTGGTGACGCTGATAAATAATAGGTGAACCCTCACCTTCGGCATCACTCATTTCTTATGGAAGATCTAAATCTGATGCATGTAATCATTTTTTGAAATGGGTGGTACGCGAAAACAGAAATGTCGTGCGAAAAAATTCAGTATGTGCTTAAAAATGGAAACTACGCATAAAGGTTTTAGTGGCATGAAATATTTACATGAAAAAAAATATTTCATACCAATTGAGATTCTTGCATGCAAAGGAATATATTGTGCACGAAAGGAAAATCTTGTGTTCAAAAGTATAATCTTGTGCTCACATGGTAGGTGTTGCAAAACAAATTCAGTATAATTTGTTTACAAGTTTTGAATATCTAGTTTTCGTATTCTATACTTTCATGTGCATAAATTAATGGCTTTGATGAACGTATTTTATAATACATACTATATATAAATACATCAATGAAAATATATAGAAGATACCTTCTAGTTGATAAACTGACTTAGACTTCTCCCAAGGCAGTGAGCTCGGGGGAGTCGATCGAAGCGATATGAGGTATGTAGTATGATATACCTAAACCACCGTAAAGGAAGTGTTCCTGGAACATAGTGATTGTGACCTAACCTTGTAATACACAAAATCATGAATATTGTTGGATTTAGGTAAGAACCACATACTATTTGAATATTATCTTTAGATATAGCCCTTTGGGGTGAACAATGTAAAATTGATTTTTCATTTCCTTTCATTATTTTGACTAACATATTTAACAGGTTTCTACCGACATGGAAGTAAGATCCAAAAATATAAAAATAAAATGTTGAAACCCGGATTCACCCCTCCCCTATCAGGGTGTTCTAGGGTTCTTCAGGTGGTATTAGTGGTAGGTTACTGGTGTTTGATCTATCATTTAACATTATGGAGAAATCCAACAATATCATGGGAGACACCCTCTACAATGAATGTAATTTTAATATTTGGATTAACATTTTGAGATAACTTCTATGATCAATTTGATTGGAAGTCATATTTTCTATTGTGCATAGAACACAAGTCACTGATCCAACTTGGCTCGCTATGACTGACACAGAAAGAATAATTAATGATGCAGATGATAAAGTGCAGAATGCTCTCACCACTGCACTTTTTGAACTGATCTATCTAATATTCATGAGTTTCACCTTAGGAAAGTACATGTTGGAGAAACTTGAACATATTTATATAGGAGTGAGAAAAAGTGGTGATGTATAAACTAAATGTCTTACATAATAGGTCTGATGATCTAAAGATGCATCATGATGAGAATGTAGGCTCATTCATCAATAGAATTACTAAAGTGGTTGGAGAAATTCAAGGTCTCGTTGAATAAATCAAAGAAATTGATATTTTCATGAAAATATTGAGATGAATTCCACCCCAATAATATTCAATGGATTCTTCCATTGAAGATGTAGAACCTTCCAAAAATTCAATGGATGATCTTCTATGTAGTCTGGTTGAATATGAAATGAGAGTCAATCCAGAAGATGTTATGACTTCAGGGAGAAAGGAAATAGAATACAATTATTTGGTTAAACATAACGATTCATAATATGGTAGTGGTGAAGAATATGAGAAAAAAATAAATTATTTCTCCCATTTATATGATTTCCCTAAATTTAAAAGGTATATTTAAAAGTGAGGTTACCACTTTCTTTCTATCATTTTGACAAGTTGGGAACACTGCCTCCCAGTGCTCAAGAATGTTCATAGATGATGAATAGGAAAGTAATCACATTTAGAAGCCTCAGAAAAGGTTTTTAAAAATGAAAGAATTCAAATATAGGAAAAAATTATATAATACTATGTTTCTTTGTGATGTGGAAGATGATGATAATAAATTATGTGAATAAGATGAACCAAAATTTTAATTGGAAATAATTCATTCATGATGGCTACCATTGAAATGTACGAACCATCAATAAATAAAGCTATATATAAAAAGCTTAAAACTAATGAAAACCCAATGTTACAACATAATGAAGATATTAGTAAGATTTATAATATGTTTAAGAGATGAAATATGTGAAAATAAATGGTAGAAGAATAATCAGAATATGTGGATCAGCTTGTAGCTGAAATTGAACGTCTAGAAGAACTGGGGAATGTACAACCTTCAATCCTTGAAACGACAAATGATGTTGTGGGACTAAGGTTCCCAAACTAAAAATAGGAAAAGGACATCAATGAACTTACCTTGATACTGGAAATGAATTCCAAAACTATTGGGGGACTCTAACATGAATCTATTACTCTTAAGAGTGTTCTCAAAAGTGAATCATGTTCAAAAGATGAAAAAAAATTCAATTTGGTAGGTTCTAAGATGATGAGATGCAGGGGAGAGAAAAACTAGGATATGATGGAGTTTAAAATATTCTGAGAGATCAATGATGTTCACACATGATATACAGTGGAATCAATGTTCATGCTCAATGAACAAATACTAAAAATAATGTTGAGAAAAATATAGGCAAGAGGAAAGTTGATCATCATGTAAAATCATGATAATTTCTGAAAATGATACCCATAAATCAAACTAAAAGGAGAAAAAATAATATCTTCGAGCCTCCATGAATAACATACAGTGAAACTATTCTCCCATGGAAGATAGAATGTGGATAAAATTATGTGAGAATACATTTCCTTTCATTAAGTGTGAGTTCTGTGGATATTGGTTCCATAACATATCTTCTATGAAGAAGCTTGCAGCTATTCAAATATATAATATATGGGAGTTCAACAAAGGAAAAAAATTCATATCCTAATTCTATTAAATGAAAAAAAATTATCGACATGGCTTTCACTGTTCTAAAATTAGAAATGAAGATCTTTATTGAAGGTAGAGGAGTGAAATGGACACCTCATATCGAAGTTGGAAAAAATTCAATGTTCATCAATAAGACTGTGTTACACTTTTAAATAGTTTTTCCCTCTAGAAGAAGAAATTGGATATGAAGAAACCATTCCCATGGAAGAGAGAGTTTAAAGGCCATCTAAGTCCTACATTTAACACAATAAATATTTGAAATAGAATTGGAAAATTTATAAATCCCATTTTAAGAATTATCCATCAAGGATACAAATAACAACAACACATATATTATTTATAGCAGATGTTCCTCCCACATGACTGGAAATTCAGACCTATTAACGAATATCAAAAGAAAATTCAACGGAACAATGGGGTTCAATAACAATAGTTATTTTATGTTAAAAGGTTTTGGAAGTATAGAGAAAGCTAATGGATAGATCATGAAAACTAAATTACTTTATGTGGATGGACTGGTTCATAATCTTTTGAGTGTGAGTTATCTATCTCCCTCAGGTCTTATTGTGACATTCAATATGAATAGTTATTATCTAAGAGTATAGTCTAAGAATCATATCGTAAAATACTATAGAATAGATGGGAAATTTTATTAGGTTGACTACTAATAAGACATTTTCTACCTAATAGTTGAAGAGTAAAATAATTTATGGAATCCAATATTAGGTCACATCAATTTACAGTACATGGAAAAGATATCTATGCTAATGATTGTAATGTTTATCCCTAATCTGAACTGTGAACGATAAAAGACATGTTATACCTGTATATGTGGAAATCATTTAATAATTTTATACCTTCCATAGAAAACATTTACAACAAATCTCCTTGATTTATTTCACAAAGATGTATGTGGGCCAATAAATGTTTATTGAAAAAATTTAAAAAGGTACTTTTTCATTCCATAGATGATTAAAGTAGAATAGAATGTGTGATTTTTATACACAGGAAGCCACACGTGCTTGATTTCATGAAAAACTACTGAAGAATTTTTGAGAATGATATTGGATGGAATATCAAAGACCTCCGGTATGACAATGAAGGGGAATACACATCCATTGAATTTGAAAATTACATAGAAAGCATGGGATACAAAATGAGGTGGCTCATATGGAACTCCACATAAAAATGGAGTTATTGAGCACTGTAATCGATAGGTAAACTACATGGTGAGGACTATGGTGATTGAGAGTAATATTCCTTGACATTACTGGAAGATGGCAGTTCAAGAAGCAGTCTATATTCAAAATCAAATATAGCTATATATTGGAGAGACAATAACACCAAATAAATTTTTTTCATGGACGGAATCCCACATTGAATTTTTTTTGTGTTTTTGTAAGGAAATGATTCATCCAAAAAAATGAAGATAATTATGTTATGTATGAATAAAATGCAGGCGATGAAATATTTCATGGATACTCAATGTATAAGAAATCATACAAGTGTTTCAATAAGTGATTTAGAATAATGTGTAAAGCGGTGATGATAATATTATTGAAGATAAATAAAAATATTCATCAAGGAATCCATAGGATGATGTGATAGAAAATGTGGAAGAATATGAACATTGAAAAAAATACTAAAACACAGGTAGAGGATGTTATAAAAACCACTTTGGAGACACATCATGATGTTGACTCAGAAGAAGATTTAGAAGAGAAATCCATAGTTTGAGAGAACTTGATCGAACCCCAAAGGTGAAATGGAAGTGAAAAGACTGATTATTCTAACATTATCGATGATCATAATTCGTCTAAATAGACAATGATAATGATGAATAATGCACAACATTAATTTCAATTACTTTTGGAACCATCCACATTTGAAGAAGCTGTAATGGTTGAGTATTCGGAGAAATCAACAAATGGAGAGTAAGATCAAAAGGGAAAAAATAAAACATGGGATATTTTCAAGAGACCCAAATGTCACATTGTGATTCATAAAATGTGGATTTCTATGAAAAAAAAATTCCATCATTGAAATATGATCCGAAATAAAGAGTCTTTGTTATTTATACGATATTCACAAATTGAAGGTGTTGATGATGAGGTTATATTTTCTCCCATATTGAGAATGGTGTCAGTCATGCTATTTCGTTACATGTGAATCTAATAAGGATGTATAGTGTATCATGTATACATCAATGCATCATTCTTAAATGGAATTTTTGAAGAAAGTGTATACATTAAACAACCCATGGGGTTATTTCTTGGTATTGATGAAATGAAGTATAGATTACTAATGAATTCCTTCTATAGTTTAAAGTAGGCACTACGAGAATGGTATTCCCATCTAGATTCTTAACTCATGAAGAATGAATTCCAAATAGGATGAGTAGATCACAATATCTATGTGATGACTTATTAGAAATATCATTTCATGGTATTAGTTCATGTGGATGATATTATTATTGGTTGTTGCAGGCATGGATCAGTTGAAAAATTTTATAATAATTTTTTTTGAATTTAAAATGTCTATGATTGGTGAACTCACATACTTTATAGGGTTTTTGTTGATTCAAAAGAAGGTTTACACTTTCACGTCCCAAGAAAATTATACAAAATATCTGTTAAATTAATTTAATATGAAATATTGCAAATGAATGGGGAGTCTAATGGAAGTTGGAACAAAACTCAGAATGCATGATTATGGGATGTCTGTGAATCCCAAAATTTATAGAAGAATAATTTGAAGCATACTATACATGACATCAACAGAACTAGGTAATGTCTTTGAAATGGGTATAGAAGATGTATTTCAATGTAATAGAAAGGAATAAGGTATGGAGGTAGTTAAATGAATCATTAGGTACATTCAAGGTACCAGAAATTATGGCTTATTATTTGATGAAAGAATAGATAATGATTTATCTGCATTTTCAGATGCTAACTGGGCAGGGGATGTAGTGGAAAGAGAATCCTCCATTTTTGGAGAATTGTTTATTGGGAAGAAATGTGAGGGGTGGAAGAGCAAGAACCAAGATAGTACATCTATTAGTACGGCTGAAGCTGAATATAAATATGCTACAGTGGAACGAACTCAGTTACTCTAGATGATGTTGCAACTGACTAACATAGGTGCTGAGGAAAAACAACCAATGGTGATATAATGTGATAATAAGGGCGTAACAGTTCTTATTTAGAATCATGTTTTTCATTATTGTATGAAACATATTGATACCTGATATCACTTCTTCAATGAAAATTTTAAACAAGGCATGATTAACATTGAATATGTGGGAATAGATGAGCAAGTAGCTGACATTAGGATAAATCCATGATAAATGGATATGTATGAGAAACATTAGTTGATCCTCGGTGTTCAGCCACATCCTAGTGCGTGAGTAGGCTATCATTTTCCCCTCTCCTCAATTATGTTATATGTTTTTGGTTGTGATGTAGGTTTATAGGGGAGATACAATCCAGAGGGAGTAATATTTCAGATGTTTAATAAACAATTCCTGATCAATGGGTTTATTGCAATGGGTAGAAAGAGTAAATTCATGACATGTAATGGACAAGTAATGATTTTGTGACATGATGATAATTCTATGTTATTGGGAGAAGGAATACATTCAGGTAATGTTATGATTCTATGACATGTTGATGATACTGTTTAGTAAGGGAAGGAATACATTCAAGGCATGTAATTTTTCTATGAAACGATTAGAATATGGTTTTAGGAGGAAAATAAATACATAGAGGAAATTTATTGCTTCTATGACATAGAAAAATAATTACATGGGTGTTTTTTATGAATTCAAAAACAAGGGAACCCAATTCAAGACATTTTTATTGTTTTCTACACCGAGAATTACACACAGAGACTTAAAGACTTGGATGAGTTGACTCTTCTATATCATGTTTTGATAGTGGCTGGTTCTCTATTTAATTTTTTAGATATTACCATCAAACTGAATAGGGGATATTTTTGAAACCATGAAAGAAGCTGGAAATGGATTTTTGTTTGTTTTTGTGGTAAATATTCATTGGATGTTCATAATGTTTTCCAGGAAAGGCACCACACAGTAATGCAGAAAATTATATTGAGCGTGGAGTTATTTTCCAATGTTTTCCATATTTTTAGGCAAAAAATTGGAAAATGGAGTGATGTGTTTTGTGAAAAAGAAGGTACAAGAAATATTGATGTGCTATGCAAAAATATATTTATTATTCATCAAATTGTTTTTTCTAGAAATATTAAAATAATGTTGGAATTTTTGGGAAAATGGTGATTCATGATCATTATGCTGAATGATGGACAAATCATAAGGTGTGCAATAAATATTGTGACATGAAAGATAAATGGTTCTTGCGTGAAAACAATTGCGTGTAGTATGGGATATCTGTAAGAAAAAAGCCGGTTTTGCATGCGGTGGTTGGTGATGCCTATAAATAAGGGGTGACCCCTCTCATGTTGCATGACTATATACATATAGATGAACAAAATTTTGATGTACATAATCATTTCATTAGAAGAGAGGTTCGTGAAAACGTAAATGATTCACGGAAAAATTCATGTTTCTACAAAAAGTTGAGGGTTCATGTAATGTTTGTAATATTACAAAATTTTTCCACGCATAAGGAAAATATTATTTCCAATAGTGGTTCTTGCATGCAATGGAAAATATATCACACAAATGGATTATCCGGTGTGAAAAAGTAAGATATTACACACACAAGGTAGGTGTTGCACATAATTTTCACTATAAGCTGTTTACATGGATTTAATAACTAGTTTTTGTGTTTAATACTTTTAAGTGCAGAAATTTAAGACATTGATGTTTGCAGAGTCTCATGCTGAATAGAGACTCGTACTTCAATGAAAATCTCTTGATGGGTCCTTTAGGTCAATAAATTGATTTATACTTCTCTCAAGGTAGTGAGATAGGTCGAGTCAATGGAAGTGGTCTGAGAAATGTAGTAAGCTAACCCTAAACAATTGTAATGTTATTGTGATGGGCCCAATGTGACTGTGACCAATCCTTTTAATCCAATTAATATTGAGGATTATTGGATTTATGTATGACCAACACATTGTTTGTGTATGCTCCTTGGATGTAGCCATTTTCGTTGAACCATGTAATAGTGTTTTGTTATCTCCATTCATTCATTTTACTGATATATTTAACTACTTTCTAAAAATACTGTATCAAGATCCATTACATTAAAAATAAAAAGTCTACAGCCGAATTCACCCTTCCTCTCTCATGGTATTCCGGGTTCCTTGAAGAATATCGGTGTGTGACCCACAAAATTACCCTATGTTCCACATTCCAAGGGGGATGGATTTCATTACCATGTATCTCACATAACATCTCTTGTGTTTTAGTGTAGGGTATTAATCTTTCCAATTTGTTCCACAGTCTTATAAGGAACAATATGAAGCGATGCATCTCAAGTGATGTGACAAGATTCTGGTGGAGTTCTCACACCTCTTCAATGTGCTCCCCAACTAAGGGGAATAATATCTGATATATAAACCATTCCCATTTATGATGGGGTCCCAATAAGCTACTAGAGGTCCCACATACTAGAATGATTGGGGTACCATTCAGTTGGAATAGATATAGGATCTATTCCCTAGTTCATTGGGGTTGTCGCTTGGTATATATAGGACTCACACCCAATTCTTTCTATAAAGTTCCAATAAAAAGGGTTGTAGAAGGTCCTCACCATTGTTTGACAATGGTGTTTAAATTAAATGGTTAGTAGAGGAAAAACTCCAATGTGAATCAACATGGTGAAACTTCACATATAATAATAGATGACCAATTCCCTAGTGCATCATGTTTGTTTCCACTTAGCATAGACAGATGTAGGACCCACACACAAGTTTGATAAGTTGTGATACTTTATAATTATAGGAAGATCGCCATTTTTCCATAGATGGTTTCCACTCAAATTGATATAAAGATTATGGGGGACATTCCCCCAGATGCAACATGGTGGATTCAAACCCGGGCCGCTCTCTTATAATTCCTTCGATCACATCCATCATCACGTATCACCTCAAAAGCATCAAAATTAGAATATTACAAATCATATCTTTTAACAAAACCAAATTCCACCATGACATTATATGTTTAAAAAGTCATTAAAGGTTACTCATGGGACAAAATGAATGTTCATATGATGGAGATATGCATGGTGGATGATACTTAAGAAGTACAAGACAAGAACCAGGGTCGAATGACATGTGACCTTACCTAGACCCCTTGTTTTTTTCACTAGAACATGTCATAAATAAACATATAGTAGTACATGATATGTAAATATACAACACAATGTGTCTCAGGCACCAAGGGCCAACCTGTGTTCTCTTGGTCATGACTTTGTAGTTTTGGAGGTTTATCTGTACCAGGCCATGTACCTCTTCATGCTTGATGATGTAGACATTCCCTTTTAATATTGGGTATTTCTATGTACACTCAAAGTTCACGAAGAATCCGCCAATATGGGGTTCATGGTGTGTTCCAAGTGGTGTATGACTTGGATACCTTGAGAGGGTCACATGGAACGTGGGCTTTACCATATGGTGTGTGATTCAACCCATTTTGTCAAAATTGTATCATCCATTGTTGGTGGACTGCAAGACATGGGTATAGAGGTTGCATGCCATAGAGTCAGGATTTTCACAAAAACCCCATGGGTTGTTTCACACATTACTATCATTCCACAATATCCATTATTTCATATACATTTAGGCTAGGGGTATCAGATCCAACATCATTCATTCCCAATCTATCATTGGTGTTAGGATCCTAGCCACCTTAACCCTTCATGGCTCTGGAAATGGCTTTAATCCAATTCCATCGAACTATAGATATCAAATCTATGGAGGTATCACCCAAAAATCATCCTAATCTTTAAAAAAATCATGATTATAATTATCCTTCACAAATCCACCACAACATTGGGGTCTTAAACGTATGAAAACCTACATTGTAATGTTGAACTATGAGCCCATATAACAATGAAAGAAAATGTGATGAATTGCGGGTTGAAATCTAGATAAAAAAGTAGGATCCATAGTTTAACGAGTATTTTGTCCATTTATAAAAACATAGGAAAATGATGGTGATAGAGAGGTATATTAGAAAATTTTAGTTAAAACAATTCAACATAATAATATGGAAAATATAAAGAATGTGATAATAATGATAAATTGATGCTAAATATAATACATGATCTAAATATTTATAAAAAGGTGACAAATACTCAATTTATAAAATTTTCCTCCATTTTCGGTAGATATTTCATGAATAATTAATTAAATAGTGTTAAAAATGATCAAATGTATTACATTCCCTTCAATATACCTCGATCTGATTACCATTCATCATCTGATGTCAATCCACCAATGAAGAATTCTCTCATCCTCTACTCAAACATAACAAGGGTTATGTGGATAAAACATGAAAAATATTATTATGTTGTTGTTTTTTGATGTAATTATATTTAGTCCATTTAACAGAAAATAAATAAATGGAATTTTTTTTTAAATACACCACAAACAACATCATTAACCCAACATGTGATACTGAACAAACATTGGTGGATACTTTTTTAAGCATTATATAACTTATTCATCCACGCTCTAAAGTTTATGATCCAATACTATTTTTTTGAGTTATTTTATTATTTAAAAAATATGTGATCAGGATATTAATTTATTTTACATTTTATTATATAAATTTTTGGATCAATGGGTAATGGAATCTTGTGTCATCTTTGCATCCGTGTCCCAAAATAATCTTAGAAATATTCCAATGTATTTCAATAAAATATAAAAATAATTTAAATTGGAATTATTCAAATTTAGATAAGATGTATATAAAATTAACAAGATTCATCTTTTCATAAGATATAAATATTTTTTGTGTTATGGATATTTTCTTAAGATGCAGTCTCTTCATAAGGTTGAAAATTATCAATGGGTTCATAAATTATCAATGGGTTCATCTTTTCATATTTTTTCAAGATGCAATATCTTCATTGGGTTAATTAATCATAAGTTTAAATAAATGGTTCATCTATTGGTCAAAAATCCACTACAATCTATTAATGATATTAAATCTCAAAAATCATGTAAAAAACTCTATGATTAAAATAGTTATACAATTAATTATTTAATGAAATTCTATAATGTCTAATTTTTATAAAAACCACCAAAAAATGAAATTATGTTCACATTGAATATAACATGAATCTAACAACCACGAAAAATAAAATAATAATAAATAAATAACAGAATAATATAAAAAAATATTGATTATTTTATTCAAGATCATTATGATACAATTATAAATGAAAAACTAATCAATGATTTAAAATTAAATATGAATAATTTGATAATGATTATATAATTTTACAACTAGGTAAATACTCTTATTAGTTTTTCACACCCATGAATTTTTTTCAAATTCAATTTTCATTGAATTTGAATTCTAGATTTGTTTTAGTGGTTTACCACTCATTTTGGTGAAAATGGTGGGTTTTGAAAATTTGGGCCAAACCGTGAGCCCAATTCCAGATTTAAAAAATAACTTTGTTTCTTCTATAACTCCTTCAGTTTTCACCATTTTATACCCATTACACTTCCCAATTGGAATACCCTGATATATTAAAATCACCTTATCCCTTTGGACCACATTGAAATCCAAAATTATGATGGATTTGGGTTTTTGATTAAGGTAATGGGCCTTCCCGTAAGCCTATTTCACGCATTAAATTATTTTTTTATATTTTCAAAATCTAATTAATTTATTACTTTTATTCGGTTATTCCACCTCCCTCATGATCCCACTATCCCTATGATCACCCCCATTATCGGTTTCACATTTTTAGAGCTCGTTTTAACCCCGAACGAGGGTTCCTCTTCTCTGAATTTATTAAATCCCCTAGATTTGAAGGGTTAATTTCATTCATTCATAACTACATCAATATGTACTATTTTCCACCCATTTCAGTCCCCACATGACCTCATCTTCATCAGTGGAGCCTCACTATCATGTTTTGTGGCTTTTAGATTTAAAATTTGGTTAATTTGGTCTAATTTCTTCAAGAGTTTTCAAGGTAAGTGTTCCTCCCTTCCACTTCAACCATTTCATTAGGGTTTCATCCCTCTTTCATGATGTTCCATAATGTCCAGAACCTAGGGTTCATACCTTGGGTTTACCCATGAGTCTTTTTGGTGAAAATTTGTTGTCTAGGGTGGATTTATCATCCTTGTGATGTCGGGGTGGTGTGGTTGATGTTTAACACTCTTTTTTGAGGGATTCGACAAATTTGGTAGGTGATTCTGTGGTTAACCATTTAATTATGAGTTATATTTCTTTATTAAATAACTTTTCATGTTACTTATATGCTATTCATTACGAGAAAACCTTTTTTGTTAGCAATAGTAATGCATTTGGTATTAAAGATACATTTTTGTTTGAAGTGTGTATATTTCAAATGTATTTCATGTGTTATATCGTGTGGTAGTTTTATAAAATGTGGAAGTGATTTATTAGTTGTTGAAAGGGGCTTCCAATTTTGGCTAGGTAATGATATAGTGTCATGTGGTCCTAAAGGCGGCAGGTCCTTGAATGGGTTTTATGTGTATAACCTTATTATACTCCTTGAAAGTGTTTTATGGATTTGTGTGTTCTCATGGGTATCTTTTGTGGTATTGTTCAATGTGATATATAACATTTGAAAGTGGATTATTACATGTTTATTGGGCTGAAAATTCTGTTTTGGTAGGGTCTTGGTGTGATTTCAGAATGAAAAGAGGTTTTTGAAATGAGTTTTATGTGAAAAGCTTGGGTATACTCCTTATAATTGTTTTATGAATGTTTTGAATGATTTATTGAGTTGTGTAAGAGGTGAAACTATATCAGCAATCTGTTTTGGTAGGATTATATTTTTAAAAGGTCCATTTCATTTGTGAAAATTTTGTTATGTGATATCTATCATCTTGGAATGATTTTATTAATTTTTTTGAAGGAGATATTGAGGTGTAAAAGAGATGTGAATGTGATGTGGACTGTTTTTTGTGAGTGTGATGTGAAAAATTGAATTTTTGATTAAAAAAGGAGTGTTATGTTCCATTTTTGTGGGATATTATATGAGTTCAAATGTATTATGATTTTTTTATAAATTTTTTTAATGGTTTTGTGGAAGTGTTGAAGAAATTTGAAATGTGTTGTGCGCTATTTTGGTGTCAGTCGGAATTTAAAATCATTTTGAATGAAAAGTGGACTTTTCTTCCTTGTGTGGTATGCATTTCGGAAATTTGGTGAATTTGTGATGTGGAAATGATAATTTCATGTTCAATGTGTATTTCATGACATTTTGAACTTGTTTCTGCACAAAGGGAAAACCTCGGTATCTAGGTGGGTGGACGTGTACTGGTATGATAGTGAATCTGTGGGGTTTGGCCTCAGTTTCACTTAGCAAGATTGACGATTACAACTATAACTAAACTATGATGATGATGTGTGGGGACCAAAAGGTTATGGGTATGTTCCTTACTAGTGGACCGTGCATGGGAACAGATTTTTGTGATGGTTACTCTCACCGAGATATGAGGTACATGGGACCCACATCTAGCTAGTGTCTATGTGTTATTTCCTTTTTCTTGTGCTCACTAGTTACTTTATACTTACCGTCTTCATACTATACATTTGGCTGGAAATTTCAGTAGATTTGTTATTTATTTTAAATTTGTTAATCCATTAAAATAGCCCACTTGAAAACTATTTTTATTCAAAGTTTCATCTTTTAGAAATTGTAACTAGCTTTTCATGTTTTTGAAAACATGCATGCTTTTCTTCATTATATGTTTATCACATTGAATCTCATAGTAGCGGTATCTTACTGGGCTTTGTCTCACACCCAACATTCACCATTGAGTGTAATTAGACTTTCTAATTTTGTGTCACAGGTCTAGGTATAGGTTTTATTCCATTATTTCTTGTTTTTAGCGGTCAATTGTGATGTAGTGTCGTGGAGATGGCTTGAGGGCGGTGCCTCTTTCCATATGTAGGTTCTTGATATGTCATTCCATGGGTTTGTACCTTTGCAATTGTCTTAATATATAGTTTAAAATTGTTTAATTCAGTTCTGAATTTTTGTAATATATGTTTTAGTTTGAAAATTCCAGAATTGATTTCTCGGATTCATTTGGTGTTTTATGTATACAAACTCAGGTAAATCGTTCCAAATATTTTGGTTTTTGATACATGGGCACAAGTTCCAGCCTGTGGGGATCGAGGATGCCCTATGGGAATTGCCAAGGGTTGGGTCGGGTGCCGGTTTTGGTGGCGACCAGATTCGGTTCGTGAAAAAATTGTATCGAAGGAGGTTCGCTCTATTTGAGTCATGTTATTTGGGAAATAATCAGGATAGTCTGAAGTTAAGATTGTCGGGACATGAAATTTCGGTTATGGGCAGTGTGCATGATCACCACACCTCATGACGGGATTCAAGTCACTAGGGGAAGTCGATATTTATCTATGTCTTTTGGTTTTCTTGTTCTAATGATGATTAGGGGAAATCAAAATAGAGTTGGGTTAATGGTCACAGTGAGCTCATATGGTCTGTAAAGCCATGAGGAGCTTGGGATATTCCCTAGAACACTCTCTGTGATGGTTATGTGATTGTAATATAGATTCCAACCATATTTCTAAGTCACCCACTAGAACTAGTTTCCTCTCGCATTGTTTTGTGTATTAGTATTGAAATCGTAGAACTATGGTTTAAAATTGACTTGGTTTTTGGAAGCAGAATGTTATTTTGAAATGATTTTAAAAAAGAAGGAATGGTTTGATTTATGAAATGGTGGAACTGAATATTCAGATTTGTTTTCAAATGGAAAAAATTGTGCTTACACCTCTTTTGAATGACAGAACCATATTGATGTTGGTTTTAAAAAGAATTTCCAATATAGTTTTCTATACAATTAAAGGGTGTTTTAATAGGATGAGATATTTTGAAATTGATGTGAATAAATTGAATGTGAGTTTTTTTCTAAATGGTTATGTCCTTATGAAATGTTTGTTAAGATGTGAATTGGGATTTTGATCTCATTGTTTTTATTTTTGAGGAAAATAATTGCATGGATGACCGTTTTGTTTTTGAAAAGTAGGAAGAATTTTCATTTTATCCTTTAGTATTTCCATGAGAGGCCATATGCATATGGTTATATGGGATTATTGATTGCTGATTCCATGACTGGATTAGTGATGGGATGAATATGTGGAGGGTTCCTGGTGTGTCATATAAACATTCATGTGTGAGGCCCAAGGGGTACCATTGGTGGATACTCTAACCGTTGAACCGTTGGTTTTCAAAGAAATGTTTTTAAAAAAACATGATGTGTTGATGGATTTTTTGGGATGGTGTATATAGTGTGTTTTTGGGAAATTTTAATGTTCTGGGATGTTTTGAGTCCAAGAACTCCTCGTGTTCGAACTGTGTTTTGTGTTTGTGATTGGTCGGTAATTTAGGTAGAAGGACTGGTTAGTAGACTCCTATGAGATATGGTTTTGGAAACCTTTACGGTGGTTCCATTAATTTGTTTGGATCTGTTTTGTGGCATTTTTTTACCAATGGACTAGCTTGGTTTGGTCATTGGGTTCTCCAATTGGAGAGTGTATGCCCCCATTTAGTGTTAGTGCACAAATAAAGTGTAACCCAGATTTTTTCACTGTTGGAAAATCCACCAGTTGATCAATGTATGGCATATTTTCTTCATAATTCTAAAGTGAGTCTACACCACATAAATTATTGTTTTTTAGGGATCCTCTTGTTGCGGAAGAGTGCTTGTGGATGGTTAAAAGATACCATAGTTTATTAAGCTACCTGATTCATCGAAGGTGGATGTTGTCTAGGTTTTTAGTATGGATAGTGTCTAAGAGGGCCTCTGAGTCCTTCGTATTATCATTGAATAAGGTGTTTATGTTAAACCACCTGTGTGGGAAATTTGGCCACAAGAGGCTGTTATGGTCACTTTCTGGAATGATATGATGTTTGGGGATGTTGTATAAGGCCCCCTACTTGTATTATTTCTATTAGTCTCCTTGGTATGTTCTGTAACACGTTGTGATGTCACGTGCTCATTTGATTGTAATGGTAAAATCGCACAATATTTTGTGAGTCAATTTTATTCAGAAGTTTTTATCCTGTTGGGAGATCTTGACACCCTCTTTTTTAGAGGAAGGTGTTTATATGTGTCCTTTATTTCTGTTGTTTCTCAACCGAAGAAACAAGGTTTTATGTGATTGCATCCTCTAAACCCTTATTTCAGTGATATTCCAAGTTAGTGTAATGTGAGTTCTGGAGTGTGTTATGTCTTGGTGAACCCATATGGGATTGCGTGTAGTTGATTGCAACATCGGAAGAAGAAATTCTACTCGGGAATTTCCAAATCATAACCGTGAGTCCGAAGAAGCTTCAATCATTCCAGCTCCAGCCATATGTCCCGGAGAGAAGCTGGCATATAGTTCGGGGAAACCCAGTGTCGATTATATAATTATACAAAGAACTGTTCTCTGTATGAGAGATGTGAATAGTTTAAACATTTGTTGTTTTCATCTTGCTTCTATTATTCCAGTTTAGTGGAAAGAGGTGGAGGGCCTCATCTCCATGTTATCTCCCAATGAATATATTTTCCCCTTTGGCTTCCTTTGGTTCTGGGGGAAAGGTTTTATATTTTTCTAGACTTGTTGAGTGCACATTTAGTAGTAACAATTCCCCAGAAAACAATTTAGGTATAAGGATCCTCATGGTAGCGCACAATTTCCCAAACTATGTGGGCTAACCGTGCGGCCATCCCAACTCTTTCCGTTTTGGGGTCTTTCTGTGCCGACCTATATTGGTCAGTTAAGATTATTGTATCTTATGGTGGGTAGACCCACTATGATTCTAATGTATAGTATTTTGAAAAGGTCTCATGGTATCCTACCCGTTGTACTAGGGAGTTTGTTTGGGGCTACCCTGTTAGTGTATTGATTCTATCTCGGAAAACATTAAGTTGTCTCTTATGTTGGGGAGCCCATTTGTGTATCCTTGTACCAATAACTCACTTTTGTCCTTGGTCTTGTCTTGGAAGTGGGTAGTCTCGTTTGGAGCTATATAACCACATACAACTTCCTCGGGTAAACTTTTGGATTGGAGAGTTCCCAATGGTTTAGTTATATCAAGGTAAATGTAACCTTGTTCGATGATCTTGTATGTTTGGGTAAATTGGTTAAGCCTTCTTCAGATAGTGGTTGAGGAGTTTTTTTTAGGATAAATCCGGAATGTGCTCGATCATTTCATTAATGAGGTGTTTATTTTTTTTTTGAACTATTTTTTTCTTAATTGTTCACTTGAGGTGTTATGGCCTTTGCGGGCGAAGCATAGCAATGGAGTCCATTTCTGCATTTTGGTTGGGTTTGGTTTTTTCTTGGCCATTTATGTGGCTTTTCGAGGGAAGAAAGATTTATGGTGGGGAGAATTGTCACATCAATGATTTTTTTTTCAAATTAGTTTTTCATTTAATTTCAATTCCTGATTTGGTTTAGGGGTTTACCAGTCATTTTGGTGAAAATCGTGGGTTTTGAAAATTTGGGCGAAACCGTGGTCCCAATTCCATATTTGAAAACAATAATTGTTTCTTCTATAACTCCTTTATTTTTCAACATTTTATACCCATTTCACTTCCCAATTGGAATACCATGATATATTAAAATAATCATATCCCTTTGGACCACACATAAATCCAAAGTCATCATGGATTTTGGTTTTTGATTAATGTAATGGGCCTGCCCGTAAGCCCATTTCCTGCTTTCAATTAATTTTTTTTAATTTTAAATATCTCATTCGTATTTTACTTTTTTTTGGTTATTCCACCTCCCTCGTGAAGACACTATCCCAAGGAGAACCCCCATTATTGGTGTTACATCTTTTGAGCTCATTTGAACCCTGAAGGAGGGCGATGATTCTATGAATTTATCAAATCTCCCAGATTTCAAGAGGTAAATTCATTCTTTTATATCTCCTTCAATATCTACTCTTTTTCAACCATTTCAGTCCCCACATGACCTACTACTCATTGGTCAAACCTCAATATCATGTTTTGTTGCTTTGAGATTCAAAATTTGGTTAATTTGGGGTGATTATTTCAAGCGTTTTCAAGGTATGTGTCATCCCTTCCACTTCATACATCTCCTAAGGGTTTCATCCCTCTATCATGATGTTCCAAAGTTTCCAGAACCTAGGGTTCATAATTGGGGGTTAACCATGAGTCTTTTTGGTGAAATATGTTGTCTAGGGATACATTTATCATCCTTGAGATGTCGAGGTGGTGATGTTGATGTTTCGCACCATGTTTTGAGGGATTCGACAATTTCGGTAGATGATTTCGTGGGTAACCATTTAATGATCAGTTAGTTTTCATGATTAAAATTTTTTCATGTTACTTATATTCTGTGCATTATGAAAAAACAATTTTTGATATCAATAGTAATGCATTTGGTATTAAAGTTACAATTTTTTTTGAAGTGTGTATTTTTCAAATGTATTTCATGTGTTATCTCTTGTTGTAGTTTTATAAAATGTCGAAGTGATTTATTAGTTGGTTAAATGGGATACCAATTTTGTCTTGGTAATGATATAGTGTCATGTGGTCCTAAAAGGGGGGGGGGGTATTTTAATGGGTTTTATGTGTATAACATTGTTATACTCCTTAAAAGTGTTTTATGGATTTGTGTGTTCTCATTTGTATCTTTTGTAGTATTGTTCAATGTGATTATATAACATTTAAAAGTGGATTATTACATGTTGATGGGGCTTCCAATTCATTTTTGGTAGGGTCTTGGTGTGATATTTGATTAAAAAGAGGTTTTTGAAATGGTTTTTATGTGAAAACCATGGGTATACTCCTTATAATTGTTTTATAAATGTTTTTAATGGTTTATTGAGTTGTGTAAGAGGTTGAAAGTATATCAGAAAACTATTTTAGTAAGAGTGTATTTTTAAAAGGTCCATTACATTTGTGAAACTTATTTTATGTGATATATATCATCTTGGAATGATTTTATTAAATTGTTTGAAGGAGATATTGAGGTGTGAAAGAGATGTGAATGTGATGTGGACTGTTTTGTGTGAGTGTTATATGAAAAATTGAATTTTTTATTATAAAAGGAGTGTTATGTTCCATGTGTTTGGGATGTTATATGAGTGGAAATATCTTATAATTATTTTGTAAAATTCTTTAATGGTTTTGTGGAAGTGTTTTAGAATTGTGAAATGTGTTGTGCGCTATTCTGGTGTGAGTCGCATTTCAAAATCATTTTGAATGATAAGTGAACTTTTTTTATTTGTGTCGTATACATATGGGAGGATTGGTGAATTATTGAAGTGGAAATGATATTTTCATGTACAATGTATATATTTTGACTTGTTGAACTTGTTTGAGAACAAGGGGAATACCTGGGTATCTATGTGGGTGGACGTGTACTAGTATGCCCGTGAATTCGTGGGGTTTCGCCTCAGTTTCACTTAGCAAGATTGATGCTTACAACTCTAACTACACTATGATGATGATTTTTGGGGACCACTAGGTTATGGGTATGTTCCCTACTAGTGGATCATGCACGGGAACATATATTTGCGATGGTTACTCTTACTGAGATACGAGTTACTTGGGACCCACAGCTAGCTAGTGCCTAGGGGTTATTTCATATTGCTTGTGCTCATTAGTTACTTTATACATACCGTCAGCATACAGTTCATTTGGATGGAAAATTCAGTATATTTTCTTTTTATATTAAAAATGTTAATACTTAAAAATATCCCACTTGAAAACTGTTTTTATTCGAAGTCGCATATTTTAGAAATTGTATTTAGATTTTCATGTTTTTGAAAACATGCATGCTTTTAGTATTTAGATGTTTATCACATGGATTCTCTTAGTGGTGGTATCCTACTGGGCTTTGGCTTACAACCTACTTACACCAATTGGTGTTATTATATTTTTTATTTTCTGTCACATGTTTAGGTACATGTTTTATGGCATTAGTTCGGTTTTTTAGCAGTCCATCATGATGCAGTGTCATGGAGATGGCATGAGGGTGGTGCCACTTTCCATGTGGAGGTTCATGGGCTGTAATTTCTTGGGTTTCTACCATTGTAATGGTCTTCAAATATAGTTTAAAATTGTGTAATTCAGTTCGTAACTTTATTAAAATATGTTTTGGTTTGAAAAATCGAGATTTTATTTCTTAGATTCATTTTTTGTTTTATGTAGACGAACTTGGGTAAATATTTCCCAATTTTGCTTTTATGATACTCATGCACTAGTGCCAGCCCATGGGGATCGGTAACGCCCTTCGGGACATTCCATGGGTCGGGTCGGGTGCCAGTTTTGATGGCGACCAGATTATTTCGTGACAAGTTTCATATCTCATTTTATAGGGAATAAAGAAATTTATATTTAATAATCTAAAAATCAAATTATGTGTCAAGGATATACTCAAAATTATGTCAATTTGTAATATATACAATTATTTATTATGAATAATATTTTATAAAATTAAAACTCAATAAATTAAAGAATCATAAAGTTGGACTTCAAATTATCATTTATAAACAATTCACAAATACCCACAATTATAAATGAATTATAATTTTAATGTACCTATGGACATTATATTATATTTGAAAAAAATCATTATATTTGTCTCAATACAAATTCATTCATGTTATAAATTTTCATTCCATATAATATTGACATTTCTTATTATAAAAAATGTTACATTATGAAAAATATATTCATCGATAGAAACTCTTGAAAAATTATGTAATAATATTACAAAATGTATAAAACTCGTTATTTTAATAATTTTAATCATTTTTTATATCAACCAAATACACCATTTGTAATGGATTACATAATTTTTTAAAAAATGTATATGATGAGAAATAATGATTATAGATAATTTATATGTATTTAACAATTAGGTATAAATGGAAAAGACCAAATATAGTAAGACCCTACGTATTTAAGTATTATATTGATTATTACACCCTATGGAAATATTATTAGGCCAAGGGTCAAGGAAATAGAATACGAATTCATTTCTCACAAATTAGTTTCCATAATTAATTAATATAAAATAAAAACATAACATTATTAATGAATATATAGTAATGAAAACATTTGTTCAAAGAAATCTACAATAGTATGTAATTTATGTTTCCATATCAAATATCTCAATAATCTAATAAAAACATATGATGTAAATAAATAAATGTAAGACTCCCAACATCCAATTAAAAAGTACAACATAATGTAATGGTAAATATGTTCACCATGAAAACATAACATCATAACATTAACCACCTATAAATAACATAGTCATGATTAAATACGAACTACCTTCATCCTCTCCAAATCCCCTAAGACATCCACTAGAATGTGTGTCATATAAACCGAAATTACATGGTTGATAATGATTCCAATCATTAGTGACTATAAATATATGGTTTAATATTCCTCAAAAACCTAATAATCAAGTACTAAAAAACTCATGTGATCATAATAAAACCAAATAAACATTTAATGTATTAATTTACCAAGGTCATGAAAGCCATTGATTTCCAAAAATATATTATATTGATGTTTTAAATAAAAAATAAAATTAAATATAAATAGCAATATAGAATAAAAATAACCCAATCCATCCAACATATTCCACTTTAAAAAAATCCAGTAGTAGATATCGTAATATAAGAACCATGTTTCTCTGAATAATATAATAGTCTTCAGGGTTACCGACCCCTATAGAGGCCTCATTCTCAATATGTGTATTGTATTTTAACCAAAAGGATTCTGAAACCATGTTTATGAGACCCATTATCTATCACATTTTGATCATTTATGATTCATATATATATTCAAGTCACCAATTCACCAAAATTAAATATTTTAGAACAGTATTATAAACATATACAAATGTAACATAATTCATTTTGTTTGAGGTTAAAATATAATAACTAAGGGTTCAAAATAGAAGATAAAGATTGAAACACTACTCAATACTATAAAAATTATAGTGTTTGGTGTGATTTCAATCACATAATACCTTATAGTTGAATATATATCCATTTTAATGAGTATTTATCTACATTTTATTTTTGTAATCATTTTTTATATTTGAAGAGTTCCCTATGTAAAATTATTAAAGAGAGCCCCTCCTTTCTCTTCATTACAAAAGAATGCGCATTATTAACCAACATAACCCTAAAATATTATTTTATTAACATCTATATACAAATTTTAATGATTGTATTATTTCCCAAACACAAAACCCATTATCCTTAAGAGGAAATATTAATGTGTTGATTCAATGATGTTGTAATCGCCGTAACCAATTACATTCTTTATTACTTCTTCTTTTACATGTAATAAATAAATTGAATTTATTATAAAATAAAAATAGGTTTATTATAAAAATTATGCAATATAGATATGATAATTAATGTATCCTTACCAATTTTCTTTTCTAAACAAATGTTAGTAAATGTATCCTTAGTTTATATTTATGGTTTACATATCCATATAGTGATAAAATTCCCATTTCTTTCCCACCATTTATGAATGGGTGTTATGGTAGGTTTTATGTTTATAAATTATTTTTTAATATATATATTTTTCTATTGTTATAATAACATATATAACATCCTACCTTCCAATAATTGTGAAAATTATAACTTTTCATTCACGTACATGTACAATACCACCTCCATGAAGTGATTCAATCCTTTTTTCTTTTCCTATTTTCATGGAAGGTAATATATATGTGATGGATTGATATATATTACTTCGATGATATAATAATTATTATGGAAAGGTTAATTATATTTTACCTTCCATTCATTACATCCATTTAAAATTGAAAATAATATTATTAGGTTTATACATCAAACCGTCCCCATGAATGATGTCATTAATGTCTCAATATCAATAATTTTTGGATGAATATATATATATATATAAGTATTATATATGAAATTTATATAATTATTAAAATCATGTATATGATTTAAATGTGAGAAAAAAAATTTAATAATAAAATCCAAACCTAAAATCTTTTCGAAAAAACGTAGCAGTGAACACCAAAAAATACACATTTTTATAAATAATTGTTGATAAAAGTGAATTATTATGTTATAATGGGTTCATATATGGTATTCTAAGTATTAAATTGAATATATTTTAGAAATACCAAAAATATTAATTTATTATATAGGAGGATATATTAGTTAAAGAAGTGGAATTTAATGTAAGGATTTTATTTTACCATTTAATTTTTTAGGAATATTGTATTTGATTATATTATAGTGATGAAATATTATGTTCTTACATTCCTTAAATTCTTCAATGTTTTATCGATTTTTTATTTTTTTGAAATTATTTTCATAATGGATTAATATTATAATATTATTTTTTAATTTTTTTTTAATAATGATTGAAAATTAAAACCCATTAAAAGGAATTTGTTATCATTTTCCAATTGAATTACTTTTTAGATATTTGATAAATTATGAATGGTAAGTTATCATTTAAATTATCCAATGTGACTTTTATTTCAATAATGAACCCTAAATTATGTTACATTTACTTTAAATGTTTATTATTTTCTTTTCAATGAATATTTTTTCATTTGTAGATAGTATTTTTTTTAATTTATGGATTTCAAAGTAAAAGAGTATTTTCCTCAATAAATGTTCCCTTGTAAAATTGTATTGTAAATTGAATCTACAATAAAATAATAGAGGTTAATTATTATTTATAAGGAAATAATAATATGATACTATATTTCCTTATTATGGATGGTTTATAATTATTTTTACAATAATATCATAATTCTTATTTCATTTTCATAGGTTATGATATGATGAATATTTTCTGATCTTATGTAATACATATTTATGGTTTCAATTATTTAATTTGTGGGCCTATAATTATAAATCCCACTGATGAATTCTAAAATGATGCATATCTCGAGGGATAAATATATCTATTGTGTATATTGAAACCAATTTAGAATGGAAATAAATATACTATTGTAGGCATTGGAGATATTATTGAAAACATAGATGAATTAGGATTTTAATCAAATCCACTACGATATTATATGATGTGATAATTGATTACATAGAAAAGTATTATTTTTTATTATTTTTATTAGATATATATACAACATATGACAATGTTATGCTATCACATATCATGTTCTCTGATTATATCATTTGTCATGTCTTATGAACTGGCTTGATTCATACTATGATTAATTACTATGATCATGGATATACATGGTATTATATCAAAATGTAATTACCATGTTTTTTAACCTTTTATCATTTTATGTTTATGTGATAATTATTTTCTCCAATGTTATTCAGTATTTTGAATATCTGATCATCATTTGTTATATATCATTTCAACAAGGTATAATGAATGTTTTAAGGCATGATATGAATATAAAGGTTGTTATTTATGAAGATCTACGTCAAAGTTGATGATTATTCTTAATTATCAAAAATATTATATGCCTATGTGTCTAAATATAATTTAAAAATACGATTATTTTGTGGATCATAATTTTTTGCAATGAATATTCACTTAATATGATTTAATATTTATGCATGACATGTCAACATATTTTTTGTTGATATTAGAGAAAGGAGTAGTTTTCTGTGGAATCATGGATGTTAAAAATTTAATGAGAACCCTACGATTAATAATATTTATATGAAAACATCATCATATTTTATATATGTTCAATTATGACCAATGTAAAACCTATGATGTAATATATTTAAAATCATGTGTCTTTATTTAGACGTCCTATAAATTGTTTTCCTGATTATACAGGATACTATTATGATTATGGTTGTTCAAACTATGATTTTTGGATTACTTTTATTTTTTTGAACCAAAATGAATCATTTTATTTAAAAATATCTAGGAGAATACTTTGATTTTCTCCTGAGAATAAATGTTTTATTGGTGATGGAAGGAAACAATTGTTGTTATTCTTTCTTAAAATTCTCATTTTATGAGTGAAACTATGGTTTATAATAAAAAATAGAACAATATTCTATTGAGTTTATCATGTAGAAAAACATTCTTTATATTAGTTGTACTTATGATCAACTTCTTTTTGAGAAATAGATCCAATCAACAAAAAGATATATTATATTATCTGGTGTTTGGATCATGGAAATTTTATTGGTTGAGATTCTTTATAAAGGTGAATTAGATTAATTATTTACTCATTTCTACACCACAAGTAAATTTGATGATATTTACTCCATCCCATGAGATGAGGTTAATATATTATTTTTTAATATTTAAGTTTCTATGAATCATAATGTTCAGTTTGATTAATATTACATTAGCTGAATAAGAAGGATGATAAAACTATTAATAACATAGATGTATATTTATGATGAATTATAATGTATTATTTTGGTATTATCATCAAACGTGAATATAAGGTTGGTCATTTCTTTAATGCCATGTAACCAAGTATCTAAAGGGGGTTATCCATACAGTAATTAGTAAACATTGAAAAAATATCTAATGACTTAACAATGTGAAAATGGAGATTGAAGTAACCTTTCTATCACATAGTTTAAATAATAAATGAATGATATAATCTAAATGAATGTTCAAAGAACTCTGAGGGCGGAATTTGATGATTCAAATAATACAAAATGGTGTAAGGGAAATTTTTAGAAATTAAATTTGGGGCGATATATTTTTTATGTATTTAGTAGAAGGGAATTAGGGAATTAAATTTTATAATGATGTGAAAGGGATATTGGATGATGGATAAAAGTAACTATAGTATATACCATCCACACTCAATTGTTTCAAATGCATGGAATATTGTCATTATAATAACGGGTGGTTAAATATGAATTCTAATGATTAAAATATATTTAATTAACTTCCTAATCCAATACAGGATGAGAAATATCATGTGACCCGTATAGCTGATGTGATGTACAATAAAGATGTTTTAAAAGATACACTTAATATCAAATATAGAATAGATAAAGTTATATTTGATTCAGGATCTACCAACTCATTTATTTGTGATGATGTTTTACGGATTTTCATAATAACATATCAAAAATTAGTATTTGAGATAGAAATAAAAACCCCTAATGGTATCCTGATTACATAACAAGTATATAATTATTCTCGAATATATTATTATAGGAATTTTTCTCATACCAATATCATTATCTTCTCTCTAGTAGAAATTGATGTTATTTTCAACATGGAATATATTTCTATATATAATAAACAAATTAATTGATGAGAAAGAGAATTCATGATTGATATTAATTGCCAACATAGAATGATCTTCTATAATGGTAAATTTAATCTTTTATTACTAGTTTCAGAAATTGTTTTTGAAAGCTATTCTTATTAATAATGGATGATTATCATATATGGTTGGGGAGATACTGAACATCAAATATATTCCAAATGTGTTTTAGTTTATCATGTTTTTTTAGAATATATGCATTTTAATCCAATAAATTGTTATTATATTCCATAGTAAAACTCTAACAATGTGATGAACCTATTTCAAAGACTCAAAAATAATGGACCTTATTGCGTTGTGTAAATTGATGATGAAAATCCAAGCGAATACTAGAATGTATTTATTATTCTATGTGAATAACATCGGGGAACAAATTTATATTTGCTAATATGAATTATATAATAATGAACCTTAAAATATATTTTTACGAACATAACAAGAACATAATAATGAATAATAATCCCCTAACAAATATTAATGACTTGTTTGATCATCCTCATAGAGATAAATGCATTCCATTGCCGAAAATCATGTTGAATATCATCAGTTGGAGGTCTAGTAATCGTATATACTAAATTGCATTCAATAAATTTTATGGAAGCTAATAATATATAGTTATTATTATTCGTATTATTAATTTCCCCACTATATTCAAAGATTTTATAACAATTTTTTTTTGAGATTACCTTGACCAGCTTGTCATAGAATTTTATGATGATATTTTTATATACTAAAAGAGAAAGTAATATTATAACAATCAAATTATAATTTTATAAATGAACTAAAGGAAGGATTATTTGTATGAAAATTTTACAATTATTTAGTTTTAGTTATAATGGGTATGATTTTATGTTATTTAAAATCATTTTATGGAACATTAGTGGATCCATTAAAGTAAAATGTTATCGAATATTAGACCAGAACCACACCAATGACTATAATCTATAGTTTTCATGGATTTCGTGGATATTTACAATTAAATGTGGATAATTTATGATGAATATATTACATAATAAACAAGTTAAATCAAAAGAGATCCATGTTCTTTTGAGAAATTAATCTGATGGAAATTTCATTGAACAATTGAGTGATTAGTCATCACAACAATGAATAAATTACCCTATTGTGGATAAGCATTTTAATCAATACTTATACATAAATGATGGGAATGTGATTTTTTCTCATTAATAATAATATGGTTATAGATTATGATTCAATAAAATTTATCATTCCTGGTAGCATTTTCCAAACTCATGATTTGTAGTTATATTTTGTAGTTATTTTATTAATTAAAATGAGGAATTTTATTTATGGGGAAACATTTGATATATATAATAATAATAAATATTAATTAATATATTTTTTCAAATAGTTTTATATATACTCCATATAATATGGATGAGAATGACAGATGATTATAAATGCTCAATTCTTTAAAATCATATGAATGTAAACATGTAAACAGATGATCTAAATCAAAAGGATCAGAATAAAATATAAATGAAGAGGATAATAGAAGATCTATGATTTATGGATTTTAGAAAATGGGTCTATAAATTTTTATAGAAGGAAATTAATATTATCTTCCTTATATGAGTGACTGTTAGTCTCTCTTTATGAGGGTTTGAGAGGTATAAAAAGAATATGTTGAACTGAATAATATTATCACAAATGATCATAAGTTCAACCATGATTATGATGAAATGATAAGGATTGAGAAATATTTATGATTTTTATCAACACTGTATTCGATGAAGTTGATATTGGATGAGGCTCATATTTTATCATTCTATACTTATCTTGGATGTATGCAAATTTATAGAGTTATAAAAGAGTGTTTGTTTGGGAAAACATGAAGTGATATATTATTGATTATGTATGATAGTTTTTGATTTTACCAGAAAAGCCAGGATCCGGTGTGAGCTGGTCCTAATAAAAGTAAATAAAGAAAGAGAGTGAAAAGAGTCAAGCATATAGGGGAATATTACAAAAGCGAGTGTGCACCACCCCACTCCTATCTGCCTCCAGCAGTGTGGCGCAATAGTCCGGTGTCGTAAAAGACCACATCTCTCCTACATCAATGAGTTCCCACTTTTCCAGTGCATCTGCCACCTGATTCGCCTCTCGGTAGGCTTGTGAGACCTCCACACGCATCCGTGCGATATCATTATGACAGCCCACCCATTGTGGCAGTACACGCCATGGAACCTGGCGCGTCTTAGTGCTCAAGGCATGGACCGCGACCTGAGAGTCATACTCAATCCATATATGTTCCCAGTTAAAGCGGACATCATACCTGATGGCATATACCATGGCCCAGGGTTCCGCTACAAACGCGGTACCAATTCCAATGGCGTGATGATAGCATCCCTTCACGAACCCATTGTAGGTGTGAAACACGCCTCCGCAACCCGATGTGCAAAGAACACCCAACGCAGCCCAATCAACATTAACCTTTAGCCAAGGTCCAATGGGTGGGATCCATTGAATATACTTCAGCATCCGAGGCAATCGAGGCCACCCTGAGACACCAAGAGTACGAAGAATTTGCATATCTGGAACTGTGTTAGACATTGTCCCATCCTGCACACAAGATGCTTCATAGACATCCCTATGTATCACCCTCACAGCTTGCTGAACAGTGGGGCACAGATCAGTGAAAGTGGCAGCATTGCGGGCTTCCCAAATGACAGCCACTGCTGCCGCAATTGCAGCCAAAAATAGATTAAATATCTGTTCGCTGAACCTGCCATGAAAAACAGCAGACATCACTTGACAAACCGGCCTGCAGGTGTCAACAGTCACCCCAAACACAAACCCGATGTAATCCCATAGCTTCTTTGCATGATAGAAGCCCACAAAAACATGATGGACTATTTCCTAATCTGCTTTACACATGTAACATATGTAATAAATTTGGATCCCAGCCTTCTTGAGAGCATCCGATGTAGGTAGACGATTTTTCCAGATCCTCCATATCAGAGAAAACCGAGCAGGTTTGATGAAGCGTGCTCTGTATTTTAGTAACCATGAAGGTGTAGGGGAATGATCCCCACAAGTGGTCCTGTAAAAGTCTCTTCTATTGAATTTCCCGGTTCTGCTATGCATCCAGATCAGAGTATCCTGCTCCATGAGGACGTAACTAGTTACATCATGCTCTACCTGCACAGGAGCACTAATAGAAGCAGAGTGTAGCTATGAGAGAAAACTGGAAATTGTCAAATTAGCTACCTCAGGTGGCACATTAGAATCACAAAGAGGCTGTGTGAGCCATCTTGTGCTCTAGCAGTTAATTGTGGAATCCCTGCAAACCACCAGCGGGTATCGTGCATGATTCTGACATAAGCCTGCTTGATAGAAGTCCAAACCGATGAGGCAAGGTGCCATTTGTGTCCATTTAAGAGCCTCCTTGTTATACTGTTTGAGAGAAAATCATCATCAGCTTCATGAGTAATCAAGTTCCAAGTGAACTTCTCAATCAAACCATCATTAAACGTCCGGAGGTCCTTGACTCCTAGGCCCCCCAGCTCCACCGGATTGATGAATTCCTTCCAAGCCACTATAACCAGATTCCTCTCATGTGGGGGCCTCGTCCATATGAAATTCCGTACCATACTCTGATGTTCCATGAGAAGACCCCTTGGCCATTGATAAATGGAGAAGGAGTATACAAATTTCGATGTGATAACTGAATTCACAAGACATACCCTCTTGACCATGGGCATAGCTTTCCCCTTCCAGCTGGACATCTGATGAACAATTCCAGAAGAGATTCATTCAAGGTGTTGTCTTTTCACTTTTCCCCAAAATAGTGGGACTCCAAGATATTGGAAGGGTAAGGATCCCCTCCTCACCCCAAGAAGTCTGAGAATTCTATTATGTTTCCCAGCTGAAATTCCATTTCAAAAAACAATGGACGATTTTTCCCAACTAATGGATTTTCCAGAAACCTCATCATAATGACTGAAGAGGGCTTTAATAGATGAGATAGTTTTCCTTGACGCGTGACTATGGAGCAAGATGTCATCGGCATACAATAAGTGCGACGGGGCATACTCACTCACACCAACCCTAATCCTTTTATAAAGACCAAGATGAGAAAGGTCATTGATACACCTCCTCAGGTATTCCTCTGCCATAGCAAAAAGCAGGCCAGATAGTGGATCACCTTGCTGCACCCCCCTGGTGCAAGGAAAGAAGCCCCTAGGGGCACCGTTGACAAGAACTGATAACCTGGGTGACTTCCGAATGGTACGGATCAGATTCACAAAGTAATTGGAGAGGCCATATCTTCTAAGAACATCAAGAATGAAGCTCTAATTAAGAGTTTCAAAGGCCTTGGAAATATCAATTCTTATTGCAAAATTTCCTTCCTTTGTGTTCCGTCTCATAAGATTGACACTCTCCGAGGCCATAAAAAGGCACTTTGGAATGTTCTTCCCAGGGAAGAAACCGAATTGATTCGTAGTGATAGTGTCATTAACCACCCCACCCATCATGTTCACCAAAACCTTGCTAATGATTTTGGGTATTGTGTTCCCAAGAGAAACCAGTCTGGAGTCCTTAATTTCAAGGGAATTCTCTTTCTTGGGGATAAGAGCAATGAAACAGGAATTCATTACATGAGGCATATATGAGTGCGTGAAGAAGTCCATAATTCCATTCACAATGTCATTCTACAAGATATACCAATAGAACATAAAGAATTTATTTGTGAACCCATCCTGACCTGGGGCACTCTCAAGATTAAGGGATAGGAGAGCAGATCTGATCTCCCCTTTGCATGGGGAGGCAAGTAAAAGCTGATTTGTGTGATCATCAATGCAGGGGATGATGTTCTCAACCATGTGATGGATATTGGACTCCCCATTATCCGAATAAATTCCCTTGATGTATTCAGAAACAGCCTCTGATAACTCATTTTATTCACTGTACAGGTGCCCATCAATTCTGATCACCCTGGTCCCTATCCGCACCCTCATTTCCTTATGTAACCTGTTGAAAAACATGGAATTTTTGTTCCCATCCATTAACAATTTAACATTCAGTTGATTTCTAACCAGCCTTTACTTTAACATTATGAGGTCATCCATCCTATTGTGGGCCATTATTTCCTCTCTGGATATAGTGGACCGCTGATCATGATATACTTGAATCATGGCAAGCTCCTCCTCTTCCTTCTTGATGTCCTCATCAATTTTCGAAAATGATCTTTTACTCCATTCTATTAGGAGCCCCTTAGGGTGCTTTAGGTTCATGGAAAGTCAGTGAAGAGGACTCCCAATGACTTCTATATTCCATGCCTCCATGATAATCTCCCTGCAACCTTGAGTCACAAGCCACCCATTGTTGAATTTGAAGGGGATGGGAACCGACCTTGTGCGTTGTGTATTAACCTCAATAACCATCTGATTGTGGTCAGAATGATGCTTCGGGAGTGTGAAACCAGACACCCCATGATCTATATCATGATCAAAAATACAGAAAAAACATCTATCAATCTTGCTTGCTTGTTTCCCCTCCCTCGTATACCTACTCCATGTAAAATATACAGCATCTATGTTGACTTGATTCAGATTACAATAGTTAATGCATTCTGAAAAATCAGCATCATCCACCCTCATGATGTTTGATCCAGTTTTCTCCTCAGGCATCAGTACTATGTTGAAGTCACTAATAACCGCCCGGTTTGGAATCATCCTCCTAGATGTATCTGTAAGATCTTCCCATAATTCCTTCCACTTAATATAATAGTTGGAGGCATAAATGAAAGAGACAGAGAAATCCTGCCCAACATATATGTAGTTGATCAGGATACTTTGGTTCTCATTTTCACATGAAGTGATCTTACTGCCATCATTATTTAACACCCATAAGTGATCCATATGAGACGCAAGCTGATTTTTTTCAATGAAATTGTATCCTAGAGAGCCCCATTTGAATCCTTTGCATTTTTCAAAGAGTAGTTTTGGTTCAGCAATACCAACAAACATCAGTTTATAGGTCATGAGATAATGCCAAAGGGACCTGACCGTGTGGGAATTACCTAGTCATTGACAATTCCAAAAAAGGATCTTCATTTCCTACTGGCCATTCCTCTTATCAGAGGCCCCCCTTTCCTATCCACATGTAACTATTTCAGCGTTTTCTTACCCTGGCCATTCTACCCTAGCTGTCCAGAATTAGTAATCTTATGAGGATCTCTTATCACCTGGCATGCCCCACTGTCCCCTTCCTTCGGTGGGACAGTGTTAGCACTTTGCTCCAAGCCTGAACCAGTTGAAGCCCGGCCTGCACTCCCCTTCACCAGCTCGACCTCGCTGTTAGCACTCATATCCCCACTCATTTCATAACTTCCACCACCACTGGATGCGACAACATTAACTTCTGGGCATATTGTGCCTTCATTATCCCTAGCATCTTTCTTGTCGACCAGACACCTATCCAATCCATCACTGGTAGAATCAAATCCACCATCTACCATGGGCATTGCATATTTTTCATTACCTTCCACCTCATCATCCCATAGACGGCCACCCAAGGGCATGAAAGTGTTCCCACGTTTGAGAAGGGGGTCACTGCCATATGAGAACCTTCTTTGGGTAGCCTTGGATGGTGGGATCTGGGTGAACCTCCCTCTTGGATCAGAAGATGGATGGCCACCTAAACCTCTTCCATCTTCTTCTGTCAGTTTGACTGATTGATCCCGCAGAACATTATGTGCCTCCAGCTCTGCAGAGTCACACCGAGGCAAGGTGGCCTGCCCAGCTACAACCTGTCCAACCTATACTCCATTGCAATGTAGATCATCCCTGGCAGCAGAAGAAGACCCTCCCATATTCGGAGCATGTTTCCCAGCTCCACTGCCATTGCCATCATTCAGGCCCATAGAGGGAGCTAGAGAATTGATCTACTTCCCCTTCATTCTTCTGCACATGCTTCCTTCATGACCCTTCATCTTGAAAACATTGCACTCCATGTCCCGTTTACATTTGGACATCATATGCCTAGTGAATAAGAAATTCATGCAGAACTTGGGCTTCCTTTCATAAATAATATCAAGCTTCATGCTATCATCCCTTGTGGTAAGTATTACCTCCTCCACCAGCGTGCTCGACATGTCAACTTCCACTTGAACTCTCGCATAGTGTCCAAGCTTCGGATTCTCTGTCTGCCGATCCATACGAATGGGATTTCCTACAGAGGAGGAAATGTCCCAGAGGATTCTCGGATGCCAATACAGCCAATCCAACTTATATATTCTAATACATAACTACGTATGAGAGTTTCTGACATTCGTAGGGTCAAAATATTGATCCCATTCCTGCACATTCAGAAAACCAGGGTTCAAAGAGACCGTACCCTTGCTCCATGCTTTTCGTTTACCTTCATATGTGGGGAATACCACATGGTAATATCCTCGTCCCATCGCAATCATCCTACATTCATCGAAGCCCCAAACTTCCGCAATCCTTCTTTTCAGATCCTTCAATTTCCACAAATGCCCACCTTTCGGGGTAACTACCCCCACGATAATTGAGTACCAGAATTGAATTACCCGTTCCTCCACTTCTTCCTGGTTGGCCGCAACATGGGCGATCCTCCCCTTCCTTATCACACTTCCAGGTGGGGGTGCTTCGAAATCCGAGAAGGAAGGCCCCGCTGCATTGCACACCACTTCCGCAAAGTTCCTCTTTCTCTCCGCTGGTTCTTTTGAAGCGGCCAAATTTACGATTTCATCTTTTCGAGCGACTCAAAACATCCCCCTTTGACTGATCGGCTCTGCGCCTGATTAATTTTCCGGAAATCATATTAAGGAATAAGAAGATTATCATGGAGTAATACATTATGTTGTATCTTATTGTGATATTATGTGAACCCCTATATTCATGGAATTTATTTAATATGGCATGGATAAATTTTTGAATTTTAGTAAATGTTATAATTATCTGATAGAAGATGTTTTAAAAAACCATTTAAACCATATAGAATCTTCTTTGATATTATTAAATGGATTTTAATGTGTTTTTGGATCAAAATATTCCCTTAATAGAGTTTTCTCACGATAATAGATTTCAATAAAGAATTTACATGGTCCTTATAAATACATCCATAAAAAAGGAGTAGAACACCAATATAAAAGGATGTTTATATATATAGAAATATTCTCGTACTTCAGATAGACTAATAAATATTAGAGATTTATAGATCTATTCATCAGCATATAAAGTTCGATTTGAGTTAATATAAAAGTTATACAACCAATTATCTGTGAAATATATAAATATTTTATTGAGAAAAGTTATAACTAAATTTATAACTATATAATTATGTTATGATATTCTAAAATAAATCAAATCAGATCCCTATTTTTGTTGTCCCTATCAAGATTATTTATTGAGAAGGTATGTTATCATATCACATGGTACATATATCAATCCTATCTGAAATTCATGATGGGATCCATGCATATCCCATGATGTTGTGCATACAGGATCCTTCACAGGTATTGAAAAAATGGGTCATAAAAATATATCATGATCATACATATAACGAATCATAAATATATGTATTTTATGATATAGATAAAGTGTTGTGGAACAAGACTACTCAACTAGTTATTTCTCTATAGAGGAATAAAAATTTTGATGATGAAACATGAGATCCTGGGGATGTAATTAAATCGATATATCTTCAATTATATTTATCCAAGTAATGAAATTTTGAGGGGTAAATTTATTTTAATGGTGTATAATAATGCATAATGATATTATATAATATATTTCACTTCAAATAATTATTATTTATTTTATATAATGATTTAAAAACACGCTTATTTAAAACAAATCACATTTTAATAATAATATATTAATAATTAAGGTGATAGATATAATTCATCCATTAAATTGGTTATTTTAAGAATAAATATCTGAAATATGAAAAATTTATGGATGAAATAAATTTACTGATTATTAAATACATCTAAATTAAAATTGAAATAATTTTAAAATAATCGATTTATTTTCAGCAAAAATATTAGACATGTAATATGTTTTAATTTTAATATATTAATTTTTACACAATTTTTGAATGTGATAAATGAAATTTATAAACTATTTACTCTATAAAATATTTAAATTTATTTTATATTTTGATCTAAATAGGATGGGAATATATTTTATTTGTTATTAAAATATATTACAAATAAATTCAACATGTTTTTACACTTATATGAAAATTATTTTATTGTACTTATAAAAATTTTAATCTCAAAAAATTTATTCCATATTTTGAATCATGATTTCCAAAAATTGGTAAATATGACTATTTTTTTATGAGACATAATTAATAGTAACTACTGTAAAAAGTATCACCTCGATAAAGGGTTAATTGAGTTGTCCAAGGATAAAAATAAAAATGATTGTAAATATTAAGTATCATAATTATTATTTGATGAAGGAAAATATATTCATATCACATTAGGATATAAAATATTATTATTTAATGGGTATTTTTACTTGAAAACTGCCAATATTATATATAAAGCAATGAAAATTGTAAAATGTCACTATATTAGTTTTAAGTATCTACTATAAATTTACTTGGATACAAAATAAACAGGTAATATAACATATTATAGTTTTTAAGGGTTATATTTTAATTCAATCATTATTTTGGTTTTGTTAGTGTCAAATTAAATGAATATTGTCAAAATGACATTAATGATATTTTAAGATATTAATATTTTTAAAAATTAATTTAAAAATAATTAAAACCTACAAAGGGGTGAAAAAATGTTATATATGGTGTTTAATCTCATCATTTGTACATTTATGAGCCAATTTTCACCTTATAAGTAATCATATAACCATTTAGAAGTAAAAAAGATGTCACAATTATTATGCTAAAAATACATTAACTAAGAGGTTAGACCTAATGATATGCCTTAAAAAATAGATAAAACATGTATAAATTTATTTGGATAATTGTATTTCAACGATATCAAATATGAGATTCAAATATTTTTACATTTGGAACCATTGGACTTGAAAATTATATTTTAAATATTTTAATCATTTAATAACTTCCAATAGTGAACCTCCCAAATGATACTAAACATTCTCTTCAATAACAAATATTTTTATCACCCTATGATTATATGATATTATTAAATTAATTTTAATTTAATTACAACAATATTTTTTGTTTCACTCAACAATAAGTTTATAAAAACCATGATATGTTAATAAAATATTATTTCGTAAGCATTATAACCCAGCTATTAAAATGGGTATGTATGACTATGAATAAATAATTACGAAATTTATATGGTTTATATTTTTATAAAATAAATTATATGTTTATCAATAAAAATAAAAAATCATATAAATAATAAAAAATGTTTTTTTGAAAAACATTTTTATGTGTGCATAAAAAGTTTTTAAAATAATATATTAAATAATTCACAATTATTGAATGAGTTTAGTGAAATGTAAACATTATATAATTAATAAATTTATTTCACATTAGTCTATAGTTTTTTCTATGAAAAGAATATGAGAAATATCTAATTTTGATTATATATTGTATTTTTATAAAGATCCATTTTTTCAAATTTTGCACACTAATTTTGAATTTACTTTTCTAATTTATTTAAACTATTAATTCAAAATAAGATTCAATATTTATAATTAAATGTTTTAATTTGTGTAAATATATTCCTTTAATTTTTCATATTTATAAATTGTATCATCGGTAATGATTATCACATCAATAAGGGGAAAATCATGTTAATCATGGATAAAATTAATTGAAATGGTCATAATATATCATAATTTTTAATATTTAATGATGTAAAATGAACCACAATTTCCATAGGTTTGTAAATGTTTTTTATTGGCGATTTTTAAATAAAAATGATGCATATAATGATTAAATTAATGAATGTTAAAATATCTTACCCTCTTAGTTATAAAAAACATTCATGTATCCACTTAAAGAAAATAAAAAGGTATACAATAATTTATATATAAATTTTTTGAATAATCATATATTATTTATGATTAAAATGTTTTTCTATTATTTATTAATTATATAATTGCCTTATGTCATGTGAAATTATAATACAACATTTTTTCAAATTATATAAAATTATAAATATTGCTATTAAAAATATTATATCTGATATAATTTGAGTTATTAATAGTGGTAAATAATGTTTTAGATAGATAATAAATAATATGATATTAAACTAATTTATATTCTAAATTAATATTTTTCTTTATTCATTTGATGTTTAATTAAATTAATTGTTTCAAAATTAACATTATTAATAATATATAAAAAGGATAATTTGGTTTATTATTTAAAAATAATTATAATTTTGAAATATTTAATGGGTTACAATATGGACTACAATGTAATTTTCTGTCCATTATTGAGATAATAGTAACCTTTTAAATGATATTATAACTCATTAAGAGAAAAATATATTTTATCAAGAATAATTTTTAAATTTGATAACTATGGGGTAAAAACCAAAAATAAGGTTTATAATAGCATAAAAACCGTTAAAAAGTAATTTTTTTTAAAATTTATCATTCATACATTACTCTACATTCGAATACTAGGTAATTTGGATGATATATCCATGAGAAGGAAATTATAATAATTTAATTCTATATAAAAATAAAAAATTCCCACTTCCTTTAATATAAAAGGGAACCTACTCCCAAACTGCTTTACACCACATTGATCCATATACATTAAACTAACCAATATAATTACTCTTCTAAAAAATGGTATATAAGTTATTCTGGTTATGGTTAGTCCAATAGACTTACAGTAGGTCCCATAGCAAGAAATTTTAATAAAGTATATGAAAGAAGAGGTAATCGTCATTAACAACTCTTTCAAGTACATTTATTCTCCTACTTTATCCTAATGTGTTATGCCCATCCAATGATGAAAAATTTAGAATTTTAATTATAATTATGTTTTATTTTAATAATGGTATAATAATATTTCATTTATCTTCCAACCAATCAAACATATATACATTTATCATGTATACATATAGCCTAACGACTCTATAGAGAAGTGTAATTAAAATTCACTACCAAGTTATATATATGGCTATAATGAAGTAATTAATGAGGATATATGATATTTATAAAATATTTATTTTAAAAATAGTTTCATATATACCTTCAAACTATCCAATCCCTTGGAAAAAAATAATGTCACTCGAGAGTATATGTGGACTTCCATTACCATGATGTGATGTGATCCATTTCTTATTTGTGTTCTACATCGATGGAAACAAGGATATATTAATTTAATATATATAAAATAAATGATAATATAATTATTATTTAATGATTATATATTATTAACTATCCATTAATTCCATATATAAAAAAGTAAAAAATTGTTATTGTATACATATGGCCTTCCATATCTATGAATGGTGTAGTTTATTTGCATATCTCAATATTTTATGGATGATTTTAAATAACTATGTATTATATATATATATATATTATTTATACATTTAATAAATTTTATGAAAATGGTGGATGGAAATAAATATACCAGTTTTGTAACTACGAAATCAAAATAATAAAGATGTAAACACAAAAAAATTGATGAAAATAAAATTTAATTACAAAATTTGATAAAATTTTATGAATGGATCATATAGGATTTCGTTAATATGAATTTTTTATGGAATATAAGTAAAAAAATAAATTTTTTTAGGGAAATATAAAGGGTCTATATGACATGTCATAATGAAGGTAAGGGATTTAGCCTCAATTTAATGTCCAATAATATATATTTGTTATTATAAAACAGTTTATTTTTATGTGGTTTATATAATTCAACAATGAGGTATCTAATATGGAAATTTATATATTAATGAGGATTTCATTTCAGTTTATGTTTATAATTTTAAATATTGTAAATAATTTTTTCAAACACTTCCCCTTTTTAAAACATTAATCAGGAAAAGAAATGTACAAATAAAAAAGGGATCGTATTTCTCTGTTGAACGTATATATTTTTATCCAATTTAAAAATTTTATAAATTTTTTTTAAAATATATTTTATACTTATATAATAATTTATCAAAACTCATTTTTACCTAATTTTGACCATTAACAACACATTTTGAACGAAATATTTATTAATATTTTGATTGAGGTACTCTCTGACTTTTATGAAAAACATATTGAAGGAATATTTTTACCGTATATGGCATTAGTATAATTTCATATCATATTGGATAATATTTTATATGAATATTCATTTACAATTTTATATGGTTATATTAAATTATATAATTTCACATTATAATTACATAGTGTATTTATTCTTGATTTTAAAAATTTAAATGTTATTTTCGTCACAAAATATTTAGTGGAATTTTAATGGAATTTCTATTTATCCATGATTAAACCCCTTTACATTATATATTCACCAATAAGGATATGATGTAATGTTTCCACATGTGGAATCATTCTCATTAACATAATAGGATCATTGGTTATTACATTTCCCTAAAAAATCCATATTAGTTGTATCATAAATATTATTCTTCTTACTTAAAATTCCATTTAAATATAAACTGAAAAAAATTTAATATATTTTATTTAATAGGGAATTATAATAAATATATTATATATAAAAAATATAATTATTTTGTGATAATTAATGTTACTCGTGAGATAAATCTATCAATTTATATTTGAAGAAATCAATGGACATGAAGTGATGAGTAGAGCTGGAAAATATATATCCCCTCAAAGCATCAAATAGTCTCATGAGATAAAAATATTGTAAATATTAATTAGTT
Source organism: Viscum album (assembly GCA_963277665.1). Classification (NCBI taxonomy): domain Eukaryota; kingdom Viridiplantae; phylum Streptophyta; class Magnoliopsida; order Santalales; family Viscaceae; genus Viscum; species Viscum album. The sequence continues at coordinate 896,965,222 of OY728151.1, read as the reverse complement.
TTATACTCATAGTTTTAATTTTTCATAGTGCAGGGTCTTGATGGTAGAGATACCATGATGTAAAATATCATGATGGTAAATAACATGCATATAAATCCTTGAAAATAAAATTATTATTATCATTTACATTACTACATTAATATTATCTGTTGATTTATGTTGTGGTAATTTTTTTTTGTTATGTGTGATGCGTTTTTCGGTTTTTTAGATTTCTATATTAATTATCACTTAATCACTCCAGATAGAATCATTTTATATAACCCTTTTTTGGGTTTTTATATCACCCATATTTTTTTCATTTACAATCATTATAAATTGGATATATTTGAATGATATTCAAGAATAAAATTATTCACAATAGATAGGTATTTATTTTATTATCAATGTAAAATTTAAAGAATGTGCATATAAGATTAATCATGAAAACTGAACTATTCAATCTAATTGGATTTTATTTTCATTATCTGCATAAACAAACATAATTATACACTTATTATTGGATACTGGAGTTAAGGTCACTGTATGTTTTATCAGATAATGTTGTGTTGAAATAATGAAAACTATATATTAAATTAATAAATCTATCATGATAATTATGATAATAATTTATTTTATTTGATAGTTTTCATGGTTATAATGATTTTATTATTATATATAAATATTTATATTAAATTTGATCTTATTTAGTGTATGCATTAATTTAGTTATGGCACTAAAAAATGAAAGAGAATCAATACTAGTTTTCTATGTTGTTATTTACGCAATGATAAATTCAATACTGTTTGTGTTGGAGTAGCGAATATCATGACCCTATCAGGAATTCAATCATAGCTTATGTTTATTAACTTTTCACATATTGAACAAAAAGATGTTCCACAACATGATACACCTATATAGGATATACTCATCAAATAGAATCTTTAAAATTATAGTCGAACAACTAATACAATGGTATCATTGAAACTACTCAAATCACCTGAAATGATATTTCTCTACATGGGATGAAATAGAACATAGAATTTAATGTTGGTAATTTATATTCCTATGGGTGATGTGGGTATCTTATGAAATTTTGAAGAATAATTTCAAAAATATATTTATGAAGATAAATTATAGAATTTTTAAGGATTATTTTTTTAAAGGAAGGAATTATATTAAAACCAATTATTTTTTGTTTTGTTTATTTTTATATTAAATTATTCAATTTCATTTCATTCATTGGACACAAAACTGAGTTTAAAAAAACTATAATAATTTATTATAATATTATTATATGTTTTTTATATCCAAGACATTATTTCATGACCCACCCACTAGGGCCCATATCATGACTACCCCATGCTAGCCTTCCATAGGCCAGGGGTGGCGACTTGTACCAAAGGCATAAATCTCTAAACTGGGAAGGCATTGCCTTTATAACTATAACCAAACACATCAGAGTACAAAACTGGATGAAGAAAACTAAGTAAAACTATATACAAAAGAAGTGCTGGAATGTAAAAGGGGTCGGAAATACAAGCCCAACAGGAATGTACAACTACAACTGAAAGCAAGTATAACTGAAGAAAATTAAAGCATCAACTGGGTCTTCCTCTTGGGTTCCTACCTAAAGGGTTAGTTTAGATTGTCTGCTCATCACTCCCATCCATCCGTCTCCTCCATGTACCATCACACCGAGTGGTCTACCTCTGGGTACCGTCCTGTCCTGCTACTCTCTACCTCAGTCAGCGTTGTCTGTCGTATGCAACCAACACAACAAGGTGTCGGCATAGCCCGTGCAGGGGTGAGTATAACGATAATTATTAGGGACCCTGAGACCCTCGAGGTCTCACAAATCCAAAATGGATAAACGAAAATGTTTGAAATCAATGGATAACCATTACATAGGTATATTCCAATATATATACCTAAGTTATTTATTAACCCATCTCAATCATGAAGTAAACAAAAAATTCATTTACTCAACTCAACCTGGATTTTATTGTAGGGATAGTATCAATCTTAACCCTCAGATATTGGAGAACTCCTCCTCTATCAAGTACAGTTGTAATTCCTTGTCACATAGAGGCGCTTCTCATTGACATGGACTGTTGAGGTACGCATCATGTCGAGTACAGTGGATCTGCCATGCTCACACAGAGGCTCTACCTACTGAGGGTCTGCTGTGCTCACATAGAGGTTCTCCCCCTCGTAGCTTGTTGAGGTAATCCATGTGTCGAGTAAATTGGGCATTCCATGATCAAACAGAGGCTCTCCCCACTATGGGTTTTTTCGCACTCACACTATGGTTCTCCCCACTGGGCTAGTCGAATCACTTCGAGTCGAATTGATCATCAGTCTTTAAGTATCATCCAGCTACTCGGTTGCCGCAAAAATGCTTTCTCATCTCTGGATGATCTACTCCATAAGCTACTGGATGATACCCCAACATTTACGAATTTCCACATAGAAGTATCTCAAAGGTCTACCACATCAAAAAGGTCTCAACGTAACGGACGACGCGTCAATCAGACACCCAGTATGTGATTAATTAGCCTTTTTAGTCCTTGGGGCCCGGTTGGATTAATATATGAACCAACCTGACTGTAAATAAAAAATTCCCTGAACTCTAGAGGGGTATACTCAAATAGTCCTTCATGCTCCAAGAATTCCAACACCACTGTCGGTTTGTCAAATGGTTGTCCGGTGCCAATGTTATGGCCAAAGTAAATAAAGGGTCAGTAGTGGGCCCGAGTCGGGTCCGACCTGGTCGGACTAACTTGGCCCATCCGATTTTGGGCCAACCTGGTCTAGGTCGACCTGGTCAGACTCGTTGTGTCTGACCCCGCCTGTTGGGTGGGTCAGCCCGGTCCGCTAGGCCCGGTCCTGCGGATAGCGAGGGAGGTTCCACCTAGATGTCTCCATGTAGGCGGCTTGGTCCGAAGGCAGGGGCCGGTTTGGCCAGTGCTGTGAGGGGCACGGCCCGTGCGACATAGCCTTGGAGGCCAGCAGGCAGTCTGTGTGGGGTGCGGGCCGACCGCAGTCAGAGCACGTGGGTCGCGTGCAGGCCGGTTGGATGTCGGGCAGGCCACATGTACGCTGGGTAGGGCACAAAAGGGGACAAGAATGATTTAGGGGTTCCAGGAAAGCCGCAGGGGTACTGGACAGGGCACCGAAACGGCCCGGTAGGCCTCGGGGATGCCATTAGGGCGCCGACCGAGCCACGGGGGTGCCGACATGGCGCTAGGCAGGGCACGGGGGCTGCGGGCAGGCGAGCAATGAGTTAGGAATGGCTCTAGGAGGCTGCGGGAAGAAGGGCTACGCGCCGGGCAGGGTGGCGGGAGGCCGCGTGCAAGTGGGCCGGGCACCACTTAGGACAACAGCGTTCTGCCGGAAGCATCGGTGTGCCACGGTGGGATGGCCAGATTCACGGAGGCCGTCTATAGCAAGGCCTTCGTTGTTTGCGCCTTCATCTCTATCGTCTCATTGCCATGCCGAGTTTCATCATAAACAAAATCGGTGAAGGGGTCTGGCCATGTTGGTTTGGCCCATACCCTCCATGTATTGGTTGGTAACAATAAGCTCATCATGATAAGAACATGATCATTAATATGTCCGCAACAATCCCATTTTATCCTTTGAAGAAGGTAATAAAAGGGTTGCAACATCGACAAGTAATAAATATCTGAACCTTTGATTTGTCGGTCATCATTCGTTGACGTCATGGAAATATGGTCATCGATCTGTGGTAGACAAAGACGCCCAATGTCGAAGGAGTCCGAGAAAGTAAGTCGGAGGGGGTCTTTCTTTATAGTCAATGGTGTCCCTTGTCGGCATTCTTTGTCAAGAGAGCGTTCTTCGTTCTTTGGTGGTCTTTCATTGTTGGAGATTTCTTCTCCTCACCAAGCTCTACCAAGATTCCAATGGAATAATAATAGAATAAAATATTGTATATTATTTGTTGGCACACCAATTCAAATTGTGGTTTTTAATTAAATGAGACAACTCATTGCATTAACGGGGTGGAGTTGGCTCAATTAACTGAAGAGGGTTGGCATAAATTAAATAAAGGGTAGTTAAAGAGTCTCCACACCTTAAATGGGGGTTCCAAGGGGTTATATTTTTGAGTAGTCCCCACTAAAATTATCCTCCCAAGAGATGTTATGTTCGTTTGGGTGCCACCACCATAACCTTTTATGGTATGTTATGGTGTGGTGTCCCCCACCTCTAACATCCTCTTTGAGGCTTTTACCACCAAGAATAAAAATAATGTCACACAGTATTTTTAATTAAATTAATATAAAAAACTCAAAAAATAACATTTATTTTCAACCAACTGTCATCAATGTGAAAGTCTTCATAAGAGAATATCGGAGATCCAAGTTCAATGGTTCCCTCATATTTCAGTTCTGAGGACCGTTACAAAAGTTATAGATTCTCACTCATACGTTTACTGAACGTACCTGAATAAAATCTCATAAATTGATTCCGGACACACCGGGCCTTGGAAACAAGCCCCGTAAATTTTCTCAGACTCGTAAAAATCCTATGTATTTAAGAAAAAAATTCTACAAAAAATATGGGTCATTACATTATCTCCACCTTAGGGCTTTACATCCCCATAAGCTACAACTCGAACTATGAGAACAAAATGGGGTACTGAGAATCAATCTGAGCCTACTGCTCCCATGTGCTCTCCTAGAGGTTCCCGTGATTCCTGCGTACATGCACTAGAGGTATCGACGGTCCATGTTGGACCCGCTCCTTTCAATCCTCAATCTCCACTAGAACCTCCATAATAGTCTCCCCATTATCAAATTTTAGCTCTCCATGGTCGATGATGTGTGAAGGGTTGTGCACGTATCTTCTCAACTGAGATACGTGGAAGACATTGTGCACCTGGTGCAACTCAGGTGGAAGAGCTAAGTAGTAATCCACCTCAATTTCTTTGTTGAATGCATTGAAAGGATCAATGAATATCGAAGATAACATGTCGCCTCGACCAAATCTATGTAGACCTCTTTGAGGTGAGACCCGTAGAAAGATGTGGTTTCCATCCTCAAAATCCAGAGGTCTCCATTTCCTATCAGCATATGACTTCTGCTTGATATATGCACTCTTCAACCACTCCAGGATGATCAATACATTCTCACTATTAGCTCACACTATCTTTATTGATACTAATGCGGACTCCCCGGGGTCAGTCCACCATAAGGGTGATCTGCAAGGTTTCCCATATAATTCCTTTAAAGGTGTCATACTGATGGTGGAGTGATAGACATTTTTATACGCAAGCTTCACCAAAGGCAAGTGATCCTCCCAACTACGACCGAAGTTGAGGAAACATGCGCGTAACATGTTCTCGAGGGTGTGAATGTTCCGCTATGTATTTCCATCAATTTGAGGATGGAAGGCGTTTCTCAAGAGAATTTGTGTCCCAAAATCCTCTTGTAACTACTTCCATAGCTGAGATGTAAACCTTGTGTAATAGTAGGAGAGAATAGAAGAAGGTACTCCATGTCAACACACAATCTCCTACACATAAAGGGGTATCAAGCTCTCTACTAAACAGTGCTCTCGAATCAGTGGGAAGTGGGCTGACATGGTGAGTCAGTCAACCATCACCCAAATCAAGTCGTGAACCAAGGATGTACATGAATGACCCATCACAATGTCCAATGATATCCCATCCAACTCCCACTCTGGACACATTAATGGTTGTACCAAGCCTGCTCGTACATGTTTCTCCGCCACCACTTGATGAAAGGTGAGGTAACAGAAGACAAACTCTACTACCACCTTCCTCATACCAAGCCACCAGTGCTGTCGTCTGAGGTCCTGATACATCTTCGACACACATAGATGTACCGATAAAGGGATGTGTGGAACTCCCTCAACACATCCTCTAAATGTTCTACTAGTACCAAGGTACACCCTCTAAAGATGATGACGTGCTCCCAAACTTCCAAAAATCCATTAGGTGCCTTCCCTTTGGATATTTGAGCATGTCGTGTCTCGCAGTCATTGTCATCATGATGTGACTCCATAACTCACTGAAGAAGCGGGGGAATGACCATAAGGGACTGTAGGAATGATGCTCCATCTCTATCCCAAAAGGATATCTATAAGGCAACAAGCAGCCCTATCGCCTCTCCTAGCAGCTGTATACCAGTCCTCCTACTGAGTGCATCTACTAAACTATTCCCCTTTCCTAGGACTATATAATATCACAAACCATAGTCACGAAGTAACCCAATCCATCATTATTGTCTCGGGTTCAGTTTCTTCTGATAGAAGATATACCTGAGACTCTTTTGATCATAGTACACTGTAAAATGTTCACACATCAGATAGTGCCACCACATCTTCCAGGTGAAGACTGCTGATCTAAAATCCCGGTTATGGGTAGCATAGATCATCTCATGTTGTCTTAGTTTCCAAGAACCATAGGTGATCACTACTTTCTACTCCATCAGGACACACCCAATTATTGTCCCTGATGCGTCGTAGTAGACTATGTACCCTATGCCTTCCTCTAGATGCCTCGAGATGGGAGCACTAGTCAGATTCTGCCTGAACTCTTTAAAGTGCTACTGGTATCTCTCTGACCACATGAAGTGTTTCCCCTTCATGGCCAAGGATGATAGTGGTGTTGCAACTCTGGAGAAGTCTGGAATAAACCTCTGATAGTATCCAGCTAACCCTAGGAAGCTCTGTAACTTTGTCACACTCTTGGGTGGATCCCAAGAGAGTACTGCTTCGACCATCGTTGGATCTACTGCAACTCCATCCTCCGAGATGACATGTCCCAAGAAATGAACCTCTAGAATCCCAAACTGGAAATTCAAGAGCTTACAATAAATCTGGTGCTCTCGGTGTGTGTCTAGTACTACCCACAAATGGTAGGCATGCTCCTCCTCAGTAATTGAGTATATCAGAATGTCGTGAATGAAGAATACGAAATAGAAATCATTGTATGGAAGGAAAATCTTGTTCATGATTCCCATGAACACTACTAAAACATTTTTTATGCTTAATGAAATAACCAATAACTTGTAGTGTCTGTAACGACACCTTCTGGTCGTCTTGTACACATCCTTGTCTCGAACTCTGAGCTGGTGATAGCCTAATCTGAGGTCTATCTTCGAGAACCAATGTGCTCCCTTCACCTTATTAAATATTTCGTCAATCATTGGTAGTGTGTACTTGATCTACATGGTCACCTACTTCAGAAGAAGATAGAAAAAACAGAGCATCAATCTCCCATACACCTTCTTGGCGAACAGAATCGGGGCTGCCTAGGGAGAAACACCGGGCTGGATGAATCCCTTCCCCTTCAAGTCCTCCAGTTGTAACCACAGCTCACGATGCTCAGCGGGAGCCTTCCAATATTCTATAGTATATATAGGTGTCTTACTGGGGTGATGTTCAATGTATAAGTCCAAATCTCTGCGAGAAGGTAGTCCTGGAACATCATTAGATAAATCATCCTTGTACTGGTCCACCACTATAGGATAAGTCAGACTCTCCACATCAACTGCTCTGAGGTAATGGAAAGCCAATGAGTGGGTGATCGTCTGCAGCCTCCTCCAAGTATGTCATGTGTTGCAAAGTTTACCATCATACTGGTGAATGTAAAACATGTCCCATCCATGCAGACACACCATACATTTCACCTAATATGGTAAATCTAAGAATGGATAGTAGATAACTTGTCCATACCCAAGATGACGTCATATGGGCTCGATGCTGCTATGAGGAAATCCCAGCCGATGAAATCACCTCCTAGAGTTTGCTCACATGGCTGGAACCAGTTTGTAATCGTCAAGTCTACTCCTATAAGAGTATGTATCCATAAGGATTAAACTAACGACTCCTTTGGAATCTCTGATATCTAAATAACAGATAGGGAAATTAAAGAGTGATTGAAACTTGTGTCTATAAGAACTTATACTAAAGTGGATTAGGCACAGATCATACCTCAAATCATATCTCGAGCACCGTTATCACATGACTCGACTGTTTGAAGCTGAGATCTCCCCTGTCCACCCGCACCCTACGGGCGGGGTGGGCCTCTTAGGGGTGGTGGTGCTAACACCTCGTAATGTCTCCCACTACCAACTGCATGTCCATCTCCTCTTCCACGCCTGCCTCCCCCTATGGACCACCTTGTTCAAACCTCTACATCTGCATGGTAGGTCCCTCAACTGTCTGGTGATCATCTAAATGGCGGGTTTGATAGTCACGAGCCCTTTTACCCTGCCCGCCGCATGAGTAACATTGTCTTCTCCTGGAATGTCTCGCTCTATCTCCACATTGGGTTCCCCACACAATTGATTCTGAGTCGTGTAATCATCCACCTGTTGGTCTTGTCCTCTAGGACCTCTACGACAGCAGCCTACTGCCAGTTGTAGAAGAATCCGCTACATGTAAACTAGTAGTGGGTCTAACTGCTGGTGACTGATCTGCAAAGAAAATATCAACTAGGAGGGATCTATCTAACACCCCCACCTGTGTTGGAATGCTGAGTGAGATCATAGATGATCAGATCTCCCTTCTGAGCCACTGCTTGATGGTTTGATCCATGATGAATGGGTCCCACACCATATCTGTGGAGTAGCATGATAGGTCGGTGAACCTCTCTGTGTACTGCACCATCATCATGCTACACTGTTGTAGATGCAGTTGCTCCTGTATCAGCACTGTGCGAAGAGTGGTTGTGACAAACTCCACCCGAAACATGCCCATTATTTCTGCCCAGAGTAGCGTCGCCTTTCCTTGAACCTAGAGCATTATGCTACACCATCTATCTATGGAAGCCTGATGGAGACTCGTGACAAGGATCACTATTAAGTCTGGTAGTCTTCCTACTACCCTGAAGACTCTTACCAGATCCTCCAGCCGATCCTCAGCCGCCTATAGGTCAGTTTCTCCACTAAACCTGGGTGGACTCTGGTTCTAGAACTCATACAATGCACTCAAGCATCGTGCAACTTTTTCTACGGGGGCTGGTGGCATCAGTTTCCCAACAAGAAGTAGTACCGCTCGTGCCTCTGTTGGTAAAGGGACCTACACCTAGGCCTCATCACTCGGTGGGCTATCAGTTCGTACGACTCTCAGGGCTCTAACTAGTCATCCGCGGGGATGCATCCTCAATGAAACAGATGCGATATGGTCCAATTATTATTCCTGGTGAGATGAACTGGTTGATATGACATAAATAATACATTTGGAACACAAACACAATTAGGGTTTTCATGCACTAAGTAAGAAACCAGAATTCATGGTCCTGGTGAATGGATATTTTGGTCGCCTGCATGAACACTGGACTCCCTGAACTGAATACCAAATTTAGTACGCTTAACAATATTGATTCACAGAAATTAAAGATCAGAGTTATATGTTATGCAATATAATCGACTCCTCTGATCCTTTTTTTCATGACCCATCCCCCGGGGCCCATATAGTGGTTACCGCGAGCCCTCCTTCCATAGTCTAGGGGCTAGAGACAAGAACCAAAGGCATAATTCCCTTAACTTGGTAGGAATATACTTTATAACTATAAAAAAACAAATCAAAGTACATAACTGGAAGAAAAACACTAAGTAAAACTATATAAGAAATAAGTGATGCAATGTTAAAGGGGCCGGAACTACATTCCCAATAGGATAGTACAAGTACAACTGAATGCAATTTCAGCTGAAGAAAAGTAAAGCAGCTATTGGTTCGTCCTCTGAGGTTCCTTCATAAAGGTTAGGTACAAATGACCTCCTCATCACTACCGACCGTCCATCTCCTTCATGTATAGTAACACCGAGTGGTCCACCACTGGGTACCGTCTAGTCCTGCTACTATCTGCCTCAGTCAACGTTGTCTATTGTCTAAAACAAACACATCGAGGTGCAGGCATGGACCATGCAGTTGTGAGTATAACGATACTCAGTAGGGACCCTGAGACCCTTGAGGCCTCACAAAATCCCACAAGGATAAACCATAATGTATGAAATCAATGGATAACCAATACTTATGTATATACCCATAGATATAACTATGTTTTCTAGTAACCCATCCAAATCATGAGGAAAACACAAAAGTCATTGACTCGTCTCAACCAGGATTTTATTATAAGGATTGTATCAATATAACCCCTCGGCTACTGGAAAACTCCTATTATATAGAGTACAGTGGGCATGCCGTATCACATAGTGGCGCTTCCCACTGACATGGACTACTGACATACTCCTCCTATCGATTACCGTGGATCTTCCATGCTCACACAGAGGCAATCCCTATCATGGGTCTGCTACTCTCACAAGGAGGCGCTACCCCTTGTTGCCTGCTTAGGTACTCCATGTGTCGACTATAGTGGGTCTGTCGCGCTCACATAGAGGTGCTCCCCATCATGGGTCTGTTGTGCGCACACCGAGGTACTCCCCACTGGGCTTGAAAAATCACACCAAGTTTAATTCATCAGTAGTCTCGAGTCTCATATAGCTACTAGGTTTTCACACAAATGGATGCTCATCCATGTAAGATCCACTCAACATGCTAATGGTCAATACTTCAACTGTCACGAAGTCCTGCGTAGAAGTATCTCAATGTTCCACCACGTTGAAGAGGTCTCAATGCAACAGACTTCACTTCAATCAGACGCCCGTTATTTATGTTATTAGCAATTTTATTCGTGGCGGCCCGATTGGATTCGTGTATGAACCAACCAGACCGTAACTCAAAAATACCCCGAACACCAGTATGGTATACTCATTGAGACCGTTGTGCTCCAAGAATACCAGCGCTATTGATGGTTCGTCAAATGGTCGTCCCGTGGCAATGTTATGGACAAAGTAAGTAATGGGTCGGTATTGGGCACAGATCCGGTCCGAGCTGGTGGGATCGACTCGGCCCAACCCATTCTGGGCAACGTGGTCTGGGTCGACCCAGTCAGACTAGGTGGGTCTGACCCAGCCCGTTTGGTGGGTTCGTCCATTTAGTTCGGCCTGGTCTGCTGGGCTCGACCCAGCGGATAGCGGGGGCGGTTCGGCTCGGATGACGCCACATAGGTAGCTTGACCCGATGGCCAGGGACGGTTCAGCTAGAACCACGAGCAGCGCTGCTTGGGTTACTTGGCCAAGGAGGCTGGTCAGTAGGGAGGGAAGTGGGAAGACCGTGTAGGGCCCGAGCTAGTCATGGGAAGAGCACGCGGTGCACACGCAGGCCACTGGATGCCTGGAAGGCTTCTGGTGCGCTAGGTAGGGCACAGCCGGGGTCAGGACGGTAGTGGGGGCGACAGGAATGTCATGGCGGCACCGTTCATGGAAAGGCAGCATCCATACAAGCTGTGTGGATGCCGTTAGGGTGCCGAGCTCGCCGATGGGGCACCTTAGGGCGCTGGGTGGGGCGCGAGGGCGTCTGGCAGGGCGCGACAGTGGCCGGGCAGGCCGTGGGGGCGTCAGGCAGGGTGCGTGGGCCACAGGCAGGCGGGTCGCATACCAGGCAGGGCATCAGGAGGCCGCTGGCTGGCGGGCTGCGCACCGGGGAGGGCACTAGGAGGCCGGGGGCAGGCGGGCCAGGCGCCGCTCAGGCCGATGGTGTTCAGCAGGAATCATTGGTCCACTGCAGGGGGGATGCACTTCACAAAGGCTGCAGGTAGCACAGAATTTACTGTTTCTTTCCTTCTTCATCATCCCCTCATCACCATGTCGAGGTTCATCATGAAAAAGATCAACGGAGGGGTAGGGCCTTGGTGGTTTGGCTCAAACCCTCTGCGTTTTAGTTAGTAACAATCAGCACATCATGAGAAACAATGATCATTAATAGGACTGCAAAAATCCCATTTTATCCTTCGATGATGGTATGAAAAAGGGTAAAACATCAACAAGTAATAATCCCTCTACCTTTGATTCACCTGTCGTCGTTCTTTGACATCACAGAATGAGGGTCTTCGATCCGTGGTAGATGATCACGTCCCATGTCGAAGGAGTGTGGGGAAGAATGTTAGAGGGGGTCATTCTTCGAAGTTGAAGGCTTACCTTTTCTATGTTCTTCATTGGGACAATGTTCATCATTATTCGGTGGACATTCTTTGTTGGAGAGTTTTCTCCCCCCCCCCATGCTCCAAAAAAATGCAAAGGGAAAAATAATAGGATAAAGCGTTGTCTATTATTTGTTGGCACAACAATTTAAATTGTGGTGTTTAATTAAATGAGACAAATCATTTAATTAATGGGGTGTAGTTGGCTTAATTAAGTGATGAGGGTTGGGATAAATTAAATAAAGGAGAGTTGATGAGTTTCACCACCATAAATGTGGGTTCCAAGGGGTTACAAGTCCGAGTGGTCCCCACCAAATTATCCTCCAAATGGAGGATATGTTTGAGTGGGCCCCACCACCATAACCTCTCTTAGAAGGTTATGGTGTGGTGGCCCCCACCTCTAACCTCCTCTTGGAGGTTTTAACCACAAAGAATATGAATAAAGTCAAAAAAAATTTAGTTAAATTAATCTTAAAAACACAAAATCTAACTTTCATTCTCGACCAACTGTTGTCGAGATGAAAGTTTTCTTAAGAAAATACTGGTGTTGTGAGATCAACGGTGCCCCTGGATTTCAGTTCCGAGTACCAGTTCCAAAATTATAAAATCACATTCGTAAGTTTACTGAACATACCCCAAAACAACTTTAGAAATTGATTCAGGGCACACTGGGTCTCGGAATGAAGTTCCGTAAATTTTTGCGAACTCGTAAAAATCCCATGTATTTACAAATAAAATTTCCATGGAATTTATAGGTCTTTACACATTAATATTAAATGGAATGAATAGTAAAAACTAAAATATGAAATTTATTTGGTTTACTCATTTATAAAATAAATTTTTTATTTATTAAAAAACATTCATTTGAATGTAGATGATAGTTTTTCTTCAAAAATTATTTAATTTTATGAAAAAATGTGTTCTTATATTATTAAATAAAATTTTCACTGGTGTAAATCATTTAAAATAAATTTAAATATTATATATTTAATTAAATTATTTAACATTATACTATAGTTTTTTCATGTCATATGATATAAATAAAATATTTTTACACTTAACGATGTATTTTTCTAAAAATATACATCAATCATGTTTTGGGAAATTATATAGAAAAATATTACCCTATAAAATTTGGGGTTGAAATAAGGATTCTATAATTGTAACCATGAGGATTAAATTTGGAAAATAGAACCCCTTTATTTTTGTTCAATATAAAATGTAATTGGAGAAACATTTATCACCCTGATAAAAGGGAAAAGAAGGTTAATATGTGATAAAAAAGTGGTAAGGCCATAATATTTCATCTTAATTAATATTTTATAACTCAATTCAATCTGAATCATCCTAGGATTTCTAAATATATTTTAAATAAAAAGTTATCAATAAAAATGAAAAATAAAATTTTTAAATCTGTGAATGTTTCAAAATGTCACTACATTGTTTTTAAACATCTATTATGTGTCTACATAAGGATACAATATTAATATTAATGAATATAAATTAAAATATATTTTATAATTATATTAATTTCATTATTTTAATTTCATTTATTGTTTAGTGATTATATAAATAAAATTAATAAATTATATAATATAATATATAATTTATTACATTATTATAAAAAAATATTAAAAAAATTAATGTGAAATAATTTAAGTGAAAAATAGTGTTCCAAAAATAATTTACGATGAATATGAATCTTTTTGGAGGTGTAACTGAATTATATTCTAAATAAAACGTTCTTGTGATGTATTGGAAGTCAAATTAAATTAATAGTGTCAAAATTGAAATTATTGTTAATTAAGGAAAGAAATATATCTTATTATTATTAAAATATCATTAGATTATTAAAATAGTACCTGAGGGTAATATAAATTATAAAATTAATTTTTATTTCCATTTAATAGTCAATATTATCCTTATATGTTATAATTTTACTTATTATAAGTGAAAATTACATTATAGAAATTAATGGTAAATTTGGTTAACATTGTTTTTATAACAAAATATTAAGTGTAAAACACTATTAATACATGAAAGAATAAAATCAATGTTGATATTTTAAAAATAAAATACCCTAGGATCAAATCCCAATCCATTTGGTTTCATGTTTCATGTTAATGACTTTTTTATAATTTAGCATTTTGAAAAATTCTAGATGATTCCATCACATAAATTATGAATATGACCATACTAACAAAATTTTAACACCACATTGAGACATAAATATCAACCTCAATATTATAATTTTTCTTCAGATCATCTTTATCTCATTCTATAGGTTTGGTTCGTTCTAAAATACCCACCCTAGGACCCTCAATAAGTGATCTAATGGAAATCTTCAAAGGAACTGGTAATCTTCGTTGCCGATTAATTATTATATATTTTATCTCCTACATCATAATAAATTATTCATTACACAATAATATAATAAATATACTATCATCTATATACTTATATGTTATTATTTTTATATGAAAATCATATTCTCTCTATTTTCTACCCTATAAAAAGTAAATGGATCGCTCGTGTTTAAGTACGACATACCCTATCCAAATCATGGTGAAATTTTTTATGACCAATTCACATGGATAGTAATAATGTTTTAATGAATTAGAATATATTATATTCATGATGATTTTATTATTTTGGAATTATAATATCAAATATACATTATTACCATCGAATCCTTCTAAAAATGATAATGTCTATCATGGGTTGGTGTGGACTACCACCTCCTAAAAAGTAGGTGATCATTATTCATTTATGTATTACATAGATTTTAATTAGGATAAATTTAATGACTATATATTATATAAATGGTATAGAAATTATTTAATGATTAAAAATTATTCCAATTTCACTAAGTCTACCTGTCCAAAAGTTATAACGACATTCATGTGCAAGTAAGTATTATTGTGTTCATGAATGTTGTAATTGATTGTTCTATATCTATTATTTATGGATGAATCATTATATATGTGTTAAATTTCCCAACTGTATATTAAATGAATTACATTTTTCTTATGATTGAACCACATTATTAATAACAGTAATGGAACTAATGTATCAAAATAACAAATTATTGAACACCATAAAAAAGGATAATAATAAAATATTGTTAAAAAAACTATAAAATTATCTAAAAATATCATATATTATTTGATAAATATTAATATTGTGATTTTATTTATTTATAATATATTTAAATATATTATATAAGAAGTAAGTCACTAATTTGATAATTCAGAAATAAAGTAAATGATCTCATCCCAATTTCAACTCCCTTGAGTCATATTTGGTTATATACATAAGTTTATTTTTATGTGGTGAATATGAAATAACTTTTAGTTATTTAACATGAATATCTACATATTCATAATTATAAATTTAATTTTAAATTTTTCTATTTAATTTTTTTTTCAATATTTTCTTATAATATTTCCATTCATTGGAAGTTGATTCAAGCTGTAAATATATTAAATAAAATAGATAATATTTATATTAACATTAGATATAGTTCAGTTACATATATTTATTATCCCCAAATTTTATTAAAAAATGATTTTACATTTCAAAAATTATTTATCAAATAAATTTCAGATATTTTTCTTTACAAAACGTGTTGAAATTAATCTTTTTTTTCATTTTATAAAAGATGTAATTTGGGAATTTTGAAATGAATATATGGAAGGAATATTTATTATTATGTAATAAATTATCATATCTGACCAGCTTCATGACGAATATTTAATTATTATCATCTTTTAAATGTATATAAGGATATTTTAAAATAAACAATTTCACATTATAAATGTGATTTTTTTAAATACATGTTTTTAAAAACATAAAGGTTAATTTCTAAAAGATTAATAAAATAATTTTTGAATGTAATTTCTATCTAATAATGTTTTATTTAATTTTTAAACTACTATGATATGTTTTACTGATACCATCCTTTGAAATACTCACTTACATGCATTCATTAGATATTAACAATATCTTAAATATCCACATTATTTGTATCATGGATATGATTACTAAAATAACAATATACCTTTTTTACACATAATTTTACACATTAAAAGTTTTTTATTTAATTATAAAATTTTGAAAAATAATAATCATTCAATAAAGATTAATATTTTTTGAGGAATAATTTTCATGCACTAAATTAATCATTCGATATTTGAGGAATTTAATGGACTTCCAATGATATGTGGGTCCAAGAAATATATATTCCCTCGATTCATCAATATGTATCATGAGATTAAAATGATTTCCAAATTAAATGGATCATTACATATAGTTTTAATCATTATTTTTGCAATGCATTGAAGGCAGGAATTTCATGTTTTCTAAGATCATGACATTCAATATGAAGCATTTACTTCATTGAAAATTTTCTTATTGTCATCTATGCTATTACAACATTGATGTTATCTATGTATTAGTTTTTTTTATTTTTTTTATTCAATTGAATTTTTTATCATTAATTTGAAAATTTATATTCATTGTTAATTATTTACTTGAGATATCTTCAATTGTATGTAACCCTTTATTACTATTTTAAATCTCTATTTTTTTTGTTTCAATTCCAAAAACTATGAAGAAGAAATGATATAATATGTTTCAAGGAAGATAAATTAGTAATTTTAATATGATTATATATTATTTCAAATTTAAATTAGGAATAATATATATTTATATATGGTTCTTCATGATTACCAAATAGTTCATTCCATTTGTATATAAATTTATATCAAATCCAATGTAATAAAGTTGACCCCATCAATGAGATGATATAGTTACGGTCTCTAAAACATTAATCATTATAGAATGTAAGACCCCTACTAATGTATCGTACCAATATACGTATACACATTCATTAGGTGAATTTACTCCATGTAACCCTTCATAATATATTTAATATATTTCTTCCTAATAAGATGTTATTTTTCTAACCAATCACTATCTATTGAGTTCTTATATTACACCTATAAAAAATATAGTACTTCTCACTATATAATTACTTAGAAATTCTAAATATATTAAATTTTTTTATTATTACTATAAAACCACTATTATCCAACATATTTCCTATTAAATGATTAGTGAATATATAACTCATGGGTACATACAACCTACCCTAACGATATAGTGATACAATTCATTTTTCATCTATATGTTTTAATAATTAGTCTTTTCATGGATTTATTATTTATATATCATATTTATGAAATTATTATTACTATTTAATGATAATATATTATCTATATTCAAATCTTCATATATGGTAGAAAAAACTATCATTTCCCACGCAATCATATGAACTACCACCTCTACAAAGCATTGTGATTTTTTTATTTAAAGTTTCCATTGATGTTATTAAGTATTTATTAAATTAATATATATGATTTAAAAGATATAATAATGAATATTTAATGGTGGATTGTTATTTAACATTCTTTTAATTAATTTGTTGAAAATTAAAAACTACGGTTTTGCATATGTTGAGCCTACCATCAGTATGATTGGTGTAATTATTTTTTTATCTCATACATATATATATGATGATAAATTTTAATATATATATTAAATAGTTGTTATATTTATATAATTATTAAAATAATATATTTTATGGAATCATTATCAACTTAAATGTATATGAACTACTAATCAAATTATATTGTGACAAAAAAATAGTCAACTCCTTGGAAAAATACTTTTATTAAGGAATTGTTGACATTTTAGTGTCTAAATGATATAAAGGGAAAATATATGGCATTATAAGTGTGTAAATAGTTTTGATATAGAATTATAATAATTTTAAATATTGTATTTTGAATATATATCACTTTAAATTCATGTGGATCTTGAGGTAAGGGTTTTATGTTATAATATAAATGTCTATCTTGATTTCATTTGATTTAGACATAATGATAAAATATTGTGGTAATATTTTCAATAAAAAAAATATTTTTATTACCCATTGGTGATTTCTAAAAAATAAATCTTTTCCACTAATTTTCTTCACATTATGTCTTTAAGAGATAACAATAACATTTTTATGGAAAACAAACTATATATATCTATATAGATGAAAATCTTATTTTCTTCTATGTCTATGTTTTATGAAAATTATCTTATGAAATTTTTTCATTTTATCTTGTGATTTTTTAATTCAATAAATATCTATTATTTTATGTTTACAATTTTGTTAAATAATTTATAACACATTTTTGAGTGATGTTCTTTCTGAATTATTTTATAAAGGAATGAAATTATTTATTTCATTAAACTTATATGGAATGAATAAAATATCCTATTGTCATGAACACTGATTTATTTTATACTTCCTTTTCATGTATCTATTCTTATTTTAAGGTAACATATTTTTCATTAATATTTGGTAATTTTTTATACTTTAAATAATTTATTTCTAAATGGAAATAGTATTTTCCTCATGAAATGTTCAAAGTAATATTTTAAAGTTATTTTCATCTATAATGACACTATTGTTGTAAATTATGACTAAATGGGGATATGATTCAATGAAATAATCTTTAATTTTTTCAATATGGTTTGTGAATATGTTTATGAGAATATTATATAACCTATTTCATTATATGTGTTTGGAAATGGTGAATGTTTTATGATCTAGTGGAACTCAGATATACTATTTTCATTATGTAATAGTTGGGATTGGAATTATATATCTCAAAAATGCATTGGGTAAATTTGAATATATTATGAGCCAAATAGATTTATAATTGAGAGTGAACCTAGTTAAGTAAAGGACTATATGCATTATTCTATTCATGGGAATTGTCATTGACTACTAAAATCATTTTGGGATAGATCTATATCCATTATGTTTGTTTTGGTAGTGTTCGTGGACTATAATGGTTACGATTTTATATATTTATGTGTATTGAAAAAAAAATATTATTCCATAGTCATTATCTCATGGATCATAATACATTGTTACTTTATGATTCATGTCTTATGAATAAAAAAATATTAAACCATGATTTGAAATTACAGTCCATGGTATGTTGGGAATGGGTTTTATTGTTATAATATTATTCTAATACATTTAAGATCATATAATGTTTAATTTATCAATGGACATGTCTCTCTAATTTAACAATTTTATTCATGCCACATTCATTATGGTAGATTCACATGGGTATGTCTAAACTAGTAGAAATATTTAATATCTAATTATCATCATTTCACCCAATTAAAAACCTATAATTACATATATATGGATCTCATATAGGACCTCAATCACCATTATTAATTTAATTGAACATTATGGGTAAAATGGAATTTCCATGGTTGAGGAAGGAAGCCTATAACATATAACAAAATTTTTAAAAAATTAATGTGTTTTTTTTCATGTATGAGTGTGTGTGAATATGTTTATGAGTCCATTTCCCTTGATGCTGGTGTGAGTTATTGAAGAATGTATTGATACAGTAGTGTTTTAAAAGGGGGAAATATTTTGTGTTCCATATAATTGGAAAAAGTATCATTATAATAGGACGAGGCATATGGATAAATTAATTGAATTTTTGAACTAAAATGAGTCATTTTTGATCAATTGAGTAGATGGTTACCCATATATAGGCTATAAGGTTTCAGGTAGTAGATCTACAAAATAATGTACCTTGGTAATTATAAATGATGGATGTGTGACATAGATAATTATGGGGATATCAATTATATAAAATGGAACTCGTAGATTTTGGTTTTGATCAAATGATTCTTTTGTGACTTATATAATTTGTATGGTGGTTATGGTAATTAGTTAGACTCCTCACATGACAGGAACCACTGAGTGGGATGTTCATATCATGATATACATGTTCGGTTTTAATCTTGGTTAATATAAATTGGATGTTCTATTTGGGATCATGGTGGAATATAATTCCATGAGTAAGTGATGTATGGGCATTGGAGATGTGTTATCCTAATTTTCATGCGACATGAGTAAATCCATGGGGGAGGTGGATTATTCATGTTGTGAATGTGGCCTTTATGATTGATATTTTGGATGAAAATTGTAATATGGTGATCTCGCTTGGTTTTTCCCAATGCATATGTCATAGAAGTATGTGGCCTTTCGGGACCATAATGGGACATGTATATGTGAACGAAGAACCTATCATAAACCTTCATGATCCTTTTTTTCATGTTTTTCCTCCATTTATTTTATATTCTATTATGACCTCATGAACACTATAAAAACCTTGGCATGGGCTAGAGTGTATATTGTGCCTTCCATGAACACTCAGTATATGATAGGGAGTATGTTTTTTCCCTAAAGAACCCTTGGGATGGGCAGTTATGGTGAAGTTCCTCCCCAAAATCCTCGGGATGTTCCATAGTGATGAGGAGATATAAAAGAACATTTATGATTGTCTATTGAGAATAAGGACTCCACCAAACCATTGGGATTTTCCAGTTTCATTTATTATACTTCCCAAAACCTATGGGTATGTACTAGTGTACATAATTGACATCTAAATATTCCTTTTTGACAGTCGTTCAAATATCTGATGAGGTCATGACATATTTTTTGTGATGGGAAAAGGGATAATTATATTTGTAATCATATAAAAAATGATTCTTTATTGGAATGAGATGATGTAGGGTGAATTTTGGATCAGGGATGGATTCTTAAAACATTATGAGACAACATATGTATATACACTTATGTATTTATTCCTTAAGCACAAAAAAAATTATATTCAAAGATAAATTTATGATAGGTGTCTATTTATGGTGTTTAATTGGATTCATAGTCACCCCCTAAAATTCAATATTAGTGAATATGTAGCCTCTATTGCAATGATATTTCAACAATGGATGGGGACATATATGGGGAAATTGTACTGGAAGAGTAGGTTGGTTGGGGTCATGATAGTAAGACCTGACGATACTAATTGAGATTATATTTATTTATTTCAAGAGATTATTTATATTTGTAGGATATAAATAGTGGTTCTATCATTGGTTATATAATGAATTGAATGTCATATGTGATAACATGGGTATCATTTTCGGTATTCCTGTACTTATTCTTGTTCCCTACATGTATTGATACAATTATTATTATGTAAATGGGTTTTCAATCCTCATATGTATAGCATAAAATCCAAATGTTCTTTCTTACGTCAGCACCACTAGTCAAATGAAACATATATATGTGTAGGTGAACATTAGTTTACGCACCACCTGTGGAACGTGCCTAGTGATTCTGGTCTATCTATTATAATATAGTATCTAGGACTCTTGTTATATTGAATATATTGTGATGAATATTTGAAAAAAAATATAGGTTATTTTTGGGACATATGAAGGAACATTGGACTAGGAATAAATAACATACATATTAGGAATTGAATATGTTAATATGGATTTGATTAATGTCCTTACTATTTACTATTAATGTGGACTACATTCATAGAATGTGATTGAAATGATTTTATTCCATGATGATTTTGGGGTTGGTGATTGATAAGATTTTCTCTTACCAAAATTGTAATGATTAGGCGAGTTAATTAAATATTTATAATTATGGAGGTTTACATTTCTTTCTCATGGATTCCATTGATGAATTTTGGACCGAACTAATTAAATTGTTTAATAAATATATATTTGGTTTTTAAATGAAAATATACTTGTAGAAATATAATTAAATTTTCGAGAGAATTCAGATTTTGTATCGGTCAACTATGACAAAGGTGTTGGTATAAAAGGAAAATACATTATTAATGAGTAGATATGATTTTACAATGTATGTGCCTTTAATTAAAAGTTTATTATTTTAGTTTTTAAATGTTTTTAAAAAATAAAATTCTATTGGAGTATAATGTATTAAATTAATATCATCTGATTTTGGAAGAAAAATGGGGTTTTCAATTCGATGAGGTGATTAAAAATTTTAGTATTCATATTGAAAATGAATAACCATTTTAAATGGGTGTTTTCCTATTGGGGCTTGACATGTGTAAATTTTAAATTTTTATGGATTCAATTTTTATGTTAAATTATTGGATTTTATATATAATTTTGAATGAAAACTGTATTTTTTACAAATTTATACAATTTTATTTGAAATGAATTCCAGGTTCATTATTTAGAATTTAGTTTGAAATAATTATTCAAAATATAGAAATTATTTTTCTCATCAAAATATTTTTATTTTGAAGAAAATTTGACTTAATTAACTAGTTTTATTTGATGAACATGTGAAACCATTTTGGGGACTCTTTCATTATTGGTTGAAATTAATTGTGGAATGATGGTTATTTTATTCGTGTTTGAGATTTTTTTTGGGTGGAGTTGTTCTATATGTGTGGTAATTTATCTTTCCTGCATGATGGTATACAGTTAGAGTTGGTGGTTCGAATTGGGCTTAATTTTATTTATTAGATATTTCAACATGGTAGGGTTAGTTTGGACTATGATGTTCTATGTGGTAGGTGGGTGGATATTTATACAGTGAGTTTATTGTGTTTTAGGGAAAAAGATTAGTTGTGTGAGCCTTGAGTTAAATTTAGTCGCTCTAGTGGTTGGGTCAGCGGGCTACTGTCCTATATAGAGTGGTCCATGAGTTTTATGTTTATTGTGGGCTGGTGACTAGGGATGATAATATTTGGTTATATGTGGGAAATGCAAAATGTTACAATGAATTAAAATAGTGGTGCTTAGAGCTCATTAATTTGGTACAGGATTTGTCAATATTATGTTTTATAGGCATTGGTATATGTGTTTGATGGTTAGTATGCATTCCATTTTCAAATATTGAGTAGGAATCATAA
Source organism: Viscum album (assembly GCA_963277665.1). NCBI lineage: Eukaryota > Viridiplantae > Streptophyta > Magnoliopsida > Santalales > Viscaceae > Viscum > Viscum album. The sequence goes on along the minus strand of OY728151.1, from coordinate 896,942,374 downwards.
GCTTCCAGTTCCATAGAAGTTCATAGACTAGGATGGGGGGCCTTCAATAGTGGTGATTGGTCAGTATGGGATAGATTAAGTGGGTTTTTCTAGTAATTCTTCTTTAGTATAGAGTGTGTGAAATTTGGAATTTATATTTCATTGGTATAAGATAAAGAGAGATTAATATTAAATGTGAGTGAACAATAGTTGAGATACAACTATCTATAATGATCAAAAGATTAAACCAAGTGCCCAGTAAGGCGCAGGGATACTGGGTTATTTTTTTTGAGTTTTTGGTTCGAAATATAAGAGGTTTTTCCACATGTTCCAATTAATAAATCTGATTGGACATAGAGTGAGGAGATATAAATTGTTTCTACATGTTGATGAAGAAAATATGATCAATTTTATGCTCAAATATAGAGATACAAGGTGCATTCATTGGAGAAAAATTCTATAAATCCAATGGATCATGGGTTGTAGTGTTTAAGGAATCTTGTGATTTTGGGAGTGTCATTTTATGAAGACCATCATTAAGTAAATAATGATGTAATTTATTTTTGGTGGATGTCTACACCGAGAGAATAGGATATGTAAATACATGTTTTATATGAGTATTTATTTGGTGAAATACACATTTGGTGTATTTATATTGAATTATAAGTCCGTTTAGAGGTATTTTAGTGTAGAAGATAGTGGAGAAATGATCTAAAGTTCCGAATGATTAGGGATAAATTTAATCTCATGTGTGGGGGATATGGGTTAAAAAGGTCGTTTATTTATATCACTATAGATTAAAAATAGGTTTCGAGCTCATTAATTATTGTGGGTATCAATAATTTATTAATTCTATAGCGTAAATGAATTATGTAATGAGGGATATAGAATTTTGGGGTTTGTGGGAGAGCACTTATTTGGAAGATTATCAGAACAAAATAATGACAAGTCATTTTTCATTGAAAAAAATGAAGTGAGATACAGATCACATCCATAATTTCATTCAAGGCATATTTGACAAGGTTTAATGGTCTAACTAATGTTTTGGGACAAAAATTTGTGCATCTTGGATTTGATTTGGAATAATTAAATGGTAGTGTGTTTAAGGTGTTGAGATCCAACATGGGGTTTGGAATATAATTAATGTGGAAACAATATGATGGCAGTGTTATGGTGGATGGTTAACCTTGTCCAATATGGATATAAAATCAACATCATGATATTTTTTTGTTGATTTTAGATAAAGGATCAGTGAGTATTTTTGGTTCAAATATTATGTCGTGTGATATAAATTTTGTGTGGTAGCTTGGGAGGATAGATGTTTTTGGGTTTTTATAATTCATGGTCAGTCTATAGGATGGATTAATAGTAATACATTATGTTTAAATTGAATTTAATATATCGTGATTTATAGATGTGATCATTTCTATCAAGAGTTAGTAGTGAACCGAGGTGATAATATTCAATAATCACTATGTTTTCATACAAATGTGGTCTTATAGTGATGGATTTTGTTGTATAATATCTAGATCAGTTTATAGGTTAATGTAAATCCTTAATAAAAGTGGGTTATGGGTTTATGTATCGGTAAATGTATTGGTTTTACAAAAAGGACAGATACCATTATGATAGCCTTATCAGTTATCAAAGTTTGTGTGATCATGAAATTAGAATGTGAAGTAAGAATTGAGTAGTAGGGTATGATTGAATGTTAGATCGTTTAATGTTAATTTCTATAAAGGATTTATGTGGTACATTTGAATGGTTTAATTAACAAGATAATGATTTTTTTCTTTCTGTGTGTTTCAAGGAGCATCCAACATGTGCTGTGGGATATAGAAATGTGGAGGAATTTGAGGAAAAGTATACCTAATAAATTTAATTCATGCTCATAGAGACATTAACAGTGAATGATATTCATGAGGGAGTTAGATGTTAGTCTGAAAGGACTGATATTTTTTTGGACAGAGTCAGCAATTACTGAGGATGAAAAAATGTTAGTCATGGTGCTTGAAATGACCTTCACTATTTTGAGATTGAATTTTATTGAGGTATGTTTAGTATTTAAGGATATATTTATTAAAATAGGATTTCATTTGGAGCTCAACCATATGGACATCCGATATATGATCTTTTAGAGAGGTCTCAAGGGTTTGGTGTAATCCTGAGTGATTAGTATAACAAGCAATTAATATCAAATATAGACTCTCTACATTAGAAACCACTAGTGTGGGCCATTATATTTCTCTTGGAATTCCTAGGAACTATATAACACATCCCAAACACACTTTCTAGACAATTTCATATAATATCAAGCTGATGGGGATACTGGGCAATTTTATTAGGTAGATTCAATCTTTTTTCCATACCCCTTAATATATCCACCCCTTTACTCCACTATTGTAAATCAAACAAGGTGTTGAAATGGGGTGGGGGGAAGGGGAACTATTATGGTGATTTTGAAACCATATCCCAAATTGATTTCATTTTCAAATATCATCCATTGTAGTTGATTCATATGGGTAATTACAGCCTCTTACATGTATTAAAAATACATTTCCCATTATTTATTATCATTTTTACACTAATTTGATGAATCTAGGGCCTTTATATATGAATAAGTGATCCGTTATTGATTACCATGGTTATTAATGGTCATTCAGATTACCAAGGGATGATATAGAGAGTCCATTCAATTTTATAAAATTCTTATTAAATAATATAACTTGTATGTCATGTTAATGTTTCCCTAACAACATGAGATCACTAAGTTGGATATTATAATGTGTATGTGAAGACTATATTTATGTAAGTGTCTTGTTAGGGGGGGTGTGTGGTTTTTGATCCATTGAAACAGTGAAATGGATCTAGATCTTGGAATTCATGTAGTGATGTCGACAATGATATTGGGGATTGGAAAGAACTCTTCATAGTGTTTTGATGCTAGGAAGGAAAATATTGATTACATAAAGGTTCTAGTAGTTAATCCATAAGAGAGTGTCTATGATCCAAATACTATAAATAAAATTATAACATTTATTTCAATTTACAAATAAATAAAATAAGTACAAAATATTATGAGGTTTGATGACATTGGTTGATTTTGTATATAAATCATCCTAAATAATATAATACACCATTTATATTTTTATTCCCCTTAATGATATCATAAATCCTCTTAAGCTCCTATAAATGAATAAAATATAGTAGGTAATAAAAAAATTTAACTAGTGAGATATAAATCACAATAAGAGAGTAAATTAGAAAACAATAAAAAAAATTATATCAGAAAAATAATGACCATGAATAATTGTTTAGGAGATAAACCAAAATAACATGGTATTATAAGATCATGTAAATTTATGAAAGTGGATCAATAATATAACATTATATAAACATATTCCTAGAATACTATCCATCATAACATCTCATGGTGGAATGATTCTCATAACGGATTTGGATTACTCAATACTCCCATATGTAATATCTTGAGAGAAAAAATAAAACTATGTTCCTTATAACATCATCTAAGAACACACATCCTAACAAGTCCCTGATTATGTGTTCCATAAAATCGAAAAAATAATAAAGAATTAAAGATATAATTATCTTGGAATGAAAACCGGTTGCAAAATCTTTTTTCATATCAAAAGAGAAGTGATTTCCAAAAGATGGAATTTGAGAAATGATCATAATGTATGTATTAAATCATATATTGAAGTTGGGTGAGCGAGATATATTTGTAAAATTATTGTATTCAAAATAAAAAATCAAGCCATAACATAATTTTTTTTAATAATTGATGAAAATATATTGATAAATAAAAAAGAAATATTTCTTAGCAGAAATAACCCTGGATAGTTGATGTCACTTCATAAAAATCTAATAATTATCAAAATTTTATAGAAAAAAATTTACTTAAAAAAATTAAATCATTTATATTAATATTTAAATATATTAAAATAAATTATATTAGAAAATTATTTTATTGTTATAAATCATTAAATATAAGATTCCATTCAATTTTTTTTAATACAGGTCAAAAAGACCCTTCTTTTTTAAATGATAAAATTATTGTTTTTAAATCATTTTGAAAAAATTTATACATTCTAAAAATTTTATATATTAAATAATTATAGAGTAAAATAATTATTTAAAGCAAATTTATGAAAATATATTCTTATTAAAAAATATTATGGATCCAACAGAACATACATGATCAATATTACGTAAAAAACATTCTTTATGTTTCATTACTCAATACAGAACAAAAAGTAAACCAATATTATAAAAAACATTCATAATATTATGAGAATAAATGTTTTGTTATTAAAAATATAATTATATATAATTTCTGTTAAAATAACTACAAACATAAATATTCTCCAAAAGTAATATGATTTTGAAATAATTGTGATATAACTTTATTGAAATTCAAATAAAATTACATTTAAACTAAGAAATGATATGGATAAGAAAATACAATGTATTAAGTGAGGTAATATTATAAAATTCATTCATGTTGCATTTAATATACAATAATAGGAATTCATGGTGCATGACATCAAAAATTTCATTTAAAAATTAGATTGTGAAAAAGAGAAAGCCTATAAAAATCATAATCTTTATGTGATAGTTAAATCATGAAAAAATAATTTTAACATATTTAAATCCACACACATAATTTTTAATTAGAAAATATATAAATTTACAAATCAATACTCTCACAATAAAGGTAAAATAGTTTTTAAAATGTATTAGTATAACCCAATGAATGAAAACTGATTTAAAAAACACTTAACTAATTGGTAACATTAAAACAAAATCCCATTTGATGATATAAAATTAATTCCAATTGAAAATATCATTAATTGAGAATTATTTCAAATTTAATATGTCAATGTGGCATTATATACACCTTTAAAATGAAATGAGTTGCATATTAATAAAATAATCATTATTAATGGAGAATTGTGGTGAAATATCTTAATCGAGACACACATATCATGTTCGTTCATTAACAACAGAATAAGAATATATGATAATTATTTAATTTAATGATAAATTGTTTAATTTTAATTATTTATTATATTTTATTTATGATCCTGTTTTGTACAATCACTCAATCAATTATGTTTATGTCAGATATTGGATTATTTATGGAACACTAGTTGAATATGACGTTGTTATGATGACTGTTATAAAAAAATTTATTACTCCATAATCTCGATAGTAATAAGGAAATAATTAACATTTTTATAAAAATTATACTTTTAATATATACATTGAATTATGGTAATAAAAATATACTACATTCTAATAATTTAGACTATATATTTTACATACACTAGGATAACATGTCTATTTTTTTAATGATCATGATAGACCTAAGGTAAGTATTACATTACAAATTAAATTCATATAATTATATATTAAATACTAGTTTAGTTTTTAATGTAAAAATAGATTTATATTATTAATGCGATTTACTGAAAAAAGATAATCACAACACATCCTGAATGTGGTAGTCAATAGGTGAGCACGAACAATGTAATCATATTTTATTGAATGTAAAGATGAAAATATAAGTCATATATTATATTTCATGGATTATAAAAATGTTATGAATATCATCTATATGAACTAAATGAATCGTTATAACTAGTCCTGAATTGTTCTTATGCAAAAATAATTTCATTAGTTTTCAAGGTGCTAGACTATTGTACATACGAATGATGGTTTGATTACCAACTAGATTCGAAGTGGTTATAGATGTAGGTTATGAAGTTAAAATAATTACATCTAATTATATGTGATATAATGATATTTTTATTCCCGAATTGTTAAATATTTTTTGAATGAGGATGAATTAAAAATTAATCTAAAATTCTCGGTTATGAATGATACATCTTATTCAAAGAAACACTTTGGGTTACATGAAAAACCTATATAGGAGGATTTTATAATAAAAAAGTAGACTTTAGGACGTGGGAAGGGAATTAATGATGGAAATTAGGTTTTTCGTTCCTAATCCAATATAATTCTAAAATGTTGTGAAAATATTAGAGGATGTTCCAATTAGTATGTGAGGGGAGGGGAAGTTGGGGAATATAGTATAATAATAAATTAATATAAATCAAATTTCATTGTTAAAATGCTCCAAAATAATATAAATGTAATATTTGATAGGCAGGGGTATAAATCCTATCATAAAATTAAATTTTCTCATATTTAGATATGGTTGGTACCCATATATCCTTGTTTTAATCCATCATGACGATTTTTTATAATTTCTTTATCAATAATGATTTAAATATTTTAGCATAATGTCATGCACTATAAAATAATTTTTTTTAATAAATAGACCATAATTATTAATATTAAACATATAAAAATCCCTTTTATTATTATATGAATTTAACTAATTTTAAATTATTTATAAGATATTATTTATAAGATATTATTTATTATAGAATATAATTAATGTCACTTTTGTAACTATTCATTTATTTGGTCAGTAAAAAAATTGAAATGAAAAGAATTAGTATTTATTCCATTAACAACTCCATCAAATATTATATTCATACAAAAAAATATTAAATAATATAAAAAAATCTATATCTAATAAATTAAAATTTTTGAAAGTCATTTTTTCTATTAATTACATAAATGTTGTGTTTGTGATTCAAAAAAATATGAAATAATTATTTCATCACCAAAAATTAGAAATAAATTTACATGAATAATTAAAGTTAATAATAAATATAACTATTTTTTACGAGAAAAAATCTTTTTTTTCTCATTAAAATTTATTATTGATTTTTAAAACAGGATGGTTATATTCATGTATTTAACTTTTACAAATTTATAATAAAGGTAATAATGAGAGAAATATGACACCAAGTGGAAATATATTTCGTAGTTAGATGGAAATGACCAAAATCAACACATATAAATGGATACTGGATATTGTTAAGGTAAATTATTAGTTATTATCATATTCTATTGACCCAAATTACTAGAATTATCATTATCATAGTGATAATAATTTAATATAGTCAATATTCCTAATGAAAAGAAATTTAAAGAGAATATTTACAAAATTTGGACAACATTATTCCAAATATGGAATCCATTTTGCAGTATTCAATTAAAATATTAATATAAATTTGTTTTAATATTCGATATGAATAGTGTGTCAAATGCATTTTTTATAAAAATCTATATTCTAAGGAATATATGATTTTATATTATATAAATTATAATTAATAGTTATTATATGAATTTAAATTTATATAGAAATGTATACAATATACATATATAATATTATTTAATTTTATCCTCATTAGGTGAAATATTAATTGACTAATATAGAATAATATTATTGAGTTAGAATAATTATCTATAAAAAATCATTTCAGGAAAAAAATATATTTATACCCAAATCATGGGTATTTTAATTCAAATAAAATTATTTTCATTATTATAAATAAAAAATATCATATTTAATATTGATATTAGAACTAATGTATAATCATTCTATAAATTTCATTCCATAGTGAAATAAAAATGCAATTATATGAAAAAAGATACTTAATAATTAATTGAAAAAATGAATCATTATGGGAAAGTAAAAAAGATTCATCATATGATAATATATATTTGATTATTCAAAAATATATCAATTTTTCATATTAATTTTATATAATATCTAGAAATTAATTAAAATATTTTCCCAGGGAAATAAATAAAATACAATTTTGAAGAAACTGTATTTTTGAAGAATAAATAAATTGTGATAAAAAATGACTTATTATTTATTAAGAATTCGTAAATAAACATATTTTTATAAGTACCTTAATATATATATATATATATATATATATTCATTATTATAAAATCTTTTTAATACAATAAATTTTAACTGCTAGGTTATTATAGTCATTTTTAAATATTTTATATTTCTTTTTTCATCTGTATTTCATTTGATGTACAATTTCAATTATTTTTTCCTTTTTTAAATATAAATGTATTATATTTATTCCCACATTACAAATTATTTTCATAAAATTTGATCTCAGACTTGATAATAAAATATAGAAAATATAAAAAAACATTTTTGAAATCCCACTTTGCAAAAAAGGTTAACAAATCACTCTCTTGAAATGAGGGAATGGGAAATAAGATAGTGATCTCATAAATATGTTAAAAAATGACAGAATATTAGTAATAAGTAAAAAATATTTATGTGGATAAAAACATTATTTATAAATAATTATGTAGAGTGGTCAAACAAAATTTCATAAGAAAGTACATTTTTGATAAAATCATTACGACCAAAAATCCATACACTAATAAGGTGTGAAAAACACCTTTGATTCACAAAAGTGAATGTTATATGATAAATATTTTTGATCATGATTATTTTTATAATGTATTGGAATTATAGTACCATATATATGATGGAAAAAAATATCATTAATTTATTTATATAATTTAAAAGAGTAATGAATTTCTTAAACAATCACGTCTATTCTTTCAAAATATGAGTACATATGATGATTTTTTCTTGCTCAAATCACTAAAATCAACATCATAATCCTAAATATTATATTAATATTTTCTTAATTAATTTCAATTTTATGAAAAAAAATAATATATAGCATAGTTTAAGATGATATCCAGAATATATAAATGTCATATTCTGAAATAATTCATTTCACACCAATAATTATGTATTAATAAAAAAGACATAATGAGATCATTTATAAAGTAATAATACATCCCAAATAACCTCAAAATTAAATAATTATATTTATAAAATCTTAAAACATTACATTCATGAAAATTAAAATGCATTTATCACATTCATCTCAAATAATCATTCGTGTTAAATCATAGGTTTAACCAAGACATTAAATATATTTCTTTATACATAAGAATTTATCAATGTACACTATATAATAATATAAATTCATCGTATGAACAAAACGAAAAAAATACCTTTAATGTAATCATTAATAATAAAAATAAAAATCAAACCACGTTATGATGTTCTATATCACTAAGTCATATCACTCATTTCAATATGATTTGCTATCTAATTCTTCAAATTAGTTCATATAAAAAATTTTAAGAAGCCCAAGAATATACCTATGGGTTATCAAATAAGGAGGGAAATAAGGTAAACATCACCATGCATCAAAATGATAGATGAGATAAAATCAAACAACCCATTTTGGGATGTTTATAGAAAGATGAATATGTTCTGAAACAACATACATTCATATTATCCATATGAGGGTGTATTTCATGGAAAACCATGTAATATAATTATCACAAAAACAACATTATTTATTCATATATATAGAAATTTCCCACATATTTTTTACTAATGTTATCATATCCTAATACTTAAAAAAATGTATACCATGTTCTAAAATAATGTATAGTGACCAAAGAATTTTACACATATTATTACCCAATTTCTAAATTAAAATTATAACTATTAAAAAATATTTTTGTGAAGAAATTACTAAATAAAATCAATGGTATTTAATAAATCAAGAATAAAATAAAACCTATCAACTTTATTATTCTCATTAGTGAGCCCAAAAATCCATTTGAGATCATAAAACTATTAAATATCATATTAAGAATACCTAAAAGAAATGGGTTACATATAAATCACAGAAAGGGATTAAGAAATATATTGGGGTATAACAATATATCATAAAATGTAAGGTGAATGAAAAATCAAATGTGATAATATCATGATGAACATATCATCATAAGATCATGTACCACCCAAAAAATTTTAAAATTTTATCTTGTATGAAACACAACAAAAATCATACAAATGACTATAAAATGACAATAAATTATAGTATATTTAAAATTTTATATAAATATAATATATTGTATATATTTTAATTCATGAAATAATAAGGTATCTTGAATCACAACAAATAATGAGTATCTTCAATATCATTTAGCACACATAATGTAAAATTTAACTGAGAAACAATATATTATTAAAATATTAATATTAAATATAATAAGATACAACATACCCATTTTATTTATAGTTAGGAATAATATTATCTAACTTACTAAAATATATTTTATTTAAATAATATAAAATTAATTCATTAGTAACCAATTAATTATAAATGAATATAAAAACTAGTTACATATAATTGTGTTGATTTTATTCTCCCAAATAAAATATGTCCTAACAAATTAACAGCATATAAATATATTAATGAAATTTATATTATATATATTATGGAAAATAATTTTTAAATTCAGTCATTAGTTATCATTGGTATAACATAAGAACAAACCAAAAATTTATGTGTAAAACCTAAAATTTTTTAAATGAAATTGTCATGCCTTTTAATGGATTAAATATGTTAAAATATAGTTATAAAACATTTATAAAATTGGTATTTTAAAATTTAATTTTCTTTAAATAGTAACATAAATATAGGGTGAGAGTGTGTTTTTTTGTTTTTTTCTCAGACATTTCATATTTTGATGAATAATGAAAATTTTTAATTTTAATTGAAATTTTTTGTCTATATAATTTATGGAGATATATTATTGTTTTAATTAGGTTTAAATTTTAATTAGATAAATTTTGAATCTTTTAATCTAATTTAGGTCATTACGATCAATTTTTAAATAAATTTTTATAAAATAACATTTCAATTCAATGAACTTTTTTACATTAAAAACCTGCTTTGACATCTTACCTGTGAGATTAATTTTAATATTATTCCTATAAAATCATTCATTCAAATTTAGAAAAACGTAATTAATAATTTTATTCAAGATATATTATAATACATATTCATGAAAAATTTGGTTTAAAAAAAATTAAAATAAAATAAAATTAATTACAAGGATTATGTTAAATTAGTTATAATAAGGGACATAACCATAAAATAAAGTGATAAAATAACCTAAAAACATGTAAAAAAACTATTTAATGACCATATATCATCCATATAATTCCTTTTATATACTTTCATTTGCATTATGTAAGTAATATCTCTCAATAGTGTTATCCCATTTATATTTAAAAAAATTACACTCCTCCTCCACACTAAAAATTCACCCACACCTCCCACTATTTCACAGAGATGAATCACATTAGTTCATAAAATACATGATTAACTAATCTCAAAGATAGCATGCCCTCATCATTGATACATCACTGTGGTCAGAAAAAAAACATTCAAGTTATTTTCAATAGACAAAGAAGAGGTACCATAATAATGGGAAAATCTCTTCAATGATCACTTCTATTTCATTTACACCGACACACATTCAATTACTTTCATATACCTCTAATATAATAACATTAGTTCATTAAATATATTGAGATGTGGTTATTCTCAGTTTTATGACTACACTTTCACACACATCCATCAAATTGGATTCACACTCATTGTTTATATATGATATATATAGATAGAGATATTATTTATAATTTGTCTACGATTCTCGGAATTTTTATATAATTATACTTCCATTACTTTCATATTGAGGGATGTTGACAACATCATTTATGGGTGTGTGGAATAATTCCTCCTTTAAGAGAAATGATTCATTCTAAATTACATGGTATGTATTAATAGAGGATTCCATAATAATACATGAACTATACGAAATAAATGTGATACTAAAATAATAATATAATAATATATCATTTAATTATAATTCCTATAAATACAACAATGAAATAGAAGTAGCGCCCATCTATATGTATGGCCAGCAATCACCATGAACAGTGCATTTTAATTTCATATTTCCAAATATTATGCTTTATTATAAATAAATAACGAATGAATATATATTATAACTAAATATTGTTTATTTTTAGGGCTATGTGGAATCCATTATGAATGTTATAAGGGAAAATAATTCCAAAAATGTTCAAAAAACAATGTAATTGTCTCCTGAAATATTGAAAAATTATAATATTGTTAACAAATGGGTAATAATATATTATAAAAAGTTAATATATGATATTAGAAATATAATTATTGTGTGTTTATTATTTAATATGATGTATAAAACTATTTTTAATGAGGATAATGTACTTTATCCCAAGTGAAATCACAAATGTAAGATATTTTGTCTAAATTTTAATTTATTGAGGCATATTGTAATGTTATGCGCCTAATATATTTTATCTCTTAATGATCCAAAATATTATTAATGGAAATTAATTTAATATAATTATTTAATATGTTATAATTATAATAAAGTCACTAATATAACTTTAAAATATTTAAAAATGAATAATTAATGAAATTAGAGGTATTTTAGTCAATGAACTTAAACCAATGAAATGGTAACATGAAATTTGGAGTAGTAATGTGACCATTATTTATATTATAAAAAATATTTAATATTAACCCCACATATTAATGTATAAATACAATTATTCTATGTTATAATTGAATATATTATATACTTATATCATATTATAAGTAAATAAATGTTTTATAAATTAGTAATATATTCTTGATATTTTTATAAAACCCATTTATTTTTTGAAAATTATTAATTAATATAATTATTCATAATTAAAATTTAAATTCATTAAATTTATTAATAATTTAATAACTTTTTATTATAAGAATATTTTATGAGACCTTAATGAATTTTTCATAATGTTATAAAACTAGTTATAATTTTAAACATGGTATTTTCAAAGTAAAATATTATTTATTTTAAAATTAAACATATAATACATAATTATTTTTAATAATATGCTGTATATTTTTAATGTTTACATGTTGCATAATGGTTAGGTTATATTATTTAGCATTTTCTAAAATAATTTAATTTTATTGAATTGTGAAATACAATAATTTAAATTATATGTAAGTTAATTAATTTTTGAGATGTTTTTGATTCATGTATGATGTAGGAAACCCTTAGTAATAAATCATATTAAATATTTACTATATTTACCCGAAATTATTCACAATATTTTTTATCTTGAGAAAAATAATAAACTAACAAATAAAATATTGAGAAAAACCCCCACTCCTCCCCTATAAATACCACCCTCCCCACCTCTTCCCCTCACACTTTTTACGATTTGAGGCCTACAAAAATATTGATAAAACATCTTCTCAATACCCTAACAAATGTATATTATACATTGGTCTTAGATAAAACACAAAAACTCATCACCCTAATGTTCTTCTCATGAATAATGATTCAAGAGGTAAAATCTTCTTTCTTTTATTTTATTTTAATTTTATGTTATTTTCTTTTTTTATTGTCTCCACACCTCCACTCATACAAATGTTAATATAACTATAGTACCTTATATATATTATAATGATATTATGATAATGGAGTAATTCATCATCATTTTTCCCCTTTCCCTTTGTACTGAAAATGAAAATATCGAGTGTGATGTGTTGATTTATCACATCTAAGGATGGAAAATTATTCAATTTTCATAACCTCCTTAATTAATGCTTAAAAAATAATTTTATTGTAAAAAAATTTATCTATGTATTAAAACCCATTTAATTTTCCAGAACACATTTATATACATAATATTATTTAACAAAAAATAATTTTATTTTGTGAATGTCAAAAATCATCAAAAGTTTTGTATGAAATTTTCACTATCATCATATATAATATTACATACTCACCCCAAATTATGAAATTACTTATACAAAAATTTCATAATTTCAATGTTAATTAATAACATATAACTTTAGTTGTGTAATTCTATTATTATTTTATATTATTTTCAATATATCTATATAATTAACCGACCATGATAAAAAGACCAACTAAATCTCCAAAATGATAAATTGCATATTATAACATTTCAAAATATTCATAAATAAAAATAATAAAATAATAATGAATAAAACATATTTATAAATGGTTATGTGAAAATTAATTGATTGATTTAAATTTTTTATCCAATATACATAAACCATTTGTATAACACATTCAAAATAACATAGGGGATTCTACCTGAACCTCCATCTTCCTCTAGGTTACCCATAATATCTTTTTACCAAGAATGTAATACTTCTATATTTTAGTGTAATTATTCTATATTATAATTATATTTTCAAAATTCATGTATCTATATATTATAATACATCATTTATTGGTAAATACATGTCTTTAAATGTTTCCCCTCTAAATTCTTATTTAAAATAAAACATGATTAAATGAAACTCCTTTTTTATCCATTTTTAAGTACACTCAATAATTTGTTTTATGAAAACATTGTTTTTTTATAATATCCCATTTCATCATGACGAAAATATCATCTATCATTATGAAATAAAATATTCAATTTTAGCTTTTAATATTCTTCAATATTTTCTTATAAAAACACCAAATTTTTTCATTTATAATGTCTCCTAATAATTATTTTATATTTTTCAAATAAGATTATGATAAAATATCATTAACCATTACTTGCTCACCTTTTGAATGTCAATGTATTATTTAAATATTTTATTTCACGGACTCTATTATGACATTCTTTTTTGTTTTTTCTTATTACATAATTATGATACAAAATCCTTTTTAAGGGTAACCCTTATGCATGATCCTTCTTGTGGAACACATATTCATTGACATGTTATGATGGTTTTGTCCAGATATATGAAAAATACATTGTGCAATGTTTAGTTGCATGATACATAATGTTGCAATAAGGTGTGAACCTGATCCTTAATGTTAATTTTTCCTCATTCTGATATAGTTTTTTAAGTTAGCCTTGAATCATGTTTATTTTATGTAATATAAGGTTTGAATATTCCTATTATTCCAAATTATATTTTATGAATGTTATTATTGATTATTTTTATTCGTTTTTTATTCCATTATTTCATCATTTTATTCATTCTAAATCATGTTCTATTTTTTATTCACATTAATATTCCCTTACTAGGATTTTTAACTCATCCCTTTTATTCATGTATTCCCCCAAATTATCCTATGAATATGTAAGAGATATATGGAAGATATGATATCCTTATGGATATTAAATAAAATAAATTCTATTTTTGTATTTTATGAATAGAAATTATGATCATAATAATTTCATGAAAATAGAATTTATGATCATTCGTTGTATATGATGATAAAGTATACATAAAATATTGTAATAATATGTCTAAAAGGATAAGGCCACCATAGATGGTATAAAAGGAATGTTCTAGTTATATTTGTAGATTTGGACTATAGAAGATTAGAGAAAACCCTAGAGATAATTATAGTACCAATGATAACCTATATTTATTCATATGGTATCATAATTTAGGTTATAATTCTCATTTACAGTTTAATTCTCCCACGTTCAATGTTTTAATTTTTTATATTCTTAATAGATAAGTATTCAAGCCCTGTAATTTTACATTAAATTTTTAGTATATGTCTGGAAATGGAAAAATTATTTAGAAAAATAAATTTCCTAGTAAAACTGACAATTACCCTAGTGATATTCCAAATACGATGTGTCAAATCACTCAATACATCCGAAAAATACTTGCAGACATGGCCAATGATATGAATAATAAATTCAATTAGTATTAATTCCCTCCTTCCCAAAAGAAATAAATTTTTTTAATTGATTTATTCATATAAAAAATGCATCCCATGTTATGTGGATCTTCTGATCCTCTCCTCATAGAAAAATCGGATAACTTTATTTAGTATATTCTATATATCCACCGATTCTTAGAAAAATGAGAAAGTTGATCTAAAATTTTATCGTATAGAAGGGGGTGATTAATAGTGGTGGACACTGATCATGAACATAATGTAAATAGTGGAAATTGATTCCATGGAATGTGATGATTTCTATAATATATTATCCAAAAAATTTGTTCCTCAAACCCTTTATCAATAGATATAAAGAGATATTATTAGATTGATGTAAAAGGAATTCATGTCAATCAGGGAATATGATGAAAACATCACTCATATTATTATATAGTCCACATATATTTTTATGAACAATGAAATTAAGGTGGTTATTTTAATTAACAGACTAAAGATGAGTCAGAAACAAGAAATAGTGATTCAACACAATGAGAGTAATGAGATGACTTTTTGTTTTTCACTTATGGTTGGAAGGGAGATCAAAGACACTCTGTGACCTTGCATGACTAGGGATCAAAAGAAAAAAAATAAAGTTGAATATAGGAAAGTCAAAATATAACTCCCTTGATGGAAATAATACCCATTATCTGATGTGTCAAAAGTGTGGGAATAATAATATTGAAAAATTCATAACATGAAAAAATTAATATTTAATATGTGGAAAAGAAAAAAATAATAAATAAAAATAAACGGGATATGAATAGTCCCACTAATAAGGAAGAAGAATTATTGGTTCAGATGAATACATAGCCTATAGTGTAGTGTTTTGACATAACAGATCAAGGGAGTTTAGAGAGGCACATCCCTAAGAAATTCATGTTGGAAGAATTGAACGACAAAAACCTCCATAGAAACAAGGAAGGACATGCGATATCACGACTTATGCGGTGGAACCTAATAATAATGTTTTATAGTGCTTATTTATTCATTAAATAGTAGTGAATGTAGAATTCGATTCTATTCCTATACAATCATTCATATCATGAATGGTTAGTATAATTATTCAATCACCAAATAATTTTGTAGGATTAGTTTAAGGTGAGAAGAGAGAATAGGGATATTACTATATACAATGTTTAAAACTCATGCCTGATTAATTTTTTGGACGTAAAATACTTGAAAATCATGTCATACATTCATTTGGTAGTTTTTATGATATTTTTTTTCATGGAGTAAATATCTTTATACAAAGACAAGATTGATTATTTAAAAATGGAGATCACACATCACATATAGAGGATTCCCCGAATTATATAAATGAATATAGAGAAGGATGAATCAACATTTGAATTAAAATATCATGTGTGGATAATAAAACCTTAGGATCAAGAATAACTATTTCAAAGGATCGACAAAAAGAAAATAATTTTTCTTGAAGACATTCCCATCATGAGCGATTATACTGATGTATTCCCTCCAGAACTGACTGGTCTTACTCTTGATCGAGATGTTGAGTTATAAGATGAACATATTCCGGGATATCTACATATATTAATGGCACCTTATATAATGTCCATAGTTGATTTGGAAGATCTAAAGTGTAAGTTACATGATTATCTAGACAATTATTTTTATATTCTTGAGTGCTTCGTCATTTGGTTTGAATGTTCTATTAATCAAGATGAAGGATTGAACAATGCACCTCCACATTGACTATGATGTGATCAAGAAATTCAATATAAACCAAAATTAGTACCTACCATGGATAGTTGAATTCATTGATCAATTATGTGGTGCCATTTATTTCTCTAAGGTAGACCTTTAGTCAGGATATTATCGATTAAGGTAGATAAAGGATGTTATTCCCATGAATTAAATTTGAATGAGGTATGAACCCTATGATTTCATAATGATTCCCTTTGGACTCACTAATGCTCCAATAAATATTATAGACATAATTAATAGATTCATTAAAGATTAAATTGAAAAATTAGTTGTAGTATTTATTAATGATATTATGTTGTAATCTAAGGGAAAGGAAGAACACAATGAGAAATTGAATACTATATAATGGGTCAAAATATATGTAAATCACATCAAATTTTAGTTCTTGACAGATGAAGTATCATTCATCGAGCCTGTAATCACTAAAAGGGAAATATTTATTGACTCACTAAAGTTAACTGTAATTGAGTAATGGTCAAGAAAAAAAATGTAGTAGATATTCTTAGCTTCTTCAGTCATGTTGGGTATTACATATGATTTCTGATGAACATGTCTAAATTGTCAAACCTAGTAATCAAAATGAATCATAATGGATAAAATATTTTCTAGACTAGTGAATTTGAATACTATGTTAACAGTTCAAAAAGCGGATTATAACTGCACCAGTGGTCACAGTGCCATCAAGAGGGGACTTATTTGTGGTGTACATAGATGTTGCAAAGAAGGTATTATGATTCTCACTGATTCAAAATTGTATTGTAACATTCTACACCTCGATTAAATTTATAATTCTTGAGCCAAAATATCCATCACATGATATGGATTTAGAGGCTATGAGTTTCACATTGAATATATAGCTGAATAAAATCTATGGGGAGAGGATTTAAATATATACTCGTAAAAAATAACTCAAATATATATTCACATTTAAAGATATTAATATGCTCATGTGAATATGGTTAGAGACCATTGAGGTCAATGAATGATGAATCCAATACCATTTGGTAAGAAAAATATCGTAGTGGATGCTCAAACATGAAATTACTATCCATAATTATAAATAATTATAATTGATATGGATCCAATTTTCTTTGACCATTAAATGATTAACATGGTAATCATTATTGAAGGAACATCATCAGTCATTTCTCAATTGATTGATCAACCATACCACAAGATGAAAATAAAGGATTCTCAAATAATAGATATCAAGATATATAAAAACATTGATTCTAATAGTAATGGAAAAAACTCATCGTTCCAAATTGATGAGGTTGAATTTGTGAGATTTGGTTAATAACAATGTGTACCATATTATGCATAGATAATGAAGGAGTTTCTGAACTAAACACATAGCTTAACCCTATCTATTCAACCAAGAATTCCATGATTTATCACCATCTATATGAACACTATTGGTGGGACAATATGAATAAGGAAATCACTGAATATACATCAATGAGCCTGGTAATCCTACATGTGTGGGCCTAGAAGTATATTTCTAGGGGAATTATGTAACTATTAACCATAAAAATATAAATGGGAAAAATTCATCATGGAATTTATCATAGGACTAAAAATGAATCCATATGAAACCATTATATATTGGTTTTTTCTGATTATATTAAAAATACACATGACATTTTCACAATTTTAGAGGACGTCCCACTTGATCAACATTTATGGATATAATTCAATGATTTTTTATGGTTTAATGGAGTACTGCTATCGATTATATCTGATATAGATGAATGATTTTCCTCTATGTCCTAGAAAATTCTCCAATATTAATTAAATACAAACATGAATTTTATTATGAACTATCATACTAAAACTGATGGCCAATATGAAATGTTTAAATTGTAATTACTAGACTACAATGGAATGATAAATATAATTATTGAGAGGTTATGAACCATTGATTCAATTATTTCTATAAATATGATTACACCTCAATATAGGACATGTGATGATGGTAGTGTTTATTTTGATAATGGATAAATAAGACTCCTTTAAATTAGGTTCTAATCCTTGGAATCTCACACCCTTGACACAATTTGGATTATGGGAATTATGCACCATGCTCCTTGGAGAGTGATAGAATGAAAACACACTCAATAATTTCCATAGTGTTGATATGATGGTGCACTCACTATCTCCATTGCTGATTATGATTTCTCCAACTCATTATTATATTTATAGAATTTACCATTTATTAGAGCTTTTACACTTTTTATGCTGGTTATAGATGACTGAGTCATGCCACGATGCAATCAAATTCTAGTATTCTTTGTATATGGACACATATATCTATATTTACATGGTTTATATAGGTGTATGTAATAATATATATATATATATACATTAATACATAAATATTGTTACTAATCAAGATTCTCATTTTAGTCATGATTATAAGAAGGTAGGGATACCAAGTATCTTTCTCAAACCGTAGCTGGCTGGTTGATTATTTATTATGATATTTTATTATTCATATTACATGTGAATATATCTAAATTATATTTCAGAGGCTGGATTTTGTTATATACATTGTGGATGGAAACCTTCTGTGATTTGTATCTCATAACCTATTTGTGCCACCATCACACATGGATAATTGTGTAGACCATACATTCATAGGACAATGGATGATTTATTGTATTGTTTTTTTTACATAGGGGTTGGAATCATAGGATTGAGTTGGAGGTCACTAATCTCAGGGATATCAACCATGGGGATTCTTTTATTTTATATTTCTTATATTTTAAAATTATCTCCAACCGATGTGTGTATATTATTTTATTTTACATATCACCATTATGACATGTATCAATCTGTATGAATGTATTAGTTGTATGTTTTCATTTTAAATTATATATATTCAATTTATTAAAATGTTTCGATGCTCTTTCTTACTTTTATTATTCATTCTGCTAATTTATATTATTTATTTTCTAATAATCCCTTTTTCTACAATGATTTGTGGGTATGCTCTCCCCACTATTACCCCATGAGACACTCACTGTTAATTGGAAACCTCTTGCATATGACAAGACATGATTGGGGCCATTTAACCCACCTGTCAGACCACCATCATAGTGGTGAACTTGGTTTGTATGTTATAAACTATTACTAGAGGTTCTTTTTCTATAGTCTGATTATTATGGGCAGGTAGACTGGTGGTTAGGAACGTGTCAGCACTTAACAAATATCTATGCATGGGGAACATCACCCCATCCATTGTAAAAAGTCAATTGTATATTGATGCTAATGTAGTTTATGTCATTCATAATTTTAGTTTATCATTATTTCATCCCGAGTGATTAATTTGATTTATAATTCTTATTGATGTATAAAATTTATGGTTTTTACCCTTGATCTAGTATGGAATGGATAATGCATTACCCACATCATTATAGGAACATATAAATTCACATTATAGGAATATTTCGGGCAATTTAGTTGAATTTACATATTTTATACTATTTATTATTATTCTCCTTGTGTGTTATTCGATTGTTTCATATATAGCATATTAATGGGATTATATGTTACACTGACTATTATTATATAATTTTTTCTATGATTAATATTTTTATAACATGCCTAATAGTGTTTTTATAAGTACATGGTTGCATGGGATGAAATTAGTGGTATCTATTAAACTACAACCATCGTCCAATTAAAAGTTGTAAGGGTCCCTTCTATTCGAGAAAAGGTATCTCATGTACTCAAACCATCCATAATATTACATATCTATATATACTATTGTTAAAATAAAATTGTGGTAAGATTTTTAAATTTAAAATATATTTTGTTTCTATTAAATAATAGTCATTATTCAGTTGATATTTGTATGAGTGCCTTATAATTGGATAAAGGTAACCCATTCACTTGAATAATAATTTGGTCTTGGTATATATGTTTTGAAACAATTGTCCAAATAAGAAAAATATTATAATGTTCAAATGATAAAGTTAATTGCTATTGATTAATGGGAGAATGTTTCTAAAAAATAAACAGTATTGGAACTTCATGGATTGGTTTGTATACAACTATATAATTGATCCACTATATATGGAAATGAGATATAATTTGAAATGGTTATAAAATTTAAAAGATGTCAAATTTTAATCTACAATGAAATGGTTTCATTTATATAGTCTGGTGATTGTATTGCACCTACAATGTGATAATGTGATTGACTTATAAAATTCAATACTAAAACCAATTGTGAATGTTGGGCCATGTTTCATATGAGATAATATTTTATGTTTGTTTCTAAATTTTAAATATAAAGATACTTCTATTGGTTTTAATTTTTTTGAACATAGGTTGTCTTAATAGGACCCATGTAGGTCAACATATCTATTATAATTTTAAATAAAATTTAGTCCATAAATTTCATAACTATAATTGGATTTAAATATTTTTTCATGTTTAAAAAATGATGATGATATTATATTTGGTTTAATATATGATTTTCACTTTTACATAATTTATATGATAAAATAATGATTTTAATTAGTGCAATGAACTAAGAATAAAACAATAAGTGTGTTCCTTTGTTTAATCCCTAATGTAATAATAGTTTAGAGCTCACTTTTTAGTTTCCTTTGATCGAAAATGCGATCATTTCGTATAGGCCTTTATTATTCAAACCATGGGTTTAAATAATAGGTTATATCCCAATGACATGATGGTTTGTGTGACCTAGTGATATAGTTGACTCTCATGATTTTTAAGGGGCCAAACTGATGGAGGTATCACACTTAAATATTTAATGCCATGCTAAATGCTTATATTTTTACATCATGAGATGTTTTTGGGGGTCTTTTCTCTAATATGACTTTTTTCATCAAAATGGCTCCTTTTGGGATCAGTGGTATTGTTTCCTTATCCTTCATACGGGCATGAGAATTCTGTTATGCTCATTTTTAGAAGGATATATATTCTAAGGTCATTATCTGTAACATCATATTATAGGTGATCCTATATCGTTCTTCTATTCTAGATGGTTTAATTTGTCATCTTCCATGTCAATGGTCATATGATGCAATAAATATATGGGTTAAATATTTGGAAAGGGCCAACATAAAATTTACTCCATCTATAAATATTCCTATGTATAACATCATGGATGTTTCATTCAACTTCTATAGTATCTGTTTTGTATGTTTTGACATATGGGGATCCCATTGAGTTTCTAAATTATTTAATAAAACACTTGATTTTAGTGAAATTTTGAGCCTTGATATATTTAGTAAATTATTTAGTCATATAAGGTGAAAATTGACCTAATATTTTACTGTAATAATTCATAATAATTATTTAGATGAGTTACAATGAGGATTGAGTGATTTTATATACTAGTTAGTTTGGTTTTGGATCTCAAAAAAATGCTCAGATGCTTTGACTTTCCGATCATGGCTCGGTGGAGTCACAAACAGAAGTTTACATTTGTTTTGAATATATCACCCTTATGAGAGGTTAGTATATCCCTTATTTCAGTGACTATTAAACTTCTATTGTGGTAACTGTTATGTTGTTTTTATTATTTTCTTTTTGGTTCTTTCTCAACTACTGGATGTTGAATTGGGTGGCTATGTATGAAACCCCTTAGAAACATCATTTCTATTTGATGAACATTGGGTGTGAAATATAGAATGGTCATGGGATTCCTAGAGTGTCGGGGGCTCATGATTGGTTTGTGATGATGCATTGGTAGGTGAGGACGAGCTTCATTAAAGTGGATGACTTACTACAAGTTGTCTTTTCATTATTACATTTCATTGTTTGATGGAATTTGTTCCAATCCACCTAATTTACACTTCTAAAAGAGACGAGAATATCCCATAATTTTTTTTATCCTGGATGCACTAACATTATATCTTTCTTATGACTTGTCAATGTTTTAATTGATGTTGGACAAGATAAGAAATATTTATCAGTGTTTCATGCTAGAATCATGGGTTTTAAATAGACATGGTTATTCTTGGGTGATATCAGGGTTATCATGTAGGAAATAATTTCATAGATGCTTGGACAACAAAAATTCCACCCTGACTTTGTCACTATGTAGATGCATCTTTGTATTTTTTTTAAGTTGAAATCTTGGTCTTATTCCATATCTCACATATAACCATATAGTATTTACTACCTTGTTTGAGTTCTACGTAATCTAGTTTGGTGAATATGAGGTAATAATAGACATGTGGTTGGGCTGGTATGATATGTTTAAAGAGTAATAACTCCAATGGTTTGGATATGGGTTTAACCATTGTTCATACTGATTCATAGTTGTTTAAATTATAATGTGGTTCTTTGATCAAAGAATGTCACCAGAAGACAGTTATATGTATCGATGAATGTGCATGTAAAAAATGAAGGATTTCTTAGAAGAAGGTTTTTCCAATCAGTTGATGGTATAATGGAGGTTTAAGATGAGCATCTTGACAATGATCATCCATTGGTGGGTCGACTTATTATACTATAATTTAATGTGTAAATATTATATGTACTATTTTAAATCACACTATACGAGTATGGTGGTTGTGGTGTAGTTGTTAGTTGTTACATTCATGAAAATATTTCACGACCATCTTCAGTTTGGTCAATCAGGATTCGATAGTTACATTATAGTGAGGTTTCAATTTGGACCTCATATTTAATCGTTCTTGTGATGTTAATAAAATCAGTCATAAGTGTTCTTTGAAATCATAGAGGCATTATTTATATTGAAATTCAAATTTCGAAGGTATTGTGGCGTTGAATTTTCCACCATGTATTTTAAATATAAGGGGGAGATCCATTTGAATATGTTTAAAGAGCCAATGAAATTATAATTTCTCTAGCTAAATAGGATTAAGTAATATTCAATTCATTTATTCTATCATAAATTTGTGTTGGATTGGTTTTTGATAGTTTATATACAGTCTGATTAAAGTGATACTCAGAGGTGTATTGGGCATTTAGAAATCCAATGGGACAATTTGAATGAGACATCACAAACCTCATAGTGATGTTATGGATTAAACTGTTCCATATGGATTCTCAAGTACACGATGTTATATGATGGGGAGGTTATAACAATCCAAATTTTGATACAAGGAAAAATTTTAAGGGAATTTGAATATTGGAATTCACTATATGGGAATTTCCTTGAACATGGTTTTAGACCACATTTTTTGAGAGTATGAAAATATAGATGTGTTTTATTAGATAGGTTCAATGGATTTAGATGATTACCGAGTTTTTTATTGAGATTCTAGAGTGGAGACCTAGAAATTAATTGATTGGGTGGTATGAAATGGGATTATAGATTGTTTGAAATCGTGTATCCCATAGCAAAAAACCGTAAAACCTTTTTTAGAGGATAATATGTTTCATAAACGCCAATCACATTGTTTACCCTAACCATTTGTGTATCCAACCTAGGTAGATCCCCATAGTTAGTACCTATGAATTATTCAGTGGATAGTTGGTGAATAATTATGTTATACCATAGAGGACAACCATGCATGGTTGGTTCCTTAGGGAGTTCATGATACATGATTGTAATACAGTTCTTATATATTATCAGAATGAATTTTACTGTGAAATTAACATTTTTACCTTAATTAATATTTATGTTTCCTTTTCTCCCATTGTATCCTCCTTACAATCATATGAATCTCCTCCCTCTCACCTATAAATTCTAAAGCTCCTTCAACCAAGGATTCATGAATTCACCTATGTCTATCATTTGACTTGATCATCTCCAGTATCTTTGTATCCACAAAAATAATCTCTCGAATCAATTTTAATCATTATTAATTTGATAATATCAAGAAAAACATATTGAGGTGCATGTTCATTTCAAATATTTTCAGGGAAAATCTCTATTTATTAGATTATATCCAATCCAGACCAATCCAATGATTGATATTGGATGAGTGAAGCAATTATATCATAATGTTTGCGGTCTACATCATTTTCAAAAAATTCCATTGATTTTGAATAGTGATTTTATGTGTGTTGTACTTTTCCAATCATTGCATTATAATTGACTTTTCCACATCAAATTGGTAAACACACATATATAAGCTCCCTATGATAATTATTTAGAGATTTTATGATGTTATTATATTTTAAAGACACCCCCTATATTATTTAGTTTATATATACCCTTTTAAAAATCTTTTTTTATATAGATTTAATTTATTCAATGTTTTTGTCCTAAAATATAAAAAGGATTTCCCCTTGCAAGTTGGACCAAATTGATAGTAACATCCCATTGGTTCCACGATAACCTATATAAATTAATTTCCACATAAGGTGGCTTCCTAAAATGAATCTATTAGATTAATTGAGTAGTGACCCTTTCATACGAGACATAATTTTTCTAATTTGAATTGTAAATTTTAAAGGCAAATAAATAATTTTTTTGGTTAAAAAAATTAATGAATTTATAATAAAACCCATTGGATGAGGTGCATTATCAATGAAATGAAAATGAAATGAGTAGTGGATTATAATGTGAATTTTTAATTTTTTTTGGTTGTGTTCATTTATTTTTTTATGTTATTGTTTATATTTTAACTGATTACAATATGGCCTATAATGGAATTAGGGAAAATAGTATTACCACTATAAATATTCATTGTGCAATTTCAACATATAATTAGATGGATTTTACCATTTTCTACATAAATTAATAATGAACCAAGCTCCTCTTAATGGATTTTCAAATCATAAAAATGGATTTTCCCTCAAGTTAATTTCTCTTTTTTTCTATTTATATTCTATAGGATACATTTTACCTTGATAATATAGTTAGAATTTTTTACTGATCTAATTGAATGTATTAAATTTGATGGACCATTCATAATGTATTTCCTTCCTTGAGTAAAATAATTTTTTTTATTGAAATGGAATGTGATTGGGTGGTATAACCATGACTCTTATCACAATTAAATATTCATTAATTATGTGAAATGTTTGTATTCTGATTCCTTGATTATAATTCCTTCATAAATATAATGAATGAGAGGAAATTCATCATGGGTTCAATTATTATAATAAATTTTATTATACCTTGTTTTTGGATGTGAAATTATGATATGATTTATGTTTACAATGATTGAATCACACTCTATTACATCACGTCTTGAGTCAGGGAATCTCACACCATTGTCATTAGTCAGATGGTGGAAATAATGAACCAAATAACCATGTGTTTATCGAAATGACGGAACAGTCACCACTTTCATGATTGTTGACATGATGAAACACTAACCATTTCTAGTGACAAGAATTATCTTTCCAAATCATTATTACATGTTTGTAATATAACCTATATTGGATATAATGTTTATGTTTAGAGTGGTTTGGGATGAATGAGTTACTCCCTGGTCCATCTAGAACATAGTATTACAGGTATATGAACACATACCTTTATATGTAATTGGTTCCTATATGTGGATATGATATATAATGAAATTTTATTTAAAATTATTAATATATATATGTGGTTACGGGTAAGGAATATCTTTTTGGACATGAGTTGATGTAGGTAGATGTACACCCCATGATTCCATGGTACAGTTCTCAATAAGTAATATAATAGTGTGTGATGTACGCAACACCGAGTTCAAGCACACCATGACCTATCAAACTATCCATTTTAAAATCATTTATGAATAATAATAACCCAAATGTTAATATTATATATATGCCACGTAATTTCAAAATTCATCTTCTGAGTTTTTTAGTCATAATATAAAGAAAAATTCAAATTTTCAAATAAAACAAGTATTTTTCAGAAAATAAAATATTACCGCCTTTTAATTGAGAAACCATTTTAAATATATTATTTTACACGATAATATATTCAAATTGAAAAATAAACTTCTTCTTTAGAATATTTACATAAAAATTTAGTTTTGATAAATTTTTGGGGTTTTCTGATTACTTTCATATTTGGGTGAATAGTGAATGATACTAAATTTTAACTAAATACATCTTTTTTAATCAAAATTATTTCTAGTGTTAAATTATACCTTTGAATGGTTTGGAAGTATAATTAGATTATATTTTTATCATTTAATAAATTTTTCATCATTATAAGTAACTTTACATTTAAATTGGATATAAACAGAAGTAAATCTTTTGATATTTTTTACTTTTTAAAAAACCCTCTTTTTGTTTTTGACAAAAAAATGTTAGTATTAAATTATTAAATTAAACTTCTTATGGTTTTAATATTGTAATATAGACATCATTTTTGGATTTAAAATACCACACGTATATTGGGTTGTAATTTTCGTATTTTTCTGAAAACATTCAATTATTGATGAATAGTGAAATCCCTGGGTTATTGTTTCAAAAATGGATTTTATTTTAATTATTTATTTATTTTATCTAAATTAATATTAATTGAAAAAATATAATTTATACCTATATTATTTCAATTAAATTTATTAGAGTCATTTTATAAAAAAATTTGATGTATAAATATTTATTTAATTTTTTAACTTTTTTACCCACCTTCTAGAAGCATTTGCAAATTTTGCATAAAACATAATTTTACAGCTACTGTGAATTGAATTTCAAAAATATGAGAGACATGGTTGAAATTATTATGTAAAAGTTTTTACAATAATATAAAAATATTTGTTGAAACATAGTAATTTTTAACTTTTATTTACCACAGTTAAAAGTAAATAGTGTAATTAAGGGTAAAAATGATATTATAATTACCCTAACACATTTCCTAATTCTATTTAATTAGTATAATTCGAAAAAAACAATTGAAATAAAATATTACCCCATTTGGTCTACTCGTATAAGATTAAAACATGTATTATTATTAATTTAATTAAAGAACAGTTAAAAGAGTTATATTCAATGTTTAATAACAAATCCGTTTTTAATATAGGGTGATACATAACATAAATTTGACTATAAATATTAATTAGAAATATAAAAATATTTCCTATATTAGATTATTTTATTTTTAATTTTTAGACTTTAAATAATTTAATTTATTTATGACATAATGATGATGCAGTAATTTACATAATAAATAAATATTAAAATATTTGATATTATACATATCCAAATAAATGTATTCTGTGAATTTTGATGAATTTTACTAGTCTTATAGGATATTATGAAATTTTAGGATTTATTAAATAATTTTTTTCGAATTTATCATGCTCTTATGATTTTAAAAAAATCAAACACTAAATAGTGTCAAAATTAACATTATTGAGTTTTTAAAACAAATACTATATTATTAATTGATATAATATTTATAAAAATATAAGGGTTGGGCAAAGGACATATATAAAGGTATAAAAATTAATAATTAACTACATGGGTTTCGTTTGACATGTTAATGTTTGTTTATTAACCATGTATTATAAAAATAAAAAGAGACACGGTAAATGTCAAACTAATAAACAAAGAGTTAAATATAGAAGATATGGTTAATATGATTACCAAATCCTATCTAAAACCTACTGGTTGTGAAGTTTTAGACCCATACCCACATTATCATTTAAATAATTCATTTTTTATCAATTAAAAACCGAAAATTATTTTATTATAAAATAATACTTCCTGTTTTTCTCTAAAGTGGCCATGACCTCTCCTATAAAAGGGAACATCCCTTTATCATGATTTCACATCATCAAAGCCTTTTGGATCACCCGACCCCTGCATAAATATCCTCCCATAATTCTTCCCTTTATCTTATAGTCCTTATATTGGTCGTAAAGCCAACCTAAGGATCCATTTTTTTCAAATAAAAAGGAAGAACACGAAGAAGAGGTAAATATTTCATCACATCTTTCCAGTTCATTTCTTTTTCCACATCCACATTATTTTTTATTTCCATTATAAAATAATAAATCCAGTATATTTTATATACTATGATATTATTATATATGTTTTACTACCATATTTATTATTCTATCTGTCATATGGATGACAAAGTCATCATACAAGTGTACTTACTGCTTACTGTCTCCACGTCATTGTGTATTTTGTTATTCAAAAACTATATATTTGGGTCTGTATAATAATTTGTATTAGTTATGTAAATAATAAATATAACATGTTAATTATTTTTTATATATGATATACCATCCAATTACTTATTATTTCATCATCAACATAATGATATTGTCACTCGTGCGTACGTACGGATTACCGTTTCCACGAACGCGATGAGATACAATCCCCATTGTAATCATTCAAGAAAAATTTTCATTTTATGATTAAAAATAATGTTTAATAAAATTTTATCATTCTAGATATGAATAGATTACATTTTATACATTGTTCTTGTATAATTTAAAAATAATTATTTAACAATTATACAGGAGGTTAATGTACCCTCGACTAAGGAAATGTGTAAGGTAAGGGGTTTTAATCTTACTTCTTAATCTTGTGAGATTCATGATATATTGCCAATATTTCTTTTTATGTGGAGTATGTACTGCCCATGAATGTATTAATTGTGTAATATAATTTAATTTATGGGTATTTACATCCTACTTGTATGATACTTCCTTCATGGGGTGTATGTTTCGTAAGTTACCAAATCGGTAAGGGAATTTCAAATTTCAATTTCCACTCATTGGTCATTAAATATACTTCATTGACTATTTTTCTCCAATATTATGTGTGTAATCACTATTTAGTATTTCTTTAGCAATTTCCACTCCCCTTTCAATGGATATCACTTTGATAAATATGATCACTCCATTGATAAATTCACATTCTATTGATGTGAAATTTTAAGGGTAATATTAACTCAATTTCTATTCTCTTAGATAAACATAAAAGTCATTGGTTTTATATTTACAAGAATATGTGTGAATGTAATATGATTTATTTAAAATTATTATCTAATTATATTCAGTGTATTTATATTTTTCACAAAAAATTATTTTATTGATTTATCCTTAATCTAATGATACAGTCTTTATAATGTATTTCATCTCATTTAACATTCCTTTGAGACCTCTTTGTCATTAGGGACCAATTCACATTTATATGGGGTATATTATATCCTTTGACTTATTAGATCAGGAATCACATTATTTACATGATATTATAATGTTTTGATTAATTTTATTCTTCAATTACATTTTTTCAAGCGTCTTTTATTTGGTTAGAAACTCTTTAACTAAAATATTGTTTTAAATGTATTAAATATTTATTAATCTAATTCATTATAATTAATGTACAGGTTTTAAAAATGGTTTTATGTATTTAATTATTTTTACATAAATGTTTTGAAATGAATATTACTTTTAAATGTCTCAAAGTAGTACAAGACACTTTGATTCAAAAATATATTTGAAACAACTTCTTTTATAAATAGTGCGACATTTAATGGTTTTCGAGAAAAAGGGTATATTTCTCTCAAATTGTTTTAGTGACTATTTTCATTTATTTCAATATCCTTCAGTGTATTTAATTCTTTATTGAAGATGTTTTATCATTAAAAATTCATCAATATTGAATTGGACTTATTATGTGATAGGGGACTCCCGCTATAGCTAATCGATACATAATTTGGTCTCATGAGACAAACTAGTGTCATGGAACAAGGCTTTGAAAAAATCATATTTGTATTCTTGGAACAAGGCCTTGACTATGTGGTTATGATGTCGGGAATTATGCAATCCATCATTATGAAATTAGCTATTGATATTACATGTGATTATTCGTCTTGTATAATATTCATGTGAATATGTAAATGAAATTATATGATTATTCTTTTCCATATTATGCTGAAGATTAAGATTAAAAGGATTTTGTTCTAGTCTTATTCATTGCCATAAATATTTATTCTAATATATGACAGTTTCCTGTATATTGATATCTTTAGTGAGCATTTTAGCGCACCCCTTTATTATTGTTTATTTTTCCTAGGATGAAAAGAAGTATAATATTATTAACTAACAGGAATAGGGTAAGGGATATAAGAGTGTTCAATGGGGACACAATGTGGTAGTTTTTTTATTAAATGATGTAATGTAAAACCTATGTATGTATCTAGTACTTCCAAAAGTACTAATCTGATCTGTCTTTTGGGACATAATTCCTTGTATAATGCCAATTTTAGGTAATAATGCACCAATTCAGGGTAACTGGGTCGGCGTGTTATAGTTTGTATCAGAGAAGTTTAGTACAAACCATTGAATTGAGATTTAGAAAAAACTATGATTGGAAAACAATACCCTAAGATTGACAATAATGATTAATATAGATGAACATCCAATAAAATTTGTAATGTAAATATTATGTTGGTTTTCCAAACAATTCATACCTATGTGGATTTGGGCAGATAGAGGAGGCTCATGCACATATGTAAAAAGGTGTGAAATCTTCGACAATGAGTTTCAGGCTTGACCCGGGGTATCTTGGTACATGACAATTGGCCTTGTTGTACTCTTCATCATGACACTCCTAGGGGATATTCATAGGATAATTCATATTTTCATTACAAACTAACTTGAAAGACATTAATATAATATGAGAATAAATAACTTTTGTTAATCCTAATGTGTTTTAGAATGAAAATACGGTGTTATCATATTCTATAAATTATTTTATGACTCACACTATGCTATCTTATGTTAGTCACTGGCTAGATTCCAAGGAAGTCATAGTAACATTGAACATGATGTACAAGATGGGCACGTAGGTGGAAATGAGAAATGAAATGGAATGATTATAGGTGAATAAGATATCATGTACATTCCAAATCAGTTTTATAATAATATGATGATCAAAAAATATATTAACCAAACCATGGACTCAGAAAATGTGATAAAGGTGGTGAATGATAAGAGCACCAGCACTGGAGACCATGGAGAAAAAAATGAATAATTTTCATCATGCTGTAAATGTAGTAGAAAAAACCCAAGAAAGTGTCTCAACAAGAAAAAACAAAATTCATTATGTGTGGGTAATAATGACATGATGTAAAGAATAGACATGAAATAATGAATAGTACTATGGAGGAAAATAAAAATGATTCCAACAATCCATTTACAATCACTTTTTGTAAATGTAGGGGACCTAGCCCTTACCTGAGTGAATGCCCGATTCTATACAATAGCCTTTTAGTCAAGGATCAACCTATATAGATATAAATGGATGGAAAATGTTTAATAGTATTAGTGCTCTTTGTTGATGGGATTAATTTATAAGTCTTTTATCTTGTTTGTGTATCCCTGTAGTTTGTTATGTGAAAATCCTATTTGAGGAAGAATTATAATTTCTCCTATGGATGTAGTCATAAATAACCATTTGGGTTTATATGATCCCTGAATTTGAGGCAATTTCATGTTAATAGATTTTGGGATGAAAATATGAGGCATGAGTTAACATTTGTGCTTAAATTATGTTATGTTTATTTTGAGACACATATCATATTTAGAATGTTAGAAAATATAGTTTTTTAAAATGTAAAACACACAGACCGTGTTAGAACTCGTCACATAGGACAAAGTGTGGGAATCAAACCCACAACTAAAGTGCATCTATGATTTATCACTTAACACTGGACTGTGAGAAGTCCCTTGTTAGTGTGATTATGTCTTTTTAGTTAAATAATTTTATTGATAAATAATAATTTTATTTGGGATCATATTTTTATCATATGGATATCCTTTGTATAGGAAAATTATTTAGTGATTAAGTGATAAAATTTATTTTTGAATATGTTATCTTTTTTGGGAAAACTATATGCCTAAGTAAAAATTAATACTATGGGATTTCAATTTAGGAACAATGAAGTATTTTTTATAATGATTTAGGTTATTTATTGTCATTATTAACATATCATAAATAATATGTTATTATGTCAACTAAATTTAAGTATGTGACATTAATAGTATTCAATACAATTTAACTTGGGATACTACTTCTATGTTTGGGGTTTCAATATTAGTTTGGATTATATTGAAGGATTTTAAGTTAAAATGTTTATTGAATGTTTTTATTAAACATTGGTTATTGTTGGATTAATTTTAGAAATTAATATTAGTATTTATCTCTTTAAATGATTATCCTTTTTGGGGATAATCTGATCTTGTACTAACCATTCTGGTTTTGGTTCATCATTAATGACAATGTAAATATATAGTTTATCTTTTGTGGATCATGTGATTCTCTATAAGTTGATTCTAGTGTTTGAGGTGTGACGAATTCCTCTTGAATACTCATCATTTTAAAAAACGATGAGTTAGTGGTAGAAATTTATTAAAGGATGAAACTCTACATTAAAATTATGTATATCTCTTTGTGTTCTTTGACATTTTCATAAATAAATTTCTCCACATAATGAAATTGAACCTAAAAAATGTTATCTGTTTACTTTTCTAAGGGGAATCCAATCTGTGTTTAACCCATCAAAAGTATGTTGTTTTTTGTTGTTGTTAACATTCAACTAATCATGTTTTCTATCACTCTCTAACAAAACATGACACCTAGTTTATCATCCACATCCATGTTTTCCTGAATTAAATCCTATTATGGGTTATCTTAGGTGACCTTTATACTTCTTTTTTTTAATTTTAAAGTGATAGTTTTATTGAATCTTTGTCCGATGTGAGAATTTAAATGATGTTACTAAGCCCAATTTTAAAATTGTGAGTACACAATTTCTAAAAGGGGGATGAATGTAACACCCTAGGATTCCATGGTACACTTCTATTTAAGTAATACAATAGCATGATATGTACGCAACACCATGTTCAAGTACACCATGACCTATCAATCTAGCCTTTTTGAAAGAAGTTATGAATATTAATTACCTTATTTTGAATTTTATATACATCCCAATTAATTTTAACATTCTTATTTTGAGTTTCATAGACACAATATAAGAACAAATTCAATTTTTCAGACAAAATAACTTTTTTTCTCTTAATGCAATTATACCACCTTTTAATAGAGAACTACTTTTAAATCCAATATTTGACACTTTTATATATTTAATATGACAAGATAAACTACTTATTTAGAATCCGGACCCAATATTTTAGTTATAATAAATTTTTGGTGTTTTTCTGATAAATTTCATATTTGTGTGATTAGTGAATAGTACAAAATTTTAACTGAAAACAAAATTTTTAATCAAAATAATTTATACAGTTAAATTATGAATTTCAGTGGTTTGGAAGTATAATAATAATAGATTTTTATCATTTAAAATTTTATTGGTCATTATATGTAATTTCACATTTAAATTTGACATAAACACATGTCAAATTATTGATAGCTTTTTACATTAAAAAATCCCCCACTTTTTGGTTTTGAGAACTGGAATTAATTTTAAATTAATAAATGAAACTTCTATGTCTTTAATTTGGTAAAATAGGAATCAATTTTTTATTGGGAATATCAAAATTAAATTTGGGTGAAATTTTGTTATTTCTCAGAAAACATTCAATTTTTGATGAATAGTGAAAACCCCGCGTTATTGTTTTAAAAAACTCTTTTAATTTAAATATTTATTAAGAATATTTAAATTAAATTTTTTTAAAAATGGATACATAATACCTATTTTATTTCAATTAAATTTATTGGAGTAATTCAATAATAAAATTAGATGTATAAAATTTTTTCGAATTTTTTTTAAAGTATTTACCGACCTTTAGAAGCATTTGCAAATTTAGATAAATTATAATAATACCTCTTCTATGAATCTAATTTCAGTAATCCAAGAGACACGGTTGATATTATCATGTATAATTTTGTTAAACAAGATGAAAATAATTTTTGGTGAATAGTAACTTTTGACTTTTAGTTACCACAATTAAAAGTAAACAGGGTAATTAAGGGGAAAAACGATATTATAATTACCCAAAAACATGTCTCAATTCTATTAGATAATTATAATTATACCATATAACCTTAGGAACAATATAAGACCACATTTTTTGCAGTTTAATTAGATTAAGGCATTTATTATTATTTTATTTAATGAATTGTTAAAAGAGTTAAATTCATAGTTTAATAACTATACCATTATTAATATAGGGTTTTAAGTAGGATAAATTCCACTATAAATATTAATTATATAGGTAAAATTATTTGATACGTAATGGTATTCTTTTTATAACATTGACACATTAAATAATTTAATTTATTCATGACACATTGATGATGTAGTAATTAACTTATTAATGAAATATTAAAATAATTTATATTATAAGTATCCAAATAAATTTAATATGATATTGTTGATGAATTACACTAATTTTCTAGGTTAATAAGACATGGTATTGTTGATTAAATATATTTTTTAATAAATCATACTCTTATGATTTCCAAAAAAACAAATACTAAATAGTTTAAAAACTGACATAATTGAGTTTTTAAAATAAATACAATATAAATAATTGATATAATATTCCTTAAAATATAATGATTGGCCAAAGGACTTAGATAAGGTTATATATATTAAAAATGAAACACATGGGGTTCTTCTGGATTGTTATATTATGTTTATAAACAATATAATATAAATATACAAAGAGACATGGTAAATGTAAAAAAATTAACTAAGATTTAAATATATCAGATATGGTTAATATGATTACCTAATGAAATAAAAGACCTATTTTTAGAGGTTTTCGACCTATCCCCACCATCGAATTTAAATAATTTATTTAGAATCCATTTTAAATCGAAAATGATTTAATTATAAAATAATATTTCGTACTTTTCCTAAAGTGGTCGTCACCTCTCTTGTAAAAGGGTGGTTCCCTCTTTCATAATATCACACCTCCAAAGAATTTTTTCTCGGCCAAAACCTACCAAAATATCCTACCAAATTTATTTACTTCATCCTAGAGGCCTTCCTTTGGTCAGAAATCCAACGTACGGATCCCTTTTAATTAAATCAAAATGAAGAACCTGTAGAAGAGGTAAATATTTAATCACCTCTTTCAAGTACTTTTCTTCTTCCACTTCCTCTTTCTATGATGTTTAAATTATAAAATATTAACTCTGGTATCATATATATACTTTTATGTTATTATAATATTGGTAAAAACATATTTTTTACTTAATCCATCATATGAAGGAAAAAGTTTCCATATGTATGTTCGTGAGGCGTATCATCTCCACATCATGGTGTTGTTTGTTATTCAAACACTTCATTTTTAGTGGGTACAATAATGATTATAAATTATGTAAATAATTAATATAAAATATTAATTATTATTTATATATGATATACGATCCAATTACATATGATTTTACCATCAACATAATGATATTGTTTCTTGTGTGTACTTATGGATTACCATCTCCACCAAAGTGATGAGATTCGTTCCCCATCTTAATAATTCAAGAATAATTTTTATTTTATTTTTAAAAATAAGGATTATGAACTTATTATATTTCTGGATATTAAAAATATACATCCTATCCATAACAAACATGGATTACATAACCGAACATATAAAGGAAAACAGATCTGTTAACACCTGAAACGATGATACTACAAAAATATTACATATAAAGCAATATTACTGGATCATATATGATATCATATTTATATATATATTTCATATATAATTTAATAACAAATATTTAACTACTATAAAAATTCTTAACATATCCTCGACTAAGTAAAAGTACATGGTAAGGGGTTTTCATCTCTCTTATTATTCCTCTGAGATTCATAAAATAATGCCAACATTTCCTTTTGTGTGGTGTATGTACTACATGTGATTGTATTTTTGGTGTAATATAATTTAATTTAATGGCATTTACATATTAATTTTATTATACTTCCTTCATGGGGTGTATGTTTTGTATGATACCAAATCGGTAAGGGAATTATAAAGTTCAATTTATAGTCATTGGGAATTACGCATACTTCATTTATTATTTTTCTCCACGATTATATTTGGAATAACTATTTATTATTTATGTAGTATTTTAAACTTTCCTTTCTTTGGATATACCATTTATTCACATAATCACTCCATTTATAAATTTACATTCCATTGATATGAACTTTTTAAGGGTAATCTTTACTCAATTACCATTCATTGAGTTAATCATCCAATCAATTGTTTTGTATTGACAAGAATATGTGTGAATGTAATATGAATTATTTACAATAATTATATAATTATATTGAGTATATTTATATTTTTAACAGATAATTATTTCATTGATTTATCCTTAATCTATGGATACAGTCTTCATAAGGTATTTCATCTCAATTTATATTCCTTTGATACCTCTTTGACGTTATGCACCAATTCACTTTTATATGGTTTATATTATGTCCTTTGACATATTATATCATGAATACCTTTATTCTCAATATATAATAATGTTTTGATTAATTTTATTTCTCAATTACTTGTATTCAAGAGTTTTTTTTATTTTTTAGGAATTCCTAAACTAAAATATTGTTTTAAATTATTTAAATATTTAATCTTCTAAATTTTCTTCATTAATGTACAGTTTTAAAAATGACTTTAAGTATTTATTTATATGGAAATAATTGTTTTTAAATTAATGTTACTTTTAAATAATTCATATTTGTATGGGACACATTGATTACAAAATATATTTTAAATGAATTATTTCTAAATAGTGAGACAATTAAATGTTTTCATGAAAAAGGGGATATTTCTCTCAAATAGTTTTAATGACTATTTTCATCTATTTCAATATCTTTTGGTGTATTTTGTTATTTATTGAGGTTTATTTATCATAATAAAATCATCCATATTGTATTTAATAAGATATGTTTGACATTGGTTGTGCTATTTTTATGCCATTAATGGTCTGTGGCTAAAATATTGACATTTTTTATGCTAGTTTTAATACGAATTTTTAGATTACATTACAAATTTTCATATGAGGAATGCATTGGAAATAGTATGTGATAGATGGAGACTGCTACAGCTCCTTGATGCATCGGTAGGTCTAATGAAAAAAACTAGTGTCTTTTCACAAGTCTTCGAAAAAAATATTATTTGTAGTCTTGGCGCAAGGCCTTTACTATGTGGTTATGAGGTCTATAATTATGCATTCCATCATTATGGAATTGGATATTGATATTACATGTGATTATTTTACTAGTAGTATATCCATGTGGTTATTTAAATGACATTATTTGATTTATATTTTCTATATTATGCTGAAGATTATGTTTAGAAGGCTTGTGTTCTAGTCTTGTACATTTCCTTAAATGTTTATTCTTATTTATGACATTTTTGACTATATTGTATTCTAACTAAGCATTTGAGCTCTCCCAATTCTAATGTTTTATTTTTTCAAGGATGGGAATAATAATATTACAATTAACCTGTAGGAATAGGCAAAGGGATATAAGAGCATTCCAAGGGGACACAATTTTGTTGTTTTTTATTACATTATGTAACGTAAATCATATGTATATATCTAGTACATCTAATACTATTAAAATGGTCGGTATTTAGGGAAAATGATCCTTTTATTATTCCAATGTTATGTAATAACGCCCCAATTCTAGCTATCTGGGGTTGGGATGTTTTTGTAGATCTTCTAGGTGTCCCTATAGAAACTAAGGGAACTGGTTGTTTATTTATTAAGCTTGTTTATTATTAATATTACATATACGTACCATTACTTTATATTTCATGGAATGGATTTAGTTTTGGAAACAGCTGGTGGTAAATTACTAATATTTATATCTCACAACCTACCCAAGAAACCATTTCATTGGTGTACATGAGTACACCATATGTTTTTAGTACAACGGCTGATTGGTTGTGTTGTTTTGATTGTACAAGGGAATTAAGAGGACATGAACAATTTAGAGCTCAATATTCTCATGGGTATCTCTCATATAGAATTTTTTTCTTTTTATTTAATTTAATGTATCAATTACTATTTGTTTTTATGTTCATGTATTATCACCCAGACTTGCATGCGTCTTTATGCATGGATCTATTATATGTCTCAATAGGCAATTTTTTATATTCAGTTTATATTAACCACAAACTGATCTATCTTTCGTTTATTACTACTCCCATTATTTTAGGATTATTATTATCTCATAACCTATTTTATAATTATATATGAGGGTATAGACTCCATACTACCAACTCTTGAGACCCTTTCCAATAGTGGGGAGCCTCTGGTGAATGGGGAGGCACACTTGAGTTCATATGACCCACTAGTTATAAAATAATCATTGTGGTGATATTTTTTTGGGATAAAAAGTTTAAAAATTTAATATATGATATCATAAACATGATTATAATTATATTATGTATTAAAAAATGATTAAAACTATTATTCCATCTTTTAAATTATTTTCAACCAATTGAAAATTCATGGTAAGGGATTTCATCTCAATTTCATTTCCTTGAGTCATAATTTAATGTCCTTCTCATTGATTATATTATATGATATATATATTGTTTCATTGTAATTTAATATCATTTATAATTCATTATACATGGTATTTTGAGATTCAATTTGAACATTTCAAATAATTTTATTTTAACATAATATTACTAAGCTATAAATAAATTTCATAACTCAATTATTTTTTCATTGTATTATATTACATATTATTAATCAATAGTATTATTTTATTATGTGAGTAAATAATTTTATTTTATATTTATATATATAAAGATTGTATATTTTGATTAACTACTCATAGAAATAATCAATTTATTGATCAATTTTCAATTAAACATTATGATCATTATAAGTGTTTATTTCTCAATCTCATTCTAAATGAGATTTATTATTATTGAAATTCAAGTCACTAAATATATATGATTATTGTCAAACAAAACATCAATTTTTATCCAATGGTTATTAAGGACCTTTTTCTTATTATAGTATTATTTCTCCATTCTTTGGAACTCAAAATAATTTAGAAATTGTTTTTATGAAATACCAACATCCTCTCTCTCTCTCTCAACAGTTTAGTAACATTATGTTTTCTAAAAATAATATTTTAGAAGAAGGTTTTGAAATTTTATTAAACATTCCAAAAAAAATTATAAATGATAATTGATTCCTTTTTGTAACAAATTTTCTCAAATAAATCATCTTGTATCTTTAGAAATAATACCATATTATAACATTTTAAAATTGAAAATGGAATGATACTTTTACCTTTTTAGAGGTTACAGAATTAATCACCAATTCATCATTATAGCTACTTTTTCAGGTATAAAATATTAATTTTTATTTAAAATTGATTTTTAATGATTATTTCCAATGAATAGGATTTCAATATTTTATTTAAAATGAAAATCATATTTTGTTCATGAACTTTTTTTAAATATCATTTTATTGTAACTTTGTTCATCAAAATCAAAAAACCCATTAGTTTTCATTCACTTAGGATATTTTTAGTAATACCATAATTCTTATTTCTATTGAGGGGTTACTATTTTTTTGTGAGGATTATATTAAAATTCATTTCAATGACTAATTTTTAGTGCCCATGCAAAATTACACTTTCTGATATTTTTTTACATTAAATTTATTCTCCTTATCAATATCAGTTATCATGTATATGTTCATTTCCTAAACCATATTCCATTTTTAAATATGGTAATTATTTTGATAGTTATTGGTTTATTTCTAGAAATAATGATAAATAAATATTCTATTATCAATTAATATATTTAAAAAGGAACATTAATCGTGAATTAAATTGATTACATAATTTATGAGGAATGCATTAGACATGT
Organism: Viscum album; assembly: GCA_963277665.1. Lineage (NCBI taxonomy): Eukaryota > Viridiplantae > Streptophyta > Magnoliopsida > Santalales > Viscaceae > Viscum > Viscum album. Next base: position 896,901,317 of record OY728151.1, on the reverse strand, counting down.
ACGACATGGGTTGGGTACCATTTCAGATAATCCCCTGAATGCATTGGTATTATAAAGAATAAAAAAAATTGGGCACAAACACTTTTTGTTTATAACCAACAAGTTTCAAAACTATCTTGGGAACAGTATTAAAAGTAGTATGTTAAATAGTCTTCTGAATGTTATTGATGTTAAATGTATCATATACATAAAAATAACGTTTCTTATAATTATGAAATGGATTCATTTTGAATTATTAATTATTAATCATGATATTATTATTGTGAAAATATATGTGGATGCATTTCACTATAAGTTTATTGATTAAATGGAATGTGTTTCTATTAATTTATATTCCATATATATTATTTTTTTATCTTGTTAGTTGAATGGAATGTGTTTCTAGCTATTACCATCCAATATTTTTTATCGATTCTGTTTATTGATTATGTGGCTTGTGTGTTTTGTTATTTATCTTATTAAATATTTTATGCACATCCATTTTAGTTTATTGATTTTATTACATATGTGATTAGTTATTAATATTAAATATATATTATTCTCATTGATTCAATATTTCTTCCATTTTATATTACCCATTCTGAGAATTTGTTCTCATCCGTATTTTTATTTCCTTCCCTAGTAATCCAAGAATTGAACTAAAATGACATGAAAGAATATGATATGTGGGAATAATGTTATCCAATTTTTATATAATTTGTGTATTATTTTGTGATACAAGACCCATATATGTATCTAGTGTACCCAGACTACTTATTTCTTCACTAAATTGTGACATGATTCTTCATAATCATAACAATGTAATGGTATTAGACAGTATCTCTATCATTACATTGGACGAAGAACTAGAGATCGTGTAATTATAAAAAAGTGAAACAAAATATAACATGACATAATAATATATCATGGATAATATCAAAGATAACATACATGGTTTATGGAGTCCAATAATTGATTAAATATACCTTTTAATCTCAAACATATCATCTCACCCGAAACAATTACTTTTCCAAAGGCATTGGATAACTATTTCATCTCACCCAATATAAAATATTCTTTATTATTTCATTCAAAAAAATGAAATCATTAATAAGGAATAAACATACGAATTCACTTTGAAGGAAAATGGGTGTTACAATTATTCCCCAAATCATATGAAAAATAATTTTTTAGAAGTATTTATATCATAAATGGACAAAAACATTTATTTTCAAATTTATGGAAGTGAAAATTAGGTAGCTGTATATTTAATAGATCTATATAATTAATTTAATATATATATATTTACTCAATTTTTATTCAGAATTCTTGAAAATGTAATCAAATAATCAAATGGAATGTTTGGTGAGTAAAATTACATTTTGAAATTGAGGTCAATTCCATAAAATATAAAAATTTACGAAATATTATAGAATAACATTTCTTTTAAAAGAACCACAAAAACAGTGAATGAATGATTCAAATCATTGAGCAGTCATGATAGTGGGAAATTATGTTCACTTCATATAAAATTAAAAAAAAATATTTCCTTCACATATTTGTAAAAAATATCAAAAAAATTACTATGCTTGGATACGTTTTGAATGGATCATTTTTAACTATTTTAAAAATTATCAATCATTGATAAAAAATAATTAATTAAATCAGTATATAATATGAAAATCCATATTAAATGATTTTTTTGAAAAAATATATTCATTTTGGGAGAAATATTATATATCTATATGAAAATACAATATCATTATAACATATAAAATGTATTATTGTTGTATAATTATCCTATAATGGAGGTAATAGAAACCAAACATGTAAAACAAATTAATTACTAGAGAAGAATAAAATGGATTTTTTCAAGAATATTATATTATATGAGTTCTCTTAATGGAAACATGAAAATAAGAAATATTGAGAAGAAATATGATTCTAAAATGAATAATTTATTGCTTTAGTAACTCTCAAATCAAATTTAATTTGATGAAATGTTATACTATTGAATTTAAATACAATTCAATAAATGGGGTAAATATTAAAATTATTTTCATGAGGTATTAATTATACTATATATGGAAATATTAAATTATGACATGAAACATTTCTCATGAAAAACAGATTGAGAAAAAGAATAATCTATAAATTATAATAACATAGGAGGTGATAATTAATCCAGGAAGTTATTATTTGATCAATTTTAATTTTACACAAAAAATGGAAATATAAAATAAAACAATTTATCTTTCCATTCATATATATGAATATCAAAACAGAGATGAATAAATATATATATATAAAAATAAATATAAATTGAGTTATGAAACACTTTAATGGATTTTATCCTTAAAATCACATCTGAATGGCTGATTTAAAATGAATTTCCAATATAATTTCCATGAATTTAGATGGTTTCAGGAATAAAATGAAAAATTTATAGTATATAATATTTATAAATTAATGTATGGGTAGAAAATTAATATATGAATTAATTAATGGAAATTGAGATGAAATTTTATATAACGATTTTGAATTATCACATATATTCTCTAAATCATAAAAAATAAAAAGTTATTAATTTTTCATTTTTGTAATAACCATTTTAGTTGTTATTAATCCTTTTTTAATAAAAAGAAATATAAAACAAATTAATCCATAAATTTTGGGTTAGAATTTGGTTGTTATCTAGCTTATATTTCTATAATAACATATGTAAGTTGTATACAATAAAAGCGGTTACTTATCCAACATAAATAGTATAATAATCCTAAAATAATAATACTTTTTTCACGTTAATTATATTTTTGAAACCATAATTTTAATATGATGATTAAAAATAACTATGTTACTATAATAGAGAAGGTAGGCTATACTCACATATGAGTAATGTTTCGATTTTTAAATGATCATTCTTTTAAAGAATATATATATTATTTAAACATTAAATAATATTAATTATATCATATGTAATATATTATTTATAAAAATAGACTTATATATACCATCTATGTGATGATGTGATGAATAACTAACCACATCCCCTCATAGAGCTGGTTATCAACATAATTTCATGATTGACATTATCAATTTTAGTGAATGAATAAATAAGAATATACATTTTATATTACCATTAAAAATGAGAAATGATTTATGAATTTGATATATATATATACACACATTAAAACGTTATTATAAATATCTATGAGTGGTGGTGTTGTAAAATGAATTATATGGACTCCTGAGGTAGTTGTTTTCCGAACACAAGAACGATAGTTCTGTTTATCAATTTATGGATCTAGATATAGGCATAGGTGATGAATATTTCTTAATAAAATCCATGTATTTTTTTAATAATAATTTTCTTATATTATCAATTTTGTAATTTATTTTGAGGATGTGGAAGAAGAAATACAACCAATATGTTATGTCTATGAATAGTACTTCTTTTTGGTACTACCTTATAAGGTTTACACCAAAGCCGTTCATAATATTATTTTTCAATAAAACAATGTCTATATGATATGGTAATGTAACTGAGGAATATATATGGGAAGGTATGTTTCTAGATAGTAGGATTATGATGTGTGAGGTGAATATGGGAGTAGGAGCCCTTTTAAGAGTGAGGGGTGGGTATATTTTAGAATTTCTTACATGATTAAATTTATATAAATTAATTATCCAAGAAAAAATTATCCAAACTAATATAATTAAATTATATGATGAGGAAATGACAAAATAATACCATTCTATAAAATTTTACAACTTCAGATAATGCGTTCACAATTATCTATTTCTTTTAAGCTACATCATCCATTTTTGGAAATTTCCATGAAAACAATGTTTTTTACATTTTTTATCAAAATAGCCTCTATAAATGGGACAATTAGACAATAAATAGACAATATATGATATATTAAAACATTTAAAGATAAATTTTATAATTTTTTGACATTTAGAAAATAAATATAATTTGAAAACATAATATTTATTACAAAATAATATGAATTCCATTTTGTGAAATATTATTTTCACATTAAATTGAAAACAAAAAGTTAGAAAATAAATTAAAATATATTCAATTAACTAATATATATAATGTTTTATTTGAAATAAAAATTCATATAACATAATAATTCATTCTGAACATATTTCTTTTAATTTAATTTAAATAAATTACTATATTTTATTAATAATTATATAAGTTATTTTTCAGAATTTCACATGAATTGAAGCTAATTATTTACATAGAAAAAGTTTGAAATAAATTTAAAAATTAATTCATTTAAATAAATTTTTTCTGAAAAACATATGTATTTTTATCCCTTTCAAAAAATGTACAAATATTAAAAGCCAAAAATGTGAAATTATTTCCATTATCATTTACTCATTATTTTTAAATGTAAATAACAATGAAATATAGCTACAATTTGAAAAAAAAATTAATGAATCAATCGAAATGGATGAATTAAACTCCCCCAATAAGATATATAAAAGTAATATATGATAGTTTTGTCATTATAAAATTATTTGTATATATTTTTTCATATTTAACCTCACTATGGTTGTAATAATTAACTAGAGATTCTATTTATATTTAATTCAAAACTAGACTATTTAAAAAATATAGACAGAATAATAACAAAAATGTTGTCCATTATTAAATATTAAGATTAATTTTTTTATTTAAATTTAAAACATTACCCACAAAGCACGATGAAAATCTATTTTTCTGTTAAATGCATTTTTCAAGGAATAAATGATCCTACATATAATTTATGACTATTTATATTTAATATATGAATATAAATTCATAATGATAGATTTATAAAATAAAAAATTAGTAAATTTTTTTCTCTTAATTAGTTAATTTAATTAATTTATATTGAAAAACATTATGTAGTAGAAAAATTGATTCCCGGGATCACTGTTATTATGAATAAAAATATATTTAAAATTTAATAGTGAAAATGTATACCTAAATATATTTAATAAAAATATTATAAATATATTTTATCATATTAGACTATAAATCAAAATATAAAATATGATCATGAATTAAATTACATTATTTAATGATAAGGAATTTTTTAATTGTGTATTTTCATTGTTAATTTAAAAATAAACCATTTAAAAAATCCTCAAAATAATACCATAAATGAATTCTGAAAGAGATATTTAATAATGGTATCATTTTTTTAAAATAATATTTCTAAATATTTTAAAAAATAATTATTATATTCTCTCACAATAAGAAAAATATCCATTTGTAATGAATTCATATTTTTGATGAATAATATAACATTACTAAAAAATACATTATTATTTTACATGATTTTATTCATCAATTTATATTTTTTAGAACATTAAAAAATATATTGTAATTTAGTCAATCCATATTCATATTTTACAAGTTAATAATGCATTACAAAATTCATTATTTTAATATATCAAAGTTAATGTAGTCTTATTGTCTTGTGTTATAAATTACATAAAACATAGTTTTATTATTTTTTTTAATATCAGGGAGTTACAGTGTGAACCTTTGAAACGATTGAATAATTATTTATATAACCAATCAATATGGGTCAGTAAGTTTTAGAAAATGGAATGGATTTTATTAATATATGTTCGAATCCAGAAAGGGTGACATTGAAAAATTTTATTTTAGATTAGTTATTGAATTATATTGGTTATGTCAATTGAAATATTATGTGGTAGGACTATACTGATATACATGAGTTGGGTTTTAATCATTTGTAAAGAGAAATAGAAAATAATTTTTTTCATGGGGTCTATTTGGATAACATTTTTATGTAATTGATGGTCATAGGTGATGTCTTCTTCTACTTATCGTCTAATGTGAAAATGAACAACAGAGAGGTGTCTCCGTATAATCGTGATGATGGCATTCATGAGTGAGATGATAGTCTAGGTATTGGATTGGGTGTTTCACATTGATTGTACTTATAAATACTTTCATTATATAGGTGTGTCTTCTATCTAAAATATGTATTGAGGGGATGATCTTAATGGTGGGGGCCCCAATAACCCACAAATATTTAGGGTTTCTATGTTTATCAAGAAAAAACCCCCATATTAGAAGACATATATTTTTTACTCTAAAAAATACTTTGGATAGTTTAGTGTATATATTGGGCTTCCCAATAAGCCTTTGGATGGGGTGGTGTGTCTGTTGGGCCACCTAGGAAACTGTTGTATAAGATGATGTGATTAAGGGTCTTTGAAGAACGAACTTGAAGGACCAATGTGATGATAGGTCTTCATAGAAGCATTGGGATACTCTAATGGGAAGGCTGGTCAACCCCTAAATCATCTTTATATGTTGGTTTGACTAATCCCTCCATCCAATAATATGAGGATTTGCCAGTGTTCATGGTTGACCACCCAATAGTATTCGAGTCTGCATTGGGTTAATTGATGATGGTATGGCTTATTATCTGGTTTGGGGTATGGGTTACTTATGTATATGAGTTTTTGATGAACCATTACAATTATAAATGAACCAAAGAAAGTACATCTAGGGATAATGGTTGACGAGATAACACACGATCGCCTAATATGTCCTATGTTTCATTATGTATATTATTTATATCATTGATTAAAAAATTACACATCAATCTATATTTTTATAGAAGACATTGGTTGTTTCTTACTGGGTTCACACACACACAAAAATCCTTCATGGGCAATTTAGTAATTAATTACCCTTTATTTTCCAATCATTTATACAATGATATAGACCATATTTTCATTAGTTTTGTATGAGTATAATTTTTGTTTAGTGTATTTTGGGATGGAATTTTGGAACCTAGTATATATTAATTTTATTTAGTTATTCAATTTTTTATTTTTATTGGCCTCTTGTAGGGGGTGGTCACTTTGGATATTGTATGACTTGTATACTATCTTATATACAATGGGATTTCAAAATTATTTTCATAAACATATTTTCATTATTTACACTAATTATTTCTTCCATTTTTGTGTAATTTATTTTGGATTTCTTTTATGGAGGGCACAATCATCATATTTTCCCCATAACCTCTCTCTACTAGTTAGTAGCATCTTTAATATAGGGAGGATGTCATGAGTTCAACTACCACTTCTAACCCCAATTGGGTTATTTAGGTCGAAGTAATACACTGCTAATGAAAAAGAGAGTGTGGATAAAGGGATTGATTTCATTCTATGCCTATGAATGGTCAATACTAGGAATGTAATTAAGAAATTATCTATAAACAATATTCCAAAATAAATACACTATTATTTCCTACAACAACTGTCCTCATAATTTCATTAAGAAAATTATTTCATTACAGCTTGTTGGGTCAAACTAAAATATCCTCCGACCAATTTATAATATGCCACATAAGGTCCAGCATTGGATGTTGATATCAGATCATAATCTATGAATAAAATAAATAATAAATTTTTATATTTTGTAATCTTTATTTAAGTGAAATACAAAGAAATATTTTTCATGAAGTTTCATCCATTCGATTAAAATAATTTCACCCATAAGAATAACCCTAGTTCTAGAAAAAACCATAGTTTTAGAATTCCAATTATATAATACATTTCAATTTTCTAAAATATTCAATCATGTATGAATGCTATTATAAATTTAACATGTTTTAAATTTTTTTCTATCATGTGATGGAAATTAAATGAGCTTAAATTTCAATATCATTAAACAATATTTTAAAATAAATTAAAAGGATTTTTTTTAAAAAATGAGATTCACCCGATCCTCAGAGACATCAAATATTTTTTTCTTTAAAACCATATCATAGGATGGTGGTGATTATATAGGAATAATATTTTGATCATAAATTTCCAAGATTCCATCAATATTTACTGATGTTACCACAATTATGGATCCCATGGAATCAATTTCCCATAATGTGGATTGTATTAAAAATACCTTATATTGATTGTGTACCATCTGAAGATAGTGTTTTCATTTTGATAATGATCAACCAGTTCTGTTATATGGCACATGTCAGAACATATCACCTCAATTATGAAATTTGGAATAATTTATACATATATCATCTATAAAAGGATGAAATTTTATTTGTTTGGACACATGTCGTACCCAAATCAAAATTTGGAAGGGTCCAATGAACATCATTGATAACTTACTACACCAACTATACCACCTGAAACCACAATGTTGACATACATTAAAATACATGTGATCTCCCTCCTCAAACTAAAAGTGTGCTCATCTCTGGTATTTATGAGACTAATAATAGAGATATTAAATAAAAATATTCTAATGGATCACACAAACCATATCTATTGACAATAAAACCATTTATGGACCCATAAGATATGATCTATAAAATCCATACAACATAAGGGATATACAATGTCTCCCATTAATGTTTAAGACGGGTTCCCAGACAATTATAGGGTTGTAGCTATTTATGTAGACAAACAATATAGATGGTAGTTAATTATTTAATATACTACAACAATCAAGAATGAATGTTTAAAAAAATCCCCAAGAATCTAAATAATAATTATAGATTATTCTCGTTTTTGGGTGTAATATTGTACCCCAATTTATTTAGATATCCTGAAGCTTCTAATAAATCATCCATATCAATCATGTCAAAGGATTTTCACGATACATGAAAAATATTAATTTTTCTCCACGAAATCATATAATATAATATCATTACAAAAAATCCAATATATTCACCATAAACTCCTCCATAATTTAATGAATATATGGAAAAATAGTTTTTTTGTTAATAATCAGCCAAAAACATCTTGAACTTTTTTAGAAAATTTATCTCTACTAACAAATTTCATTTTTATTGTTTCAAACATGAACTCTAGATACATAACAACATAACTAAAAATCCATAAGCACCTACTTTTCAACCTCTACCTTCTAACAGGTGTGGAAACATAAAAAATCACAAATATATTACACATAATTATTGTACACAATAATTAGTTTATAAAATATCATTACTTCATTGTGACATTGGGATGCAACAACAAAGGGGAGGTTTGGATCTCCCTTAATAACTCCTAATGAATTGATACTAGAACCACTATATACCCATAAAAGATGATGAGGTGATCCTCACATTCAAAAAGTATCTTAGGGGTATATCCCTAGAGAAACTAATATCCAAAATTATTTGATTTAATATAAAAAATCTAGGAACCTTTACATGGTTAAGAAGTGTAGATGTGAAAACAATTATATAAGGGTATGACATTTCTCATTCTTATATATAATCCAACAACAATGAAATAAAAACTTCCTGATTCATCTCCAATATGTTGAGAACGTGATTTTCTAAAATTTCCCTAAACTACATATATTTTCGTTCTGATTTTATAGTTTAACTAGAAATCAGTCTTTTTCTACCACTTTCAATATCATATTTATAAAATTAATGTATCCTTATAGAAATATATGACCGTGTCACATTAAATTAAATATGTTGGTAAAAACTCATTATTGGTGATTTTGATGTTTTTATGGTTGGTTGTGTTTGTTGAGAAATAATGATGATAAATTATGTCGTGGAGTTCAATAGATATTTTTGAAAAAGGAATGGATCGTAAAAGGCAGTATAAGAATGTGTGTTATAAAGGTATAATTGTTTTCTAGTGCATTCTAAAAAAACTAGGTACAAAATGTGTTGGATGGATCGATAATCAGAAAATATGGTTTTCCGTGAATGCATCAAAAAATATAGAAATTCATGGATTTCAAAAATAGATTATATTCTTGAATGTGTGGACCATTTTGAACATTCTGTGGAAATATATTTAATATATGCGACTATGAGAATTGTTGTGAATATAGATATTTCCCTTTTCCTTTGTGATATAGGGAGATTAAAAAATACGATTGGTGATTTTAATGAAATTTTTTGTAATTCTTTATAAATATTTTACTATGAGGATAAGTGATTCAAAAGGAGGTGGAATAACATTTAAATAGGACCTTACCCCTCAATTTAAATAATGAACTCCTGAATGAAAATATAGAGGTTGTGGTCTCATGAAGGTGATTCATGAAGGTTTTTAATATAAAAAATATCCGTATAAAAGGAATTTATGAAGACTATGTAAGCCAACCAATTGATTTATCAATTTTGAATGTATTTATGTTTTTAAATACTAAGTGATCATCATGATTGCAGTGTGATTCATGAACATTTTTTGATCCACATGAATGTAATGAGCTTCCAAAATGATATGGTGTTTTTTAATGTTGTATATTCTATATTAGAATTTTTGCAGCCTAGTGAAGGCTATATGACCTTCGTAAATGTTGTGAGAATCGATAAATTATACAAAATACACTTCCTAATATGTATGTTGTATGATTGTATTCATCAAATCGAAAAAATATGAAATTAATGATTTCGTAAATATGGTGAAATAATTAGTGATTCATGTGATCAAAAAATAATCTTTGAAAGGATGAGTGAGTACACATCTGTTGATGGAGTAGTGAGATATCATCTTTTAATTGGTGGTAATCCCGGAGGGACAGTGATTCCACTCAAATTATTGTAAGGTATGTGAGATTAATTAGGATTTACTTAGCCTAAATAAACAATCTTGGTGATTAGTGATCTTGGTGCAACAACACACTATTGGATGCATGCTACATGGACTAGCCTATTGTGGTAAACCGTGTAAAAATCATACTGTTCTGGGGCCTGATTTGTTTATATACATTTGGAGCATCATAATGAGATAATGTTGGAAATTATATGATTGACATAATTTTTTTAAAAAATAAGGAACCATTATAAAAATGAGGTCAAGGTCGATGGGTGAAGGAATGAATTTAAAAATTATATCCATACCATGATTCCCCCCTCCCCCTCCCATGGTATCTAAAACCATTTTGGGCCTAATAATATATGATAAAAACATCTTTTGGAACAGATAATTTAATCTGAATTTCATGTCTTGAATAATAATAAATGATCCATGTCATGATTACTGATGTTATTCCCATGTAGTATTATATATAAATACTCATAATAAATCATATATTTCATTTAAAATATCTAATAATTGAGTCTATAATTTTATAAAATACAATAAATATATTTTGGACAAATCTATGAAAATTATTCAATTAGATTTTTAGGGATAGTAATTCATTGGGCCTATAATTTTATAATATTCCACCATGACTCTGTTAATCCCACATAGGGATGATGATGTATTTAGTTAAATACTAGTAAATAATTTAATCACACCTATGTTTATTTATAATGATATTGAGTAATTAGAGAATATTACCTTGAAAATGGGCATTGGTTATTATAACACAACTTTAATGAAAGAATATATTAAATTTAGTCCCCATTATAATTAATAATGAGCTATTTTTATAGAATCATTTCAATTAATGTTGAAGATGGATGTAATTTATGAAATAAATGATATAATGTAGGTAAAAAAATTTATTGAGTGAAAATATATATATGTTAAATGGGAAATGAAATAATTTACTATAATAAATATAATTCAAATGAATTATTTAGGGCATAAATGACTTTATATATAATAAAAATATATCTTACATGAAATTTTGAATAATATGTGATTGATGTTACAAATAAGTTGTGGAAATGATGTTAATTTAAATACTCATATTTTATTATTTAATTTTTTTCATACATCATAATTTAATCTAATTATGTTCATAACTATTTTGAAAATTTTAATATATAACTATTCTTTATTCTTGGTGTTTCATAGTGATTGAAAAATATTTGTGTTGTTATGCTGAAAAATCATTTTTTCATATGTTTTTCGTAAGATTGAGGTTGATTATAAAAAATGATTTAGATTTTTTTTTGAGAATTTGAGAGTCATTTGAAATGAAAGTGATATTCTCTACTAGAACCTCTTTATGGAATATAAGAGTATATTTTTTTTGTAAGACTCAATCTAGCAAAAATTTGGAAAAAATAGTGGCATGATAAATATTAACGGGAATAAGAATCCAACATAATATTAATCTATGATAAAGACATATGAATTATATATATATATATATTTAGTTTGGACCATTTAAAAAAATTATGCTATTTGGTTTTTGGATAAATGTAACACGCTACTAAAGAGATTGTAATTTCAACAAAGACACAATCCTACAATGTATGGAAAATGGGTAATTTAAATGAAATGTATGATTCCAATATAAAATATCTAAAAAATATAAAATATTAATAAGATTCATAAAAAGGATTATTTAGTGAAATTATTTCATTTAGATGATGATTATTGTGTTCATTTATGAAATCAAAACAATGATTATTTAATGAGGATTAAAATTAACACCACAGTTGAGAAAACAATATTTTCATCATGAATCTATTAGGGTATGAAAAATATTTTGATACATATTGTGGAATAATGAAATTAATTGTCAATTTATAATTTCAAACAAAATTGTAATATTAAGAGTAATGTCTAAAGAAATATTTTATCCTTGAAAAATTTGTTACATGTTTGTCGATTGTGATTTCATGATTGAAAATATACATGTAAAATGTAGTAGAGTGTTTTTGAGTCTATGAATATATTACTTGTTAATATATATAGAAAGAGTGATTGAAGAACCTAGTACTACATTCTAAAAGAATAACATCAGTGTCAAAGAATAATATATTTTTGACTATTGATGTTTTCTATAAGATGGATAATGGAAGAAAACTAATATTTGATATTAACATTAGTGATTTCCTTTAGTAATTGTGTATATTATTCCGAGATATGATAATATTTTTTATTTTATTTATAATTTATTAGTTGCAAGAAATTTTGTTCATTATATATTTTTTTATAAGTACAGGGGAACACCCCTACCTGTGTTTGTTCAAGAATATAAAATGATATGTGTGTGAGAATGGGAGAGAAAAACCATATATCATTTATATAATCATGAATTATATAGGATACCTATAACACCACAAGATTCCATTGTACTATTATTTTTTAAAAAAACAGTAGCATGCGTTGTATGCAACTTCGAGTTCTAACACACCATGACCAATCAAACTAGAAGTTTTGAATAGTAATACCAACATTCCTAATTTTTATAAATTTTATTTTTCCAAATGGAATTAATTTTTTGGTTTTGGAATATCATAATTAATTTTGGGTGAATTTTTGGTATTCTTATAAAAATGTTCCATTTTGATGAATAATGAAAAACACTACATTATTGTTTAAAATCGAAATTTTATATAACTAAATATTTTTTTTATGTTAATTTATTTAAATTAAAAATAGATAAATAATACTTATATAAGTTTAATTCAATTAATTGAAGTAATCTTATAATTATATTATACATATAACATTTTCTTGAACTGTTTACCATCTTTTTCCCACCTTCTTGGCACATTTGATAATTTGCATAAAACATAATTTTACTACTTTTGTGAGTTGAATTTCATAAATCTGAGAGACATTGTAGACATTAGTAAGTAAATATTGCTTCAATAACCTGAAAATTATTTTTTGTTTATATTAACTTTTGAATTTTACTTAAGAAAATTAAAATAAAATAAGGAAATTAAATGTAAAACTGATATTATAATTACCCTAACACATGTCCTAATTCTATTTGATACATTTAGATTGACCAAAATCAAATATAGGAATAAAATATGAAACTTTTTACATACATGTATTATATTTGTATATTTATTCATTTTTTATATAAAGATGAGTTAAAAGTGCCAAATTCAATATTTAATAAGTTATCCACTTTTAATACTGAGTTATAAAAATGATAAATTAAAATATAAATATTAATTAGAAATATAAAAATATTTCCTACATAATAGTATATTATTTATAATTTTTTGACATTAAATAATTAAATTTTAGTATGACAAAATGATGATGCAGTAATTACCTTCTTGATGAAGTATAATAATTATTGAAATTATAAATAACCAAATAAATGTTAATTGAGACTTATGATGAATTACACTATTTTTAAAGGTTAATATTACATTTTAGGGTTGATTAAATAATTACTATTATATGTAATAATTTTTTTAGGAAATTAACAAAAATAAAAAAAACAAAATAGTGTGGAAATTGACATAAATGAGTTTTTAAAACAAATACCATAGTATTAACTGATATAATATTTCTAAACATTTATGGTTTGGGAAAATGAATTATATAATGTTATATATATCAATAATGAACTACATGGGGTTCTATTTTCTTTTTATATAATGTTTATTAACCGTTTATTATAATAATTCAAGAATACATGGTAAGAAATAAACTATTTAACTAAGAGTTATATCTAAAAGATAAGTTTAATATGTTGAACTAAACATGTATAAAACCAATTGGTTGAATTTTTTTCGACCCATACCCACATTATCCTCTAAATAAAACATTTTTAATCCATTATTAACCAAATATGATTGTATAATAAAATAATATTTCAATCTTTTCATAATGTGACTTTCATTTCCCTTATAAAATGGTACATTCCCTTCACTCAAAATAACACCTCAAAGTCCACTTTTCATGGAAAACCCATTCTCAAATATCCTCCAAAATATCCTCAATTCGACCTATATCCATTTATTTGATATTAAATCCAACCAATGGAGCACTTTTGATCAACTCAAAACGAATCACCAGAATAAGAGGTCATAATTTCACAACATTTTACAATGTTCTTTTCTTCCTACACTTCTATTTCTGTCGTTGTTTCAAAACCAAAATAATTAATCCGGTACATTATACATACTATGATTTTATTAGAAACATGTTAAAACAATATTCATTATTCTATCCATCCTATGAATGAAAAATTCACCATACGTGTGTACGTATGGCTTACCGTCTCCAAAACGCGGTGTAGTTTGTTATTCAAACCCTTCATTATTTGGATGGGTATAATAATGAGTATCAATTATTTAAATAATAATCATTACATGTTAATTATTATGTATATATGATATACCATCCAATTATATACTATTTATGAGTCAATATTCTTGATATCATCGCTCATGCGTATGTACAGATTACAGTCTCTACGAATGTCACTAGATTTATTACCCATCATAATCATACATGGATAATTATCATTTTATGATTAGAAATAATTTTTTATAATGTAATCTTATTCATTATATGAATCAAATACATCCAATCCATAACAAACATGTCTTACGTAACTAATAATATAGAGGAAATTGCATCAGTTAACAACTGAAACTGTGATACAACTGAAATATTATTAACTAAGAAATAATAAATGGTCATATATGAAATCATATTTATGTATTTTTTTTATTTAATAATTGAATAAAATTGATTTATCTATTATACAAAAGGTTAACATACTCTCGATCAAGGAAAAGTACAAGGTAAGGTTTAATTCTACATTATCTTCATTATATGAGGTTGTTTATATGTGAGTGTCTACTGAGACCTCTTTTTCATCCACATCTTTGTTTCTTAAAAATTTAATTCCAAACATTTTTACTTTTTCATAGACTATGGATTAAATTAATTTATACCATTTTTTAATATTTATAATATTTTTATAAGTGAATATTTTCTTCGTTTTCTAAACAATGTCATTTATGGCCTTTTCAACAAAATTAAAGAAATAATGTTTTTTAACATATAAGGTGGGTGTGGATATATTTCTCCATTATAACTCGTTAGATAAATCCATTAAAATATTATAAAAATATTTTAAAAATAAATTCTTTCGTTTATAATTATGTGACATTTAAATGATTTCAAAATAGAAAGATATATTTCTCTGAAATAGTTTGGATTTCATATATGTCAACGTACATTGATAGATTTTACACTTATTTGATGTTGATTCTTTATGATACAATATTCCACATTGTATCAAAGGTTTTTTGATATATTTGACTATGGATGTGTTATTTTTATACCACTCATGGTTTATGGTTAAAGTAATAACATTTCATATACTAGTATTAATATAAATTTTTATGTTACGTTTCAATATATTCAAATGAGAACTGAATTGAACCTAGTAAGTTATTGTTGGAGCCTGATATAGATCCTCAATGAATTGGTATGTCTCATTAGACAAAATAGTGTCTTGGTACAAGGCACTGAAAAAAATATTATTTTTATTCTTGCCACGAGGCCTTGACTTTATAGTTATCAAGTCTGACATTATGCATTACATCATTATGAAATTAGTTATTGATATTGCTTGTGATTATTTGACTTATAGAATATCAATTTGAATATGTAAATGAAAATATTTGTTTTTATTTTCCATTTTATGCTGATGTTTTAAATTTAAAAGGATTCTTTTTTATTCATTTACATTGCCTTTAATGTTTGGGCTTATTATGAATGTTTCTACTATACTGGAATTCTTATAAAGAATTTAAGATCACCCCTTTATATTTTTATTTTTTCCAGTATGTGAAGAAATATATTATGGTTGACCTGTAGGAAAATTTTAAGGGATATATGTGTGTTCAAAGGGGACAAATTGTTGTTTTTTTATTTCATGATGTAATGTAAAACTTATGTTTGTATCTAGTACATACCATGATACTAAACTGATCGGTCATTCATGACATTTTTTCTTGTATCATGCCATTGTTATTTAATAATCCACCAACTCTGGGTAACTGGGGTCCAGGTGGTACATTTTATATCAAAGGATTTTTAGTACAATCCAAGGAATCTATATTTTGAAAAACCATTATTAGAGAACATTAACTTAAGATAAACATTGGGGATTATTATAGAAGATCATTCTTGAATTTTGTTATTGTAGAGATTTTTTGAGTTTTCCAAGAAATGCATACCTGTCAGGATACGATTTGGTAGAGGTGGCACTAACACAAATTTACCTAGGAATGAAAACTCCGATAAAGAGTTTCGGTCTTGACCCGGGGAATCCTGGTACATGTCAATGAAACGTGTTGCACTCTTGGTAATGACACTCCTGGGGGATATGCTTAGGATAATAAACATTTTATTTACAGACCATTATGAATTATTTTTGAGTATATAAATCCTCATGGAATTTTTTTTATGATTATCGACTATATCCATAAATAGTTCAATTTATGATAAGTGTTTTATATGACTGAAATTATGTATTTCAATTCATAAACTAATCATGTGCAGGACATTGTTTAGAAATTGTGGCTAGTGGAAGGAATGGAAACTGTATCACTGCAGACAATCCATGTAGAGATTTCCCTCATACTAAAGATTATTATAGTGGAGTTGGTGATGCAACTGGTGCTGATCAGCATATCCACATACTGGGAAAACTCACATATGTTATGAATTATAACCTTACGCATATAATGTACCCTGATCCACAACGTGGAGAAACAATGTTACAATGTTTCATGAGGCAAAAAACACCAAAATTCAATGGCACTACAATTCCATTTTTATCTGAGCAATGAATAAGTTCCTTAGTGAATATATTTCATTCATTGGGAAATAGTGAAATGGAAAAAGTTATCATCGTATTTCATCGCCTCACGGGAGATGCAGATCAATGGTGGTCATTAATTAAAAAACAAAATATGGATGATGAAGTATCATGTATGGGATGGAGGGAGTTTAAAGATATTTTCTTATAAATATACATTCCACGTTATGAGCATGATGATATAGAAGGGAAATTTCTGAGTCTGATTGAAAAAGACGATGAGAATGGTGCAATGTATGAGGGTAACATTACAAGGTTACCAAGGCAAGAATCAAATTATATACATACCCCAAGGAGTAATATTGATCTATTATTTTATGGGATAAACCCATTTCTATAACATGGATTAGTCTCATAATCCTTCTCATCGTATGAAGATATTATCTCATGTTCTATCAAGGTTGAAAATTTATTCTTTTTGTCTGATGACTTTAAAAAAAACATGAGAAGAAGAGACCTGCAGAACACTCTGGAAATCAAAATAAGTGGTTGAAGGGAAATTTTGAGTGTCAATCCTGAAGTAAATGTGGGAAGAAACACCCTTGTACATTCTAGAATGGAATGGGAGTCTATTACATGTGTGGTGAAAAAGGAAACCATGCTCGTGATTGCAAGGGAAAAAAGAGGCAATCAATGTTGAATGCTACAATTTTAAAGAAAAGAAGAATTATGAAAATGAATTTCCAAAGTTCCATGGAAACGTAACTTAGAAAAATCCATGGGAGAATGTTCAAACATATGAAATCTCTACTGCTATGGTTGATGCTCCTAAAGACAGGGTGGCAAGTAATTTAATGGCTTCTTAATGTTTATCTAATGGATTATTTGATTCTATATCGTCTCATTGTTTCATATCTTCCATGTTTTCTAAGACCATTAGATATATCCAATTTTATTTATCAATGGATTTTTTAGTCAAATGTCTTATGGTATATGTAATTGAAATAATGATTTTTGAATCAGTCCCCGTTAGCACATATAAATGTTCATTATCTAATGATCCCATCGTCATACCCGTGATTTAATTTTATATAATCCTTAGAATGTATTGAATTTCAAACCATGATGAAAATATTTATTGTAATTGTAAGGTGGTTAAAATTTTAGATGATGATAAAGAGTTCCTTATATTTAGTGCATAATCGTCACCATCAGATTCTTATCTAGATACAACAACAATATATCAACAAAATTAAATTATTAGGGAGGAAGAGACTGTAATAACCATGGGTGAGGGAAATAATGGTCTAATATAGGGTGTACCTATTTTAGAAGAATATGTTGATGGGTTTTCAGTTGACTTACCTGGGCATCCTCCAAAATGAGAAAATGAGTTTTCCATTGATTTAATTCCTAGTTGCAGGCCCATATCGAAGACCCCTTAAAAGAAGGCCACTATAGATTTAGTGGAACAAAAAAACTAGAAGAATTCATTAATAATTGATTTATTCTCTATAGTGTTTCTACATGGGGAACCCTTGTCCTTTTGTTTAATTAGAAAGATGGATCTATGAGGTTGTACATTGACTACATGGAGATCAATGCTATAAAAAAAATAAAAAGTATCCCCTATATCGATTTGAAGATTTATTCAACAAACTTCATGGAGATAAATATTTTTTCAATGCTTGACCATCGGTCTTGATATCATCTATTGTGTGTGATTATGGAATAAATTCTGAAAATAGCAGTTCGAACCAGGTACAAGAATTAAAATTTTATAGTAATTCCTTTTGGACAAACTAATACACACTCTGTTTTTATGGACTAATGAATAATGTTTTCAAGGAATATCTTGATGACTTAGTTGTGGTATTTTTTAATGATATCATGGTTTATTAAAAATTTTATGAAGATCATTAAAATCACTTACCCAATATTCTAAAAAACCTAATAGGAAATGAAATATATGGGAATTTTAGCAAGTGTGAATTCTGGCATTAAGAGATTTTTTTTTCATGGATATATTGTTTTTAAGGATGGAATCTCTATTGTTCCTTCAATGACCATGGAAATCCATGAATGGCCAACACTGACAAGTATAATTGAGCTATGCTATTTTATTGGTTTAGCAGGTTATTAGCGGCATTCCGTCCAGAATTTTTCCCAATTGGAAAACCCATTTAACCATGCTCACACGTTGAGGGGTTATATTTCATTGGAAAAAAATAGTGTGAAGAATGTTTTGGAAAACTAAAGAGAATATTAATCAATTCATATATATTGACTCTACCATCAAATAATGATGGGTCTGTTATTTATAGCCATGCTTCAAAGAAAAAACATGGTTGTGTCCTCAAGTAGAATGATATAGTTAAGGCTTATGCATCACGACAACTAAAAATTCATTAACAAAATTATCCCACCCATGATCTTGAGTTAGAAGCTACAATATATTCTTTGACGATATGGATACACTATCCCTATGGTGAAAAATGTGAGATATATACAGATCACAAGAGTTTGATGTATATTTTCTCACAAAAAAACTCAACATGATGCAAATACGATGGGTTGAACTAATCAATGATTTTGATTGCATTATACACTACCACCTTGGTAAAGAAAATAAGGTGGGAGATGTTTTGAGCATAAAAGACCATAGAGTTTGGAACAAGATGATATTTTTAAGGGATCTTATGTTCATTGATCTAGTAAATATGGATAAGGGATTAATCATGGACGGTAAAACATCAATTATTTTATAAAATGGATGTTAAAACATCATTATTAAAAATGATAATAGGTTTTTATAATGATGATGAGGAGTTTAAAGAAAATTAAAGCACTGGAAAATGTGAGATTTCTGATTATGTGTCATGATGTATGGTTTGTCAATAGGTAGAGGCTAGAAGACAACATCTTAAATGAGTATTGAAAACTCTTCCCATAATTGAGTAGGAATTGGATAAAATAAAGATGGATTTTTACATGGGTGTACCAAATAATCCAAGAAGTTATGATGATATTTGGGATATTATGGATCTTCATACTATGTCAACACATTTGTTCTATAAGAGAAGATTTACAACATGAATGTCTAACAAGACAATATGTTAATGTAGTTGTAATACTTCAAGAAGTACCCATATTGATTTTTTTTATCATGATCCCCATTTTAAATCAGGATTATAGAAAAGTCTTCAGATGGCCTATGATATTGAATACTATTTCTACACTGTCTACCACCATCAAATTGATGGACAATTAGAATAGATAATTCAAACCTTATATGAAATTTTGAGATCTTTTTCACATGACTTTCATGATATATAGGGTTAATATTTACCTATTGTAGAATTATACTATAACAATAGATTCTATTCAAGTATTCATATTGTACCATATGAATCCTTATATAAAAACAGATTTCTCATACAACCATGTTGGGATGATGTTTGTGAAGGAAAACTCATAGTCCCAGAACATGTTGAGGAAAACAATGGAAAATGTGATTGTTATCCAAACCCACATCAATGCAGCTCAACGTAGGATAAAGAGTTCTGACTATAACCAAAGGAAGGGTTTGGAATTTCAAGTAGGGGATAAATTTTTCTTGAAGAAATAACCATGGAATGGTGTTATATGTTTCGGTGTGAAGGGTTAATTTTTTCCCATGTACATCAGGCCTTTCAAAATTCTAAAACAAATTGGAGTTGTATCATACTATTTGGAAATTCCACAATGTCTCTCCAAAGTTATGTATGTGTTCCACGTATCACTAATGAGAAAATATATGCATGACCCAATGCATATAAATACCTCTAATGAAAAAGAACTGGAACCTGACCTATCTAATTGCGAAGTGCCTATCAGAATTCCTGATACCAGTGAACATGATTTGAGAAACCGAATGACGCGTCTGGTGAATGATCTTTAGAGAAACCATAAGACAGAATAGGCAAAGTGGGAACCAGAGGAACGTATGATGAAGAACCACCAAAATCGTTTTATATAGTAATATTTTAGAAATTTGGAGGATGAAATTATTTGAAGAAGGTGATAATTTAAAACTCAAAGATTCCATGGTTCACTTATTTTGGAATAATACAATAGCATGAATAGTGTGGAGCATCGAGTTCTAACACACCACAACAAATCAAATGAGAATTTATGAATAGTAATACAGTCTTTTGGAATTTTTATATATTTTAATTTTGAAAATGGACATAATTTGTGGGTTTGGATTATGAAAATTAGCTTAGGGTGAAATTTCAGTATTTTTCTAAAAACATTCATTATTTGATGAATAAAGAAAAACAATACATTATTGATTAAAACCAATTTTAATTTAAATTATTATTTATTTAATATTGATACAAAATACATATTTAGGTTAAATTTATTTTATTTATGTCATTTTATAAAAATATTAGGCATATAAAATTTTATTGAAATTTTACCGTCTTTTACCAACAGTCTAGCTTCATTTGAAAATTTGCATTAAATGTAATTTTACCACTTCGGAAATTTTAATATCAAAAATAAAAATGAAATAGTTGGCATCAATTAGTAAAATTTGGATCAATATGATGAAAATAATTATTGGTGAATAATAACTTTTGAATTTTTTTTAACACAGTTAAAAGTAAATAGGGTAATTAAAGGTAAAAATGAAATTATAATTACACTAACAAATGTCCTAATACTTTTTGATAAGTTTATAAAAAAAATTACCCTTTTGAATCAAATATATTCTTTTTGACCCACATGGATCAGATTAGGCTATTTATCATTATTAAATATAATGAAGTGTTATAAGTGTAAATTTTAATAATTAATAACTAAACCATTTTTTATATAGGGATATACATATGATAAATCCAACTGTATATATTAATTATAAATATAATAATATTTCTTTCATAATTTTATTTTATTTATAATTTTTAGACATTAAACTATTAAATTTTATTATTACGAAATGATGATGTATTAAATACCTTATTAATGTAATATTAAAACAATTTATATTATAAATATCCAAATAAAATTAAATTGAGTCTAATGATAAATTAAAATAAATTTTTAGGTTAATATGGAATTTTAGGGTTGATTAAATAAATTTATTCGAAGTAATCAAGTTGTTAGTATTTTAACAAAAATAAAATACCAAATAGTGTTAAAATTTACAAAAATGTGATTAAAAAAAATACTATATTATTAATCGATATAATATTCTTCAAATATAATTTTCAAACTTAGGTCATAGATAATGTGAGATATATCAATAATGAACCACTTGGGGTTCTCTAGTATTTTTATAGTATGTTTATTAACCATTTATTATAATAATACAAGAATACATGGTAAAAGATAATCTATTTAACTAAGAGATAAATCTAACAGATGTGGTTAATATGGTGACATAAACCTATCTAAATCCTCTTGGTTGATATTTTTTCAACCCATCCCCCTTATCCTAGAAATAAATTATTTTGGGGCCATTATAAATCGAATATTTTTGTATAATAAAATAATATTTTAAACATTTTCTAAAGTGACCCTCACCTTCCTTATAAAAGGGTAATTCCCCTTATCTATAAATCACTCTTCCATGTCCATTTGGATCTTCCAACCCCTGCCCAAATATCATACCAACTATCCTCACATTTACATATATTAATTACACAGATCATAATTCCATCCTAAGGAGCCCTTTGGATAAACTCAAAAGGAAACTCCCGAAGAAGAGGTAATAATGTCACCATCTTTTTCAAAGTTATTTCCATCTTACACTTACTCCTTTATTGTTTTTTACATACAAAAATAATAAGTCCAGTGACATATACATACAATGATGTTATTATTAACATGGAACAACCATATTCGTTATTCTATCCATTCTATGAATAACAATGTCACCATACATGCGTGTGTACGGCTTACCATCTCCACGTCGTGGTGTAGTTTGTTATTCAAACACTACATTATTTGGATGGGTATAATAATGAGTATAACAGATATAAATAAAAAATATAACATGTTAATAAATCATTATATATGATATATGATTCAATTACATTTGATTTCTCTATCAATATAATGATATTTTCGCTTATGCGTACATACAGATTATCATCTCCACGAACAAGATGAGGTTCATTCCCCAATGTAATCGTTCAACAATAATATTAATTTTAAGATTGTAAATAATTTTTATTAACATAATATCATTATGGATATGAATCAAATTTATACTATCCATAATAAACATGGCTCACGTAATTAAACCTATAATGGAAACCAAATCATTTAACACCTGAAACAATGATACTACTGATATATTATTAAAAAATAAATATTTTAAGATCATATATGATATCATATGTATGTATTTGGTTCTTTTATAGTTAAAAAAATTATTTAACTATTATACAAGATATTAACATACCGCCTCCTAGAGAAAATTACAAGGTAAGGGTTAATTCTACAATCTGTTCATTATCTGATATTGTTTATACGTGAGTATCTACTGGGACCTCTTTATCATCCACATCCATTTTTCTTAAAAATTAATTTAAAAACATTTTCACTATTTTCTATAATATGGTTTAAATTCATTTATATCATTGTTTTACTTTTTATAAGATTCTTATAAAGTAATCATTCCATTATTTTTTAAACAAGGTCTTTTACGACCATTTCGACAAAATTTAGGAAAAAAAGTTTATAAACTTATACGATTGGTGTGGCTATTTTCTACTTCTATAACACCATCGAATTTTTTCTTAAAATAATATAATAATATTTTCATTTAAATTTTTTCTTTTATAATTATGTGACTCTAAAATTATTTCAGAATATAAATATTTTTTTCTTCCAAATAGTTTTGATTTCATCTATGTCAACATCCTTTGATGGATTTTACACATGTTTGAGGTTTATTTTTTATGATATAATATTTTATATTATATTGAAGGTTTTTTGATATGTTTGACTATGTATGTGTTATTTTTATACCATTAATGGTTTATGGTTAATGTATTAACATTTCATATGCAAGTTTTAATACGAGAAGTTTATGTTATGTTTTATCCTTTTTATATGAGGAATGCATTGGACTTAGTTGGTGATGGGTGGAACCCACTATAACTACTTGATTCATTAGTAGGTCTCATGAGACAATCTTACATATTAGACGAAGGACTTGAAAAGAATATTTATTTTATTATTTTTACAAGGCCTTGACTATGTGGTTATGATGTCCGACATTATGCATTAAAACATAATAAATCAGTTATTGATATTGGATGTGATTATTTGACTAGAAGAATATCAATGTGAATAAGTCAATGACATTATTTTATTAATATTCTCTATATTATTATGATGTTTTAAATTTAAAAGTATTATGATATAGTATTTTACATTGACTTATATATTTATACTTATTATGAATGTTTCACCTATATTTTTATCCTTAATGAGCACCTGAGGTCACCACTTTCTATGTATTATTTTCCCTAGTATGTGAAGAATTATTTTATGGGTAACCTACAATAATATTATAAGGGATATAAGTGTGTTCAAATGGGAAAATATGTTGTTGTTGTTTTTATTTCTTGATGTATTGTAAAACATATGTCTGTATCTAGTACTTCCAACACTTCTAAACTAATCAGTCATTCTGGACATGATCCCTTGTATGATGCCAATTGTTTGTAATAATTCACCGATTATGGGTAACTAGGGTTGGGTCCTTATATGATCCTCATTGAAAAACATATTTTCTTTCCCAATTACATTGGCACTATTTTGAATTCGAGATATATGAACTAAATAAGTAGGACATCGATTGGTACTTTGAAAAAAAATACCATATAGTAATTAACACCCATTCTGAAGTGTGAGTACAATATAAATTAATTCTAGAAATTTGAATCATAATAGATATATTCAATTTATTATATACCATGATGATGCTAATATTTCAACATATCACAGTTCTCATTAATGATATTCATTATTTTCATGGGGAGAGTTTCCAAAATATGAATGAGATACCAAATATTTTATATTATCTCTATTTTTATATTAGTGATTTATAATGTTCAAAAATTATTTACTGTACTGATTGTGAAATCTAGATGGTATAATTTTATAATAAGTATGTTGAATGTGATGAAAATGATATATATTACTTTTTTTCATTAGCAGAGAATAATAATAATAATAATATTCATAATAACATAATGAGGTAATTTTAGATTATTATGGGAGTTGTTATTTGGATAAAAATACCAAATATTCTCAAAAATGTCATTTTGATAGATAAAAAGGAAAAACTAAATAGTTTTAGGATAACTCAATAATTTATAGTAATTTTACAATGGATGAATTGGAACTAGCCATGATTTGTTCCACTAAA
This sequence comes from Viscum album, assembly GCA_963277665.1. Lineage (NCBI taxonomy): Eukaryota > Viridiplantae > Streptophyta > Magnoliopsida > Santalales > Viscaceae > Viscum > Viscum album. Next base: position 896,875,431 of record OY728151.1, on the reverse strand, counting down.
ATAAGGATTATGATTTTAATAAATAATATTTTATTGTCATGGGATTGGAATTAGAATTTTATGAAAATATATTTCATTAATTTTCAAATCTATATTGAGAAGAAAGTCCATAAAAAATATATTTGGATTTTAAGGATTTTTAATACTGAATGAATAATGATTAATGATAATATTTATTTCATGTTTATTATTATGGTTATAAATGTTTTTTTATAAAAATTAATATTAATTAAATTATATTAAAAAACATGAAATTTATATTTCAATGCAATAATATAAAAACTACAGTTTTTAATTTTTTATAAAACTATCATAATGTACCTCTTATTTAGAAGATAAACTATAAAAATATAGATAATTATGATGTATATTCCAATAATTTTGAATCATATTAGTATATTTGTTTTCTTTTCAATCGATATATATTTTATCAAAATAATTCTCCACCGTGTATGGAAATTATACCTCAATCTTTATATGTAACCTCAACTATATTTAATTAATTTTTATGTGGCATGAATTGGCCAACAAATACAAAACATAATATTTTACAAAAAGAAAATAATGATCATTGATATTTCATTCCTCCATAATAATATATGTGATTTAACAAATATTAATAATTTATAATGGTATTTGTTAATATTTTTCACAATTGGTAATGATATCCTCTTAATATCATATGATATAAAGTAGCCAATATAGGGAAAATTGTATTAGTCACTATAATATTTTATTGTTTGATAAAACAAATAATTTTATGTTAATTCTATTAAAACATTATGATTATGGAATTATTTTATTCAATTTGAATGAATTATTTTATACTATGTTATTGGGGTATATAGTAGGAATTAAACATTGGTTGATAACCCAAAGAAAATAATTTTATTTTAGAAATAAAGGATAGAATTTATACTTGATTATACAACTATAAAATAAATTGTCACGTTAAAGAAAATATAGTGTCTCCAAAAAACATAATGAAGGAGTTTATTTGGGAAATTTCTATAAGAAGTGATTATATATTTAAATTAGAATCAATCAAAAATTAATGACATGTAAATGGAGTGGATTCTGCATAAAATCCAAAATGGTTTTGAAATCCACACTGAAATACCCCAAGAGTTTATTCATTATGATTTTTTGGATTATATCCATGAAATCAACTACTTTAGCTACATATTTTGTCACCTTTTATGATAATTTCAGTATATTTTCAATCATCATATTTATACCTCATAAATACCAATCTATAATTATAATAAAATTTATAAATAGATAGATGAAAATAAAATAAGGTTTATTTATAAAAGTATGGGATAAGATAATGCTGTTGAATATATTGAATAAATTTTTGTTTATAATTACTTGATAAACATGGAATCATACATGAGTTAAGTTCACACTACACTCATTTGAAGTCATGAGTGGATGACTGATATAATAGATTCCATCTGGATATGAACAAATAAATTTTAAAAGTACATTCTATATCAACATGATTATATAAAAAAGCTATTAGTAATGTTAGAATTATTTTAAGTTGATTTTTTGTAATGAAAAATTCATATTTTGAAAACATATAAAATTTGGATTAGGAATAAGTTTAATAAAAAAAACACTTTATACTCTTAATGAGTCCTTGTTTTATCACTAATAAGGTTATAAGTGGAGCAAAGTTTGATGAATAACCAAATAAGTATTTTTACATGGATGTAAACAATAAAGACTTATTATCAATATTTTAATAAAACAAACTATAATAAACATGGACTATGATGATGATAAATTTTGATAATTAATAATAAATTGTGATATTAGTTATAAAAATAAAGTGTTCTGATTTTTTTCCACAAAAACAAACATCATAAGATAATTACAATGTAGAAACAACAGTAATTATATAGAATAGTGATGAATCATTATATTCAAGGGATGAGGGTGTGAAAATCTAACCATATGGAAACATTCATGATGTAGTAGGCCTGATGGATGAGGCGACTGAATATTTACAAAAAAAAATATTAATTCATTTTAGTTTAATACTCAATAAGTATCAAAATTATAAAATCCTAATAATCTTAAATATCACGTGTCTTTAGAGACTACATATATAATCATATTTTCCATGAAATCCCATTATAATATTCCAAAATTAAATTAATATATAGTATATTTCTTCTCAATACCAGAACTAAATTGAGTATTCAAAACCTTATGATTGGAAAAAAAATTGTGGACTTAGATGGTAATTAATTATATATATATGAGATATCAATAAATGATAAAAAATAGAAAAATATAAGAATAAGGATATTATAAAATGATCATAAATTTCAATGGCATAATCAATTAGTAAAATTTCATTAATCATGATTTTTTGCATAAGGGCTTCTCATAAAAAATGATAAATGTCATTAGATTGTGGGATCATCAATAATCAATCGTGGTGGATTTGAATAATCTCAATATTTATTTTTCTGAATACATATATGAAATAAAAATTGTTTCACCAGTTAACGATCCCTACAAAAATCTATCATAATGGATTTGGTGTTTTCCTCATTCCATTATTTCCTTTGTTAGGGATCAGTCGACAAACTATCAGATACAAAAATTTTCCCTAATAAATGTGGTTCACTCCACATTAGAGAGAAAATTATGTAATGATATATCATTAATTAACTAACTAATAACATTAGAATATAACAGTAGGACCACTCATCACACAATAAAAACCATTCATATGTTTTCAAAAATAATATAAAATATTCATTAATTTTTCATATCATAACTTGTGTAATGGAAAAATATTTCATTGAATAATTTCGTAATGGGATATCCTATTTAAAAGAAAATATATTCCAAGAAGTTTCATTATAAATTTACTAACCCATGGGAACAAAATGGGTTTCATGGAATCATTCTTATATATTTTTCAACAAATGATATGCGAATAATTAATGTAGATGGTATCATATGTTAATTTCCCCATGGAGGCATAAAAATACATAAAGGTTGTTAAATATAATGAAAAAACATTAATTGAATTTGAACAATTGATTGAAAATATAAGATATACCCTGATTATTCAATATCATTAAAATAAAATATAGAGATAATATTGAAAAAACCACAAATAATAATCAGGGGAAATTTGTTACTATGGTTGAGTAGTTATTTGTGCTATAAACAATAATACAAACATATCATTGCAATTTTAGTGAAAAGTCCTAAATAAGTATATTAAGAAAAATTATTTAAATTAATTTTCAAAAAAAAAAGATAAAGTAATAAAATAAGATTTAAAATGAATATAAATATTTTTTGGATAATATAAAGTAGTTTTTTTAATTGATTTTAATGAACATAGGAATGGGGGAATCAGGTGGTTTATCAGAGAGGAAATATGTTCATATGTTATTATAAAAATTTATTATCATTTTCAATACTTAATAGAGGAATTTATTTTTATTAAAAAAACATGAGAAATTACTAGGAAAGAATAAATATATATTTTTTAATGGATAATATTTAAATAATTATGCAAAAAAATTGATAATTGATAATCTTAAAAAGAATTATAATTATGAAATAAACCCTTACATGTTGTTTCATATCATTTTATTAGAATTCTAATATAATTTATAATAATTATATATTTATTGTAAATAAATACCAAAAAAATATTCATACATAACCTATTATGAATCATTGATTTTTATTTAACACTTTCATTTTTTAATAATTTCATCAGTAAATTGATCTTTTCGGTGAGTGATTTTATGTTTTCCATGAATTTTATATTTTAAAATTTTGGTTACATTCACAATAGTTAGGGTATCACCCATTATAGAATTTTATTAATGATATTAGTATCATATTAAATCATGATATTCAGTCCTATAACCATTCATATTTTTTTTCTCAAAATTTATTATACCACTTCCAAGAGATGGTAGTATGAACAGATACATGAGTGATGTTTTCATATTTTCACACATGAAATAAAGAAAGGTAAATGATAATTTACAATTACCAATAAAAATTTATATAATTAATATAAAATTTATATTTATATAATCACTAAACCAATCCTTGTGAAAATCCTTGTATAGAGGAAATGAGATATGGAAATCCTTGATTCTTGGAGATGGCAGTCAACATGTATGCGCAAGAGACAATTTCATTATCCAATGAATGGGCTGGTAACAAAGTGTGTAATATATTATAACAAAAGAAGAATTAAGATTTCATAAATACAAATATATTTATATAAATAACATTGATTCCATCATAGTAACAATCAGTGAGTGAGGTTGATGGGAAATGAATCATATCGATACGTGGAGGCGGTATTCAACACATCCACGTGAGAAATACAAAAATTAATCTTATGAGGTAATGGAGTGTCCAAATTGTTGTATCATAGTCATAATAAAATATAAATACATTGATAATAATATATTCATCAGATAAATTTGTATAAATCAATATTTATCAGAATAACATGAAGAAAAAATCATTGAATGTGTCCAGTAAGTTGACCACCTCTTATTTGATACAAATCATTTAGCCAAAGAATTAATCCATTAATAAAGTTATTTGTTTAATAATAGAAGAATTATGAGATATATAAATAAGATAAGAATATTTTAGGTAAGGTATTTCTTAATCTAGATAGATAAAATTGGTTGAGTAAGGAAGTATGTGTAGTTCCCATTTATAAGTGAGGGTAATAACACACATGGAATTACACAGTTGGTTGTAAACATACAATTTAACCTTATTTTGAAAGTAGAACCAAATGAAAAATAAATATATTTTAATTTTATACAAGGTTAAAAAATATTCAAAAATTATATTTAGTAATGCCTATATAGTAAATTCTATAACTACCCTAATCATAGTAGCCCAGAGTTAGTGAACTGTTTTAATACATTAATATTGATTCATGATTATGATCCCAAAGAATATAATTGTTTAGCAGTTTTGAAAAAACATATTATATACATGATATAAATATTAAATTGGGAAAAAATAAATAAATTTACATGTGAAAGGTTATATAAACGACATTGTTGAATCTCATTTAGATATATCTTCTTCATAACATATGGAAAATAAAAAACATGAGTGACATAAAATGATTAGAAATGGTTAAGAATATTGGAATATATAATGAATAAATAATAATCATTATCATTTCCAGGTAAATAAATAATCACACATACAATTAAAATTAATATATAATTCATAATCAATATGTAAAGGTGAATAAATAAAACATATAAAATTTGTTAAATAAATTATAAATAAAATACATCTATATATTTTTTCATAGTGGAAATTTAATGAATAATATTTACTAAAATAATTAATAAATAAAGTTATTATTTATTTTTCAACATGTATGACGAAAATGAAAACCTATTCCGTCAGGACCTTTCACTAGAAGGTTTTATAATACAGGTCGAAACCCATTTAAATTGGCCAAATGATTTTCCTCATGGGACTTATGGATTCATCAAGGGGTATATAAATACTAGGGCCCAACCATCACTTAAAATGAAAATCATTCCTTATATATCAAATAATAAATATAATTCATGAACAATATGGCTAATATACATTCCAAATTAATAAAAGGATATATATTTCTCAATATTTCCCCATATTATTAAATAATATTCGATGTACACCCCATATGAAAAAATTTAATAAGTTTTAGGAAATAATAAAATAAATCATAAAAGAATATGGATAATTAGTATAAATTTAATGTCAACAGAATATATATTTTAATAATATAATTTTATTCATTAATTATTGAAAATTAAAATGATTGTGAGATTTCATAAAAATATCCAACACTTGATAATTTTCAAGTAAAATCACCTTGGATGAAATAATACAAATTGATTCATAGATACAATTAATAATTTATTTTTTAATACATTACAATTTAAATAGGAATTAAATACACCACAAAAATTGAAATGAATAATAATAACAAAAAATATAAAATGGAATTTAAATTTCAACGAAAACCCTTAAAATAAACTCGTATTTGGATGAACTACATTGGAAAATTTAATAGTGGATTTATGAAGAATATTAACATATATAATTTTCATATTAATATTTATAATATCATATATTATTCTTTTATAACATCTTATCACACGTTGGTTAATACTGTTTCATTGTTTCCATATTTTCAAGTGTTAATTGCCCTGTTTTATTGATTATTTTTTAGTTGTTATTTTCTATTACATTAAATTATAGCAAGATTTCTCATCTATAGAATTTAATCCATTATTTTAAGATCATATATATTTAGTATATATTTATTTAAATAAATCCAGAAAATTTTTTGATAGTTAATTCTTAAGAATCGGGTACTTTATTGATATACAGATCGATGGTTTTCAGTATCTTAGTTTAAATGATTCGTTATTGGTTACAGATGATTACCATTTGGGTCATGATGTTTTTTTGATTTAATGGGGCTATGCAAAATCATGGAACCCAAATTTTGGGACTTTTTATCTTGGGACACATTTAGGTCAAAATGTAAGGGGTTGGGTACATGGTTTCCCTGAACCATGCGAGGATGGATAGAGGGGGATAATAAGATGTAAATTTCCAGTAAACCATATGAGAGGATCCACACAGCTATGTAGCTTCTCTGATACTTTTATTAGAATTTGATACAGGGTTATAGCATGGTTTTTACATAGTTTATAAACTATTTGGGGTAATAGTTAACTATTATCTAAACATGTAAGAAGTCATTCAAGATTTTTGAACGGTTTGAAAAAACATTCCAGTAAACCGTTCGAGCCCTGTTGTGTGGGAAATTTTATAATTTTCAATTATATTAAATTTTTTAATTAAATTAAAAATACTTTTTTATACCTTATGTTGGGTATCATTTCACCCGGACAGTAAAGGATACATTGAGATGCTCTCCCATTGAGCCTAATCATGGAATTTATATCACTTGAACATCCTTACTCTCAATTGAGCACGGTTTGTGACCTTAGATCAGTAATGGTAAGTCCTTAATTACTTTTTAACTATTCTTGATTCTCCTTGATATCGACTGTGCTATTTTGATTTTGGCTCATATTGCCTAATTTCTCATTCATCCACTGTTATTCAGATATCATCCAAACAAATAAAAATTATATCCAGATACTAGATGAGCTATCTAGAACTAACCTAAGGTACGGGGTCATGTTTTATACATTGAATGTCGGATCATTTATAAGTTCTGTAGTGCAACGCACCCAATTATTGGGTATCAACTAATTTTTTTATACTCCTATAATTAATAGTTATACCCAATTTAGTTAAAGAGTATTTATCTTGAATTTTAATGGTATTAAACCATATGTAAACAACCATATTTGGAGTTGTGAATTAAATGAACATTTTTTTGGATTTTGGTCTAGGACAACTATGAGGCATTCCCTTTAACCCGTGGTCCTGATATCTCACAATTTATGTTGATTATAAATTAATTTTCTATGTTATAAGTTGATGTTAAAATGAATTAAGGGTTATGGATGAATGAGTTTCCCTATAAACCATATATATCCATTCATGTTTAAGCATGCTTGTTTTATTGTTCCTTGTCCATGTGAGTTTTGTAGGGGTTATTCCATTAGTTGATGCAACTATGATAAATAGCTCTATTTATTGTTTTTTTCATTTGAGTTAAATTATTATTAATCCATGTGATATCTATAGAGGCATGTTAGACCTGTTATAGTTAAAATTTTCATGTGAGTATTTGAATATCCCTTGAATTAAAATCCCTTCTGAGAAATGATGAGTCAATACTATATAATGGATTGATTAAGCATGGGAAGAACCTCACCATAACATTCCAACATGAGTTAAAGGATGTTAATTCTTTTAATTTGTTTTTTATCTTATGATTTTTATTATATAAATTATTTCCATGTATGTAATTGGAAGGATAAAACTATTGTGGTTGTCCAAGGATTGATACTTTTTCTAGGTGAACATGTTTGATACTCTTGGTTTTAAACATGGAATGTTAAATGAAATGTTAAATTAAATGTTAAATGAAATGGACTTAGTATAATGACAAATAGACATCGGTTATACTTAGATTTATATTACAATTCCATCAATAGCCTCAATTTACTAATGATCATTATACATTTGTTTATACATTTATCTACATTGTGATTCCTTGGATGTACTCAATTGTAAAATCTGATTAAGCCATGGGTGATACATGGATCCACTGAGGGATTATATCAAAAGACACATTGATTATTGACTTATATAATGAGTGATACATATATTCAAAATCGATTTACAAGGGTAGACTGAAGTGGAATTATTTATATGTTATGAGTGATACTTGGGGTTTCCGTAGAGGAACTCCATGGACGGACTCATATAAAATGGGTTTTATACCAACTCAAGAGTGATACAAGGAATCATGATTGGTTCTCAATGGACAAGATTATAATGTGTTGGTTGATTACACCAGAAGTGATATTTGAATTCCAACATAGGAATATGAAGGATTAAATCAGGTTCAATATGAGTTGCATAAATGAATAGTTTGTATAACACATGTATATGAAAATTTACAAGATCAGTAATCATGAATTTTATTATATATATGGAATTTTAAGTATATATTCTGCTTTCATCTATTCGAGGGATTCCATGCTTGATCTAGATCTCAATAATTAAACAGTTCAAGGTAATTAAAATAGTAAATGAATGTAAATGAAAACCCTTGGATTTAGGATGTTTACTTTGGATTATTCCATGTTTATTTTTTTTCTTGCAAACTAGTTACAATATATATTCATTGACTAATTGGAACATACCATAGGTGGTTTCCTACTTGTATTCAGTCTCAAAACCAATTTGAGACCTGTTTTTGGAAATAAATATAGTATATGATTACTATTAATGATAATGGATAGAACCATAACACATGTACATGATATGCTTCTTTGGAGCAGAGGAGCATGAGAATAAGTGGAGGCTTGTGATGTTGTTGAGTCTCTTTTGGCGTTCTTTTGTTGTTTTATATATATTTCATATGTCTAACCCTGAACTATTTTTGATGATTTTTAGAAAAACGTTACATATATAATCCTTTTTTATATGATATTATTTGGGGCTTCTATTATACTATTAGTATTAACTTTAATATTTCTATTATATGTTTCACTTCATCTAATTCCGTTGCCAATTATAGTTCTTCCAATATTCTACATTCTGCTAATGAGGGAATATTAATCCACTGAATCTAAAAGAAATTTGTCTCTATTTATAAACCTCTAGCATTTAGGGAAATGTGCTTCAGGTAATGTATCCCCTAGGATCGTGGCACTATCAATAGTATCCATGTATGGGTTGTTACAAAGTGGTATCAGATTTTTATTCTCTTGTTTGAAAAACTAGTTGAGAAAACAGAAAGAGATAATATAGAATATAATGATGTTAATGATCTAATCTTGGGCATTGTTAACCCATATATAGGAAAAATCCAAAATGACTCGAATTGAATTACTATTTTATTGGATATTGACAGTTATATTTCATTTGATTCCACCATTGGGTTATGCACTTGTTTTATTCTATTTTTTTGATGTGAATTGGGGTCCAATTTTGTTGCAACCTGATGAGATAGGGGTATTACATCTCACACATCATATAGTAACCTTCAATATTTCATATTCCTTGCATTATTTCATCCCATTTTGGACTCATTACAGATTTCATGATATTGTGATATATTATGTGAAACAAATATTTATTGTTGTGATAGGTATATTGGGATCGGGTGTGGTGTTAAATAGATGGGAACCAATCATTTTTCCCTAAGGTGTATGACACTTATTTGATTTGAATTTGGTGGATCATGATTTAATCTTTAAGTTAAATGTGTTGTGATATTCCATAAGTGGATGCTAAGAATTGATCCCTTGGGATTATAGGCCCTCGTGGATTAAAATTTTTCATACTAGTGGTTTATCCTTATAAATGGAATGTGATAAACATGGGACAAGTACATATTCAATTAATGATAATGTGAACTGATTTTGAAATGAAATAAATATGAAATGAAGTGGAACTAAAATGGATTATATTAGACAACATGAAATCACCCAACCATTTTAGTTGGATTTTGGTAGTTTATATTTCTCAATATAGAATTGTTTGATTCCTAGACAAGACCCATGGGGAAGGATCAGTGGTTTAACCACATTGGATGGATCCCTACTATCATATATCAGCTTCCGTTCTTTTGAGATGTGAACTCATTTACAATCACGAAATGATGTGTGTGTTTGGATTTATAGAGACACGACACCATGAAAACCTCTAGTTGTATGCCTGAATAGTGGTGATGATCATACCTGAGTTGTGGTGGGCTATGGTATACAAGTGGATCCGCAAATTTCTTTAGTTGAGGAACTATGTGATTTACGAGATGCGGGTGATAAAGCATAGTTCATTGAAAACATTGTGAATTCCGTGTAGTCCTTTTAGAGAACTCTACGTCTTACAAAATATGTGGTTGAGCTGACCCGAGTGTTCTAGTGGCAGCATCCTCCGTCATTTTTGGGTGATAGAATCCAACATGTTGTAGATTCACGGATAGAGTCCGTGATATATATCTTTATGCAAAATGTAAAAAGTCCAACTTATTGGGTAAAGATCACTAGGTTTATGCTTCATGACTCTACCAAGAGATAATGAGATGTTATCACTCAGAAAGTATATTAGTGGGAGATCACATGTAGGGATTTTCAAATAGACTACTATGACTATTTCAATCTCAATTCATTTAGGGGCAATAAATCCATTTTTATATGCATCGGGAGTAGGGTGTGAAACATGTTATGGACTACATGTCCCATTTTACTAAGCTCTAGTGATACACACCGACACTAATATGTGACAATATATCTAAAGTGAGGCAATTTGAGGATGGATTTAGGTATGAGATCTGATCATAGGTAAATTTCATCCAAATGATTGTTGTATTTTGGATAGTGAATCAGTTTCTAATAATAGAGTAAATCCTAATGGAATCTAGAGGTGTGAGCTATGGAGGTTCGACACCTAGCTCTGGCACATCCTCATTCAGTAGTAGGAAGAGTTGTATAGAGCTTCATTGAAGTGATACTACTAGTCAGAACATATATTCAATATCCAGATATGGTGCTACTCGTGTGGTTGTCTTGGACAAACAAGGCCACATTGTATGAGGAACCTGGTCGAGTGTCATTCCTGCTATAGGAGGGGCCATCTACAGTTCTTTTGATGAACATTTATGAAAACATATTAGGAGAGAGGGTATGCACCAACACCATGTTTAACAATAGGGACAACAAACCTCTCACTAGAGGGGAGATATAATATAGATGGATGATCAGGTTGAGATGGTGGTCATAGAAATAGTAGTCATACACATTTTGTATAGTGAAAGAAGGGTGGATCTTCATATTGTTGAAATGAATTATCACAAGGCTGGAATTGAAGCCATGTATATTTTTTTCAATGTACATAGAAGGAAAAAGATCACGGTCCATCTAATATTAGAGGTACAATTCTTAAGGACCCTACTTTACCTTCAAAACCATTATGATACATTTGTTTCACATTGATATATATTAGTTCTTCTTAGGGAACTCTTTGGATTTGTCTTCAGATTTATTAGAGTGTAATGACATTATATACTCTTTTAGGAATTTGGAGGGAGGGTGTATAATTTTACATATCGTACCCCTTTGATATTGGTTGGTGTCAATTCCTTTGGATTATTTATGTCTTCAAGATAATACGGATTGATGTCATACATTGGATGGTCTGTCTGGTAGCTTATTTATATTTTTTTACTTCTATCACAGAAGGGTGACATTGACATAACCGAAAGGTGAAACATTAATTAGTAGGGTGAATGAGATATCTGGATGAGTCGATATAGGCCACAACATCGTGGAAGAGTTTAAATGACATCCCAAATAGCTTCTTTGTCTCTATATTATTAGATGGTGAGTCAGGTGTACATTCTTCTTGTGGTTGAGTGCTTCAGGGAAGCATTTCCCAATAAATTTTTTTATTTTCCTCTTGAGAGAGTGGTTGAGTTCTACATTGAGCTAGTACCCGAAGATACACCAGTAATCGTTCCTACTTATAGGATGTCTATGATGGAGTTTCAAGATATCTAGAGGAATCAAGAAGAGTTGGAGTTTATGTGTTTTATTAGACCTACTACTTCTCCATGCGGTTCTATGGTCCTTATTGTAACAAAATTTTATATACCACTTAGAATATGGATAGATTATCGAAAATTAGACCATTTAATGGTTACAAACCATAATCCCTTACCATGGTAATATGATCTGTTGGATGATATTTGAATATCCCAAGTGTTAAAAAATATGGTTTTGAGAACTTGTTACCATCATGTGCATGATAGACCATCATACATTCCATGCACAAACATCAATGGTACGTATGATCTTTATAATTATTTGGTTACTCCATTCAGTCTCACAAATGTTCCAGAAATATTCATGAAATTTATTACTAAAGTGTTCTATCCATATCATAGATTATTTTATTTGGGTTTCATGGATGATATATTTGGCTATTCTCGTAATCGACATGATGATACCAGTCATGTTGAAATCTTATTGAATACATTGAGAGATAATCAATTATATGATATGATCAAAACGTACCACATCTGGATGGATCAGATTCACTTCATGGGTCATGTTATCTCAAATACAAGAGTGTCAACGGTCCTAGAGAGGTTGATAGTAGTAGTTACCTGGGAGAATTCTAATAAGTGCATTGAGGTGCACAATTTCATAGGTCTATCTGCTTACTATATGTGAATCATACAGTACTTCTCCGACAATTTTGAACCATTGAAGTTATTCAATAAGAACTATGTTAATTATTTATGGTTGTTTTATTATGATACAACCATTATGGAGCTAAAGGAAAAGATGACATCGACACATTTCCAACTTCTATAAGAGAAGGGAATGAGATACAATTTCTATTATAATGAATTAGGTACTGAGATTGGAGGATTAATGATGTTGGGGGATAGGGTCATAGTTTGTGGGTCTCAATAAGAGAGGGCTCATGATATGAACTAAAAAAAATTATCTATCGTTTGTTGTAGTTGTTCCCGTATAGTGTTGTTAGAGAAACTATTTAATAGGATAACCTTTTTTGGTGCACATTAATGACAAGAGACTATAGTATATTTGTATATAGAATGATCTAAATCTATGGATATGTAGGCTAGATTGAGAACCTACTGTCTTTTGACATCAATCTTGACTACATGACTCGAAATGGCAATATAGTGGCTTGTGAACTGAGTAGGAGGAATTATATACATATAGTTGAGTAGACTAGTGGTGAGTGGACATATATGACATATTTCTATGAGATACACTTGGAGATGAACAATGGTCAGTTGAATAATTATCTATCATCCTTAGCTATGACATATACCCTACTGGACACAATTTGTATGAAGAAGTTATTGGATTTCGAGGGTCAAGGCCTAGAGGAGAGTGTGGCTGGTGAGGATCCACCCCCTATATAGATAGTAGTAGTTGGTGAGATCTCAATTACCCCTAGAAGTGTTTGGGTTTCAGTGGACATACATGATAAGATGATATGGAAATTTCAGGCATTATCTTGGGGAGTACACCCTGGAGTCACCGATATGTACGATGAATTGTGTTCCGAGTACAACTGGATGTGTATGAAAAGGGAGGTATATTTTCAGGTAACGAGGTGTTCCACATGACTATAGGTGAAGAAAAACAACAGTTACCAGTTGATATTTTATACCAATTTCATATTCCTTAGTGTAAATGGGATGACATCACTATGGATTTTAGTTCCATTTTACCAACATTGTCTTAAGGTAATAATGTTGTGTGGTTAGTTGTTGATAGGATAAAAAAGGATTATTGTTTTTTTTAACAAATTGAACATCATTGTCAATGATCATGGATGGTTATTGATGAGTGAGATATTAGAGCACCGTATGGTCCCATGCACTGTCATTTCAGTTATGGATGCCTACATTACGTCTTGATTCATTATGATTTTCAGAGAGTGATGGGTACATATGTTCATATGACCACATCATATCACCCTTATATAGATGTTATTTTTATAGTATACAATATTGGTGCAAGAAGACATGATGCAATCATGCGTACTAGATTTTAGGGGCTCTTTGGAGAGGCACATTCCCCTAGTTACTATCGATTACAATAATGTTAATCAAGTGATGATACAGATCTTACCTTGCAAGGCATTGTATGGTAAAATATGGATATCACCCTGTGATTGCTAGTGGTAGGTGAGTCAGCCATACTCAGACATCCCCTCATGAAAGAGAATTCTAAAGATGTTCATTTAATTCATAATTTGATGGCTATCAGATAGTCTAAACTAAAACATTATGCTAACCATTTGTGATATCCTATTGAGGTAGAGGTTGAGGATCATGTCTTTTTCATGGTTTACAGATGTTTGTAAATAGATAGATCATGGCTGATTGAATTATTTCACTGCAAAATGTTGGGTAGTTCACGATTTTTGGAATGAGTCGGGTTGGTACCCGGTATGTAATAGTTGACTCAGAGGTACCGAACCATGCATGTTGTCTTCCATGTATATCAGTTGTTCTGTTAATATTTAGAATCATAACATACATTTCATCCCAAGGAGGTTGAGTTATAGGTATTTTAGTCATTTGAGGATCATCCTATATGAATTTTGGATTCTATAAAAAAGGTGATTGGATGATGGAATGTTCCATTTGTATGTGCTCTTTGATGCATAGTCGAGTATAGGAAGAGGCCTGGAATTTGGAGGAAAATGCATGATCACAGTGGCTAGAGTTGTTCTCAAATCATTCTTTGCCACTCCAAAATGGGAAATTCATGTTGGAATTTTTTTAAGAAGGGATGTTTGTAAGAACGCAGTTCTTCATTGATGTACAAATATCTAGTTTTTCTTCATTTCATTGTTTAAATGATTAGTTGTGGCCAATGGATGTATCATGTTTGGGTCATGATGGTATCTAGGGTGTCTTGGGTTTCTCCAAAGCCTGGAACCCAATGAATTGGAGTTTTTAGCCTGGCATAGAGTTTTCCAAAATCATGTGAGGCTGTAGAGTGGGGGATTACTGGCCGAATTTTTTTTTCATTCGTGTGAGTGAACTTAGAAGATTGTGGGGAAGGTCTACCTTTTTTAGAACACTTTCAATGTAGGTTTTATCACAATTTTAGAACAGTTTTTAGACCATATTGGGGAACTATTCTCTCCTACCCAAGACTACAAGAGGTTGCGTATAGTTTTTGCACCGTTTTTGAAAGTGTACTAGTTAACAATTTGAGCCAATATTTGGATGAAATATTCTATTTTTTTATTTAATAATTTTATTAATCCTTATGTTTGGTCATATTTCACCTGAAATCCAGAGGAGGCATTGAGAAGCTCTCTCGTAGATCCTATGATAGGAATTTTGATCCCCTCTTCATCTAAACTCAGATTAGAGTGTGGTTCATCTCTTTGAATAGCTAACCGTAAGGGCTTAATTAATTTTTTAATGTTCTCATTTATTTTATACACTGACTAAGTTATTTTGATTTTGGAACATATTCCCTAATTTCTCATTCTTCATAAATTCATTATAATTATTCTAAAATGATTGAAATTTTTTCCTGATACTAGATGATCTATTTAGCATAGACCTACGGTATATGTTTATGTCTTTTTCATGGATGTCTTGTCATTAATATGTGTCGGAAGGCCACAACACTAATTTGTGGGCACCATCTCAATTGAATCTGATTATCTAGAAATGATAGGTATTACCATTATGTTAAAAATTATTTATCTTATCTGTTAAAGGTTATACACCAAAACATAACCACCCCTTTGAGTTTTGAAAACTAAATGGAACTTTTTGGGCATTTGGTCTTGGTTGCCTATCAGTCATTCCATATTCTCCATGTCATGCGATGTCAAAATAGAAGTTGATTATAAATTAAATTTTCATGTTATGTATAGTATATGAAATTACATAAGGGTTTGATATGGATGAATTTACCCTCAACCCATACATTACATTACATGTTTAAGATTTCAGATTTTGTTTACGCATTAACCATGTGCGAAAAGTAGTTGTTACACATTGAGTTGATGGAATTGGATTTAATTGAACTAAATATTCATTTTTCCATGAATATTATATTTTAAAAAATTGATGTGATTGATTGATTATCTTTATAGACCTGTAATAGTAAAATTGGCCATGTGAGTATTTGAAGTGACCTTGAATTTCTAGCCCGTGTGGGAAATGTTGAGACATGGTTATGTAATGGATTAATTAAGCATGCGAAGATCATTACCATAATTTTCCCATGTGGGATAAATTATTTTAAATATATGTATTAGTTTCTTATGCCTCTAATTCTTGTTATATGAAATATTCTCATATGAGTAATTAGACAGAGAAACCCTTTGAGTTTGGCCAAGGCGTGATACATCTTTTGGTTGAGCTTGTAACATTCACTTTATTTTGACCTTGGCTTGTTAAATGACATTTCAAATAGAATGAAACTGATTAATGTATAAATAGACATATGTGATACATGGATTCCAATTATAATACCATGGATGATGTCATGTGAATGTAGTCTTTGATAACAAGGGTGATACAAGGATCCACATTAGGATTGAATGTATGGAATAAATAGTTAATTGTAATTAAGCGATGGCTGATACATGGATTCATTGAGATAAACTCTGGATAGACTCCTTGAGGCTTAACTGATATGTTGAGTGATACTTGGATTCCCAATGTATTACCTAGGACAAGCTCAAGGGGAATTATTTATAGGTTATGAGTGATACATGATGATTATTTAGAGGATGTCCAATCATAGATCAAATGACATGGACTCTATAACACATATTTTTTGATAAATGGGTTCTATAAGAGGTTTTCTATGGATGGGCTCATATGGTGTTGATTTATTACAACTACTGTGATACAATATTTCCAATATATAAATCTTAGGGATGAAAATAGGTTATATATATATATGGATTTAATGAATGGTTTTTCTGACTCTACTTCAAGAAAATGTACATACTTGGTTCGATCGTGACATGTATTTTTTATATGACCTTTTTATGTATCTATTGGGCATCAAGTTATATTGGGGATTTCAGACTTGATATGGATCTCGAGACATATAAATTTTAATCTAATTGAAATGGAAAATTAATGAAAATGAAAACAAATTCATTTTGTATGTTTAAATTTTATTTTTCTATTTTCAAATTCTATTCAAATTTAATACTACCTACTATATAAAATCAGTGAGTGATTGGAACAAACCATGGGTGGTTCCCTATAGGTATTTAGTCTCTCACCCTTTTGGTGTCGTGTTTTTTGACACAAAATTATTATACAAGAACGAGTAATGGT
Organism: Viscum album; assembly: GCA_963277665.1. NCBI lineage: Eukaryota > Viridiplantae > Streptophyta > Magnoliopsida > Santalales > Viscaceae > Viscum > Viscum album. The sequence goes on along the minus strand of OY728151.1, from coordinate 896,857,865 downwards.
AAGGGAAATCACCCATACATAGGCACATGGTATTTTTATTTGTACAAAGAGTGAAAGAGATTATGATGAGGCTTGGGATGCTATAGTGTCAATTATGGACTTTTTCTACTTTTTAGACATTTATTTCATTTTTCCTGCATGAGCCTATTTTTGATAATTTTTTTAGAAACTTGTGACATATATCATCATATTTTATATGATACGATTTATGTGTTCATTTATACTATCAATATTCCATGGTTAATTTATATTATATGGTTTACTTCATATGTTAATTTCTCTATCATTGATATTCCACTATTATACACTCTTCTAATGAGGGAATAGTCTTGCTACAAGCTCATTCATTCACTAACTAATAATTTTTTACCTACATAATTTTGAGAGATTCTATTGATGCAATGTGACCCACCAATATTAGAGAAAACATATATTGTTATCTGGTTTAGGGACGTTACAAAATGATATACCCCATTCATGGTGACATATTATTGTTCATAGGCCTAAATGTAATTTTAATTTTCTATTAATATTGAAGTAAAATATATATATATATATTACCATTTTAGTATCATTTAAATTAAAAACATTCCATATGAAATTAATAGAACTATCTATAATAAATTCCATTATAATGGTTAATGAATCACATTTCTTCGAGAGGTAGTAGTCCTCTATACACATGAACCACATTACCATATTTCCTTAAAAGAGAAATAATTACATTATGTATTATATAATAATAAAATATACTTATGGATAACATAAATATAAAATATAAATACTTTTTCTATCATTATTCCCAACCTTGAGAGTTATATATAGAAATATCTATTACATCAGTTGAGGAGGTGGTAGTCTGGTTACATATGATAGATGATTTGATAATCCATTATATAGAAGTTTGTGTTGTTTTAGTTCATACACATAATATAAAAACAATATAATGATATTTATGATATTTATTTTTTTACATTATAATGATAATTGAATAATTGAATGGGGGAGAATGAAATAAAATAATGATTTACATTGATGATTTTTATATCAAGTTGAGGTAACCCCTCTTTATTTGTAAAAAACAATTAATTTGAATTTATATATTCCAATTTTAAGGATTCTAGTATTAGGGGAGGTATGTTGGGAGGTTAATTTTTATGTTTTTGGCATTCCAAATGGCTTGATTGGTGTGAATAAATGAGGCTAGTTAGTTACCTTTTATTCAGGGGGAGGTGTTACATTCTTGTAATACCCAAATATAAACACTATTGGGAAGTCTCTCTTATTTAATATGACTCAAATAATAAACAATTTTTTAAAAATGTGGGTATATTGTAATTATATCTCCCAAAAATGGGAAATATACATATTTTTGGTGATTCTAATGCAATACCTTTTTAGAATAAACCCTATTGAATATCATTTTTTCTTAATTCATGTTGTAAACATTAACCATTCTCCCTAATCGCAATAGAATAAATTAATATGACCTAATAATTCATTATAAAATATTATTATTATAAAAATTTAAGACAATTATCAAAATACTTCTCATATAAGTGGTTGAATTTAAATTAAAAATTATCACCTAGGAATTAAGAAGAAGATGGGTTTTAATGTAAAAATGATAAAATATTTGAAATGTTTTAATGGAAAAATTAAATATTAGATTCATTCAAAATACTTATATAGAATTAATTTATGTTTAATTTATCAAATATATCATTGATTTGAATTTATTATATAATTTATCACTATAAATTATTTAGTTAAAAAATTTGATTTGATATAAATTATTATTTTTTCAATATTAATCAACAAATGAAACATCTTAAATTTTTTTAAAATACTCACCCTAAGATAATTTCAAAATTACTATTTCAAAAATAAATATTATTTTTTAAAATAAAATGTATCATTTTTTCCAAATTTAGTTTTAAAACAATTCTCCATTAAAAGGTTTCAAAACTACCTTTAGAAAAACAAATAAAAATTATGAAAAAAACATCGGTTGTAATCATCTTATGCCTCTCAAATATATATTATTAATTTTTAATTTTGTATTTAATATATCATATATAAATTTTGATGAGATTAATTAGTTTAATATATTATGGTAAATATTATTTTTGTGCATAAAAAGTGTTCATTTTAAAACAAATTCCATTATATTCCATTGGATTATATTTCTATTTAAAATTATTTTGTATACAATGAATTCAACCATATTCACATATGTTGTATAATCCAATTGATAGGTATTAATTTAAAATCGATGTTATTATTTCCATATTATATTTTTTTGGTAAAACATTGTATTCCGTGTAACAAAAAATATTGAAGAATGTATTTGTTGCATGCCATGTAAACTAACTGTATGTGACATGAATATCATTCTATATGATAAAAATAAATTTATTCTAAAAGGTAAATATGTTAAATACTTGTGGTGTTATATTATTCCCTCTTAAAATCTTTGTTTCTTCAAAAATACATGTATATTACATTCTTAACATATTAAGGTTTTTCATATTCATAATATCTTATGGTTCCCATGTTACATTCTCCATTCTGTGTTTCCTTTTGAGTACCTATTTTAGATGAGTCATTTATGTCCTTTCCAATTGATAGTGGGTATATATAATCTAGATTTATTCTTCATTGTATGATTTATTAGGTTAAAAATGTGTTTCATCCAATGTGATCACATTAGTTGGATTGTTAATGTACTTCCGTAAAAAAGATATATGGAACACATCATGACCTTTTGAGAGGTTAGGAGGAGATTCCAACTAAAAATCAAAAACTCATATTCTTTAAATATTTCAAAGGGTTCGATGTATATTATTTTATGTTTCCTTTTAATACAAAACCATATTACACTATTCCATAGTGATTCTTTCATGAACAACTGATCACCCATATGGTATTTCAAATCAAACCTCTTATTATAAATTTTATTTTTTTCTTACATAGATCATGTAAATGTGATTTTGTATTCAATTTACATTTTTAATTGAATATTTATAAACAAATAGTCTTACATGTTTCCTCATGTCAACTTCATCCAAATTTTTTTTTTGTGATGTCTCTTTCTATAACTTGATTCATACGGATCCATTTGAACACATTAATTCATACTATTGTTATAGGAAAACTGTACCAATGATAATTACTAATCCAACAAACCATGAATGTTGAGTGATAAAGACCTAATCATGTATTTTAATGTTACTATCATTAATTCAATCATCCAACCATTTTGGGGATGATGGGTTGTGCTAAAATAAAACTCACTACTACGATCCTTTTATATACCCTTAAAAAATATTAAATATAAGATGTATATTAATGAAGAAATATTTATATATATTAAGAAAGAGTAATAAAAATATAATTAATATAATTAATTGAAATGATTCCATGATAGAAATATTTTCTTATAGAGATAAACTGATCAAATTTAGTTAGGTGATCAATAGTTAACAATTTTGCATCATTCATTCAATTATTTTTTTGGTTGTATATTGATAAAGATCATAATAATCTAATCCAATTTGATCAAAAGAATAATAAATTTTTTCTTGAAACCACATGGATGCTACCACTAGCATTATCATTTTTACAAATGAAACATCATGCTGCATCATCAATAATTTCCCTCTTTATGGTATCCCAACAAAACTTTTACGTCAAATACCTATAAATATTTTTGACACTAGGGTGTGTCGTGAAATAATATCTATGTGTGTCATCCTAGAATTCTTTTTTTAGATGCTATATATATAGAACAAATAATATCATTCAAGCCTTTAGGATGCCATATTCACCAAAAAAATCCAATAATTTTTCATAATTCATTGCTTTAATCATCTACTTAATTGTTTCCTAATAATGTTGATATTTTATTCATCTCAACTAATTATAATTTTCCCATAATATGAAAAAAAATATTAACATCATCCTTTAATAGGAAATTCAATATCTATCATTACTAGATCCCTGAACATGTGATACCCCTTAACCCTCATTCTGGTCATAGTTCTGTGATCCATCCTACTCAGTGAATCTACATATTTATTTTTTTACAATGTGGTATTTTATTAGAAAATTATAATTCTTGAGTATATCAAGACATTTAATGTTTCTAATATTTATTTATTTCATTGAAAATATATATTTTAGGTTTTTATGATCCATTTTAATCAGAAATATTTTACTATAGATATAATGTTTCCATATCATTAATGAAAATATCACATCTTCCAAGTAAAGATAATTATTTAGGTAGTTCTATTTGCGAATATTCAATTTCCTTGATGCATATTCAATAACATTATAATATCATTTAAAAACACAACCATGTACCTTCCTTGATGTATCATTACATATCAGAAAGCTCTCACTTCTAGAAAGGAGAGATAAAATTTGGGAATTGACAAATATCATCATTATTTAGAAAAAAAACTTCAGTTTAGTTTGTCCAAGCAATATTGAGACCTTTACTTGAATACATGGTTGACCGGTTATCCAATTGGGAAATTTCATAATGTACTACCAATACTAACATGTAAGTCTAATTAATCAACATAAAAATGTTATATTTGTAGTTTTATTTAATTATTTTACATCCTTTAACATTTCAGGATGAAATAATATTCCCTTTTTAGAGGAAATATTAATATGACAAGAATATTTCTGAATTAATAAATCACACACACTAAATTTCTCATTTATTTTTCATTTTATGAGTCATAAGAACAATATGAATGTTATTCTCATTATCCTCATAGTTGTTATAATATACTAGAATATTATTAATGAATAAAACACCAAAATAATTACGATATTATTGGAAGATTATTTTCATTAGATCTATAAAAACATATGGTACATTGGTTAATCCAAATGGAATTTTGGTAAACACATAATGTTTATAAATCGTTCTAAAAACGACATTTGGAATGCCTTAATTATTTAATCTCAATTCTTTATACCCATAATGATGATCAATTATTAAAAAATAGTGATCTCCATGACGTTGAAAAAATAATTCATCAATGTATGCAATTGATAAATTTACTATAATAAAATAGAAATTATTTTAAGATAATCAATGCATAACCTCAGGGATTATTATTTTTTATTATCTAAGGGAACATAAAATCAACATAGTGACACACTAGGGGGAATAAACCAGTTCTTTCGCCAAACATTATGTTATTTTTTTCATCTCTAATAATTCCATAGTGGCGATTGTATAGAGAATATATGATATTCATCATTCCAAAATTATTAAATCAATAGAAAATTCAAATTCACACTATGGAGGTTATCATAATAAGTCCATAGGAAATACTTCAATGTATTATTATTTAGTAGGTACATCTTAAATTTGAATATTTTCTTATATATAAATATTATTTTTTTCTCTTCTTCCACTATAATTTCATGTAGTAGATAAATTGAGAGTTGGAATAGGTAAGAATAATATGATAATGATACCTAATTAATGATAAGGAATTATACATATTCCTTACTAATAATAATTTCATTCACCATTAAACAAATTGATGCATCATATTTTTAAATCTTCTCTATACTAAGGATTATATAAAATTAAAATGTCGGTATAATAATTAGGACAGAAAATAAAACACATTTATATATCATAATGGCACTTACTAATAAATAATTTTTGAAATAATAAATTCCTTTTGATTTATAATTGAATACTCATGTATTAAATCCAATGTGAACTATATAATTTTCATTCCAAACTGGTTAAATATTGAGTTGTGTAATTCTCCATAAAAATGAATCATTGGAAAAAATTTGACAGTATTTATGTAAAATACATTATATCATTGGTAAATTATCCCTAAAATATAGTAATAATATAATTTTGGCCTTCTCTCCATGCTCTATTTTATAGTGTATTCCATTTACATTTAGGGATGTCGCTTTCAAAGTTACCTATATCATTAAAAGTGTACAATAGACACAATTGATTTTTTTTACTTCCCTTTCATTCATGATACCAGTGTCCCCTATCATTTAATATAATAAAACATCTAATCCCATGAATCATTTCCCAATTTTCTTTTTTCCAATGTTTTCACAAGCTTTAAAACATCATATTTTCATGTTCTTCTTTGATGACTTTCGTTTTTCATCATACTGAGATATAATTTTCATGTATGGGTTCCCAAGGAATATTTATGATTTAGAGAATTAATTATCTATTTTTAGAGCTCATAAAACTATTTAATACCTAGAAAACCTTATAATTATAGGTTAGTAATCCATGATTCTTAATTAATATTTTTTAATCAATTTAATGAACATTACCTTTTTCTCATTTTTTTCTCACGAGGTAACTTTTTATTGATGGATTTCCCCATAAAATCATTTTAATCTACGACATAAATTTATACATCCTACCGCATATTCTTAAAAAATGACCATCATTAATCAACACTTCGTTTGATATAATACATAGTAACTATATTCATTTCCTTTTAACAGCATACAGTGACAATAAATATATTTTCTAGAGACTTAATCCTTTTATTATATAAAATTGGGTTTATAGTCCCAATAAAAAATGTTGTCTTCTTTTTACCAATGTTATCCAACATAAGATATTCTGGTACTGGAAGAGTTTTCTTGATCCATGATATTTTTTGTTAAAAATGACAATGATTCCATATTATAAACAAAATTATCTCCATTCAAATAAAATATTTATTGTTTTACTAAAAATGTAAATCACTATACTAGCAATGAGTAATGATTCCAATATTCTCTATAGATACCACTTCTAAAAAATTAGATAAACTATGTTAGTGTGTAAAATTATAAATTATGAATCATAATTTACAGTTCAAAATATATGGCTCACATAATTAATAATTTGTAAATATTTATTCATTGAGTGAACATCATTGGGTTCTTTATAGATATAATTAGATTCAATCAATACATAATGGTCTTTAAATAAATTTGAATTATAATTTACATAACCTCTATGAGTGTCAAACCAAGTGTTTAGTAAAACCTATTCACATTTACTAGGATACCATTGAGTAATGACAAAAAAGTACTTTTAATGTTATTATGCCTCCGTACATCTGGTCTTGAACAATTTCAACTTCTATTATCCAAATAGGGACCTATTTTTAAGAATACACAAATAATCTCTTCCTTATAATAATTAAATAATTTTATTCTATACTCACTACTGGAAAACAGGGCTATACCCACGGTTTTGCAAATAACCATGGGTATAGGGTACCTCTATACCCACGGTTTTCAAAACCGTGGGTATAGGTCACCTATACCCACGGTTTTCTAAAATCGTGGGTATAGGTCACCTATACCCACGGTTTTGACAAAACTGTGGGTATAGCTTAATTTTGAAGACCAATACCCACGGTTTTCCAAACCGTGGGTAGAAATGCATTTTTTTTATGACCCATACCCACGGTTTGGACCAAACCGTGGGTATAGAGATTGTTCGGATGACCTATACCCACGGTTTTTTAAAACCGTGGGCATTGGGGTATACTTTTTTGAAGACCTATACCCACGGCTTTAAAGAACCGTGGGTATAGCTTTCCCGCTATAAGGCGGGAAAGGAAAATTAGGCGGGACCATGAAAAATATTTGGCGGGGAAATATTTTTTCTTGGATTATATTAATATATCTATATACAAAAAAATTAAATACTCAATTAGCCTTGGAGTCCGGTTGGTCCGTTCGGGAGGTATGTTCGCAAGATTGTATAGTGATTGCGAGTTCGAATCTCGCTGCTGTTTTTTTTAATTTATCACTTCGTATTAATATATATAAAATAACGTATATATAAAACACGAATAACAAATATAGCCCAGTTGGTCCTTTGCCGTTTCGCCGCCCTGTGAAGTACAGGTTCGAAACCCAGTTGGTGCAGACGCGAAACACGCGATTCTTTTTATATAAAATTAAAATATTAAATATTAGTATATATACGCTGATACATATATAAATTTCATATAGAATTGGTGGCATAGTTGGTCTGATTCCGAGGCGCCTTCGCCTGCAGCTGCGCGAGACCGGGGTTCGACACCCACGCGCTGCATTTTTGAAAGAATATAAATCCCCACGGTTTGAGAACCATGGGGTCAAATTCGTGCCAGCGTGGCCATGCACTTGCCACGCTGTGACTATCATATTCCCACGGTTTCTACAAACCGTGGGTATAGCCCGAACCCCCTATCCCGACGCTATTCCATCCCACGGTTCCCAAAACCGTGGGTATAGCCTATACCCACGGTTTTGGGGGCTATACCCACGGTTTTGAACTGTGGGTATAGAGTAGTTTTCCAGTAGTGACTTATAGACAAATTATATCGTAGGTTTTTGTTCCTTAATATATGTTTTACAAAACATTATAGGTAATTTTTCCACTAAACAATATCACATAAAATCTGTAATGACCATGAACCTAGTACCCATGATCTGTTCCCTTTAGTAATTTGGAATAGAGTAAATATTTTAATCCTAATGGAGAATTTGTTTTCTTGAATCACTATTTTACAACATGATATAGATATTATATAGTCAATATAAAATTAAAACTGATACATAAAAAAGATAATAAACCATATCCTGGAAAAATAATTAATTATATTTTCTTCAAAACATGGAGAATGGAAAACATATTTGTTAGATAAAATTCATATTAAAGATTAATCACATTAGAATATATAATTAATTATTAATAATATTCAATATTTATGGGAAAATGATGACATAAAAATGAAATTTAATTAACTATATATGAGAGAATAAATATAGAATGAAAAATAACTGAAACACATTCCATTTTATCCATAAATAAATCATTAAATAAATCCAAAGATTTTTTCATAGTGAAAATATTAGGTAAAATACTAAATAAAATTCCATATTATAGAAATTATTAATTAATATATTTCATGTTAGAGGCTCAAAAAAACATATGTTGTCATAAACATTCACAAGATGGTCGAAAAAATAGGTAGAAAACCATTTAATTTAACCAAATAATTTATCTCATTGGACCCATGGATGCATCGAGTGACTATATATTTTTTAAATCTACACCCGTACCTTCCTTTAAATATAATTCCTCATATAAAAAATTATTGGTTTATTTCGTTAAAAATACACATTATAAAATTTCTATATTTTCTAAAGGATACAAATTTATCAATATTTCCTCTATCAAATTAATGACATTCAAAATAATCATCATATGTAAAAATCTAATCGAGTTTTGGAAATAATCATACACATCACAATATAATTTTGGTATTTATTTTAATTATAATTTCCAATATAAAATGAGTACAATAAATTTAATGATCTATGATCAAGTTAAGAATAACAAAGTAAATGGAGATTTCACAATAACTTTCTTCACTTGGTAATTTTTGAATCCAATAACCTTGGATGATATGCTTCAAATAGAAATCTAAAATAAAATTAATAATAAATTTTTAACAATATTACATTTTAGTGGGGGTTTTATATACAAAAAAATAATAATGGTGGATAATAATTAATAAGTCTCAATAAATTGTAAATTGAGAAGAAATCGTTTAAACATATCATCTAATTTGGTTGAAAAATAATTAAAATCTCATGTTTTTGTTTTTATAACGTTATAAACTTATAACATAGCAATTGTTTTATTTATAATATCATATAAGATCATCAAATGAATATCATGAAAAATGTGCTTTCGAAATTGAATAATTTTATAATTTTTTTAGACACCATTATAATTAAATATATTAATAAAATTATAAAAAATATAAGAATGAAATTGAACTACCAATAGTAATTAAAAATAATAAATACGAGTCTTAAAAAAAATATTTAATGGTAGATTAATTTATATACCACTGAAATTTTAAAGTGGTTACTCATGACATACCATTGGTGGTGTTCAACGATGACTCATAACCCACCTTTGAAAATCTAGAACACTGGCTAAGGACCCACCACTCCACTTGAAATAAAATTTTTTAAAGTCAAAAAAAAAATAAATTACTTTAATTTAAATCTCATAGGATTCTTGATATGAAAAAAAAATACATTGGATGTATAATGGTGACTCATTACACAACATTTGGGGAAGTCCAACGATGATTCTTTAAAAAAACATGAAGTGTCTTCTTAAAAAATAGAATGATAGAAAAAAGTTCTTATTATTACCTATGCCTAACATAAAAGGTTATTAAATAAATTTTTTAATATTCAACACATTAAAAGTTTATATTCTAGATGAATGTACTAGAATAGTGTATTTAGAGTCATGTAACACATTCTTATAATTTGGTGAATGATCTATAATGTTTCCCTTAAATATCTTCCCCCATACTAACAATAATTAATTATTTATTTATAACATACGGAAGCTGAATATACGTATTGGTCTCCATATATTCTAATTAATGATAAAAATGATATTTGTTAGAACAATAATGATCATAAGTGTATGAGAAAATGATCCTAACATTTGAAGATCATATCTTATTTACCGAAGAACATAATCAAGAGTCGAGACATAATATATGGATGCTAACAGTACATTAATCATAACATTATTATGATAATGAACTATATAATTATATCATATTCATAATACAAATATTTGGGGCATTAAAATCACCTCATAACATTGGTAATATGTATTCATAGAAACAACTTCACTCAGTATGTTAAGGACAAGAAATCAGGATATCACATAAAATTACTAACCGGAATATAGGTCCATGCATAACATTGTGAACATGTAATCTGGTTCACAAATAAGTTCATTTTATTCATGAATAACTCCCATGAAAATAAATTGAGTGGATTAGGACACACAATATTAAAATTTTAGAGAATGAAACACCTATACTTGTTTCCCATAATTTTCTCATGAGATATAAATCATTAACCAATTAATTTTATGGAGATATATATCCCACCCATTACAAAATAATGATACCTATGTGTCTAAAAATATAATTAACATTCATAATAGCGTGTCCCATGATATTAATTTTGTATTTTAAAAACATCAATATATAAAAACATGTCGAAAATGGTGAGGTTTCGTAAAAATTTCAAGAAATAAGTTCACATGAAAGCATGTGGGTTTCAAAAGAGTTTTATCGTGGTATAACCCATGAAAGTGAAAAATCATTCTTAATAAACATATCATCAATAAAATAAATCATTAAAGAAAATAACATGAATTTGTTTATTCTTTCATATCCTGAATAAAGACTAAAAATTGTAACGCTATTTCATATTTTATGGAACATGATTCTGAATGGTCCATTTTAGATAATTATTGTGGAAACTTTTCTTTCCCCATAAATAACACTTTTTTAAACAAAAAAATATATTGAAAACATTTAGAGTGAAAATAAACAAGAAAAATTATAAAAAAATTATGAAAAAAATAAATTTTTTTGAGAAAAAAAAAATTAATATTTTATATTCAAATGAGATTAATAGGTCATTTGAAATTTTTTAAATCATTCTTAGAAATAATTTTTTTCAAATGAACAGTGATTTCTGATAGAAGAGATAAATAATGTCGGATATTCATAAAAGAACATTGTAAATCATTTTACGTACCAGATAGTTATAAAATTCTTCCATTATTTTATGATATCATTAATAACTGTAGTAGCTAAAAAATACAGATATTTATTTGTTTATGGTCCACAATATTTCATAAATAGAGAAAAATGCATAAACAATCCTGATAAATAAAGAGACTGTTGTAATAAAATATTATCACATTGGTCAATTTGACTCAGAATATCCCTTAATGAAAAACATTTAATTAATATTAATATATAATTAAAATATATATGTTTAGGATATAACATCCAAAATTCATGTATATACCCCTCTTATATAAATTTAGGTTTATAATATGGCATGTGTCTTACAGAAGGAAAATTAAGAAAAAATTACTTTACCAATTTGGAATCATTTGAACCATAAACCTGCTGAAAGACATACTATTAATTGGATATATATATTTACTAATAAATTTATTTATTATAAAAACCTAATAAATTTGTTGGAATTTTAAACACCCTATAAACCAAATATGTAGTTCATATGGAATAAGTCTCACATAAATAAAAGTGATACTAGAAATCTTCTTTCAACATGGGTAGTATTTTTATTGCGAGATCCAAGAAATAACAACATCAAATACTGCATTTCATATTATCACATAATTTATATTCATGATATATCGTGTCATAATTTAATATATACACCACACATATTAATATATTGAGGAAGATATATTTTATATTGTAATAATACATGTGAGATGAGAAAAACAATTATCTTATGTATTGAATTTATACACAAATATTCTAACCAAATTTATAGTAAATACATGTTTATTATATATAAATTCCGTACAACCATATTAATATATATCATCCCATTAAATATTTTTTTGTAACAATATCTTAATAATTTATTAAAAAATTCATGTTAATGTAATATTTGTAGTAATAACCCCATTATTATTTATATATGCTATGACTTTTTATTATATATTCAATTACTTATATATGATTATTGATTTTTTTCATGAATGTAAAAAAATTAAAATATATTATATATTACCAATATATTTTTATTTATAATAATTAATAAAAAATAGATATATTGAATGTAATATTCCATTCATGGAGAGGGTAGGCAGTACATATGCATAAAAACAGTTTCCATTTTCTTTTTGTATTGGAGTATAAATTGTAAATGATATATATATATATATATATATATATAAAATTATATGAGGATTATTATTTTAAATAAATAATAATATTTTACTATTACATGAATTAGTACATTCCATGTGACGTGTGAACTAATCACATCTCTTAAAGGAGGTGGTATTACACATGTCCCAAAATAATGTTACTGTATTCCTAAAAAATAAAAAACCTGAATTTATTTGTTATAAAACAATTTAATAGGAAAAAATAAATCATATATTTTAAATGTATCATATAAAAAATTTAACTCTGTCATCATAAAAAATTGATAGTTGTTAACTGAAGAATGATGGTCATAGGTTTCTAAGGTTGTAGTGCACCGTACACCCGAATGATAATCCCATATCCCATTTGATGGAAGGGTGTGTGAGTGTAGGTTTAAAAACAATCATAAATACATATAATTATAATTATTATATAATCATTATTATATACTCATGTAATAATAAACGTTTATGGGGTGGAAAAATACATAAATCAAATGTTCTTATAGATTAATGTTTCCTCTTAGTGAGTAAATTTTTTTTGTTTTCCCCAAAAAATGATTTTCATTATATCAAAATATATGTTTGTATTACGATATTAGTGATTATTTTAAACTTATTTTGGTATTTTATGTAAGATAATATGATCATTTAAAGATTTAATAAGTCTGGTGGGGTTAAGTGCTCTTTTATATTCTAGGAGGAGTGGGATTCATGTAATTATTAAAATGTGTACACTATTGAGAGGCCTCACTTACATCATGTTTATCAATCCCTAATTTTCTCACAACCTTCCCTTACATCTTGATTTTCCCTAAAGTCCCTGATTTGTGTGACGACCGCCCACATCTGCCGCTCAAGATTTCCGAATTCAACGAGTCTTTTTATCTTCTCAGATGGACGCAGATCATTCGGTTCAGTCACCATCTCCCTTCAGTGGATGATTTCGATAGATTTGTTTTCAGATCATGGGGGATACAGGAACGATCTACCGTGGGGCTTCTGGACAACAGACACATCATGAACAAATTTTCATCGTAGGAAGACCTGATTCAGGCGTGGTCTGTCTCTCCCTGCATATGCAACGGCTTCAGATTCGTCCCTTTCTGGTGGAACTATGACCTCCACATGAAGCATGATTCTCTGACTACGACAATATGGGTTAGTTTTCCTCACCTCCCACCACCCTTTCAAAACCCCTCCATAATCTGTATGATGGGGAACCTAGTAGGTAGATTCCTATGTTCTGATAATATAACATGTTCCGTTTTCCACCCCATCTCTCCTCGAGTTTGTGTCGACGTGGATATGTCGAGAGGGCCGCTTGACATCATATGGATTTCTGTTAGAGAAGAGTTTCGGTATAAGAAATATGTTTTTTATGAATCATGGATTAAATTTTGTCCGCTCTGCAATAATATGGGCCATTCGATGAAAGTGTGTAGGTGCGGGGGCAAGACTGAGTTCGTGGAGCCGTAGGAGGGACTAGGCAGCTTGTTGTATGTGCCAGGTGCGAGTTCGAAGGAGTTAGTATTGTTTGGTGACAGAAGAGATCCACTCAGAAATTAGGATGTTGTGCTAGTTTCTCGTATTGAGGATGAGTCCGACCTTCATATGGGGAGTGCAGTTGACCAGCAGATTTATTATTGAGCACAAAAAGATGTTAGCATCCAGAAGAAGGTTCTGGGGACGCGTTCGGATCCAAACAGGTATGTTGAAGACTGTAAAGGATTTGCTCGAGGTTATGGAAAGAATGATGGTACCATTTGTTCGAGGGAAGCAGTGAATCAAAAACTAGTTATGGTTTTACCTCTTGAACCGATGGTATCTGGAATTTTGTAACAGGCTAATGGGCGATATGGCGAGTCCTCCTAGTGATAGGGGTGCAAAGTGCGATGTGATCTCAAATACATGAACCTATGCTATGGTTGTGTGTGCAGGAAGCAGTGAAAACTCTGAAAGGTCAATACAACAGAATGGCATTAATAAGTCTATAGATCGCCAGGTGTTGGATCAGACATCATATGGTGTAAGCAGCCAGACCAATACGATGTCTCTGGCCAGTCTCAATATAAAAAAACTATTTTATTGTTTGAGTAATAAGGGAGTGATTGAAAGAAACTCCATTTTTTTCACCGAGTCTGTTGGAGATGGAAAATCCTCAAATGACTATGTTATAGGAGGGGATGGTAAAGGACTTCATTTTCCAAGAATGAATAAGGGAAATAAGAAAAACAGGGACCAAGGGAGTTTTATTGTTTCCAAGAAGTTGAAACCAAAGGGGTGCAAAGACTACACCTAACTTCCTAGGCCAATGGAGACTCGGTCATCCAAAAAAGATGGTAAATCCAAGGAACATAATGTACAGATAGTGGAAGGTGAGGAGGTTCAACAAGTTGTATACATCTGGTCTCATCATCACGACAACGAGGCCTCAAATGTGGAATGTACCTTGGTAGATTTGGCAACCCCTCGTGGGGATGCTGACATGATGTTGAAGGACCACTAAGGGGAGATACATCTGCGATCTGAGGGGGTGATGCTGGTGAAAGAGGCTTCTCTCCTTCCTGAAAAACAGTGTGAGGTAGGGAATCCTGATGGATCATAGAGACAGAAGGTTGCAGATCTATAACATAAGATGGATCTACTCATGCACTCAGGTGAAGAAATGTTGGAGGTCGTTCTGACGATTAAGGCGACGGATGAATATGTGGATCAAATGATGGGGAATTTAATCCAAGTGGATACTACTAGGGAGCAATTTGAATGGATTGACAAGCAAGATTGCATATTGGTTAGAGGCTTCAACATGGAGAATATGAGTAAATAAGAGTACATCCAAGCTTGGGACTATCTAGTGTCTCATTATGAAGATATCTAAATGGATGATCCAGATAGCCAGGTAAATTCCTTTCCATGGAAACTGTTTAAGGAATGGGATTCCAACTGTCTTATACTTGTCTTTAATATATCAGTTGTCTCTATTGCTACTTGATCTGTTTCAAATGTGAGGGTTTTCAATTTCCCCTTAAATGTGTTTGAAAATAAAAAAGTTAATTTGGAATAGGATTTGGTCCATTATGTTACTGGTTAACCACTAAGTAAACTCGTGTTCACCTTACTCGATGTATTTAGTTTTAACTATTTTCACTAATCATGTTGGTAAAAAACAGTGTTGAAATTACCAGATATTATAAATTATTTTAATTCCATTAATTGAAATTATTTATCTAAATTATAAACACATATGAAGCATAAATTTATTAAAACCTAATCCCACATATGGGATAAGACAAAAAGTTGTTAACCAGAAGATGTTCAAAAGAATTAAATTTTTTTACATCCAATTTCAATGAGAAATTCATTAAAATGACCAAAATTGTAATACATTATGTATAATTGATCTAATTAAAATATAATCTAAAATTTATAGAAAATTTAACTATAATAATAAATTATATGAAAAACACTTTTTAATTAATGTACTGTATTTTGACTATTAAAAAAAATAAATCTTCTCTTAAAAATACCAAAAATTCACCCTAATAATATATTTACATTGAAATAAAAAAAATTATATTTACTTTTTCAAATAAAATGTATAATTTTTAAAAAAAATTGTAAGAGTTGTGCCATTAAGAGTGTATAAAATTTATTTTTGGGGAATTATATTTCATTACGTGTAACATTTTTCGTTGTTGTCTCATGCATAGAAAACACAAATGATGACTTATAATTTATAGATTATAATATATATATATAATTAAAATAATTTATCAAAAAAAATATATGTAATATACTGTTCAAAAATTGTCTGATTTCATACATATAGTTTTCTAGAAAAATATTCCTAATATTTTAAGATTTTATTTCTTTTCGAATCGTGTTAATTGATTTATAAATAATTCTTATTATATGAATTTTTTATTTTATTTCAAAATTTAATTAATTATGATCATAAATTCTATTACAATGTCTACAAAGAAACATTTAATTTAATTTTAATAATATTATTAATGTTGTATTGTAGTTTTGTAAATATAGGTCTTTCTTGTCACTCATGTTATCAAAGGAACTCAGATTTTTGGGTAAAAAAAGTAAAATGAAGTGCAATATAAACAAAAATCTAATCTATGTGGTTCATGAAGTGAATGATCAACATGGATTTATTTAAAAATAAATGATAACCTTTTATACTCATATAAAACAATATATTTTTAGTGTTACGTGAATTGAAAAATATCTAAATGATAAAATTAATTCCAAAAATAATAATTTAGAAAAACATGAGGTGTCAACATTCCATCCCTATTAAAATAATTTTTCCCTAAAACCTTTTTGGTGTTATTTATATTTTAATACTTAAAGAATCATTTCATAGAATCCCACATCATAAAAATCTATACTAAAATGTCTTTTTAAAAAGTAAAGATGGTATTAGAATGGTTAAGAATAGTAACTTGGTACAGGGATTCCACATAGGATAACAGATGTAGAATGTGATTACATGTACATGGAAGAAAAATCTAACTATCATCTTGGATGGAGAGTGATGGAGAACATTGTTAGGGTAATGTAATCGATCACAAATCCATAACACAAATACCATTGAACAGTATCATTGATATGATCAAAAACAATTATAACATGATAATTTTTCTATATCATGACACATTACATAATGTTGAAGAGTATTCATGAGAATATAGACATTTATTCCATTCCAATTCATATTATCTATATCACTAATTTATGGTGCCTTGATAAATTTATTATTCATATATTAAACATAAAATAAAGGGTAATTTGCTATTCCTAATGTAGTAATGGTTGAAATGATCTATATATATAAAGATAATTCATTCCATATATCTTTAGCTGTTATCAAATCAAAAAGGTTATCATGGGATATCTAAAATACAAAAGTCATTGTATTGAGATATAATTATTTAATCTTCAAAACATTATTAATGATTAACATAAACTGTTCCATTAATGTTCAACATTGTATCCCTTATGAAAGATGAAAATACAAAAAAATTAAAAACCAATTAAATAAAATATCATAAAATTGATATTATATATACTATAAAGAACTCAATGTTGGGAAATTACAATCATGTGAATACAATTACAATTTATTCTCTTGAAATCGGGTAATAAATGGTATTACCATAAACTGTTATTCCGAAAATTCTTGTTTTCGTTTTCCAAATAGCATTGGCTATATTATATAAATGTTGTTGTATCAATCCATGATTTAAAAAAACTTCTTTGAAAAATCCTTTACCTGTTTTGAGGTCATAAATATTATCTGATTTACAATATATGTATCATCATCTCATTATTCATAATAAATATCATTTCTTCATCGCCATTGAAATGTTAAGGTCAAACATACCATAATGTAACAAATCCCTTAAACCACTTCTCTAGGTCATCAGTATCATTTAACATATTCTTGATAATCATTACTGAATAAATTCTACAATCAATACTTACGTACTTCTTGATTCTTTAAATAGAATCCATGAATTCAAATACACTAATAAATTAAGCATCCCACCTCTTCCTTAATTCATTAACAATGAATTATTTTCATATACCTTAATAACTATTTCATAAAATATTAAATATTAACTGTTTTTGTAGAATTTAATCTGGGTTAAAAATAAAATTATTATAAAAGGATATACCTTTTATATGTCTCTTGTGGTGCCCCCAACAGAGTCAGAAAACCAATTACTCTTATTATATTTTATATTTACTTCAATATATTTTACACAAATATATTTATTTTCCAAATTACAATAAATACAAAATTTAAACGAATTATATAGTTGATGATAGCATAGGGATGTCATTATTATCATTAATTTCATTTAACTATTTATTTCTACCTTGATGTAACTTGATTTGCGTGTTCTAGGGAAACCATATTCATTTTAATTTCATATATATAGTTTTAGAATCTAAAAATGGATGTAATTGCATGGGATACACTCTCTTTATGCTTTAAAATAATTCGAGAAAATTTTGATAAACTTTATCTCATCCTTATAATAATCCTTCAATAAATGCATAGACATATCAATACAAATATCATTATGGATCATGCTAATTTTTTCTCATCAAAATTTCTAAAGGATGACTAATAATTTCTTTTGATACCAATTATTGTGTCCTAGGACTATCAAACATCGATGTTAAATCACATTTTTTTAATATTCATAACATAAAAATTTTACATGCTAGTTGAAAATAACATTTTAGTTTCCTTGGAAACATGGAACACAATATTATAATTTAGTGAAACATATCAAAATTATACCATAATGAAATTCCCCCTCATTAGTTTTACATTAAACATTTCTTCATAAATCGGGGAATTAAAAAAATAGAAATGTAGATATCATATGATATGTATGGTTAAAAATAGCGATATTTAATCATAATCATGATCATAAGGGTATAATAACATGACCATAACATTATAAGATCCCACCATTCAATTCAAAGAAATAAACAAGATTCATTGAATAACTAATGGTTTTTTATACTACATTAATCATATGATAATCAAGAAAAGAACCAATTTAGAATATCCTATGAATAAAACACATATTTTTTAAATAGAACGCAACTGAATATACGGTGATGATGTATAAGTAGACATGAGGTCCTTTATTAAATTAAGGATATGAAATCAATCTCATATATATATATTTTAACATGCAACTAGATCCATGTATAATATTGTTAACATTTAATCAGGTTTAGGCATAAAATCCTAGAATTAAAGGATGAATCTATATACTATAAAAAATTGGATCAGTACATTTCCATTTCCTAATGTCGATCAAGACACACCTATTTCCCATTTTATAAATGGAAACACCTATTTCCATTGGTGGATCAAGAAATACATGTTACTAATTTAAGATCGGGAAATATATCATTGAAATTAGTGATTAAGAACATATAATGGTTTCCCATGATTGTCTGATAGGATATATATCATTACAAAAATGCATGGGAGGGAGATATATCTCCCACCCATATAATATTAATCATTTATATGCATGCTAAATATCAAAAAAATAATAGTATCATAACATAGGAACTAAAATGGGAATTATAAAAAATTCAACATATCATAACCTATAAAAAAGATATAGGTTACATAATAATTGTATCAACGAATAAACCATTAATGGAAGTGTGTTAAATATTACTTTTATTGTGGTATAACCTGCGAATGAGATACACGTTTCATAAGAAACATGTCATCATAAATATAATCCAATCAAAGAATGAATATTAATGTGTTCCTTGGATCATATCCCAAATAAATTAATAAAATATAAGTATTTTATATTATATGGAAAATAATTTTGATAGTATCATTTTTAAAATTTATGAATAAAATATATTTTCTCGTATGAAAAATGATTTTTAAGTCATTAAACAATTACAATTTTTTTAATATAACAAAAAACAATTTTAATATAAGCTTTGAAAAAATGTTAAATTAATATAGAACATAAAATATTTAATTATTTTGCATAATAATGGTCTATAATGGTCTTTAAAACTATTTTTATAACATTTTTAGAATGCATTATTTTGGAAGAATAAAAATATACGATAGAGGATTGAAATAATGTTCGATTTTTTTAAAAACAAATTCCAAAATATTTTATTATAAAAGAGGTTTAAATTGGAAAAAATACCTAAATATATCATTAATAACCATAAGAGAAGAAATCTAATGAGTTATAATGAGATATCGATCATAATATTTCTTCAATGCAAGCAAAATCATATTAAATACTTATAAAAGATGATATTCTTGCAATAAATTGTTAACACATTGGTTACATTGAATTATAATAAAAATAAAATAAACTTATAAATGGATCAGAAAATATCATTAAAATAAATATATTCATGATATGACATGTGTAATTTTATCATATACCCCACTTAAAAGAATACAGGATCATAAAATGGCATGTGCCTCAAGGAAATGAAACTGACATAAAACTACTTAATAGAATTGGAAATATTAAAACCATATACCACATGAACGGGATATCGAAAATTTTTATTTAAATACCCATGGAAATAACGAAAATAATAATATAACACATTATTGGGAATTTTATACAACACAATAAATAGTTAATAAGGCATAGGTCTCACCGTAAAAAAAGTGAAACTAGAAGACTCCTTACTACATGAGTAACATTTAAATCCTGAGATCTGTGAAATAATATAATAAACTGAAACATTATATGTCATCAAATAAATGAAATTAATTATATAACATTTCTTATGTTAGTATACTCCCCAAATAGTAAGAACATGTGATGAATATAGAATATATATCATTGAAATAGAAGTGAAATAAGAACAACCCTTACCTTTTGTATTGACAATATTTTAAAAAGTTCATAAATATTCTACACTAAAAATAAGTTTATTATAAATATTAAAAATAAAAATATTCTTATATATCATACCATAAATGATATTATTGTTACATTATTGTACCCTTTTATCAAAAATTTCATGTTTATGTTTACCTTAGTGTATTAACCGCATTTTTTATATATTTTTTGACTTTTAATCATGACCCTCTTACATAGATAATGATTTATTTATTTCCAAAATATAAATTTTTATTTAATTATAATATACATTTTGTATGTAATTATATATAATAAAATATAAAATTTAGAAGTATTAAAAGAAATACCCCCTTCATCGAAACAGTATGATGTAAGTATGCATGAATTATGTTTCTGCTTTCTAATTGTATTGAAATAAATAATTTAATGGAAATATCTGTATATATATTATAATTCCATTGTAATTATTATTTTATATATTTCATATACCCTTATTAATCACATCACCAATATATACCGTGTAAAGTTTTAATGAATAACATCATTTTGAGGAGGCAATAGTCCACATTTCCAGAAATGAAGTTATCGTATTCCCAAAAAATATAAATCATCTATGTATGTTTTATATAATAATTATAGAAGCATAAATATATCAAAAAATATAATATATATCATATAAAAATACTAATTGATTCAATATTCATAACCTTGATAAGTGGTTATTGACGAACAGATGACATCGTTTCAGAGGGTAGTAGTCTTTTATACATGTGAACGATGATTGCAAATCCCATTTGATGGAAGTGTGTTAGTGTAGATCAAAACCTTAAAATATCAAAATATTAAAATATTTATGATTCTTTGGTTATTGTATAATAATTAAATAATGATAATTTAATCAATTGAGTATTATCTAAAATTTTTTTTTGCCAAAGGATGTTACCTTTTATTTGGGAAATTCATGTTTGTTGGCACCCAAAGACTAACTCATTTTTCTTTTCACATGAATATAATCGTATAATATGAGAGGAGATGATATGGGATCTTAGTTTTTCTTATTTCAGATGTTCCATGGGGCATTATTGTTGTGAATAAGTCGGGGGTGACTGCTATTTATATTGGAGGAGTGGAATTCATTATAATATAAAAAGGTAACCATAATTAAGAGGTCTCCCTTATATTATGTGCCTCCAATAATGGTATAGTTTCATTAAAATTTAGTATATGGTCAAAATTTTGGATTAAAATGCATTTTTACATGTGAATATATAATTTCTCCTATTAAGATAAATTTTAACTAACATATAACTCTTTCATAACATAATAACTATAAATAATTTAAATTAATTTAATTAAATAATGTCATCACAAAAAAAATTAACAATAATAATAATTATAAATTATCATAATACAAAATATGGAATCCATTTTTAAAATTATAAACATATAAGTGTCATTAATTAATTTAAAATTAATACATCCTATGTGATGAGTCAATGAGGTCTTAATATGATGATTATCAAACATTCGACATGTATTTTTGTCCAATATCAATGTGAAGATGACCTGGATAACCTAAATTGTATTAATTTAATTATTATTGAACTATTTATTATCAAATTCCAAATTTAAACATAATTTAACCATACAAATCAATTAGGAAAAAAACATTATGAAATTAGAATTTCGTACTTCTCACTATTATAAAATAATACTTCTCCAAAATAATGAAAAAATAACTCTAATATAGATTTGATATAAAAATTCATTTATTTATTGTTTTTTCTAAAATAATATGTATAAATGTGTTAAAATTTATATTTATAAATGTGATGTATTAAAACAAAGTGATGATACATTTTACAAAAAATATATATCTTTATATATAAAATAGGTTTACTTTTTATATCATCTATATAATACATAAAGATGTATATCAAATAGTTTATTAAATATAATTAATATATATTTAATTAAACAAATATATAATAAGTTTTTATTTAAATTATTTTGATAAAAAAATTTGATCACCTAAATATAATTTTCTGGAAAAATGATTTCAATATTATAATCGGGTTTATTTATCATTTCTATATAATTAGTCACCAAATAATTCTTCTTATATACAAGTTTGAACTATAAAATAATATTTTAATTAGTATTATTAATAATAATGACTCTAATGTATTTCTACAAACAATAATTAAATTTTAATAATAGTATTAATAGTATATTGTAATTTTATAATACTGGTTCATTTGGGTCATAGAGGGTATTGAAGGAACTAATCATTGTGTGTAAAAAAACGTTTTTTATGAATTTAATGCAAATCTATGGGTTTCATTTAGCTCATTCTTGGCATGTTTTTGTGTATAAAAAATATGAAAAGGTGCTTTATTGTATGAAAATATACATTCAATGTGGTGTGAATTGAATAATATTTATAAAATTTAAATAATTGAAAATAATTAATTCATAAAGACTCGTTGTGTTAGAGATAAAAATTATTGAAACATATTCAAACCAAAATTAATCATTACTGCACTTATTAGATGAAATATATTCTCTTGTTAGATCTATAATAACCCTATATAACTTCCATGTACAATAAAAAGAATCCTATGAGAAAATATGAACCATTTTATATGACCAATAGTGATTAAAATGACACAACATTGAAATTTTGTAGTGGATCATGATGCACCAATAGAAATTAACAACGATGAATCACATTATCAATAGAGGTTTGAAATATTGACTCGACTCACATTTGACCAGCGATAACAAATGTCTCTCTATTAGAGCTGTACAATAATGGAACCCTAGAGAAACCAAAAAAAAATTAGAGATTATCAAAGAACATATAAGAATACAAAGAAGTTACTACTGAAAATAAAAATAGTATTTGTGAAAAAATATAGATCTTATAAAAAAACCATAACAAAATGGGAAACGTGAGTGAAAAAATACAACAATGATTGTTATAATGATCTTCTGTGATTAAGAACAATTATTAATAGAGTATGCAAGGATTCTTAGAGGGGAAAATGTTAATTCCAATAATGAGTTATGAGATTTCCCAAAATGATCACAGGAGAAAAGAAAGAGATCAGTCCGTTGGGATATACTAGATCTAACTATTAGGATTGAATATGAGATTTTAATTATAGATGAAAAATGATAAATAATTAAAATCGAATTTGGTGTCGAAAAATTATCTATTAAGAAGTAAATCAAATAAGAGAATCTTATCATTGGATTGATCTTTCTACTAGGGATCAACACTAGTTAAAACATTCACACACACTGGTCTATGGTACCAATAGTTGACATTTTCCCATCACATGTATCATCATGTGTGTAGTGTGGGCCCTATACATGGGATCACACATGATATTTGTGAACTATTCCCTCAAGCCTCCACAACCTCTTGGTGGGATGCCAAAGGAATTCCTTACAATAGGGTTGACCATGTGGGTCCCATATGAGTGGTTGAGTTATATACAGTGTTCATCTCCAGGGATGGCCCAAATCTTTTATTTCAGTAAAATTTATTAAAATATAATTATTCTAATAATCTGACATTATTACGTATCAATTTAACCAATTTAGAAAAGTAATTAAAATTGTAAATATTTGTAGTAAAAAAGATATTAAATATTAATAAAACTTGAGAATTTAAAAAAATTGAGATATTAATAAAATATAAATAGATAGTAATTTATCAAAACAAATAATAGTGAGAATGAATTAATTCCCATTCATATACTATCACAATTCCACTTTTTTAAATCAATATACAAACCATTAATTAAATTTTAAAAAAACATCTTCATCTTTTGGAATTTTTTTAATAATGTAAATTATTATATAAAAAAATAATGCCTTTTAATCAAAGAACAATTACTTTTAATGGTTCAATGTAAATAATTATCAAATTAATTAAAAGATAAAATATTCAAATAAATATTAATTGAGGCAGCATTTTGGTTAAACATTTTTAAATTAAGTATTATTATCAAATTATCATTTCAGAAGAGTAGAAAATAACATTGATATATATAACTCATATAAAATCATATTTATGGATATATATTCTTCTAAAAAAATATTTTAATGTAAAATATGTCAATATTTAAAAGCACAATATATCTTATTTATAAAAATATAAGGGTTTTTAAAATATATCAAATAATATTTTCTTAGTGGTAACAAATTCTAAACATATATCACCTTTATTGAAATAATCCATAAGTTAATGAAATGTAACATAAATCTTTTTATTTCTAATGTGATGATGATTTTTTTCGAAATTTTAATAATAGTAGAGATAAAATAGTATATATAAATTTTTTCAAAACTAAATTTAATGTCAAAAAAATTTATCGAAATAATATTTGAATAACTACAATCATCAAAAACATATTCAACCTCATTTTTTATAGTCCTGCTAAATTTTTGTTTCTTATACCTCCTTGTAATTATGATTTTCCACAAAAAGTCACCCATAATTGTACTCATTTTTTAGTGAAGTTAGCAATCTCCATAGAGAGAATCATGGAATGGCTGTAAATCCAAACAATTTTCAACAGTATATTAAATCTTGTACAAAAATTAACCTTAAAATATATATAATTAATATTTTAACACAATTAATGTGATTTTCATTTGGGTTTCACTGAAATCTATCAGACATGGATAAAACATATTTAATTGTTGTACTATAACCAATAAGATACATAAGGTTTATTATCATTTATTTATATAATTTATTACAGATATACTTTCTTGATTCATCAACATAAAATTTGGAATTTGTTCTCATATGGGTTCATATTGTTTTACAAGAATAATAACCAAATATTTTTGAACATTCTATGGAATACATAAATTGATTTTTGATTATACCATTGATGCAATGATTAAAATTTTATCAAAGAACATGTATCAATTCACCAATTATGATCATAAAAAATACATTTTTCAATAGTTTTGAAAATCTATTTTTATATTTATTCTTTGTAGAACAAAAAAAATTCCATCAAAATAATTTTTTATAAAAAGAATATCACTTGAATCAGTTTCTATAAATATGGTTGGATAAACAAAAATGTTTACAACAGAAATTTTAATTAAAATTGGAGTTATTATTTTATGACAATAATAGGGAAATTTGTTAAAACAATATAAATATTTTGATAGTTTGAAAATATGATATTAAAACTTATTACATTTGAAATCAGGTGGTTTAAAATTATAAACCCTTCTGAAATTACACCATTTAAAGAGGAATATTTAAATCTATTTGAAAAATAATTATTTTATTATCTTTATAAGTCCAATAATATCCAAATGATATCTAATTTAGAAACTAATGAAAATGAATCTTCAAAATGAATATCATATTCTTGGAGATCATGTAGGAAAATAATCATTAATTATTCGTAAAAATATTACAAGACACCTCCATTTTATTTAGAAAAAACATTTAATTCCAATAACCATTTTATCATTATGTAGCTCAGCTAGATTACAGAAGTTATTTCAATCAAAATATTTAGTTCATCAGGCCTAACATTAATCCAATTATAAGCATTCAAAAATTACTATAACATTTTATAAAGTTTTATATTAGTGAGATATCCAAATTTAATGATAGGATTGATTTGATATCTGATCACCCTCACCGGATGCATTATTTTTTCTAGTTTATCATTCTCAATGAATAATTCGTTATAATTTCCAAATATTAAATAGAATCGATATTATATTTTTTATTATTTCCTATGATGTTCTCATTTATAAATTTTTCTATTTTCATGATTCACTAATTAAAAACCATATATTTATTACAGTTATTAGAGTATACTATAAATATACAATAATCACTATGGAAATCAAATTTATCAATGTTACCATTAGTATTTATAATATATACTGTATATCCAAAATCCTTAAAATAACCAGTTTTGTGTTTTATATTCTCAAAAAAATCATAAAGAGTTATTATTATCAAGGATATGTCATAATATCTACTTAAGATATATCAAGTAGTTTTAAATTAGTAAGTCCGGAACTATTTTTGATGGATGAATTCATTATGCATTTTTCCTGTCACTTCTTGAATAGTTTAATTTTTTTTCACCATATAACTCTATTCAATTTTAGTTTTCTATGGGAGGAAAATTAATGAAATAAATCAATTAGTGACACATAATTTATCAAATTCTATGTTAATAAAATATCATCCTTTGATAGTTATAATAATATAAATTAAATTACCTTTCATATATTTTATTTTCATACTCAATGAAACAAACAAGTTTATGGTTTCACTTTTATGATATAAGAATATGGTCCTTGTCAGTCTAATAAAATAATCTACTATCAAATAGACATATCTTATAAAACTTATACTATATGTTCTCATTTGTGTAAATGAGTCAAGAAGAAGAAACTTTTAAAATCTAGAAGTATTAGCCAAATTAGCAGATCTAAAGTACTCATTATGTTGTTTACCACATAGATAAGTATCAAATACTTAAAATATTAATGTATAAAAATTTTAATGTTCCATAACCCATTCAAGGTTATCCAACATGTAGTACTATTGAATATAAACATGTCCTAACCCTCTATTCCACAAAATGTGATCGCTATCTATAATATTTAGGAAATTTTAATTTTAATCTAGTAGTTCTGGAAAATAATTATATCATATATCTTATATTAAATTATAATTAAATAAAACAATATTATATTTACAAATAATAAATTTATTATAATAATATTTAACACTTTTTCCATAATCAAAACATTCTGATATGATAATAAAATTGTTTTTTAATCACCCTACCAAACATTATTTATAATATATATCAAACGTTAATATACCTAATTCTAAAAAACCACTAACAATGAATTAGAGTAATCATATATAGTGATTTTATTTCCCTCAAAATAGATAAAACATAAGAATTTAGATATTTCACAAGTCATGAACATTGTGAACCAACTTTCCAAATACCATGTTACTTTAGAACTCTTCAAGAAGGGTTTCTAGAAAAAAAATAAAGTATATATATTTTTTTGGTACCTAAACTTTTTTGGGTATAACTATATTTGTTGAAAAACATTTTGGAAGCCATATATATTTTAGTACATAATTTTAGTATAATCTAGATGAAAACATATTAGAAATTAATTTATTAGTATACACTATATACTAAGTATAATTTAACAAAAATTTATCTTAATAAAGTATTTTTGTGTTACATCAAAATCATGTATCATTTGAAATATTCACATTAGTTATTTCAAAGAAAATATTTTTATACAATTTAGGAACAAAATTATTATATACAAAAATTATTTTAAAATTTTTGGGTTTGTTCATTGCAATTATAATTTAAAATATATCATCTCCTAAAATAAATTTTGTTATGGCTTCCATTAATCAATTAATATATGTTTTATGGTTATCATTCTTTGTTTCAATAACATCTAGGTCATCACATATTTTCACAATTGAATATTATCTGATACTTTTAGTATCATATTTTCATGTTTTGGATTCTTACGTTAATTTTAATTTTTTTTAAAACTTTTGAAAATAGATTTTCAAATTTTTCATTTATCCTCATTAGTTTTTGACCAGAAATAGTTTATTCTAAAATTATCAAATTTATATTTTACCTATTTATAATAAATAACCTTATTTCTATTAAATTACATTAAACTAACTCATATAGGTTTTTATTTTTTTATTCTTATTATTTTACTTATTATTTTTCCTATATTTTTCATATAGTGTCATTATATTACATTAAATTTTTATATTTTGGTATGTTAATTATTTTAATTTATTTTTATTATCTCATTCAGAAAAAATATTTTAATTTCCATTATAGGGTACCATATTTATAGATGATCCCATCACACATATATTAGAAGATTATTTGTAACTATTAGAACAAATAATACATGAGTCTAACTCTTCTTCACTTCTCTATCCTACATGATATTCATTTATTTTATTCTTATTTTGTATCATTTCATTCCAATGATTTTTTAATTTGGGAAAGACTTATTTTTAATCCCACCTTTTATTTCAATCCTATAATTTTATTTTAATGAAATTAAATTTACCAATTTTAACTTTCTAATACCCATTATATCATCCTTTTGATGATCACTTCAAGGACGCTTCTTAAAAGCTCTCTTACTCTTCATGTACATATAAAACCCATTTATGAATGTAGAAACATTATCCTTCTCACTTTTTTGTAACTCAGAATGAGAGGAATTAGAAGTCAAATTTAAATTGGGTATAAATGTCCTATAATTACTCTTATCATGGTAATCAAAGGGTTCATTATCTATTTCCCACTCTTTTCGAAGAATTGTTTCATATCAACTCATCAATTTAATATTTAGTGAAATAACAACATCATACTATAGATAAATTCATTGAATTAAATATATTGGGTAGATATCACATCAATAATTCCCTGATAGACTCTTTATTCATGGCCTATCTGAGTACATTTTTAATATTGAAAATTTGATTGAATATATTGTACATCTCATTTATGATTTCTTGTTCAGTTATTAAAAATTATTGACACATATCACTATGAGTAAATATTTGTTTCTCTTCAATTGATCAGTTCTAGGATCTGTAATTTTTAATGTCCTCCATGGTTTGGAATTAGTTTTACACGATGAAATTGGATTATACTGGTTTCTACAAAGAGTGTTGTATAAGTAATTCATAACATTGTATTTTAAAATGTATTTTAGAGGATAATTACTAGTGATGAAGTATAATTCTACACTAAGATGTTTCTATGGTTATGACATTATATCCCAAAATTATGCCATTTTTCTAAAGAATTACCTCCAATGTATTCTTCCTTTAAACATGGTTCCTTACACTAAAGTGAACTAGTCTGGTGGGATTCATTTTATCAAAATATGAAATTTACAAGACAATGTTGTGGATATTTTCTATGGACATTAAATTCAATGGTAATTGTTAAATCAGAAAAAGATAATGAAATGACTAAAAACAAATCCATAAAAAGTTAAACAGATCTAATTCAAATAGTTTGGTCTCTTGGATTGGATGTTTTTACTATAGGGTGGCATAGTTGTCCTTTTTGAATTATTTAAAAAAAATATTGTTGTATTAGAGTAAGAAAAATGATTCAAATGATGGATAAATAAATTATATATAATATAATAAGTTTTTATAGAGGGCCTAATATCTAATATCTCATTCCTTTCATCAATATCATCTATTTTGTTAGAAGACTATTATTAACTAGATTATTTCTTTTAATATGTAAGTGATAACCCCATTATATATAAAATTATGATTTTTTGTTTACACCATGTGGCATAGCACCTGATATTTGAAAGAGTTACAACCTACCGTCATTTTTTATTGGATTAATAACCCAATAATAATTTAGAAATGAGAAATATCCCACTGGGAGCCCTTTTTGAGGGTAATAGTTGAAACTAATGTCTATAGTAAAAATAAATTCTAGGATTAATTAAAACCAATAAATATTAGAAATAATTAGAATAATAGTTTATGAGATGATGTTGAAATTCACTGTGGATGGAGTCTTATAATAATTTTAATGATTGAATATCAATGTGATTAATATATTTTGAGAAAAAAAATGTATCTAAGCTGATGATCATTCATGACTAATTTAGAACAGCTGAAATTAACTCCTTATATTTACATAAAATGATATAGAATAGTATATATTATTTATCCATCAATACATATCCTAGATCATTCAGTTAAATTTTTGATAATAGTGTATCCATAAAAAATATATTCACAAATTAGTTTTGTATTTGATAATATAATAATAGGATTAATATCTTTGGTTTTTAAATTCATGTTGAATACAAAACACATTAATGAATTATATTTTCTCACGAAATATTAAAATAAACCACTTAATTTTTTAAGTATAATACTTCTTAACAAATCACAACATAAAAATAACAGAGGTGAAATTATAATCATCCACATTATAATGATAGAAAGGTGGTTTAAACCATAAAATCATAGGAATATCAATCTACATCATAATGTGAACATAAACTAATGCCATAATTATTTTTTATACACTTTTATAATTAAATATCCAAATAAAATAATAAAAAATTTGGGCAATAAATTTAATTTGACAAGATTAAATATAAATAAGAAATAAAATTTTTGATACAATTTATATCTAAAGAAGAATTAATGTAGATATCACTAAAAATAGTGAGTAATAACTCAAGAGATATTGTTCAAGGTGTCCAATGGTGACTTGTGACCCAACACTAGAAAAATAGAAGAGTTTCTCATGACCTACCACTACAATTGAAGAATACATAAATAATCCAAAAAACCCAAAACAAAATTAAATGATACATAAGAACAATACGATTTAGATGAAGCTATAAATATTTTACATTACATTGATGTTTAATGGAGAGTCATGAATTAAAATTAGAGGAATTCAAATGGTGATTTATGAAAACACAAACAGTAGTAACCTATATAAAAACCCAATGATAAATAGAAGATAAAAAATAATAAAAACCTAAAAAATAATAAAACAGAAATGTGTTCGTTAAAATAAATAAGTGCTTCTGATGGTGCAAGATTAACATTATGCGAAGGCTTTGTAAGTCTAAAAAAATTTGATCAGAAAAATAATCCCAACATTGATATATAATGGTGAGTAAAATGGCACAATATTGAAATATCGTTATGGATCACATGTAACTATTAGAAATTTCTAATTGTCACACATTGAATCATTATTTGGTTCAAATAGTGATTGGACTTGCCATTGTCCGATGGTAACTCATGTATAACAATTGTAGATGACCGACGGTGGAACCATTGAGCAAAAAAATATATAAAAATGATATAAGAAAATTGATGATGAATATTATGTTACTATTGAAAATAGAAATTTGATATGAGAATACATGACTAAATAGTACAAATATAATAAAAAAAGTGCTCAGTGAGTGAAAACATACAAGCAAGATGGGTCGAATGAACTCGACTAGTGAAGAGCTCTTGGGTTCTGGAGTATGAGGGGATTTCCAATGAAGGTGATGTAATTAGAACAGTGAGGTTTGGTAGATAGAAATGTCTATGGTAGAAATGAAATAGTTCTAGTGGATGAGATATAGATGATCTGGTTACCATGATTGTATTTGATTTTTTAATGTTAGATGAACAGTGAAAAATAATGTCCATTACATATCGATTCATATAATGGTTTACTATGTGGTATATTAAGAAGGAAGCCCTTATAGTTGGATCCACATATCTACTAATGATCATCGCTAGTTTAAACATTCATAGACAAGGGCCTATGATCCTAACGGGTGACTAATTCCAACCAATGCGTTGTCGGGAGGACATAATTGGCCTTATAAATGTGCTTAATTGTGATATGAATTCAATGTACAGACCATTCTATTAACCTCATTATTGCATTAATTTACTATACATTCCCCCAGGATTCACTCTATGGGTCCTATTTGAGAGGTTTAGGGGTAGCCATGGTTTCTCAAGAATAATGGCCCAAAATTATTCATTAAAAAAATTAAAATATAACTAAATTAAATATATAATAACATGAATTATCAATTAATAAATTACAGCAAAATAACTGTTTAATATATATAATAAAAAATTGATCAAATTTTTTGAACTCTTTTGAATTTAATATTCTTTATAATTTAAAAAAAATTTAATATAGATTAATTTAGGAAAACAAATAATAGTGACAAATTATTAAAGCACATTCAAATAATAACATCCAATACCTCATGTTATTCATATAATCAACAATATTTAATAAATTATGGTATATTGTAGAAATATATCCCCCAATGGTTTTTGGAAAGGTTTTTATTAATTTCCACACCTTATCTTTTAAGATAAACCACTACTTAAACAAAATTGTATGTTTGTAGCTGTAATTGACAATAACTATTTTCTCTACTCACTTTGGTAAAAAATTAATTTTAACAGATTAAAAATTAAAAATTATGTTTAATAATTATATTGAATAAATTTTTTAACCATGATATCATATATGTGGTAAAATTTAATTTCAGTTTTATCACGCATACGTAACCAAAAAGCATGTTTTTAACGCGGAAAAGTTATAATGTTCGAAACTTTTTCATTTCAAAATTCTCTTTTATAATTGATTCCAATGATATAAATTGAATTAATAGATTTATAATTGATATAATTTATCCTAAAACATAAATTTCAAATATAATTTATCAATTAATATATTTTAGATGAACAGTAAATTTTCTACTAAATTTCATATTTTACACTATTCATAAAAAATAGACAATTCAAAGAAAAAGAGAAATAAATCAACCTAAAATAAAATTTTATGTATTTATACATTTTTTAAAAAAATACTGTTTATTAATGTTTCAATACGTAGTTTTAAAAAATGTATTACATTTAATGGTCTTTAACCCTCTCTAAAAACAAATTTTTATGTTTGAAATAGGTGATCTTCATATCTTAGGCCAATAAAATATATTTTATTAAGATTAAATATTTTTATTGAAAATATAATAGTGTAATTTTCTTAAAATAAATATTTAAATTTATTAATACAAATTTTTTTTCCAGTATGGATGTAGTTCTTTATAAATACATTTCTTTTATATTCGATTGATTTTTAATTTCATTACAAATTAGTTGGTTACGAATGAATTATAAAATTCTTAAATAAATTTTTAATCTTTTTAATAATAATTAATCAATCAAATTGGGAATAATTTTCAATTTTACTAGCATTTAATAAAACATGGTATTGGGTATATCGCATGACATCAAATAATGTTATTGTTTTGTGAAACACAAATGAAATAAGTGTTTCTTCATTGCAAGATATATCAAAAATTTTAATTTATTCTAAAATACAAATACTTAAATTTATTTGGGGCTTAAATTTTAGCCATATTTTTTAGTATAACCATGTCTACCTATAAATCAGTTTTAACCATAAAAATCAAAATAATTTTTTAATTGATTTTTAAATTCATTATGACTAAAAATTACGTTGACCATACTATATAAAAATATTTAGGATTAATAATATTATATAATCCATTATAAATCTTTGAAATTATATATTTTGTATAAAATCATCATAATATAATTGGTAAAAACATAATAAAAGTTATTTTTATGAAAAATCATTTTCAAGCTTATAAATGATGTCATACTAAAATAAAATTAAAATATTTATTATTTTGTACTTTTACGGATTAAGATTAATAAAATGTATCCTATTTAACATTAAATAAATATGAAAAATATAATGGAAAATTTATATGACATTATTTACAATAAATTAATAATAGTTTTGAATAATTCATCATTTTAACTATTTCCAAAAAATTAATTGTTTTAGATAAATCATAATGATTAATCGCAATCATTATATGAAATGATTATTTAAGTCATGTGTTCAATATTATTGAAAAAAAATCATTCTAAATTTTTAGAAGATCATTATAATATTCCTGCACAAAATGAAATAAATCATTTTTTGAACAAAATGCATTTTTTAAGTATAATATGTCATTATTAAATTTATATTAAAAAAATTAAATGTATGCTAACTAATTAATTTGTGGCTAAAATATTATTCTTTAATTATAATAATTTTTTAATAGTTATTATATTTATTTATTCAGATTAAAATATATTTCACCCATATAAAATTATTTATCGGATAATTCTCTTTTGTAATCAATATATTCAAATTCATTTAAAAATAATTATAATAAATGAATCATTGATAATTTATATTTTAAATATATAAATATATATATAATATTTTATTATTTTATTTATTCCAATTCATACTAAATAATCCAACGACTAGGAGATAATTATCAAATTAAATAATAATATTTTTATAGTATCTTGTTGTTATTATAATCTTATTGTTCCATGTAAAAAATTTATCAAACAAATAAAATATTTTTAATCTGAAATATATCATGAAATATCAAAATGACACATTAATCCCCATACAATAATTTTACAATTGTAATTTCATAACTCCTATGAGAAAAACTATGTATACTTCCACCCATCAGAATAATAGGTTCCCACATAAGATTCATTAATTTTTGATTCACAGTAGAACCTTAAGTCGGTTTTTGGGTTAATCTAGAGAATTTTCAATATTTGATCACAAATCATAAAAAAATTGTTATAATAGATATATTACTCTATGGTATGAACACATTGTTAGTTACATGTGAATTATTATAAATGTATTTCCTATAGATATATGAGTGAAAAAGATCATCCACATGGTAGGGATTTTATTGATAAAAAAGGAAATAATCGTAATACTCAATATTATCAAACATTTCTAAGGGATCAAAATATTAAAGGCATATACTTCCCATTATTCCAAATCATTTATGCTTAATCCATTAAGATAACATAGTTATGAATACCTTGTCATTAACGTTGAACTCTATTACAAGATTAGGATTGTCAACATAACATCTATATCAAAATTTAGATGAATTTATTTTCCAATATATATCACTATTATTTAATCACCTAGATCATTTCCATTATGATTTATATGTCCTACGTTATCAACAAATATGGTAGTTTTCACATCCTTCAATATATTTCATTATAAAGATACATCTGAATGCTCAATTTATTGATATTTTTGTATGAATATTATACCAATGGAATTATTTCATCGCTACTACCTTGGAAATCCATATAAATGGATCACAACATGTCTTGTAGTGTTTGAATGTTCCATTAAATCAAAACTTATTTATGTTGAGGATATGAAGTACTAAATATCAATACATTATCTAATGTGTGCTCAATAATTCTCTTAATCATTACGGAGAGACCTTGATAACAATCAGATATAATAGAATATGGTAATCTATGAAATAATAAATGATCTATAGTGTATATCAAGGATATATAACACAAGATAAAGAAATTTCTTATGGAAATTGGTTTTTTTTATTTTTTATCATGATCAAATATAACCAAAAAGTGTATTGTAACCTTCTGATGTGTTCGGGAATCTTTTGAAAAATTCCAATATAATGTATTTCACATAATATTATAGTCTGGGTAATGGTCGTAGCACACGCTTAGACTTATGTATCTCATTATTAACAATATAAAACAACATCTATCATGTTATAGAATCTAATATAACCCTCTTCTTATTATCAAAAAATATTATTTGAGGTCTCCATATATATATAAATATATACTGTCAGATGTATTAAAATCCGTTTCATTCAAACACGTTATTTCATGAATTATTTCACATTGAATAAACTAAAACTAGAATATAATATCATAAGACCTAGTTTATTTGGGTTATTATGTTACATAATATCATCTGATAAAAATAAAGATACATATTCTAAAATTATATAACATGTGCTTATATTTCATTCATATAGTAAAACAAAACCAGATAACCTAGGGATATAAATAAGGAGGGTTGAGCTATATATTCCAATAATAAAATAATAAAATAATTTCATGATGAATTTATTACATGTTGTTTAATTTCTATATCTATGTAATATAATATGGGTGATTATCATAAACCTGAATATCAAATCATGAAAGAAGATAATAATGTAATTGTTACATAGAAATTTAGAACAATATAAGAGTGATATTATAATATTATGTCATATACTTAATCTATGTAATTATACAACAACGTTCTTAGAAAAACCTCCCATGAACCATTCACGGAATCATAGGGAATAAAAACATTACCCAAAGCATTGGATGGCTATATATGTCTGGGCCCACAAGTCACATTCATATCATGTAAACACATAAGTATACCACCAACACCATATAATATAAGAATTTATTTCATCATATTCATTGTTATTATTAAAGAGTGTGGGTTAAATAAATTTATTTCCTCAATAAATTATGTATTGGTATACCTATGCGAATGACATTGGGTAGAAATTGATATGTGTATTAATATTAAAAAAAAAATTGGAGGGGAAAAGAAGGATAATTTAGGTAGCATAAAAGGGTCACATAAAGACTTAAGAAGGGCTTAATGAGAGTTAAAGGGTCTACCATAAAAATTAAATTATAAGGAATGCAATATGTTTGTATAAAATAATATCCAAATATGAATAAATTATAATTAAATAGAATAATATGAATGTGTTTTATGAATAATTTATAGTAGGAGATGACCCATTAATAAGGGATTGAAATTATTTAGGTAATGCCTATAATTGGAGGAGATAAATGATCTATAATTAATATAAAATCAATTTTATTGTGAAATTAGATTCATAATTACATAAAAAAAAATTATATTCAAATGTCTAATCACAAATATGGTTCTTAAATGGAAATAAGAGAGTGTTCTTACATTATGAGAGAACTACCAAATTCATAGGATGGTATTCATAAAATCTTGGGTAATCCTATGTAGGAATCTATACAGGTAATTTAATATTAAAATTATGATTCATGGGTATTATTGATGTTGAAAATCTTGTTTGGGAGGGGTTTATAGAAAAATATAGAATAATTATTTAACAATATTTAAAACTACGGTGTTTACCACTATATTTTAAATTAATCCAAACAAAAAACCATCACATGGTATTTACCATAGGTTTATAATGAAGATGAGTGAATTTAATTATTTTAATATCCTAATCAATGAACTATATAAAATAATATACATTTTTTTGGAAATGATTCAGTTTTGTAAAGAATTTATTTCAAAATTGACAATATATATTAAATGTTTTGGAGGATTCATTGAGGCATTAAAAATTTAATCAATCAAATTCAATAATATATTTCATTAAAGGTGAAAAAATAATTCTGATTTGGATACTCTTTATAATATTTATTACTTTTTTTTATTTTATAATGTCATAATACATTTAATATAATTATATTGTATTTTTTTAGCCCAAAATTATGAAAAAACGCTGTTGTATGATTTCACTAAAATGGTTTTAAAATTAATCTATGTTTTATGTAATTAACCCCCAAAATATGATAATTTAATGTTCTAAATAAAATGCAACCATTTATTGAAAAACCCTATTTTTCAAAAATAATAATTGTTGACCAGTATAAAAAATACATTATACATTTTCAAAATATAGTGTCATATATAAAAATATTTATTTTTTTTAATAATATTAAATTCAAATATCATTTATTTCCAAAAAAATCACTCACGAAAATGAATATCCTTAATGAAACTATATATTTTTAAAAAATATATAATATGTGTTTCAAAATATCAAAATTCAATTGCTATTAAAGTTTTTTAATTCATTATAATGTAAATTAAGAAAAATATTTTCTTTATTTTATTAAAAAAATTATTTTTTCTTAAACTATTATGGTCTAGATACATAACCGATTATTACACCGAGGAATTTCATAAGTGAAAGGTGAGTGATATGGAGATTTTCATTGGATGGTTCAATGGACAAGATTTGGGTTATGATACCAACAAACCTAAAATTATCACATATAAACTATTCCAATTCATTAATTACTAAATCACATTATGGACACAGTCAAAGTCGAGTCTGATTATATGATATCTATCTAATGTTAAAAAATAATATTTATAGGGCATTATTCTACTATTTGAGGACATAAATTTGTTTGTATCTAATGAAGTTTCAATAAAAATATATATATATAAGTCATATGAACAATATATAAAGTTTATACACTAAATATTTAATTAATAACTTAATAATAAATTATATAGGATATAACTTATATCAAAAGAAAAATAAGTACTGTTGTGCATGTGTACTATATAATTTCATTTTATTATTGGGAATTTACTCATATTAAAGGGAAATATTATTTATAAAGGTTTAGAATAATACATTAATGGATAGAGAATGATTAACTATAAGAATCATCTATGTGATCCTTCATTAATTCTATAATTGATGGGAATTATCCATTATTTTTATCAATATCATTCTTTCAATATCCTCAATAATCTATTAAAAATATTTCAACTTAATTTTTTTTCCAAATATTCATTTTTCAACTCTTAAATCTAATGGATATAAATAGTAAATAATACGTATACTATTAAAATCACACGGATTAATTAGAGTATAAAATTTTAATTTAAACTGAAACCCAATAACTCTTTATGTAATATAATAAAACTAAGCACACTGTGAAAAATTAAAAACCATATTTTCCATATTTATTTTCATCATATATAAAAAAATTCCATAAATATATCTAAAACATTAAATGTATCATAGTAACCCTTCATATATTTAAAATACCACAATATACAATGTGTTACCACCCTGATGTGTGAATATAAATATGAAACATTTCTCACATTCTCAAAACATGGATAAATTTATTCTTCATATTTTCTTCTTTTCAAATGAACCATGTATATCAGGATGTTTTTGTTAAGGAAGGTAATATTATCCACCTATGGGCATGGAAACCCAACCCTCTACTATTTTATATTAATTTTTTATTTTATATTCAACCATTGAAAATTAAATTTTTATCGCAAAATCATATTTAACCAATAAAACATCATTATAAACATCACTGAATAACTGAAAATATTAATAGTAGAAATTAGTATCCATTTTTTCCACAAATACATTTCCCACCCTTATAATTATATTAACATTTTGAGAATATTATAATACTTATCAAAACATTTTCACTCTGAAATATGTTTATGAAGCAATTGACCAATTTTGTAATCTTCATGGGTTCTAATCACAATGATACTAGCAGTAGAGGTCAGACTAATGAATAAAATAGTCGGACATAATGGTTTGATGAGGGTTAAATTTTGAACTCACAATTTTTTTGGATTTTTTTATCATAACATTAAATATTTCATATAGAATCACTTTATATTTGAAAAATTAACAAATTTTTTGAGACATAAATTATTTGTTTACAAAAATTATAAATTACTATAAATGGAATGTGAAAATTTATAATAAGAGAACCTTTTAGAGTAGAAGGCTTCATCAGTTCGAATAACATGTTCTTCATTGTTTTGGTAACAAAAATATATTATTATTTTTTTATTATGAAAACATATTATGATATTTTTATTATGAAATATTATAATAACAGTTTCATAATAAAAATTGATTATAATTTTTTGTATGAGAGTATAATTATAACATGTTTTCATAACTTATTTTACCGGATTTTTTGTTAAGAAAATATTTAATTGATTTTTTTTTAATGTTTTTGAGTTTTAAAATGAATGCATTAAAAAATATTATTTTAAAGATAAAATTATTATTATTACTATGATATTAGAGAATAAATAAAATATGTACTCACCATATTAATATAATTATATTATTGCATATAGATTTTCAAACAATAAGTAGAGACGAATAATCAAATAACATTGATCATTACTAGCTTAAATTTATTTTATTAAAATCTATCCGAACATAGGGGTTTAGAAAAATTATCCACATATTGTTCCTTTATTATGATGAACAAAAACATTATATATATATTATGTGTTTGATCCTAAAATAAGTGGTATCTTTTATCTAAGCGTTTAGAATATTGGATACCTTATTTGTTTTTAAAAATATCTATGACATATTTCTTCCAAAAAGTATATGATTTTTAGTAAAACTCATTTAGTAATATTGGATTATGTTTTTCATGCAAAATACATGAGAAAAATATCTTATAGTGGTTACATATTCATCTTTATCGATGAAAAATACTACTAAGTGTTGTTTCTTAAATGACCAATAATGTAAACTGTCACCTAATAATAGACATGTTCTTGATGTAAAATTCATAATCAATCTACATCCAAAAAAGAATCCATATTAGTTAAATCATATTTCCAATATAATAGAATAATAATTAATCCATAGTTCCCTTCTGGTAAGGAATGATATTCATTACATATTTAGGATGGGATTATTTTTTATTTTCATGATATTTAGTAGATAAGAATACTTAAAATATTAAATCATGACATCAAGTAATTATATAATTTATGCTTCCAATCATACCATGAAATGTTCTCTGATCATCAGGTGTCCTATCCTCATCAAAATAAAATGTATTGGAGGTTCCAATAGGTGTAGTAGTACTTTTAATACTATCATAACCATATTCGTTAATGAAATATTATATTTACTTATGTTTATATAATAATGTTCTTTCTATTTTTTTGGTAATTTAAAAACAAAAAAAATATGTTAACTAACCCATCATAATCATTTAAAATTCATGCTTCATAAGATATGGAGAAGAAAATGTTAATGTTTTTAGAGCGTAATAAGATATAATTCCATAAATATAAATTTTTACAATTAGAAAATTTATATATATATATATATATATTATTATAATATTTGAATATTAAATATCCTAAAAAATATTTTGTAACAAAAATAAAATTTACCTATAAAACCATGATATACGAGTTATGTTATGAACATTAGGTTACTTGGTTTTATTATCAAAATTTTATGGATGTTTTTTATTTTAAATAACATGTGGTTGGTCTGTATAAACATTCTCGTGAACATCTCCCATTTGGAAATCACACTTCACATCCATACATAAAATATTGAAATTAAGTAATGAATAAAAGTATAGATGTATTCGAATATCATTATGTCTTCTTACATAAGAATATGTTTCTTCATATTTTATTCCTAGTTATTGGTTATATTATTTATAAACAAATCTTCATTTATGTTTAACTATTATTAAATTTTAATCATATTTTTTTGAAAAACCAATTTTACACCAATTATGGAAGTTTATTTATCTCATTGAACTAATTTATGGACATGTTTTCTTTAGAACCCTTTTAGTTCATCTGGTACTTATTTTATCCCATCATCCTCACCTAAATCCTCATAAGGGTATTTATGATCATATTTAGATCATAATTCTAGATGGTTAATATATTTTTTTTATGAAACTTCTAGACCTAACCATTTGATCTATATCCGAAATGATATAATTAATTGGATTATTCTTATGATTTAGCTAGATTCATGTGATATAAAAATATTTTTATTCTACATTAGGTATAAAATATTCCAAGGGAATAACATTATAATAAAATAATAGTTTTATTTTATTTTGAGTTGAAATTTCTAACAAATTTTTGAAAGTCTGTTTAATAGATAACATTTGAGTATGTAAGTTGTGGTTTTTTAAAAACAATTTCTCATTTTAATCACTAATATAATGAAATAAAAAATCTATTGTTAATGAATTTTTATTAAAAAATATATAAGACTTACTAATAGTGGAATAACCAAAAAAATATTACTTTATGATATTTGGGTGAAAATTTCTGTAAGTTTTAATTAGTATTCAGAATTAAAACATCACATGAAAAATAATTTTTGAAATAAACATTTTTTTTCTTCATGTAAGCAACTCATAGGAATATTTATTAATAAATGGTCAGATTAAAGATATATTTATAGTAATCTATGATGTATTAACAACATAAACAAAAAATGTCATAGTAGTTGAATATTCTCTCAACAAGGTTCATTTAATCAAATAAAGACCTCTCTTTCCTATTTCAACAACACCATTTTGATTTGGTGTTCTAGGTGCTGAAAATATATGATCAATATCTTCCTTAATAATTATTTTTCAATTTCATAATTTTTCATGCTCTCCACCGTAATCACAATGATTAGTTATCAAGAATATGTTTTAACTCTTTTTACTCTATCTATAATGTTGTTAAAATTACTATAGATATAGGATATTTGCTGTTATAAAATATACCCATATGTATCTAGTGTAATCATCTACTAATAAAAATAAACAGTTTTATACAATGACTCAAAAAAATTTAGGAATAAATAAGACCATTTTAACTAACTATAAAGATTCATAAGATGAGAATTCACAAATTGATTTAATACATTACATACATTTCATACCATTTTGAAAAAGGCCAATAAAATTTTACGTATCAAACCATATTTATGAAAATAATTCACTAATCCTTTATTAGTAATCATTTCTAATTTTATAAGGATACAATGTCATAACATTATATTCCGTATTAATAGAAATTATTCTTTAAAATTATGCAATTACAATTATCATTAATAAATATCATTAGACAAAAATAATCACATAATTGACTTATACTTATAAGGTTGTGGATAAGACTAAAATATAATAAAACTTTGGAATTTATGTCTTATCCATGAACAATAATATTAAATATAACAATTATTTCTCAATGAGAATTAGTAAAAAAAGATACTTTCCCACTGTCTATCTTCTTAATCTTCTTTAATAAATATTTTTTTTAATTCATATATTGTCAAAAACCACTATCCATGTATGAAATGATTCTATTGTTGGTACAATTTTTCTTTTATAGTAAATAGTGATATTTTTCTTTTAGAACAAAAAACATTTCTATATGCCGTATTATAAAAAAAATTAATCCTTATTTGACATATTTTGTTACGAGAAAATTTCATTTCTATTAAAAAATTATTCTTTTGGAAGTCAAAATGACTGAAATATATTTTATGGTAAACTTTCATAAAATATATACCACATTAATAGTTCTTTAAAAAGAGATATCTTTTTGGAAAATTTATTTATTAAAAAATATATGTTTGTTATACATAAACCCCATTCTTTAATTGTTACTAGGAGGTTTACTTCTTGTACATGTTATTATAATTTTAATTTCTTTTGGTAATCATAGATAAGAGTTTCATAAAACTAGATATTTCATAAATTATATATGAATATAAATTCATCTATTCATCATAAATAATACTCTAACATAGTTTTTCAAAAGAAATGTGTATACTACATTTTTAGAAATTATTTTCTAATATTTAGTAAAATTTTATTTTTTTTTAAAATTAGTTTTATCATAATCATTATAATGATATGATATTTCATTAGTTCAATTAGTAATTAAAATTATTATATTGAATTTATATCTTTGGAATAATCATATTTTTTTAAAACAATACAATTTTCATTTTTTAAATGTTTTGTATGCCCAGTAACTTCATCACAAAAATGTAAAGTTTTATCTTATATTGAGGATAATTATTCTTCATAAGAGGTATTGTAAAATCCCAAATAATTATTAATTAATAATTTTTAATATTTTTTAATATTTTTTAATTTCAAATTTATATTACATTAATAGGGATACTATATCCGATAACCTACCTAACATTCAATAATTTGTTTCTCTAAAATATTATGTTTCACACCAGACTGAGTTATACCGAAAAATAATATAATTACAATATTCATATTTCAAATTGTAGTTAACGCTTAGTAATTTTATTTGAAAAAATCAACATAAATAACTATACTATGTATACACATGTTTATTATTTTTAACATTGTTCTAATAACTTTTAGATAATTAAAATGTAAATAAATCTAGTTTTAACCATAAAATACTCATATTATTTTAAAGGTAGTATCACATCCTTTTGATGTTGAACC
This sequence comes from Viscum album, assembly GCA_963277665.1. Taxonomy (NCBI): domain Eukaryota; kingdom Viridiplantae; phylum Streptophyta; class Magnoliopsida; order Santalales; family Viscaceae; genus Viscum; species Viscum album. The sequence continues at coordinate 896,812,996 of OY728151.1, read as the reverse complement.
ATTATTAAGTTTAATTTTTGGAAACATTATGTGTTAAATTTTATAAATTAAACCTTTTATTTGGATTTAGAGAATTAAATAAACTTTGGTTGAAATTTCTGTATTTTTCTGAAAAAAATCATATTTTAATTAATAGTGAGAATACTACATTTTAATTTAAAACTGATTTTTCATCTAATTTATTTAAATTGATAGATAAAAACTTTAATATATTTTAAGGTATAATTATAATATTTTTTATCATTTAATACAATGATGGTGATAATATGCAAATCCACATTGAAATTTTATATAAACAGGATTTAATTTTTGATGGTTTTTACTTTATAAAAACCGATTTTTCCAATCAGTCAACATTATTAGTTTTAATCATAATTTATCCTCAATTGTAATTTTTATTTTTAAAAATGGAGGTACATTGTTTTAATAAGTATGAGACTTTTTTCTAATATAATCAATATAATTTTATTTTAAGTGTTTCTTTAGTATTTTATTTTCCAGAGTTAAAGGGTTATTTAATTATATAAGGGTATAAATAATTTTATACTAATTTAAAATTACCCTAAAACGTTTCCTAATTTTAATATGTGAGTTATTTAAAACCAAGACATTACACAGGAAAATATTGTGTCCATTAGAATCCATTTTCTTGAGATTGTGACATTAATAACATTATATTTAATGTAAATATAAAAATATCATAAAAATATATCTTTATAGTTATAAAATGATAACATGGTGTTATATAAGTGATATAATTGACATTATATGTTCATTAATAAGCTGAAAATATGATATACATCATGGTAATTTATTATAATTTAAAGTAAATATATACTTAAATTTAATTATAACATAATGATGGAAAAATAATATATTTATTAAAGGTAGATTCAAATAAATGATTCTAATAATCTTAAAATAAAATTAATTTGAATTATGGGATACCATAAATGACTTTTATAGGTCACTATGACATGTTATAAGTCTAGTAATGTTTTTTTCAGTATTATCTCTATATTTTTATTTTCTTTAAATTCAATAAAAAAAAATTGTGTCGAAATTGACCAAATTGCAATTTAATAATAAAAGTATTTAATTACTCAAAAATACTAAAGATAATTTAAAATTTAAAATTTCAATTAATTATGTCTAAATGTTTATTATTTTCTCAATTATTTTTAATTCAACCCATAAATTGATAATTTAAAGCGTCTTAATATTTAAAATGGTGTTACGACAATTAGAATTAAAGTAGAAAAATTAAGCTTAAATCGAAAAGGTGATGTTTAAAATAAAATAAATAGATGTATAAAAAATATTGGATGAGGGGAATTAAAACAATTTTTTTGTTATATCTGGAAAATCTTAAGTATGAGTTATTTGGTTTAAAAAATTAATTTATATAAATTTATTATTATAAATATTTCCATGGTTGCCCCATCAATCTCTTATAAAATGTACCCACTCTTTCATAATTATGAAATTTCATGAATTATTTTTATTTTATAGGCTTAGAAAGAACACCTTATTATATTCCTTCACTACATTATTGAGGCCTTAGTTTAACAATATCACCCTTTTTAGAGGTGTAAATCTGTTCTTGAAAGCTGATAAATCGAAGAAGAGGTATCTGTTTTTAAGTGTCTCTATTTTATATCATCTTCCACATACATTTAATATAATTCATTAATTATGAAGTGATAAGGAGAATATTATCAGTATAATGATATATTATAATGTTAATATCATCATTTAAATCCATATATAATTTCATCAACTGGGAAATGATTATTTATCATGTGTGTACGGTGGATTACAACCCCATGAACATATATGGTTCATTTTTTATTACCATCATTCAAGAATGGTTAAAATGATGGAATAAATGATTATATATAATAATAATGAAATATTTTTAAAAAATTATTTAATAATATTTCAAATATATTCTTACTTTCAATACAGATAAATATGATAACTTTGTTCGCATATATGTTTGAACAATCACATCTAAGAAGCAATGTGAATCATTTTTATTCACCACGTCACTTTTATGATATATATAAGTAAATTGGAATAATTATTATTTTTATAATAATATTATTATCATTATAGAAATTTAAAAAAATAAATAACTTATTTCCATAATGATCAATAGAAAATGGAAATAGTTACATATCTGTAAGTACGTCCTATCGTCTCTAGTGATATAACATTTTTCATGTTGAAAACCATAAATAAATAGTCTGATTTATCAGTATATTTGATGTATAAAACTGATCATTATTTATTGAATATTATTCTTGATATTATTTACTAATTAACACATGAACAATTTACATCATAACTTTTCCATTTTCGACTCAAGTACCAAATATAGACAAAATATCTGATATAAACATAAATAGTTATGTAATTTTTATAAATTGGAAACCAGTGATGTAAAATGAATAATTTACATGAAAAGGTTTCTCAAGAAAATATAAACTAACACAATTTTTTTATTTAAGAATATAATTATTGTGCATGACTAGGCAGACTCAAGTTAAGGGACTCCGTCTCAAAATTATTTCACTGAGGTGTAATTTGATGTTCTACACTATATTGGTTTGTACAGTATATAATAAACCCCCTTTACATATAATTTATTTTTATGGATTTAAAGAGGATTATTTTTTATCAATAATTTTACTAAATGAAAAAATAAATCTTTTTAATATATGCGGTGATAACAACTTCTCTGCCGCCATAACCATTAATTAATATTTTGCTTCCTCTAAAAGAAAAAATGTCTCTAATAGGAAAAAGAAATATCTTATCAACATTTATAGGTAGTCATGTATTGAAAATTATTTTTAATGTTTATTTAATATTTAAATATATTGAAATTATTTCTTTTGATTGAAAATGAAATAGTAAGTGTGAAATTATGAAAATAGCAATATTTTATGTGTTGTGATTATATAATGAATCTTGGGAATTTTTTGGGTGGTCACATGATAAATCAAAGATAGTTGTTTACGTGATAAACCAAAATAAGCGTGGTACCATTGTCAAAAAAACTTGGATGGATAAATTATATACTCCAATGCATTGTGTATTCATATGGATTTTCCATTTTTATGTGTGATATTTGTGAATGTCATTTGTTTGGTTCTTCCATTTATGTATAACTATGTATGAAGTTTGATTTATATGTTTTATGTTCTTTATATAGTTTTTATAGATATATTATGATAATAAATGTGTAATCAATGAGCTTATATCCTGTGAAGATTATTTTCTACATCATCAAGTTAAAAAGTATTACATTATGATAATTTCTTAGTGGATTACTTGTTTTTGCAAGGGTAACATTTTTCCATCATTTTTTATCCCTTACTGAGTTTTTTGTACTCATTCCATGATTTTAATTTTTTAATAGTATTTAATATAGACTTTATTCAATGATGGGTTCAATAAATATTTTTAATGTTTTAACATGAAACAAAACAATGTTTATCTTTAAAAGAGTTTGTTTTGTGAAAAAAATGTTGAGTTATTTCAAGTGTCTACATTGTGACATTATGTTTTTTTATAATTTAATGTGTAATTATATAAATATATAAACCTGAAAATATCCTTGATGTGAATAAAATTAAAATAGTTAACTTTAGGTTAATATTAATTAATTTTTAAGGATGGGGTCTTATAGATGGTTTTAGTGGATACTTAAGATAACATTATGAGTTATAATATTGTCAATAGATTTTCCAGAAATTATTTTTACATTATGAAATGATATAACCTTCGATTATTAAAATGTTTCTTCACATATGATATTTTTATTCAAAAATATTTTACATCAATGAAATACAAAATCTGTTCTGGGAAGGCATATAGTGGAAAAAATCATCCATGTCGGCATCCTAAGATGGTTAGAATCAGAAATGAATTGTTTTTTGTAGTGATGTCTTTGTTGAATCAGGTTATCATTGATGGCGGTGTCCATGCCGAAGATCAACCATCGAGGAATTTTTTGGTAGTAGAGGATTTAAGGAGGCAACGTCCTTCACCATTCACAGGATCATCTGATACTGTGCAATCTGAAGGGTGTATTAAAGCACAATAAATAATTATTTATGTAATTGGATTTTCAAACAATCAAGAGGATAATCATTCTATTTGTATTTTTGAGGATTCTCTATATCAGAAGTGGTCAATGGAAAAAAATGAGGAATTGAAAAGATTGATACCATGGAATGCGATTAATTTAAAAATATATTCCATGAGTAATATTTTCTTATGGCTGTTAGAATTAGGATGAAAAAAATATATTAGCTGGGAAAAAAGTGGATGATTATGTTCCTTAAAATGAAGACAATTTCTATTGTGGTTCAATGTACATTGTATATTTATGCCGAGATATTTATAATAATATTAATTGGTATTAATCCACATTGAAGTCAAAATATTGAAGGGAATTATCTCCCCGTGAGTTAAAAATACATAAGAAACATAAAAAATCATTTGAGAAGGTAAAAACATAATTTTATGAAGATCAATTGTTTCATGAGATCATGAAAAGGAACTGATCCAGTGGGAATTCAATGGGATAGAATTCACCAAAAAATATTAGAGGTATGAAAAAAATATGTCTATGCAATGGGAAGTTTTGTACAAAATCCTGGAGGATGTCTCTGAATGTATAAGAAATTCTGATGAAGTTTTAATTACGGTGATATTTCTCATGAATACAAAAGAGATGATCATGAATGTAATGAGACGTTGGTGGAATGATGTTTTAGTTACAATGAGTTTGGTAATTATTCCAACATGTGTCCAATGTTGATTGACGAGGGTGAAAACATGCATGATCGAAAGTAAAAGGGAATATTTAAATAAATTTCACCAACTATGGTTGATGTGGAACCATAAAATTATGTGGTTATTGGAATGTTATAGGTCTTTTCTAAATATTTCAATACTCAGTTTGATTCTAGATCGTCACATTATTTCATTTTTGAGGGGTTTTCAAGGAAATTGAAAATATCACCTCATGAATGTGATATTGAACTTTTTGTAAAATATCTATGTGGAAGTATTAAAATAAACATGATATATATGAATATTCAGATTATCATTAATGGGATGTCCTTTCCTATAAAAATTGTAAGACGTCCCATTGTAGAATTTTATATTAGATTGGATATGGATTGATTTTCATATTATCAAGCTAAAATTGATTGAACATAAAATATATTATTCAATTATTTCATACCATTGATACCACGCAATAAAGTTGAGATATTGGTTAAATATTACGATTAATGTTACATAGATCATATTGTTGAAAAGATAGAAATCGGTTTTATTAGAGACATTGGTTTTGTGAATAAATTCAAAGATAACATTCCTAATTAATTTCTTATTATTTGGAATAATTGGTATGTTGATTATACTATTTATTTACTTACAATTTATAATCTAATTTTTCAATCCCATTATCTAATGCCTAATTTAGAATTTCTTGAATTGAAAAAAAAGTTGTATGAGTTTCTTTATGAAGGTTTCATTCGACTTATCAATTCACAATGGGGTGCTCCTATTTTGTTTTTCAAATAGATATATGGTTTTATGAGACTTTTTATTGATCAAAAAGCCTTAAAAACATAACTGTTAAGAACAAGTATCCTTTTACTCATATAAATGTCTTGTTTTATCAGCTTCAGGGAGCTAAGTAATTTTGGATTGTTTATTTGACGTTCAGGTACCATGAGCTGATTTTGAAAGAGGATGACATTCCAAAATTAATGTTTTTAACAATATATGGGAATTATGAGTTTTTAGTTATACTACTGGGGTTATCTAATGCAACATCAATGTTTATATATAGTATTTTGGTATATTCTAAAAAATAAAGTCAACATGGAGGTCACTTAAGGATTGTTTTGAAAATAACAATAGAATGGAATCTACATGAAAATTTATTAAGATTTAATTTTGGATGGAAAAATATTCACTGCTTAGTCATATTGTTCCTAAATATGGCATTATTGAAGGCCCATTTAAAAAATTTGTTAAAAAGCGATTAATACCTCTTAATAGCTCATAGATTCGTAGATTTCTGGATTAGTTGGTTATTACAGAAGGACTATATAAAACCTATCTATTTTATCTTTCCTAAAATATATGTTAACACATAATGAATTTATTTTCATCTACATAAAATAATATGATGATTGTTTTCAGGAACTAAAAAATATTGGTCAATGCTCCAGTTTTGGAATTACCTTCCATGAATGGTGAATTTGTTCTCTACAATGATGTTTTATTTGAAGGACTTGGTTGTGTCCAAATGCATAATGATTATGTAATTTATTATGTTTCATGTTAGATAGAACATCATGTGCTAAATTAACCTACAAATTTTATAGAATTATCTATTGTTTTTTATACATTAAACTATTAGGGGTATCATTTGTATGGAGTAAATAGTGAAATATATAATGATCAAAAAAGTATAATGTATATATTAACTAATAAATATTGAACATTTGTTAAAAAAGATGGATGGAATTAATAAATGATTATGATTACACATTTCTTTACCATCTAGGAAATGAAAATAAATATGTTGATTCTTTGAGATGAAAAGGTAATTCTATATTAACCATGCTACATCTTGATTGATACACATTGGTTAATTATTTATGAATTTTTTCGTGGATGTTTTTGGTACAAGGAATTATTATTTTTTGTTTCATGGATCTGTGAAATCATCTCTATCAAATTGAATTTAGAACACATATAAGGAAGAAAATTAGTTTTAATAGAAGTTAGAATTTGTTTATAAGGGAAATACTTAAAATAACATTGGTAAATACTATGGTTTTAGGTATGGAAAGTGATTATGAATTACATTTAATTCAAATTTGTATAAATATTTTTTTGTGAAGCTTATAGTTATCAGTTTTTTGTTTATATGTGATTCACTATGATGTATCAAAACCATTAGGTGTCTTACTAGTGGGATGGAATGAAAAAAGATATTTATTACATTACTTAGTCTGGTTTAATTTTTCCATTATTTAAATAAAAGTTAATATTACCAAAATGGTTACATCTGATTTTTCTTGTGCTAGACAGGAAATGAGAAAATATATCCACAGATTTCATAGTAGGATTATAAAACACCATTCGAGGTAACAATGTGATAAGGGTTAATGTTTGACAAATTTACTAAATATTCAAATTTTTTTTCAGGATACTCGTTCTCTAGATCAACATTCTCAGTTCAATATAAAATAGATATTGAGGTTTAATAAAGTTACCATGTCTATTATATCTAATTTTGTTCCTTGGATTACTTCAACTTTTGTAAAGGCCTTTAGAAGTCACTGGGTACTGAATTAAATAACACTAGATCTTTTCATCCTCAATCAGATGGGTAGTCAGAACAAACAATCTGATCCTTCAAGTATTTTCTATGTTTTTATTCAATCAATTACTTGGGAAGTTGGGATCAACATAATTTATTTTTTGGTTTTTATTATATTTTTATTTTTCATTACATGATACATATGAAACCTTTTGAGGTATTTTATGGAATGTGGTTTCGAACTATTCCTTTTGGGGATAAAATAGGTGAACGGAAGTTGATGGTCCAGAATTGGTAGAAGAAATGGCTGAGAATGTTCAGTTAATTTAGATGTATAGGATGATAGCATAGAGTATGCCGAAATGTTATGAGAATAACTCGTGGAAGGATATTTTTTGAGGTTGAAGATCATGTATTTCTCAAAGTTTCACTACAGAAAAGTGTGATTTGTTTTTATATGAAAGGGGTGAATAGTATATAGTTCATTGAACCATATGAAATCCTCGTGAACAAAGGATTATTTCCCTAATTATTGTATTTACATTAGGTTTTATCCCTGGAACCCAATTCTATTAATATTTTATGTTTGGAATGAATATTCTGGATCCATATTGTATTTTTTTCAGGATTTAGTTTAGTTGGAAAAAAAATATTTTGTATGAGGAATAGTCCTGCCAAATTATTCATCACAAGTATAATGTGTTGTATAGTAATTTGATTTATTAGGATAAGGTTTAGTGAAAAAATACATATGTATGAAAAGGCAACATTTGAATCTTAATTTTCTATGAGAGAAATATTAACCCAAATAGTTGACATGTAAAAAAATTAAGAGGACACAATTTCTAAAAGAGGCGAAGGATGTACCATTCAAAGAAAATAAAAAAATATATTTTTTCATATTTATGAATTTATTTTAATTAGATAGTGATTATAACATAACAAAAATTTTATGTCTGATAACGAACATGCCATGCAATAATGAGTTCCCCAAAATTATGTGTTTCATACAAGACATAGTTATACTGAAATATAATTCATTATTAATATTATTGTATTAAAAAGTAGTTAATGGATCGAAATTCAATTGCAAGGACAACACCTAACTAACTATATTATGTTTACACGTATTTATGTATTGTTTTTACATTATTTTAATAAATTTTGGAGGTATAAAATGGGAATAAATTGGATTTTATGAATAAAATATTCTAATATTTTTATAGGTTATTCTACATTATTTTAATGGATAACAAATTTTAAATATATATTTTGAAAACATTATATGTTCTATTTGATATAATAAACAACTTTCTTGGAAGAAGAATAAAAAAAATACTTGGGTAGTATATTTGTGATTTTCATGATTAAATTCACACTTTAATGAATTGTTTAAAGTACTACATTTATTTCAAAATTGGTTTTTCATATAATATAACTAAATTAATAAAATTTAATTTTTTTTGGTTTTATGGTATAATTTTATTATGTTTTTATCATTTAATTTAATGTCTGTCATTGGAAGTAAATTCAAATAGAAATTTTATACAAACACATCTTTATCATTGGATGGTTTTAACGTTTTTAAAACTGGTTTTCACGATCAGTCAATAGGATTGGTGTTAAACCTAATCTATCAACTTATATAAATTGAATTTTTAAAAATGGAAATAAATATTTATAATCAGTATTATAAATTAGATTTAACATGATATCTTTTTTGTGAATAATAACTTCAGAATTTTATTTACCACAGGTAAATTATATATCAGATAAATAAGGATAAAAATAACAATAAAATAATATAAAACAAACCCTTAAATTTTCATAATATTATTGGATGATTTATGGATGACCATGAAAATAATTTGGCTGAATTTGTTGTAGAGGCCAAAAGCTTGACGTACATAGACATTACATTACTTTTGCGGAATACATAATACAAAACAAAAACACACACCAAAGTACCTTAATAGTTTAGTGTCTTTGGAAACTCAGAACATAATCTTCTAATCATGGTGAAAGATCCTCAACTTCTCCCATAAAGATCTCCCCTTTTGGTTTTCTTACATAAATCCATTCTTGAAATCCTGGGGAAAATGAAACATATAAAGGGTGAGCTCAAATGATCAGTATGGGTAAGCATGGAGAAAATAAAATGAATCATATACATTTGAACATAAAAACAATAATATATTTTTTAAACATCAAATTCCAGAGAAAAAAAATAAATCATGGAAGTACATAAGGAATTTATCATAATAGAACATCAATATTGATAAAATAGCATGGGAATAAATAATGTAAATGTGGCAACCACTCAACACTTGTTATTATTTCAATAGTAGCCATAGAAATGCTTCCAAGACCAATTTAGTGGACAAAGTCCCTTTCTGAATCGAGTGCACTCCTTGTTCCAGCCTTGTATTAGTAGAACCAGATTAACTTACCTTTCAAGCAATGTCTATATCATGAGATATAAATCATTACCCAATGCATGGGATGGAGATATAGGTCTCCCCCATCTCATAATTAAATCATTCTTACATGTTCCACAACATAAACATAAATCATTCATCATAACCCAAAGAATAAAGTGGGTTTCAGAAACATCATCCCATCATAACATAATCCATATGAAACAAATGGATATCAATTCATCATAAGAAAGTTGAAACCATTTATAACATAGAGACATTATACTTGAAACCTAAACATATGAAATAATGTCACCTTAGATGGAAAAATGGTTTTGGTAAAACACTTGAAATAAATTCTTGATGAAAATATCCATTCATCTTAAAAATCAATTTCTTTTCAAAAAACGTAATGCAATTTTAAATGAAATATATTTTATTGAAAATAGTCATGAAATCATTAGGAGGAAGATTCATTAAAAAAAGGCTCTATAAAACCATAAAAATCCTTTCATACCATATAAGTTAATAAATCATTCTCCTCGTACTTTTGTCAGAAATGTCAAAAAGTACCTCGTATGGTAAACAAAAGAAAGATTTCTTCCATACGATGTGGTAAAATTAAGAAAAGGGTCAAAATTTCTTTAAACATACATGGAAAGAAAGTAAAAAATTTATGAGTACATTTTGAGATCATATGGACACGAATAATAAAGATAACCCTGGGTAAATACTTACGAATAATCAATCTCAGATAAGAATGAGATTTGTATAATTATCCCTTACCTTTGGTCTAATATGCTTTGTACATATCCAAACCTCCTGTATAATGATTTAAATAATGTCATTGACTTATTATATAATCGTATTCATTTTTATGTTGTCATAAATGGATCACTTATGACTTTATATTACCCGTTCTTTGCTAAATTCAATTTTAAAGCAGCATTTTGGGTAAAATCGTTTTATTTATCGTACGTGTTTAGACTTGTTGTTCATGATATTATTACATATATCCTAATTTAATTTGTTCCAGAATGTAAAACATAATATATTTATATATATATAATATATATACAGTTATATATATAATATATTCATAAATGCAATGAAATACACCGTTTAGGGAGACGGTAGGCCGTACGCATGCATTAACGATGTTTTCCTATCATTACTGACTTGAATGGAAGTAAGTAGATGAAATATATATATATATATACATAAATTAAGTAGCATAATTATGTCATATATTTCATTATTATTTATTATATATACTTTATAATCATTCTTGTATGGTTAATCATGGAAAATGAATCTTATCGCGTTTATGGAGACGGTAGTCCGTACGTATGCACGAGCGATGATGTCATTCACATGATCATGGAATTATATTTAAGTGTATGTATAATATTACAGAATCAATATCACATTACAATAATAATATATAGTTATTATTTACTCCATTATACCCATCCAAGTAAGGTGGGATTGGAAAATAGATTACACCACGGTGTGGAGATGGTATTACATATGTACGCACGCGCGGTGATTTCATTTTCCATAGGATGGATAGATGGTGAAATAGGGTAGTTTCATACTTATAATAACATATCAGTATATGAGTGATAATGATGTTATTACCTCATAATGAACCAACTAAATAAGAATAAGTAGAAGATGAAATAAAGTTGAAATAATCAGTAACGGACATTACCTCTTCTTTGAAGTGCCTCTTCTTAACCACCTCTTAGGGCACTAAAAATGGTCTTTGAAGAATTCCAGGACCTCTAAGATGATTTTAGGGAAGTTGAGAAGAGAAATTGCCAGGGATTGGCTGATCTTGAAGGCTCAATGTGGTTTGAGGAAGAGAGGGAGGAGGTGCCCTTTTATAAGGGAGGAGAGGGGCGCCTTTGGAAAAACTAAAAATATTATTTTATTATAAAGTCATATTCGGTTTTCAATAGCTCCAAATTGATTTATTTCGAAGCTATGGTGGAGATGGGACGAAAGTCTCTAATCCAATAGAATTTATCCAAGTTTAGTTTTTTTATTTTAACCTTATCTTTTATATTAACTTTAAGTTAAATTATTTTACTTTTACCAGGTCTTCTTGTTTTATTAAACTATAAGGCTAATAAACTTACTATAACAAGTCAAACAAACCCCAAGTTTTTTATTGTTAATATATATATCCATATCTATGTTATTTGGCGGAAACAGAAATTATTAGGAATAAAATAACAATTAATAATATAATATTTGTTTTAAGAACTATTTCATGTCAATTTTGACACTATTTGGTACTTGGTTTTTGTGAAAATAATAGTAGAATTATTACTTATAACATTAAATATTAACCAATAAAAATAGTGTAATTCATAAAAATCCCAAAATTACATTTATTTGGGTATTTATAACATCAATTATGTCAATATTTCCTTAACAAGATAATTACTACATCATCATTGTGTCATAAATAAATTAAATTAATTAATTTCTAAAAATTATAAATAAAATACCATTTTGTAGGAAATATTTTTAGCTTTCTAATGAATATTTATAGTCGAATTTATCTTCTGATTAACCCTATATTAAAAATGTTTCACTTATTAAACATTGATTATAACTATTTTAACTATTCATTAAATAAAATAATATTAAATATCCTAATCTAATCCAAGTGGGCCTAAATGGTCATATTTTGTTCCTAAGGTTGTCTTTGGTCGAATTAAACTTATCCAATAGAATTAGGACATGTGTTAGGGTAATAATAATGTCATTTTTACCCTTAATTACCCTATTTACTTTTAACCGTGGTAAAAAAGTAAGAAGTTACTATTCACCAAAAATTATTTTCATCTCATTGAACAACATTTTAGTCCTTGATATTAACCATGTCTCTTGGATTTTCGAAGTTCCACTCACAGAAGCGGTATAATTATGTTTTCTGTGTATTTGGAAACTCTCCTAGTATGTGGGTAAAAGACGGTAAAAAGTTCAATAAACTTTTTATATATCTCAAATTATCATCAAATGACTCAAATGAATTACATTGAACATATATAGGTATTATGTATAAATTTTTACCTAAAATAAATTTTAAAAAAATAAATAAATAATTATTTAAAATAAAATCTGGTGTTGAAATAGTAACCCAGTGTTTTCACTATTTATCAAAAATTGAATGTTTTCAGAAAAATACCAACGATTCAACCTAGGTTAATTTTGATATTCTGAATCCAAAAATGAAGTCCATTTAGAAAGATAAAATTTATAAAATTTTAAAAAGTGTGTATTACTATTCATAACGGTTAGTTTATATAGCATATCGTAGTTTAGTGAAACTCGAAATTGCAAACAACACACGCTATCGTGGAAGGTCGTGATTGCATGTAATAAAAGACAAGTCAGGGATGCATGTAGTGAAAGATCCTTTTGGTGTAGCATACAAAACAAGACATCAATAAAATTAAAAAGATTATTTTTCATAAAATCTCTAGGTGTTACATTCTACCCCCCTTAAAATGAATTTCGCCCTCGAAATTCGTCGGGGTTATAAAGGGATTACTATTCGAAAGTTTATTTAATATAAATTAACATCGTAAAAATTAATACGAAACCCAATATTTAAAAACTAATGAATGAAACGTAATGGTTACCTAAGTTAACTAATCACTGGGTTTCCATATAGAAGAACATCGGTGAAAATTTGGATATGGAAGAGAAATCTAACCATTATTTTCTGATTAAAAGTGGCAGAGAACAAGGCTATGAAAAAGCCAAAAATCACAAAGCCATAGATTTTTGATGATCTAAGGTACCATCTGATTCATCAGATATAAGGGCACTATGTCAACATTTTTTTTTTCAAGATCATTTCCCTAAATTTGAAGAAATTGGAATTATAAGAAATAATTTTTTATTTTCGTACAGTCTCACCATTGGGTCGTTTCGTGGAAAATTTCCACTTCATCACTTAATGAAATGAAGTTGAATTTTTCATTCGTGAAGTGTTAGCAGATCATGTGATAGAATGAGGGGTCATTCCATCTATCTAAAACAAAAGGTTAGAAAAATTTATCAGAAATACACAAGTCCTTCTATAGTGAGATTAATCATATATAGTTCCTAAAATGGACTTATACTTCATCTTTCATAGCACAAAAAAAAATAAAACTAGTTTCTACTAACTAGGGACATCCTATAGGCCAGTGGTACCTGATAAAGGCATGTCACACTTTGGTTGTGGGTTCGATTCCCACAGCCTTGTCTGACGCAACGGGTTGTCGCATGTCCTGCAGGTTATCCTTTTTCAACAACAATACTACATTAACAACATGTTCTAGCCTTTAACAATACTATCTAATGTCCATTCCAATCTTTAGTATTATCCAAAATACTTCCTTTCAAACTCATAGTATAAAGAGAATGATTACTAAAAAGGTCATATAACAAGAACGTGAATACCATTATTTATCCCTCATATATCTTTTTGGTCACATTCCAATAATGTTAGTACCTTAATCATATATTCTCTTGAAAAATTAATACCCATTGAAACTTAGTGAAAACATGAATTCTGTAAAAAGATAACTCTTTCCACAAACGAAAATCCCAAAAAATTTATATACTCAAACCATGATATCACTTCGTACTTATATCAATCATGAGCTCATGAATACTATCAAACATCTCATTATCTCTTTATCCCTTCATTATGCGCATATCATATACATTCCAATAAAAAATCTGAATAACCTTTCATGGTTACCAGTACCATTCAAAATATAATTTCCAAAAATTTAAGAAAATCAATAGTGTAAAAATCCTTAGATGTGTCTTTTTTCTATAGTTCCATTACCTATACAACTCTTGATAAACATAAATCATTCCACAACCTTCATAAACCATTGACTGAGATTTGTCATTTATTTCATCTCGTATATCATTTGTAGTCTCTTCATCATCATCAACTTAAATACTACCCATACGACAATGCTGATTCTCATCATGATATTTTCCCTTAGGGAATTGGTTTGAATAATTCATATACATCCCACATTGAAAACATTTAATAATTGTTGATGTCGTAGAAATACCATTATCCTTGTCCATGGTGTTAACTGAACCTTTTCTTTTTCACTTACTGGCTTTATGTCCTTCTTTTCCACACCCAAAGCATCTTCCAGTTCTTTTGAAACAATCTCCCTGATGCCTCTTCCCACATGATTCACATGAGGGAAATTGCACTTTCGTTCCCCTATGATCATTATGAAAATCCATATTTCTCTTATTATCTGAGTCGGGAATCTTTCTGAAGTTGATATTATTGATCATATTATGAGATTTATGAGTAGGAATAATAATTATGTTTCCCATTTCAATTCCCATTTCATTTTCTTGATCATGATGAATATCATTCCATTGTTTTTCATATTCTCCATTATTAGTAATCTTTCTCTTTCCATCCATTTTCTAAAACCCAAAAAAATGGGGTGTGAGGAAAAAATAATGCTAGGTAAAACAACACAATAAACGGTGATTACCTTCCATATATAACATCTTAGGATAATTTCTAAGATCGTTACCATAATTATAGGACTATAACTTATACTTATACTTATCCTTAGGGACATCCCTAGACATACCATAGAAATATCTCTAGGGATCTCACTAAAGTTTTCGCATCCTAGTTTCCAATGGTTAACTAAACCTTTCCTACGATACCAAATGTAAAGTCCCAAAGCATGAAGTACATAGAAATTACATTACTTTTTCAGAATAATTAATATATAAAAAAAATAGGCAACAAAGGACCATAATAGTTTAGTGTCTTTGGAAACTCAGAACGTAATCTTCTAATCGTGGGGAAATATCTTCAACATCTCCCATAAAGATCTTCCCCTTCTGGTTTTCTTACCTAAAACCTTTCTTGAAATCCTGGGGAAAATGAAACATATAAAGGGTGATCTCAAATGTTCAGTAAGGGTAATCATGGAGAAAATAAAACAAACCATATACATTTAAACATAAAAAATTTAACATAATGTTTAAACATCAAAATATTGAGAAAAGACATAAATATTGGAATTACGTAAGGCATGTATCATAATGTAACATCAATCCTGATAAAATATCATGTGAATAAATCATGTAATTGTGAAAACCATTCATCACTTGTTATTATTTCCATAGTATCCAAGTCATTTCAGCCAAGACCATCTTAGTGGACAAAGTCACAATCTGAATCGAGTTCACTCCTCATTCCAGTCCTGTATCACTGAACCAGATTAACTTACCGGTCCAGCCATGTCTATCTCATGAGATATAAATCTTTACCCATTGTATTGGATGGAGATATAGGTCCCACCCATCTCATAATTAAATCATTCTTACGTGTGCCACAACATAAACATAAATCATTCATCATAACCCAAAGAATAATGTGGGTTTCACCAACATCATCCCATTATAACAGAATCCATATAAAACAAATGGATATCAATTCATCATATGAAAAGTGAAACAAGGTAAATCATAGAGACATTATACTTGAATCATAAACATATGAAATAATGTCATCTTAGATGGAAAAATTGTTTTGATAAAACACTTGAAATGAAATCCTGAGGAAAATATCCTTTCTTCTTCAAAATCAATTTGATTTCACAAAAAGCAATGAGATTTTAAAATAAAGATATTTTGTTGAAAATAGTAATGAAATATTTTTGAGGAAGATTCATGAATATAAGGCTTTATAAAACCGTAAAAATTCTTTCATGCTGTATAATTTTTAAAAAATTATTCTCCTCATACTTTTGTCAGAAATGTCAAAAAGTACCTTATATGGTAAACAAAAGAAAGATTCCTTCCATATGATGTGGTAAAAGTAAGAAAAGGGTAAAAATGTATTTAAACATACATGGAAGGAAAGTAAACATTTTTTGAAAAAATTTTGATAACATATGGACGTGGATAATAAACATAACCCCTAGTAAATACTTATGAATAAACAATCTCAGATAAGAATGAGATTGGAATAATTATCCCATACCATAGGTCTGATATGCTTCGTACGTAACCAAACCACCTGTATAATGATTTAAATAATTTCATTGACTTATTACAGAATCATATTCATTTTTATGATGTCATAAATGGTTCACTTATCACTTCATATTACCGGTTCTTTTTTTAATTCCATGATAAAGCAGCATTTTGGGTAAAATCGTTTTATTTATCGTACTTGTTTGGACTTGTTGTTCTTGATATTATTAATTATATCCTAATTTAATTAATTCCAGAATTTAAAACATGATATATATTTATATATAATATATATACATATATATATGATAGATTGATAAATGGAATGAAATACACCATTCATGGAGACGGTAGGTCGTACGTACACATGAACGTTGTTTTCCTTTCTTTATTGACTTGAATGGAATTAATTAGATAACATATATATATATACATGAATCCAGTAGATTCATTATGTCATATATTTCATTATTATTCATTATATATACATTATAATCATTCTTGAATGGTTAATCATTGAAAATGAATCTCATCGCATTCGTGGAGACGGTAGTCCGTGCGTACGCACGAGCGATGATGTCATTCTCATGATCGTGGAATTGTATTTAAGTGTATGTATAATATTAAAGAATCAATAGCACTTTACAATAATCATTTATAGTTATTATTTAAACCATTATACAATCCATGTAAGGTGGTGGTGGAATATAGATTACACCACGGCATGGAGCCGTTATTCCGTACGTACGCACACGCGGTGATTTTGTTTACCATGGGATGGATAGATGATGAAATAGGGTTGTTTCATACTTATAATAACATATAATTATATGATTTATACTGATGTTATTACCTCATAATGAAACAACTAATGAAGAATATGTAGAAGAAGAAATAAAGTTGAAAGAATCGGTAACAGACATTACCTTTTCTTTGAAGCGCCTCTTCTTAACCTCCTCTTTGGGCATTGAAAATGGTCTTTGAAGAAGAACAGGACCTCTAGGATATTTCTAGGAAAGTGGAGAAGATAAATTGTCAGGGTTTTTCTGAGCATGATGGCTCAAAGAGGTGTGAGGAAGAGAGGGATGAGGTGCCCTTTTATAAGGGAGGAGAGGAGCACCATTGGAAAAGCAAAAATATTATTTTATTATAAAGTCATATTCAGTTTTTAATATCTCAACATTGATTTATTTAGAAGATAAGGTGGGGATGGGTCGAAATTCTCTCATCCAATATAATTTAGAGAAGTTTATGTGTTTATTTTAACCTTATCACTTAGATTTTACTTTAAGTTAAATAATTTTACTTTTACTGGGTCTTCCTGTTTTCTTAAACTATAATGGTAATAAACATACTATAACAAGACAAATTAACCCCAAGTTCTTTATTATTGATAAATATAACCTTATCTATTTTATTTGGCCAAACTTTATATTCTTAGGAATAATATAATAATTAATAATATAATATTTGTTTTAAGAACTTTTTTGTGTCAATTTTGACACTATTTGGTACTTGATTTTTGAGAAAATCATAACAGAATGATTAGATCTAACTTGTCATATTAACCTAGAATATAATTGGAATTCATAAAAAGTCTAAAATTATATTTATTTTGGTATTTATAACATCAATTATGTCAATATATCATTAATAAGATAATTACTTTATCATCATTCTGTCATTAATAAATTACATTATTTAATTACTAAAAATTATAAATAAAATAAAATTATGTAGGAAATAATTTTATCATTATACTGAATATTTATAGTCGAATTTATCTTATGTATAACCCAATATTAAAAATGTCTTAGTTGTTAAGCATTGATTTTAACTATTTTAACTATTCTTTAAATAAAATTATATTAAATGTCCTAATCTAATCCAAGCGGGCCTAAATGGTCATATTTTATTCCTAAGGCTGTTTCTGGTCGAATTAAACTTATCCAATATAATTAGGACATGTTTTAGGGTAATAAAAATATCATTTTTACACTTAATTACCCTATTTACTTTTAACGGTGGAAAAAAGTAAAAAGATACTATTCACCAAAAATTATTTTCATCGTATTGAACCACATTTTAGTCCTTGATATTAACCGTGTCTCTCGGATTTTCAAAATTCCACTCACAGAAGCGATAAAATTATGTTCTATGTGAATTTGCAAATTCTCCTAGGAGGTGGGTAAAAGACTGTGAAAAGTTCCATATAATTTTTATATATCTATAATTATTATAAAATGACCCCAATGAATTAAATTGATCTTATATAGGTATTATGTATCAATTTTGACCTAAAATAATTATAAATTAAATAAATAATTGTTTAAATAAAATGTCGTTTTTTAAATAGTAACCATGTGTTTTCACTATTCATCAAAAATTGAATGTTTTCAGAAAAATAACAAAGATTCACCCTAGGCTAATTTCGATATTCGGAATACAAAAATGA
This sequence comes from Viscum album, assembly GCA_963277665.1. Lineage (NCBI taxonomy): Eukaryota > Viridiplantae > Streptophyta > Magnoliopsida > Santalales > Viscaceae > Viscum > Viscum album. Next base: position 896,793,714 of record OY728151.1, on the reverse strand, counting down.
AGTCCATTTCGAATGATAAAATTTATAAAATTTTAAAAAGTGAGTATTACTATTCATAACCGCTAGTTTATATAACATATCGTTGTTTAGTGAAACTCGGTATTGCTTACAACACACGCTATCGTAGAAGGTCGTGATTGCATGTAATGAAAGACAAGTCACGGATGCATGTAGTGAAAGCTCCTTTTTAGGTAGCGTACAACACAAGACATCAGTAAACTTAAAAAGAATATTTTTCATAAAATCTCGGGGTGTTACATTTGTTCCCTTTGTAATCCACGTGGGTGTTATTATGACAAAAATTACATTTTATTTAACATAAAAAACTAAAATTATCATAAACATGTCACTTATTACAAAAAATTGTTAATATGGTGTAATATAAGTGATCATATCGACTATTAATAGTGATTATATATATAAAAATTACTTAAATCATTTTAATTGATTTTTTTATTAAATATATAATATAAATAATAATAAAATAATGATGACCCATGAATCAATTTACTAAAGGAAGAACCAATTAAATGATACTAATAATATTAAAATAAATTTAATTTGAAATATTTGATGACATCCAAAAATTTTAAAGGTTGATATGAAATGTCATAAGTCTATTAAATGATTTTTATCACTCTTTTCTGAATTTATTTAAAAACAATAAAATTAATAGTGTCCTAATTGATTTAATATATATTTTATAAAAAAATAAATTATTAAATTATTTAAAAAATCATAAAATATATTCAAAATTGTAAGGTGGATATAATAAGGATTAAAGGTTCATAATGTCTCCAATTATGTGTAATTGATCCCATATAATTAATATTTATATCCCCATAATACTGGTAATATGGTTACCACAATTCCGAATAAAAGATAAAAAGTAAGGCTAAACCAAAATGATATGGATAAAAAATCATAACATGTCTCAAAATAATTTTATTAGAGGATTTAGAAGAATATTAATACTATATTATAGATATCCACTGTTGGAGTCATTTTGATTTAAATTATTTTTTATATTAATATACTATTTTAGGATTTTTCAAGGGTGCCCCTCCCCTCTCTTATAAAATAGTAACCACTATTCCATAATAATTTCACTCCATGAAACATTTTGTTTGGTAAAGATCATCCAAAAATTCTTATTAAAATCCCTACCATAATTCTTGAAGCCTTAGTTAATGAAGAACACAATTCTTGGAAGAGTTAAGGTGTTCTTTAAAGGCGATCGTCTGAAGAAGTCATATAATTTTTAAGTGTTTCTATTTTATTTCATATTCCATTTCATATTAATTATATTCATCCATGATTTAAAAATATTGACTATATTTTCAATATTATGATATATTGTTATGCTAATATCACAAAATAAATCCATATAAAATTTCAAGAAATGGGAAATGAATGTTTCATTCCTATGTAAGGGGGAATTATATCTCGCAAACTGATATACTTCATTTATAATTATTGCAAATATTTTTTGATTATATATGTAGAATAAATGTTAATATATGATATTTAGGATATTATTAAAATTTTAAAATTATAATATTTAAATTATGTTCTTACTTTTCATATACATAAATATTATTATATCATTCGCGATTACTTGTGAGCCATCAACTGCACGAAGGGATGTGAAATGTTTTTATTGACCACATCACTTATATGATATTTAAAAGTATATTTAAATTATAATCATTATATTAATAATATTATAATAATTTTAAATAAGTAAAATAATAAAGACTTTATTTCTATAATGATCAGTGAAAAATGGAAATAATTACTCATGCATATGTATGACCTGTCGTCTCCATTAATATAACTTCATTCATTTTTCATAACATAAAAAATGGTTTTATTTAACAATATAATTTATGTATAAAAGTGATTATTATTTCATGAATATTATTCTGGGGATTACGGACTTTTGACCACAAGGAAAATTTAAAACATAAGATGTTCATTTTCGACTCAAGTACAAAATGTCGACATAAAATCTCATATGAACATTAATAATTATATAATTTATATAAAATTTAAATAAGTGATATAAAATGAACAATAAAATTTAAAATTTTTCATATGTAATTATTAAATAACCTACATTTATTATTCTACAATATAACTATTATATGTGATGATTCGTACTTAGGGAAAGAGAACATACTTCAATATCCATTCATTGAGGCCTATTTTGATTTTATGAACCACCTCATAATATATTATGTATAATAAATTAAATTGAATAACAATTTTATAAAATGGTATTATAAATAAAATGCTCATATTTTAATATTTTTACTAAATGGAAAAATTAATGTTGTTAACTTATTCAGGGAAAATGACTTCATTACTACCATAAATGTTATTTGATATTTATCTTCTTCTATATGACTTAATGTTTTTAAATGGAAAAATAAATCCCTTATTACCTTCCATGTGTATTTTGGAATTTAAAATTTGTTTAAATGTGTATTTATTATTTCAATATCTTGAAATTATTTCTTGTTATTTAATGTTAAATTTTATGTGTTAAATGTTGATAATTGTAATATTTAATTTATTACGATTTGGTAAGGGTACTAGGAAATTTGATTAGTAGATACATGATAATCCAATGACAATTTGTTACATGATAAACGAAAAGGGATGGTTTAGTGATAAACCAAGGATGGGGGGTCACATTATATCCTCATATGCAGTGGGTATGAATGTCACCCATAAATCTATTACATTTATAAACGTGATATGTTTGGAAGTCGACCATATTGTTATTCCATTTCTGTATTATTATGTATGAATATACCTTTATATGTTATATGTTATTTATATGAGGGTTTATATTAATATTTTTTTAAAAAAAAATCTAACTAATGAAATTATATATAGAGAAGATTATTTACTACATAATAAATGTGAAATGTTTTAAATTATGATAACTTATTTGTGGTTTACATTCTTTCACAAGGATAACTATTTTTTCCTCTTTGTGTATCCCTTATAGAAATTTCTATTCTCATCCAAACTTATGAAATGTTTTTCATAGGATTTAAAAGATAATAGATTCAGGGATGGGATCAAATAATATTTATGATGTTTAAACAGGATATGAGACAACGTCTGAGTAGAAGTGTCTACTATGTAATATTATGTTTTTATGTATGCACTATGTCAAAATTCATAAAATTTATAAACATGGAAAGATCCTTGATCTGAATAAAAGTAAAATTGTTGACATGACTCAACATTAATTATGGATGAAGGTTAAGGACTTAATGTTAGAATTTTTAAATTAATGAAGAATTTTTTCATGTAAATAATTTTTTGTAAGGTATTATGCAATTTGAACATACAAATTATAATTTATTTATTGAGGGAACTTATGAATAATATCAATATTTCTCTATACATAATTATTTTTATGTACTTTTTGATGAAAAATTTATTCCATGGGAACTCAATGTATCAATAGATTTTATACATTCCTTATTGTTTGACTTGTAATTATTCATTTAATTTACATTAATGTTGATAACATATATTTCCATTCATTTTATTTTATTAATATATTGTCTAATGTGTAATATTTTTTATATTAATAACAAGTAAATATTTATTCCATCTTTTTAGTTCTATCTGTAGGACACTTTTTTGTCTATAGTTAAAATTATTATTCCCAAAACATTTTCCATTCATATAGAAATATCATACAACTCATTCTCTAATTGTTTTTTTGGAATTAAATCTGGTTCTACTATTAAATTCTTATTCCTTGAGGATTTCATAACATTCTCCCGAGAATGAACATTTGTTGGTAACATATATTTTTTATAAAAATAAACTCTTCCATTTTTTTGTACAAGATTCACCATTGTTTTTAATCTTCCATCGTATTATATGGGTGATCCAATTAGATCATCAAGGTTTATATTGGAAATATTCCTCGTGTCATCCACAACAGTTCTTGTATATTCTCAATCAATATTCAATATATAAATAATATTTTTTACTTGAATACTGTCATCATGACCATTTTCACCAAGAGACTGTATACTATTTATATTTTTCATAATCCATTAGTGCATCTTGGAAATTATACCACTAGGTACAAAACTATTTATAATCATGAAATGTCATAGATCTTCTTGTTTTAATGACTTTGGATGTACAAAAATGTGTTAAAATCATCATAGTCCATATACTACTAGAACCTTCGCATGATGATATCTATCTTATTATATTAATCATCAATGAGGACAATAATGTATTTAAGAATTGAATATTCAAATAATATTATATATTCTCATAATTATTATAGGTTAAAATTTCAGTAAAAACAGTCTTTCACTTCCCATTCATAATTATGAAATATTCAAATTCAATGTTGGTCACATAAGTTTGAATTATATCTATTATATAATCAGTGTCATTATAATAAATAATAGTTGATCAACAAGGATTTATATTTTAATGGGAACCAATATTCTTATCTGTCAAATTTTATAAACCATAAACTATTTTCTATGAAATATTATAGGAGATATTTTTTATTTATAAAGTAGTTAACAAAAAATGAAATTTATTGAATAAATAAAAATTAATAAAATTAAAATAGAAAAATGATCAATTATACAATTTATTGGATATATGGAGTAAACTATATGGTTACCATTTAAAAAGGTGTTGAATTATAGTTTATTTTTAAAAAAACAAAATGCCTCTGTATTTTTTATAATCAGAATCAGAATTGTCTGATGATCGGTGTTTTAGAAAGAGATTCACTAAATGTATGATTATTTAAGAGTATTTTTTTATCAGCTTCATACATGTAACAATTAATTTCTTTATAAAATTGATATGTACAAAGAGTAAAATTATCATTCATTCAATGTGGAAATAAAAACATGTTACAAAATTTTCATCATTATATCATAAAATTAAGAATGACTTATAAGATATATTAATATAAATCACTGTATAACCTTAAGAGTTATGGTATTCCACAAACCTGACTAAATATTTCCACATTTTTAATATTTACTATATATTATATATTTCTTTACCTATAAATCCCTTGATACGATGATGAGAAAAAATATGTATTCCTATCCAGATAATCCCTCGATATGGTGATATTCATCTATCATCCTAACCAATTAATCCCTTTCTTTGATGGATCAAATTCAGTATATTTCTATACACGAAATCCCTTGATCATCATAATGGTCAGATACATAATACAAAAAGGGAAAGTTCTAAATGAATCAACCATGAAAAGGGTTCCTTAGAATGACAACTCTATAAAGAATTATAAATACTATTTGTTAGAAGTTCATACTAAGAGATATTTAAATGACTATATTTGATATAATTTATCATCTACCAACTGATAATACGTCTATCTATTTATAGTAGAACCTCTAACAATGATATTTTTGATTTAGATGATTCAACCTTGTAAAACATGCAATTGACATCCTAAAAATAATTGAATGCCCGATGACGTTTTGAGCACCATTATAATTCTATATAGTATTCCTTATGATACAATCAAATTATATATCCTGATTATAATCTAATTTTTTCTCTACTGACTTCCTTATAATTTTAAACATTATGAATATTATGGGGATCATTCCAACTTATTAATATTAGTATCAAAACAATGGCCATGACTATTATCAGTATGATAGACAAGAAAAAAGTTTATCCAATAGTAATATTATTTGTTATATTATTTGATTAGATTCATCTTTGATCTGATGGATCATATTGAGGAATTCAAGGTTCATATTCATAATACCTTATATTTATAAATTTTTTAGTTAACTATTATTTCTTTATATAGCATCAAAATAAAACAATTAGAACATAATAATTAAACAAACAATTTTTTTATGAAGGTGATTTTTATTTCCTATACGAATGGAATGTTAATGAAAGATGAAATAATTTGACTGATCATAATCCAAACATTTATGGATGATAGATCATTAATCTCATTAAGAAAATATTTATTCCATTCATCAATATTTTATGATCAATATTTTTGAAAATACATAAATAATATGTCATTATGAATCATCACAACATCAAAACCAGTATTGTGCCTCTAACACTAAGCATTAGCCAACATGATTTACTACAAACTATAGTAGTTTTTGGGGAAGCTAAAATCATTAATAGATTTCATAAATATACATTGGAAAAAATTAGTCTCTTTATTTGAGGATATATATTGAAATATATTATAAATAGTATATTTAAAACATATTTCACTATATAGATAATGCATCCATACATTTGTTCAAAATAATAACCCTACCAACTCCAATTTATGTTTAATGTGATTTTTCCCAGCAATTTTGAATTTTTATGTTGAATAAGTTATATTCATGTTATTATGCATGAGTACACATCTGATGACATTCTTTAATGAATCAATAAATATCTGAAGACCTTTCATACTATATGGTAGGGTAAGAAGTGTTTTAATGACCATCATTAATTTCAAATTTCTATTATATTCCATACACTAATCTATGTATATGAACATGGATATCATCTATGTAAATATGGTTATTAGAAATGATATACATGTCAATAATCCATCATAGAGAATGCAGTATCCATACATAACATGAAAACTATGGATCGCAATCCCCATGGATGGTCTAGAATATTGTCCAACAACTTATATATTTTATGTATCCCCTAATATACACTATTTTTAAATTATATGACCTATTAATGAGACATTACGTAACCCTAATTTATATATGAATAACTTGGAATACAACTAATCTTTCATAAATAACATTAACTCATCCATGTGATTATCTTTCTTATTTTTCTTTCTCTATGAATATATAAAAAATATAATATATTAAGACAACTAAAATTTGATCATGGTAATCTATAATGTCATTATTAATTATACCCATGGAGATGTATAAGGAATTATTAAGTAAAAATAGAATCAACATAAATTGATAATGATCATACCTCATGAATATGGATGACATGGGTATATCCACCATCCTATCATAGAATTGATAATATCCATAACAAAGGTTCATCATTGGATAGTATTTTTACCCATTAAATTATAAAACAAAAAACAATATATGGTGATCAACACTAGTTCTTGATTGTGAACAATATATGTTCATGATAAAGAATTAAAACAAACATCGACTAGTCTTTATTATTATAGATGAAAATTAACAATCCATCGTGACACAATATAGCATATGAAACCATTTTCAAGATTCTTATATTATAAAAATGTAATTTTATTTAACCAAACTACAAAAAATCTTTAACGAGTATTTTAAATTATTATAATACTATGTATTAGTTCATGAATTATAAGTACATAATCAATATATATTTTCAAAAACAATTTGACTTATATATACCATTATAATATTATATCATCCAAAAATTTTCATACATATATACTACATCATTATATATGAATATTTATAACACGAAATTATAATTCATGCTAGAATTTTATAACTATACATTATTTGGAATAATGTATTCATAAAAAACTAGTTCATAATAGATCTATATTATATAACACTAATATGGTCACAAATAACACCCTTCATAATCATATCACACATAAAAACAATTATACACTTCCTGGGGACTTGAAATATTAGAATAGTTGTGCTATCATGCTCAATAAGGTTAAAAAGCGAAGATAAAAATGATCAAATAAACATAATATGACCTTAATGGTATAAGAACTAGAGAATTAAAATTGAGTGTAGTGTCATGCATATCATCTATCATTATATAAAGTCATTTAACAAATACAAGTTATTCATAATACATGAATAAAAAAGGAATAATTGAACATGGGGAATGAGAGTATAAAAATTCCATAAGACCTAAGATTCCTTCATCAACATAAGCATGAAAAACAATTTCTATAGTTATGTATCACTAAAAACAATGTCATAGTAGATTGATATCACTCCAAAATTCATCATATACTCAGTCAAGATACTATAGTGGATAGTGGCCCTTAATAAATGAGACTCACTCCAAATTTCAGTACTTATTATCTAAATAGATATATATCATTACATAATTCATTATAAGGATACATTATTCTTGGAATAACTATCACATAAATTAAATAATAAATAAATTTTACATAATATCAATAATTATTAAATAAATCATAACCTATTAAATTTATTGGGTTGAATATGTAGTTTATTATTTTATAATTTTAAAACATTTAGAAACAAATCGAGTTTCATATTGGATTTATCATAACATAATTAACCTAGGTGAAATTAATTCTATTGATTTAAAAATCCTCAAATACTGATAATAATAATCCATAAAATTAAATAATGTGTAAAAATTCATGTGATTGTATACCCTATAAATAATAAGTGACATAAAAGGATTATATCATATTTTAAATATTGTATTAATAGACCACCAAAACATTTCTTGAGGAAAATACCATTATCACTAAGATATAGTTTATTTAAAATAAGAAAAATATCCAAAATATTATAGAAAAAGTTTTCTTTGAAAATGTCATTACATACTTGTAATGTATGATTCAATTTATTTGTTGGTCATAATGGGGGGATATTTTTTTCATGTTCTATATGTTAGGATAATGTTTTCATTCTTATTTCCTATAAAAATTCAAAAGAATATTTTCCATACAATATTAAGAATATTAATATTAATTTTTTTCATAAATTAAATTGGGGGGTACAAATGTCTTTATAAAATAAATATTACTATAGTATAAAGAAATACAAAAATATATTTAAAAATAATTAATAAGGAAGAAAAATTATTTTTGGATAATGTGTTAAATAATATTGATTTTCCTTGGCAATTTTACTTTGGAATCTAAAGATCATAATTAGATGAAAATCAATTGAAAATATGTAATATCTAGAAATAACAGGAGAATAATTTTTTTTGTTATTATAACCATATATATTATGAAAATTTATCATTAAAACCATAGTCGTAAATAATCACTATAAATAATGAGATTGTAACATAAATATTACACCACATGTATTATTTTCTGCAAAATTACATTAACCTACTATATAAAATATGTTATTCTTTTTATAAATATATAAAAGTGTAGTTTATATAATAATAATATAATATATTACCCAATTATGTTATTTTAACACAGATTTATTAATAATTAATTCTTAAAAAAATTATTTGTATATGTTAACTATTTCATTTTCTATGATTATTTTGGTTGAGTTGATCTGGTCCTAGTATGTTGATCATAGCTAATAATAATAATAATAACGTTAAGAAATGATATTAATTTCATAAATATTATATATATATATATATTCATCCATAATTGTGATATATAAAATATCATGATCCCCATTCATAGAGACTGTAATTTGTAGACACACATGAACGATTCTAAAACTTATAATAATGTTTTTACAGTGTAATTAACATATTATGTCACTACAAATATTATTATTATATCATATAGATCAGGTATGTTCATTAAATATATATTTATTTTCAACAATTTTACATGAAAATGAAAAAAAATCACATCGCTTGGTGAAGCTGGTAGTCCACACATACACCAAAATGATGATGGTGTTTTCTAGTTGATTAGAATGTAACACAGTAGGTATGGAATTATAATTCTATAAGAATAATTATTTCAAAACTATAATTTATAATCATTTAAACCATCAAAATAATTTTCCATTAAACATGGTTCTGGAAAATGAATTGTGTCACCACATGGAAGTGGTAGTTCACAAGTATACATGAGAAATAGCTGCACCACACATTTTATGGAATAAGGGGTTGATATTGGTCGTTATATATTTTTAAAAAACATTGGAATATTTATTATAGTGAATATATTACCTTTGGTCCAATACCATTGATTTATAAGAGATAAGATAAGAATTAATTTTATACTAGTTGTGTAAAATGATTACTTTTCAGTTGATTAGTATCATTTTGATTACATCTTATGGAACCTTGAATGGATATTGTAAGACTAAAACTACCAAAAACTAATGTTTTTCAAAATTTATCAGATAATTGGGATTGTTTTTGGTTACACCATAATTTTCGACGTGGTGTAAGAAATGGAAAGGAGTGTTGTCCCTTTATAATGGTTGGAAGGGACACCCTTTCAGTTATATAAAATAATAAAATTTAATTAAGTAATACTCCAGTAAAATGATTAAAAATGGCAATATATTATCATAAAGGTATTCAATTAAAAATTTTATCCATCTAATAGAATATAAAATTTTTTTGTTTCATTTTAAACAGTTAATTTTTTATTTACCCATACATTAACCATTTCTATTAATAACTATGGTAAAAATATTTTCATCTTCAATGGTTATAAAATCACTAATAAGATAACAATTGTCTCATATTTGGATACTATATGAAAATTTTAACAATAAATATCCAACCATTGCTCATTCATATTTTTTATAATTTATAAATATTCTAATAATATTAATTTTTTATAAAATATAATAATTATCAAATTTGAAAATATTCCATTCATATGACATTATAATCACCAAAAAATAAAATGAATCCAAATATAAAATGTTGTAACAACTATGATAATTGGTATTTATCAAAAAAAGAATGGAACATTATTATTCATTCTGGTTTTATTACTTTAAATTTATAAAACTATTATTTTATTTTTCTATTAATTTAAATTATATTGTGTCAGTATTACATAATAATTTAATGAAAATATTTCATAACTAAAAAAGGAAAAATGTTCCATGATATCAAACTCATATTTGAAATAAAATTTTTAAATCCAAATATTACACTTTTCTCTTTCAGTAAATTGTCTTTTGTGATTCTAAATAAAATTGAATTCAATTTTCAATTTTCAATTATTAAATTACAATAAAATATTTTATCATGGGAAAATTAAACCAAAATTCCATATATTAATATTTATTTTGAGTATGTTATAACTTCAATCATAAAATGAATTATATCAAAAAAATTGTCAATTTGGAGGTTGTATCTCATTATTCATAACCTAATCAACCAATTTAACCATACTATGGAAATGAGAATTTATTATGGTTAAAATTCATAATAACCAAAAAAGGGAAAATATATTATAATATATATGTCATGATTAAATATATTTAATCTATTTTCTATTTTTAAATGTATATATTTTTAATTAATTAATTTATGATAAGATAACCAATTTAATTAAAAACAATTCAGGAAAATGATATCTTTTTATAAAATATTGTTTTTATAATTATTTAAATCATTTAACAGAATCTAATGTAGTAAATTTTATTAATTAAAACACATTAGAACTAATTTTAAATTTAAATCATTAAAATAAGTTATCATTGTAAAATCCAGAATAAAAAATCCAGTTTTTTAATAAATATTTTTTATTACTATTCATTGAAAAATCATTCAATTCAAAAATAATCTAAAAATTCAATCAAATACAATATTGTGTATTCTAATGAAAAAATGAATTTAATTATTTTATATATATTTTAATAAAGTGGTGGACATTTATTATATCATCTTTCTCATATATATAAATAAAAATTATATTTTTTAAATAAATTTGTATTACGAATAATTGTGTTATTATTTAGGATGAATTAATCAACATTTTTCTAGTTATTACATAATTGATAAAAAATCAAAATTATTTAATCCATTTCATGACAACCAATTAAATCAACTATGATATAACAGTCATCAAAAACAATTTTTCATTTTTCATATATTCATATATTCATAATGTTTTGTGTTACACACACTATCATAAATTGTGTTCTTTTAAAATCATGTGGTGTTATATTTTCTAACTATTAAAAATGTTATTTCCCCACAATTTGGACTAGTTTTTGTTCATAAAGATTTTTATTTCTGAGAATTATGTTGATAAAAATCAACAGCATAAAAGGGTTAATATAACATCCTCTTGAAAAGATAGAAATAGAAATATAGAGGATATCTGGAAAACACATAAATTGGTTTTCTAACAAAAGAACACTGTGTCAAGTGAAAATATTGAAATGGTGGAATAATAAATTAATACAAAATTATTGAGACTGGAAAAGAAAATTTATTAATAAAAATTGAATGGTAATAGAAATGTTAGTAACCATACTACCATATATTATGTAGGAGTTAATAGACCAGCTATTTATCAGAAATGGTGGTAATAAGATATTTTTTTCATATAATTTTTCTATAGGTGAGGAATTAATTATCCATATTTAATAAGTATATAATGAATTTTTATTTCATAAAATATGAATTTCACCCATTAATCATTTTCAACTACAATATCATCTTTTCCTCTAAACATTGTTTACTCCAGATTAATATTTCATGTTTAATATAGTAAAAATAATGTAATAACCCTTTAATGGATATTAATATACTCCTTGAGTATATAAATATTATATAAAATTGAATAGTTGACACAATTTAAGAAAATATAAACTAATTTAAAACATCATATAATGGAATAATACATTTTACATTAAAATTTACACTATAACACCAATTAATCAACTAATACTATTCCAAAAATTTATAACCTTATCATACTCAATAAAATTTATTTTTAACATTAGAGGGGATATCGAAAAATTCACCATTCATCCCCACAAATAAAATACCATTCCTCATAAACAAACCATTATATTAATCTACATATTAATTATATAGGATAAATATAATTCAACCTCCGAGTAAATCTCCCAAAATATATTTAATCTCATAGTCATATTATTTTATAATCTCATTATGTAGTGAACATCTTCGCCATATCTTAAATAATATTTACATACTATCATGAAAGGAAATATTTTTCTTGAACATAAATATATATAAAAATATCACATTGTTAATGAATCACTTTTCAAGTACCTTGATTGTCTATATTCTAGTATCCAATAAATTAAAATTTTCTTATCATAAAATTTTTTACTATCATAAATGAATTTTTGATCCTAAATAGTGTATTCATTATAAAAAAGAATAATTGTTTCATATCACATAATAATCCGCTGCTGAAAAAACCTCGGATGGGATATACGTTCACTAAACAAATGATCGACCATAAACATATAAACCCCTAATCGTATCCATAAGTCAAATTTCATACCTAGATGAAAAAATTTATGCATACAAAACTGTTATAATTTTTTTCATTAAATATAATTAAAAAAATTTCAATCAATCATAATAATGAAATTAAATTGTTCCATGATGACATCAATAACATTTTAATCATATAAAAAATTTATTGGTCACCAACAGAATTCAATTAACATAATACCAATCAATCATCTCTTTAGGACAATAAGTAATTATAAATTTACAAAAATATCACTATTTTATGTTAAACATATAAACATATTTCTTCAAATTCATAATCAAAAACTACCATGATTAAATCATTTAAGGATTAATGATTTTTTAATGAAAATATCATCGATATTAAAAAAAATAAGAAATAAATTTTGATTCCCCATACATTAAATTTAATATCCATCCACATTAATGATAGGAATATCATAGTACAATTCTTGGTCAATGAGTTTTATTAATATGTTAAGGAATTGAATTAGATAATTCTTATGTTACCAACATATAAGACAAAAAAATTAATGATAACATTTAATGAACTCAATATCCCTATATAAAAAATATTATTTTTACTTAGAATTTAATTATTCTATTCCATTTTTTCCACACTAGAATCTTTTTCCCATTTCATTGATATAATAAATTTAGTAATTCTTCAACATTCTGAACATTTATAATTTTTAATATTATTTTCTTTATTGTTTTTATGAAATTCAATATTCTAATTATTATGTGTGAGAATAAACTCACAGATATTTAGGATTTAATCATATAACAAGACATGTAATTGAGAATAGTCTCAAACATTCATATTTCATTTCTTGATTGGATTGATTACTTCTATGTAAAATAATTCCCTTTTCTTTTAAGATTCATCTTTAACATGAATCCTCTTTACTCCACCCATTGAAAAAATATAAATGTTTTATAGAAATTATTCAAATTTATTAATCATATAACAAGGAGAATAATTATTCATAGAATTCGTAAATCGTGGATCATTATTTTCAATATATGACACTGTAGGTTTAACAATGGTGAACCATAATAATATTCTATAAATTTCATTCATGATTGTTCTTAATTAAAATATAAATAAAACCATTTATGTCAACTGAGAGAGTAAAAACTACTTGTATGTAAGGGTATAGTCAACAGTTTACGAAATGATAGATAATATATTTGGATAAATTTATTTTTCAAAAATATTAACACTTATTGAATAAATTATAATTCATGTACATTTTTCTTATCTAGATAGAGATGTTTTCCTATGAAAATTGCATTAATATATTTACGATTTCATTGGAAGTTTTACTATGCATATATATTTCAATTGGATTTAAAATAATTTTATCTCATCATATTTTAAAAATGAAACAAAACCATTATTTGTTTATAACTATTTTGATCATTAAAAATCATAAATAGATATCACATCTTAAAATATTATTGGTAATTACATGAATATGTGTTCAATTAAATAATCAAATAGGTTTAGTGTAATTAGAAACATGGAAACATAAACAAATTGTTCATACGTTATACAATTAGTCTCCAGCTAATTTGTTCATAACATTTGTCATTATGAAAAACATTATATATATAAAAAAGTATTTATATAATAGGAAATGGAAATAAAATAAAGGGTTGTCATTAAATATCAATAAGGGTTCAAATGTGAGATATCAAGGATCATGTAAACATTATGATCAATACAAAATCGTAATGTTATTAGAAAATGATTATGATTTATTTGTACCATTTCTTATATATGATAGATAATATTAACGATTCCAGGAAAAATCATACTTATTTATATTACAGGATTCATAAATGAATCAATTAACATGATCCATTTGAAAATAACATTGTCACAAGTCAAATGTTTTTGGAATATGCATAATCTTCGATACATATTTTTGTAATTTAAGTATCATTACAAATATTGTAGTAGTATAATAGTACCACTCACTATTTTTTTTATTTCCACAATAATGATTCACTCCTAAGACTATCATAGTTGACAATGTCCCATAATGAACAAGGTTTATCCCCCTTTATAGTCATTATTATCTCATGAAATATACATACTAACCAAATAACATAGAGGGATTTATAATGATTGTACACCCATCACATAAAAAAATCACACATGTGTGTTCAATAATATTATAAAACATTATAAAAATCAAAACCCATTGAAATTAAATGGTTTTCATATATATTTCCCCATTTCATCATAGTATTACTCATATTAATAAAAAAATCATAATTGTATAATCATATCATATGTAAACCATGGAAATGAAAATATTTTCATTGAATGGTCATAAAATGATTATCTTCATATTCCATCCATATAAATAATGATTATTGTATTATTGTATTATATCCTAGGTAAATTATATGTGACATAAATGGAAGTTTTTTTTATAAGATAAATTTATTCAAAGGTTCATTAAAAAAATTTCATATGGAAAAAACACTTTCTACATTGATATACCATGGTCAAAAACATCCTAAATATCAAGGATATCATTTTATCTGGAATGATCCACTCAAATACGTAAAAAAAATTCAATTCGTTGAGCAGTCATCAAGGAAGGATTTTTTATCAAGTCATGTATATTGACACAATTACACATCAAATTTTCTATCAATAGTCCAATATATATTATTTATAATATTTAAATAAAATTCTAATTAAAATATTTTATAAATTTTCAATCATGATTATAAATTACATTAATCAATTATATGATAATAAAAAAATAGTTGTTGTAAAAAATAAGACAATATAGAAAAGATGAAAATAGATTTATAACAAAAGGGATATTTAAATGTGAGTTTATTTAAAGGTATTTCTGTTTTCTAGAAAGATAATAATGTGTGGAAAATTAATTTAAAACATGGATTCTCCTGAAATAATAGATAAGGTAAATGTAATGAGATTCATTAGATATGAAACATGAAATTTAGCTCTCATATATTTAAGCATTAAAAATAGTGATGAATAGTGTCACACTATTATAAAAAAAATTAATAACCAATCATTAATTTTTAATGAACATGGTAAAAATTATCTAAGGTAGAATTATTGAAAACATTATAAACGTAATTTTTATGATAAATGTTAATAAAATATAAGAATAATTTAAGACATCATTTATAATTCATGATATTAAAAATTACCTATTTTTTAAAGTTATTTAAAATTATCATTAGTTAAAAAATATTATTTATAACAGAATTATGTTTAGTGTAATAATTTATATTATTATTTTTTAAAAAAATCCTAAAAAAACACAGTTTGGGCAACACTATTTGTAATTCATTTTGAATTAATATCATAAATTAATTTCTACCATATCTGGAAATTTAAATTTGAAATATGGATTCTATATTTGGAATCATGATATTTGAAAAATATTTCTGTTTTTTGTTTGTCGTTATGACTAGAAATCATAGTAAATTTTTATTTCCTTCGTAGGGGAAAACATGGTTAATTAGTGTTATAACAATGATATAGGACTCCAAATCCTCCCAAAATTTAGGTTATATTAATTTATTGGTTGTAATTTGAAATGGACATAAATGATTTTAATATATCTATACTTTTGTGCCATTTTCTTATAACAAATACTTTTAAATTATTTAATGAAACTAAAATTCCAAAATTATAGAATCTAGACTTTGTTTTATTTATTTGTTCATAATGAGAAAAATAGGATATTCCCTTATATAAAAGATAATATAAAATATAAAATATTTTTTATCATTTTAATATATTTTTCTTTTTTGCAGACAACATAAATATTTTATGTGATGATGCAATTCTGAAAAATTACTAATATTGTATGAAAATAAAATTTTATTAAATTATTAATAATATTAAAAATAATAAAATATGACATGGATGTTAATACATTGTCGAACATTTCACCCCATGACCATTTAATATACAATTTTTCCTTTTATTTATATTTTTTACCCAGTAAATTTGTTAAAGTTTTTACCAGGGTTCTGGATAAAAATGATTAATCAATAGATCAATCAAAATTGAAAAGTTAAAAAATGACATAAAACCCAAAATAAAATATATCTTATGAGTAAATATATAAAATTTAATATATTTATTTTTATCTCTATAAATTTTTAATCATTTTGATTCAGTATTACATAAATATATTTTATTTATTTTTTAAACCGATGTGTTTCCATTCCTTCCTTTATAAAAGAAAACCCCATATTTCTATTAATTACAATACATTTAACCTTCAATCAAAACCAAAAACATCCCAATTATGTTATTATATTACCAATACATGATTTATAAGTTTCTTTATTCTTAAAATTCTATTTCATGGTACCTTTTGAATGGATCCCAAAGAGGCCAACCAAATGGGAGGTAATTGTCTCACCCGACCACATTCAATTTCATTCTCCTTATACCTCCACTATAAATGTAATATTAAGAATAAAATAATATATATATTATTTTCAATATAAAAAAATGTCATTATAATTATGTATAAAAATATATCCACCCTCTATTCTAATAAATGGGAAGTGAATGTATTTTTTGTTCATATGTGCAGATTACCTCCACCATTCAACATACAATTAATTTTACTTCACCAACATTCAGGGATGGTTATTTTCATTTATTTAATTTATATAAATATTAATAATGAAATAATTATTCTTATATAATGAAAATATCATACCTACATTCCTACCATCGAATCTATTAGAAAACCAAAATTTATCTCATGTGTACATCTAGACTATCTTCTACACGATGCAATGTTATTCCTTTTTAATTTCATATTTACATGAATAATAAAAGGGGTAGATATAATTAATATAAATTTCATAATTAATAAAATAAAATTTATGTAAGGATGATATAAACTTACCTTTTTTGTCAATCTATTGGAGACAGAAAACAGAGTTCATACATAAGTATGACATATCATCTTCTGTAATGTTGTAATTATTTTTAATCAATATCCTGTATGGATCACTCAATTTGTATATATATAAAAAAATTTATAAAATTTATATTTTGTAAAATCATTATTAGAAGATTCTTCCATTATCAATATATATGTATCCGAACTACCGAACAAAAATTCATAATAAAAATGAATTACCAAACACACAAAAATGATTGTATATAGGAATTTTTAATATATTGTTGTATAAATGTTATAAGTGGATAATATATGATATTACACATATTTACCTGAAATAATTTATAATTATAATGAAATAATGTTTATTATATAAAATATTAAATTAACGTCAATGGATTTTATACTATAGGTTATCATATCTGTTAAAATATCATTGATTATTGAAATTGTTTATGATTATGTTTATAGTGATGGAATATCATAATTTTTAACTAATTAATATCATTAATTTTATTATTAAATTATTTTTAATATGTTATATATTTTCTTATCGTTTTACACATTGTAAGAACTCAATAGGTAAAAAGATAATTTTTAATGAATATCTACTTTTTTTATTCAAACGAAAATCCTTATTATTCCATGTCCATGATTTCTAAAACAATGAATAATGTGTTTTAAATTGATCATATTTATTCATTTCTATCTAGTATTTAATGTTTCCCAATAAAATAAAAGGAATCTTTATGTATTTTTTAAGGACATATATTCTTATTTCTACTTAAAATGTGAAAGGTATAATTAATATAATGTACATAACTTGATTTGAATTTCCTACCATCATAGCCCATCATTCACGACACCATCCCTCCAAATATTTTTCTCTAGGGATATCAATGATGAATGAGAGATAATGATCCCCTGAGTCCCACTTCCTGTTGGCTAGAGTTACCGACTAAACCCAAGTTTATACAGATCTCATAATATGGGTGGCATTACTATTTTATGCAAACAAGATCAAAAGAAAAGATGGTCTACACCCAAAACAACACCAAGATATATATATATATATAAATCAATCAAAAAATAATCACACAATCATGTTTAAAATATTAAATATACAAATACAATAAGACGCAAATGTAAATTACACAGATTCATGTTAAAGAAACGACTCAACAACTATCCTAATTCCAGGTATGGTAATTACCGACATTGTCTACATAATCCTCTTTGAAAACCGAATTGATGTTTTAAATATGTAGGGAGAGTATACAGGTATACTTGGTAGGAAAACTAAATTCTATCATGATCCTGGGAGGGAAGAATGGTATTCTCCCTTGAGAAAATAGAAGAACCAAATAGCACTTAACAAGTATACTTACCATCTCAACCCCACTATAGAATGGTCACTGAATAACACAATTGTAGGATTGAAATTGTGATGTAGATTCTCAATATACAAGAGGGGGGTGACTTGTATACTTCAAAAATTCCTTTGTAACCTCTAAAGTTAGTAATGAATAACTATGTTTTACTTAAGCAAAGGAAAATACTATTTTTAACAAAGTTAAACTAAGAAAATTCACAACACCTATAATACCGAATGCAAACTTGGAAAGAGATTCCAAAAGTAGGTTCTGGAAATATGGTTCCGGAAAATGAAACATAATAAAATATTACAATATGATATTCTACCTTAAAGCATATAGAATCTAAATGAAACAGATTATAATTAAGGAAGTATAAGAAAGTTATACTTTCCTTATAATACAATATGCAGCGGAATATAAAAAAGTAGTATACCTACAAGTAACAAGATATTAGTCTTTTAACCCAAAGAGAAGGGTATCCAAAAACCTTGGATAAAGGTCTCTTGATTTATACTTTCAAGTAAGTCTGTCTTACCCACACCAGGGTAAGCCCTCGATATGAAGATCAGAGTCTCAGTCTGCTATCCCCGCAATCCCTCAACTTCAAGGTAGTTGGAAACCTTTGTCTTCCTCAGCAAGGAAGCCCTTGAACTTCAAGGTAGTTGACACCTCTGTCTTCATTCTGGTTTCATGTTGTAGAAGTGTTCCAAATAGCTCATCAAGAGTAATTTGAGTGACCTTCCTTTTTTCATCTATAGTTGTTATTTTGGATTCCCACTCATTGGGCATAATATCAATTATTTTATCCACAAGAGCTTCATCATCTAAACCTTTCTCTCCCATAGATTGTAAGTTGTTAACAATGGTCATAAATCTCTGTTGAACTTTACAGATTGGTTCACCATAAGGAAAGTTGAAGCCATGATATTCAGCTCTAAGCATAGCTCTTCTAGTCTCAATCACCTTAGAAGTTCCAAAGTGTGTAACCTCTAACTTCTTCCATATACAATTAGCTGCTTCACAAGAAGAAATATGGCTATATATATTTCAAGTGATTGAACAATGTAAAGTATTGCATACCTTATAATTGAGTTGATATTCCTGCTTTTCCTGGTTAGTAAAAGTTCTAACTTCCTTGTTGGGAATTTTATAATCACCAGTAAGCATAACAATGTTGTCCACTCCAGTATTGATAAAAAAAGTCTTTATTCGATCTCTCTAGTATTCATAATCATTACCATCAAAGATTGGTGGTCTTGTAGGATTTAGATTATCAATTGAACCATCATTAATTCCTGCCATACTAGAAAAATCCTTCGATACACAAACTTGTTAGTAGAAAAAGTTTGTAATCACAATGTTCGGATTGGGAATTTTCGGAATGGTAAAGTTCGGAATGGAAAGATGAGCAAGAAAAACTTATTCGTGAGTATAAGTATTTCACAGACCTGCTCTGATACCAATTGTAGGATCGAAATAGTTATTTAGATGCTCAATATAAAATAAGGGGGTGAATTGAATACTTTAAAAATTCCTTTGGATCCTTTAAAGTTAGATATGAATAACTATGTTTTCCTTAAGGAAAGGAAAGGACTTAGTTTAAAAAAGTTAAACTAAGAAAATTCATAACACCTATAATACTGAATGCAAACTTGGAAAGAGATTCCGAAAGTAGGTTCTGGAAATATGGTTCCGAAAATTGAAACTTAATAAAAGATTACAATATGAGATTCTACCTTGAAGCATAAAGAATCTAAATGAAACAGATTATAAATAAAGAAGTATAAGAAAGTTATACTTTCCTTATAATACAATATGCAGCGGAATATAAAAAAGTAGTATAACTACAAGTAACAAGATATTAGACTATGAACCCAAAGAGAAGGGTATCCAATAACATTGGATAAAGGTTTCTTGATTTATACTTTCAAGCAAGTCTGTCTAACCCACACTAGGGTAAGCCCTCGATAAGAAGATCGGAGTCTCTGTCTTGCTATCCCCGCAAGCCCTCAACTTCAAGGTAGTTGGCAACCATTGTCTTCCTCCACAAGGAATCACTCAAACTATAAGGTATTCGGCACCTCTGCCTTCCTATCCCTGGAAGCCCTCGAATGTAATCACCAACATTCAGAGTCTCACGAAGATTTGAGAGTTAATAAGAGCCTCTCTCTCTCTAGAAATTACTTCAAGCATGTAATCACATGAGTCGAAGATCAGTCAACCTTTTAGCACCGAGCTCTTTTAAATGAGCTTCAATTTATAGGTAAGGTCAGCTCCTTATCCAATGGTCACATTTTCCTTAAAGATCGGAGGGACCTGTACACGTGTCACTTAGACAACGGTTAGTTTATAACAAAATAGACGACATCGTTTTATAACAAAACAAGTGTAATAGAATGTACGACATCGTTTTAAAAACTGACTCATAAGTTCGGAATGAAAAATTCACAGTGAATATTCGGAGTCTGAATAAATTCAGAGTGTATAAAACAAAGATGATCAAATTCTGTTTAATAAGAGAATTCAGAATGAGAATTCGGAATGGGCATTGTTCATTAGAATTCGTAGTGAGAATTCCTCATTAGAATTCGTAATGGGAATTACTCATCAGAATTTGTAGTGAGAATTCCACATCAGAATTCGTAATGAGAATTCGTCATGAGAATTCGTAATGAGAATTAATCATTAGAATTCGTATTGAGAATTCGGTATCGAACTTCATAAGAATTCGTAACCTGAATCTGGATTAAAACTGTATCCGAAATTTGGAATGAAACTTTTTCACAGTTCTCATTCTGGATTTCGGAGTGAACCTTTATCACAGTTCTTATCCAGAATCCGGATCCTAAAACAGAATACTTTATATCAATGTTTCAAGCAATTCCGAGAAAATAGAATTGAATCCGAATCTCATACTTAAGAAAAATATAGATGAAAATATGATAAGGATATTTTTTCTTATAAAAGCGATTTTCCATATAAAAGATATTTTCCTTAAGAAAACAATTTTCCTTATAAAAGAAATTTTCCTTAAGAAATCAATTTTCATTAAGAATAAAGGTGTTTGTGATTTTCAAAACAAGAAGGAATGGAAAAGTCAGAAGGAAAACCTTATTGACTCAACAACAATCCTAGTAATGAATTATATGTGACGAATATCGATGTTATGTACCCCACAACACATTCCCTCTAATTAGACACTCTCACACCCTAACAGAACACATCCTAGCATTGAAACCACTTTCAATGATACCACATCGCAACCCAAATGCACACTCATGGGATACAAACCACATATTTCTCACACACAGCTAGGTATTTCAACACATCCCTCCCACAAACACATGATCCTCACAACATGTCCCACATGTACACACTTGAGACTCACAAAATGTCTGCGTGCACACACAAGGGTATCAAAATATTCCATGAACGCACACACCTAGTCCTCAGAACACATTACATTTCACTTCAAAGACACCATGGAAATCACATCAAAGATCATGCTAAATTCACCTAGGAAAGAAAATTAGAACTCAAGCTAAATACACCTGTGGCACAAACCACCATGCTCATAGAAAAATTGGATACCACATCTCACCACATTATTA
This sequence comes from Viscum album, assembly GCA_963277665.1. Lineage (NCBI taxonomy): Eukaryota > Viridiplantae > Streptophyta > Magnoliopsida > Santalales > Viscaceae > Viscum > Viscum album. Next base: position 896,770,608 of record OY728151.1, on the reverse strand, counting down.
GTTGAGAAACATCAATGCTCAGGGCCTAGAAGGGGAATCAAATAATGGGTGTACTTCTATATATACTCTAACTAGGATATTTTGGAAATAAAACCTCCACAGAGATGATGGAGGTGTTCAGAACATTGTTCTCAACTGGGGTCGGGTTCTAATATAAATCAAAAGGAAATCCCTTGTTATATATATACATGATTCCAAATACCCAGTACCAATAAAGGGGTTCCTAGATAGAAATAAACCCACAATTGTACCACATGTTCTTCTACCTCTAAATGAAATTAATATTTTCCAAAACAATCATTTTGGAAGGAAAATAACCTGGTAATGTAATGGGGCTTCACATTTCTCACATGTTTACCACCCATTAATGTTATTTTATTACCCATTTCTATTTTTTAGACATTCTAAACCCAGAAATTCCATCTTTTCTATAGGATTATTAATTCATCCAATTATACCATAGAAACTATCAATTATGACACAAATAGGAAGCATAGTAACAAATAACAAAGAAGATGAAGAGTTGTGTAAATTAATTTACACATATTCACATTAAAACACCTCATATGAATTTTTTTAGATATGTGGAGAATAATGTTTCTTGTTTCTCATGGAGAGACCATGACTTAATTACTAATACAAACAATACGATCATTCATCAAACTCATCCAGCTCAGATAATATATCCATAGTTCCAACCCCAAAAAAACCCATCTCAAAACACATTTCCACCCAACCAGTTCATATCCTAGCTATACAATATTTCCCATCCGTCCTACAATCAATCATTCTTTCAAACTGGTACTCTGTTAATCCAAACAGGATTTCCCAAAACACACAACCCAGCAGACAACCAAACTACAAAAAAAATCTGAAATCCCCACACATCACATCACCCCATGAACCATGGGAAAACAAAATCCACGATATAACATGGAATGAATTATTTAATTCCTAATGTTTTTAGGGGTTATCATAGAAACTATATGATATTGGTGAATCCATTAATTTGATGAATATATGTGATTAAACAATTTCCATACAAAAGTATCCAACAAAAAATGAACAACATAAATTCCCAAATTAATTTTTTATGAAAAAAAAGAAACCCCAATAGACATAATTTTATGTGGGTAGTTAGCCCATATATATCACAATATTAATTGTAATCAAATAAAAAGGCTAGATCATTATTTACATTTCACATCCCGTATATATTGGTCTTAAACTAGTTCAGTTGTTATTATTAATAGGCATTATACAATCATTATAAAGGAAACATCCTTGTAACCTCCACACATTATGCAGAAAAATGATAAATAAAGGTAATCATTCATAAAAAGTGTTTCCATGGTTATCACAAGAGAAAATACCACACCAAGAATGTCTAATCAACTTTCCTATATGATCGACATCCATCTAAGGATGTTGTAGAACAACCACACCAACAAAAACCAAAGAGAAACCCATTAAAACCAAGGGAGGTCATCCTCATTCACATGGAGAGTGTAACGATATGAAAAGTATATCAACCCCGAAGAAACCCCAAAAAAAGAAGAACACAACTTGGATTGAAGAAGGATTGATACAGATCGAAGTAGAGAAGCTTCAAATCAATCATTGGAATGTGAATCCTAAAAACCCTAATGATAGGGCATCTTGTTGAATGGGGTCATGGTAGAAAAACTTTTGACATAGGTTTTTACTACCTATGTGTCTGGGAAATAATTAATACATTATAGAAGAGGGGGATTACACGATGTGTATTCCCCTATCACGTCGTGTAATGCCTCAATTTTGACATTCTCTAAAACACACATCAAGTTTGGATTAATTTTACTATCCAAACACCAAATTATGACATGGAATGAACCACCTGTAACAAGACAACAAAACCAAGATTCACATCATGTAATTTAAATAAATTTTGTGTATTCCCTACAATGGCTTTGTTACTTCCCTGACTCCCGCTAAAAACCCGGGGTCCTCCTCGAAATATCTCCATCTACCAAAATTCGGCATTATAATGGGCCGAGATGGAACATACAATTATAGTAGATACCATTCTAAATATTATTGACATTGAGAATCTAAAACCAATCCTAGTAGGAAATGGGAATGAACAACTTCCCCTTGAGATAAATTTCATGTGTCATTCCGAACCTCAAACCCAACCACCAACCAAACATGCCCACCCAAAAAACCACAAATAAACTCTGCACAACCGCACTACCAAAACAACAAGATTTCCTATTTCACACATCCAAAATTCAACACAACTATCACGCAACCACTATATTAAACGAGTTGTACAATCCAAAATGATCAAATCAAGTAATTCTATACTCGATGTCAAGACAATGTTCACTCTTGGAGGTTTTAAATTTCCCACATAGATTTCATTTCATCATAATTAATGTTTCACATATAATAATATAGTCCTCTCATGTTTATATGTTAGGAAATTATCACCCAAAACATATCACAAACCAAGGGAAAAAATAAATTTTTCATAAATCAAGGTTCAAACATAAAATTTAAAAATAAAACATAAAAATGAAAATCTCAAAACAACTCTAGGTTATAGGTAGCCATATATGGCATCCAGTGATTTCATTTCTTAACTTTTCATTGCATTTTACAAACAAAGGATCTTTAAATTCATGTTTCATGGAAATAAGTAACAAAAAAACATGAAAATAACATAAAATATAATTCTGATACCCTTTAAAGGCTTCATAATAAGTTTATCCTAAGTATAATTACTGCATCTCATATCTTGGAAACAAACATCAAAGTATAGGGTTACCTGAAGGCCCAATAAGGAATACAAGGGTACAAGTTTACTTATGAAATGAATAGAAAACTAATAAAAACGAAAATATATGAGCAATGCCAGTATGAGGATTTTATAAAGAAAATAAATTGAAACATAACTTGAATATTTGAAAACAACATTTAATTTAGAAATTCATGAACATATCACCAAGGTGCATCCCCAAGGTGTCATAAATATTCCCAAGGTTGTTCAGCAAGGTATCGTGAAACTTGTCATCTAAAGACATTAAATTTTTTACCCAATGCATTGGAGATATTTCAGAAAGAACCCTTAATATGTATTTACCTTCACGTGAGACACATATATCATAATAAAAAATTTCAAAAATAACCCATATATAAAAAGATAAAGGGGTTTCATTTCAAAATTCTGTTGTTTTAAAAGATCTAATAAAAAAGATTATTATGTCAGTTATGACCCATGAAAATGGAGTGAGGGTGCAACACCCGAGACTTTTATGTTATATAAATCATCAAAGGAATATTTTTCTACACAACACTTGCTTGGCTTGCTTTACACGCAATCGCGACCTTCCTCGATAGCTTGCGTCGTACGCAATACCGAGTTTCACTAAACAACAATATGCTATTAAAACTAGCCGTTATGAATAGTAATAACCACTTTTTGAAATTTTATAAATTTTAATTTTCAAAATGGACTTCATTTTTGGACTCAGAATATCGAAATTATCCTAGGGTGAAATTTTGGTATTTTTCTGAAAACTTTCAATTTTTGATGAATAGTGACACCACTAAGTTGTAGGTTAAAAAACAAAATTTTGCATAAAACATAATTTTACCGCTTCTGTGAATGGAATTTCAAAAATCCGAGAGACACGGTTAATATCAAGGACTAAAATGTGGTTCAATGAGATGAAAATAATTTTTTGGTGAATAGTAACTTTTTACGATTTTTACCGCGGTTAATAGTAAATAGGGTAACTAAAGGTAAATATGATATTAATATTACCCTAACACATGTCCTAATTCTATTGGACAAGTGTAATTCGACCAAAAACAAACTTAGGAATAAAATATGACCATTTAGGCCCACTTGGATTAGATTAGGACATTTATTATTAATTTATTTAACGAAGGGTTAAAATAGTTAAAATCAAAGTTTAATAAGTAAATCATTTTTAATATGGGGTTATACATAAGATAAATGCGACTATAAATATTCATTAGAAAGATAAAAGTATTTCCTAAATGATGATATTTTATTTGTAATTTGTAGACATCAAATAATTTAATTTATTTATGACACAATGATGATGCAGTAATTATCTTATTAATGACATATTGACATAATTGATAATATAAATACCAAAATAAATGTAATTTGAGACTTTTTATGAATTACACTAATTTTATAGGTTACTATGATATATTAGTGTTGATTTAATCAACTTGGTTCGAACATATAATTCTGTTATGACTTTCACAAAAATCATATATCAAATAGTGTCAAAATTGACACAAAATAGTTTTTAAATCAAGTATTATATTACTAATTGTTATTTTATTCCTAAAAATCTAAGGTTCGGCCAAATGACTTAGATAAGGATATATATATTAATAATAAACAATTTGGGGTTCTTTTGGCATGTTATAGTAAGTGTATTAACCATATAGTGAAAGAAAACAAAAAGACACGGTAAAAGTTAAATTAATTAACTTAGAGTTAAATCTAATTGATAAGGTTAAAATAATACCCTAAACTTGTCTAAATCCTATTGGTTGATAGGATTTCGACCCATCCCCACTTTAGCTTCGAAATAAGACACTTTGGAACCATTATAAACCGATTTTGACTTTAATATAAAATAATATTTTGAGATATTCCTAAGGTGCCCCTCTCCTCCCTTATAAAAGGGCACCTCCTCCCCCTCCTCCTCACACCAAATTGAGCACTCAAGCTCGGCCAACCCCTGACATTTTCTCCTCTCCACTTCCCTAGAATAGTCGTAGAGGTCCTGTTCTTCTCCATAGACCACTCTTAGTTCCTTAAGTGGAGGATTCAAAGAAGCGTTCCAAAGAAGAGGTAATATCCATTACCGATCTTTTCAATTTCTTTCTTCTTCAACTTCTTCTTCTTTAGTTGTTTCATGATAAAGTAATAACATCAGTATTACTTACATACTGATATGTTATTATAAATATGAAACAACCCTAATTCACCTTCTATCCATCCTACGGAAAAATGAAATCACCACGCGTGCGTACGTACAGAATACCGTCTCCACGCCGTGCTGTAATCTATTTTCCACCATCACGTTACAAGGATGGGTATAATGGTGTAATGAGTAACTATTTATGGTTATTATGAAGTAATATTGATACTGAAATAATATATATATACTCCAATACAATTCCACGATCATAGGAACGATATCATCACTTGTGCGTACGTACGGAATACCGTCTCCACAATGTGATGCGACTCGTTCTACATGATCTTCATTTCATAATGATTATATAAATGAATTGAATGAATGAATATAGTATATACTACACTAATACCATTATGTAAATAAATTATCTATAACCTAAAGATAAGAATAAGAATTTATTCGACAAAACACGCATAAGAACAAAAAGTTATAAAGACCCGAGTAACAAGTAACAATGAAATATTACTAACAAGAAGATAATAATATGACCATATATGATATCATATCAATATGTATGATTCTGGAATAAGTCAATAACATTATTTAAACCATTATACAGGAGCTTCGGACACATACAAGGAAAATTGGACCTAAGGTAAGGGAAAATATCACAATCTCACTTTTATCCGAGATTGTTTTTACTTTGGTAATTACTGGGGTGTATTTTATCATCCACATCCATGTTCCCTCGATATGTAATATTATTTCCTTCCTTCTACAATAGTTTATATCCAATTTTACCCTTCGGTAAGTTTTTTGTAAAAGATATGAAAGGAATCTTTTGTCTTTTTTCGTACGAGGTACTTTTTGACTTTTCTGACAAAAGTTAGAAGAAAGTTTTTTTAACTTATACGGCATGAATGGATTTTTAAAACATTATTTCCAAGAATCTTGGTTTACAAGTTTTCAAGTTTATTTTTAATCAAATTCTTTTATTTTAAAGTTATATGACATGTTATGAAAGGAAAAATGTTTTTGAAGAAGAAAGGATATTTTCCTCAAGAATGAAGTTCAAGTGTTTTATCAAAATTATTTTCCATATAAGATAATAAAGGGTTCTGTTTTTATCCCTATTATTACATTGATTTGATCATGTTGTGATGGAATTATTTTTATGAATTCCATTATCTTATATGAATTGATTTATGATGTCATGATGTTTCCAGAATCCCATTTTTGTTACATGTGTTATGCGATGATGTATGTTTTATGATTATGTGGCACACATAAGAAAGGATTCATTATAAGATGGGTGGGACCTATATCTCCCTCCAATGCATTGGGTAAAGATTTTATATCTCATGAGATAGACATGGCTGGAACGGAAGGTTATTTCGGTTCAGTGGTACAGGACAGAAACGAGGAGTGAACTCGGTTCAGAAAGGGACTTTGTCCACTAAGATAGTCTTGGCAATGAGTCATGACTACCAAGAAATGATTTTCCATGATTATGTGTGCATGCCACAAAGTTTCAAGTCTTATGTTATGATTATGGGGATCTCATTTTCACTTCTATGATTTATTAATATTTTATGATCTCTTTTGTAGGTTATGATTTTCAAAAAGATATGATATGATTTTTATTTCCTTTATTTCCCTTGCTGAGCATTTGAGCTCACCCTTTTATGTTTTCTTTTCCCCAGGTCAGGAAGATGGATATTAAGTCGAATATGCTAAAAGGGACCCTAAATATGATGAAATAAATGGGAGACACTGTAGAAGATTTATGAACCAGTTGTTTATGTTTCCCAGTTTCTAAAGACACTATACCTATACGGTCCTTTGTGGTTTTATCGTATGTTGTAATAAGTGTGCTTCAATTTTGAAGTATTAACAATGTATGTAAAGTATGGGTCGTTATAGAGGGTTATATGTTTGTCAATTCGACAATAATATATATCATTTTTTGGTATTTATGAACAATCATTGAAACGAAATAGGTATGGGTATTCACATAAATAAACAAGAGAATTTTATGAGCGAAAGAGAGAGGAATTGGGAGATTAAAATTCCGCAGCATAATGGCTACATAATATCCTTATAGAAAACATTAAAAAGGGAGAATACAATGGTAACCCACCCATAAATAACTCATAATATATTATAAATATATAATAACATGGACATAATAACATGGTATGGATATTTCAATGGAATTCAACCTAAAAAGGAAACTTGAAAGAAAATAGAAGATGCAATTTCTTTTACAAAATATTCAGCAGCCTAACAGGGTCACTAAAAAATTTAGAAAACAATTAATGAGAGTGGAAATGGTATATAATAATTTTTAAATGAAATGGAAATTAATAAAGATATATAATAATAATCCCCCACATAATAAAATATATGTTTAAGAAAAACATAAAGGAATTCATGACTTAAAAGAGGATGGTCAAAGGTTCCCTCATATTGAAGAGTAACATCGAAATCCTGAAGGTCGGATCCATTGGAGGCTTGAGGTCACCTTGGGTAGACACATTTGGAGGTAGAAAGACCTGAAAATTGTTGTGGATGATTTTGGAATGATAATAAATAGGGAATGACTTTGTATTTATGGGAAAAGTGAGGGAATATATTATTAATTTCCAAGAGACACCTCATTGGTGGTATTTGAAAAACCATGGGCTTTCCCATGGAAATATATCATGCTATTGGACAATTAGGAAACATCATAGAATATCTCAATATTAATATGTCCACAAGAAATATTAAATAATTATTACATTATTAATGATTTCCCTAAAACCCGGAAACTCAAAACTGTATTTTTACTATTCACTGAAAATTCAACTATATCAAAAAAATCCCAAAAATCCAAACTAACCTAATATAGATGCTCTGAACTCAAAAATGAACTACATTTAAAAAAAATAATATTCGAAATATTTATAAATTATTATTAAAATAAAATAATTAATTCTTCCAAGAATAAAACTTTAAAACTATAAATAATTTTTTAACTCCTTAAGAAATAAATCATTGACCCAAAAAATTATTGTATAACCATATGAAAATAATGTAACAATTTATGATAAAATTTTGTTATAATAAAATTCCATTATAAATTATTAAATTAATTTCAAAATTTTAAATAAAATTTTTATGACATACAGAAATACCAAAACTCAATCTATGATAATTTGTTTCACTTTCAATATATCTAAAATGTATTTATACATTAATGGATGATTTTGCAATTTTTTAGGATGATTTACTATTCATTACGATTCATATAGGAATGTTACTATTCATAAATTGCAATTCACTAAATATTAGGTTGATCTTATTAAAATATAAATAACTTACTGAACAAAACTGTAGAAGATCATTTTTTAAATCATTTCACATTCTTAATTATTTAATGTTTTATAATTATTTTAAAATACCATTTTCTCCCAAAACTGATTAGTAATAAGAAACTATAAATTCATCATAAATTTATCCAGATATTTGAAATTCAAAAAAATTATCATTACATGAAATACCAATTTTATTTTTATAAAAGGATTACACAAAATAGATAAGGTCGCGTTAGATAGCCTCTTATAGCACCTGTATAGGACCTAATTGTAAGGTGTGCTATTGTGATAGAATCTTGGGGTGGCTCTGACAACATTGCCCTGAGTGGTGATTTCTATCAGCCTGAAATTCTCCCTTAGGCGATTATATTCAAGCTTCACATGTTGTAGTTCGACATGAGCATGGTCCAGAGCAAAGCCCAATGTTTCAACCTCCTTCCCAAGCTCCAACATATGGGATTTATATGGCCCAAGTCTACTGGATGATGTGATTGACTCTTATTTTTGTATTTAATAACCAAGTTCATTTGATTTTATAAACAATAATTCTATCATTATGAATTTAGTTTCCAAAGGTCATATAATAGTTGAAACCCAACAGTATCATTTAATTATATTCTCTCCATTAATCAAAGGATATTCTTTTGTTGAGTATAAAATATAATAACACACAAATTTATAAAATAAATATTTTTAAAAATTTCAATTCGTTATAATATTCCCCCTTATGAAATTTTTTCATAAAAATTTTAACTAGTACCCTATGATGATAAATGGTGTGGGTACATCTGCCTCATAGAATCCTCTAGTTCCCATGTGGCTTCCTCACATTTTTTGTTCCTACACAACACCATAACAAGGGGAGTAGTATTGTTGCACTGAACCTTGTCTCTTCGATACAATATCTCCACTGGTTGCTCCTCATAAGAGAGTTCATGTTGTAATTGTACCACCTCTTGATTTAGTACATGGGAAGGGTTAGGTATGTACTTATTCAAGTGGGATATGTTGAAGAAAACACGAACATGTGCTAGATTTGGAGGAAGTGCAATACAATATGCCACTACTCCTACGCGATCATGGATTTCATAGGGTCTAATGTACCTAGGCCTGAGATTCCATTTCCTCCCAAACCTCATAACTCACATCCATGGTGAAATTTGAAGAAAGACATTTTCACTATCATCAAACTACAAGTACCTTTGACAGTGGTCGGCATAGATATTTGTTCAACTTTGAGAAGCCTAAATGTGTTGCTCGATGGCATGGACCATTTATGTCATCACTTTAACAAGATTAGGCCCAGGAAGATTTCTCTCACCAGCTACATCCCAACAAGTAGGAGTTCTACATCGCTACCAAATGAGAGCTAAATAGGGTGCCATTTGAATGATCCAATGGAAGCGGTTTTTTGTAAGAGAAATCAACTAAAGGGAGATGTTGATCCCATTAACCATTAAACTCCATTAACTATGTTCTCAGCATGTCCTCGAGTGTTTCAACAGTCCTTTCAGATTGGCCATCAGTTTGGGGGTGATAGGAAATGTTGATATTCAATTCATTACTAAGAGCTTGTTGAAGAATTATTCAATATTTTGATGTGAACCATGGGTCAGGATCAGATACGATATATTGTGGAACTCCATGCAGCCTTACCACTCCCTTCCTATAAATTATAGAATGTTGATCAAGAGTGAAATCTTCCCGAATGGAGATAAACTAGGCATTCTTAGTGAGACAACATATAATAATCAATATCACATTATTTCCTTTGGGTATTCTCAGTAGGCCAGTGAAAAAGACCATAGTGATATTGTCCCCCTTCCATGTTGGTGTGGGTAGTGGTTGCAATACCCATTTAAGAAGTTGTCGCTCTGCCTTCACATGTACATATACCAGTCACCTTGAAGTTTATTCATCAATCTCCATATTGATATTATCCCACCTATAATGATCATGAAGTTCCCTATACAATTCGGTGCTCCCATGATGTATTGAGAAAGTAGTGTCATGAGATTCATCTACAATCTCTTTCTTTATTTCTGGAATATATGTAACACATAGTCTTGTATGAAATTTTTAGTACACCTTATTGATCAATATTGAACTCATGAATCTTCCCATCTTTCACTACCTCAATCATCTTCTGTAACAAAGGATCTTCTTTATGATCGTTCTAGATCTTCTCTAGTAATGACAGTTGAAAAACCATTTGGGTAAGGTTTGATGGTGTCCCTTCCCGTATAATTACCATGTCTAGTTTGTCTATTTCATTGATCAAAGGATCTCTTTGAATCCTCATCATGGAAATAACAAGATGGTTATTCCTACTTAATGCATCGACGATTTTTATTTCTCTTCTAAAAAGATAATGAATCATACAATCATAGACTTTAAGAAGATCCAAAAACATCCTTTGTCTCATGATCAACACTTTTTGTGTGAAAATGTAATTCAAACATTAATGGTCTGTGAATATATCACATTTCACCCTATAAAGATAGTGCCTCCATATCATTATAGAAAAAAAAACAATAGCCTTCTCCATATCCTGCATAAGATAGTTCTATTCATGAGTCTTCAAATGTCAAGATGCATAAGCAATTACTATTACATTTTTCATGAAGATTCACCTAAGACCTTTTATAGATACATCACAAAAAATAAAAAATCATTCTCCAATTGAAGGAGGGTTTAACACGAGTGCAGTAACAAATCACTTCTTCATCTCTTTTAATCATTCCTCACACTCCTTCGTCCAGATGAACTTGAACCCTTTTTGAGTTAACTTGGTCAGTGGATTATAAAGTCATGAAAATATTTTCATAAACATACTATAGATATCATGGTAAAAAAAAGAAACTATGAATTTGAGTTATTGTTGTAGGCCGAGGGCACAAAACTAAAAAAATTCGTTGTAGGGTCAACTGTGATTCCTTCTTCTGTAACAATGTGCCCAAAGAAAACAACTTATTGTAACCAGAATTCACTTTTTCAGAACATCCCAAAAATCATCACCTTCTTTAGAGTTTGAAAAATAACTCGTAGATGATCCTCATGCTCCTCACAAATTTTGGAATGTATCCGAATATCACCAATAAAAACTACCAAAATGTAATAAAGGTATTCCTTAAAGACTCTATTGATCAAATCCATAAAAATAGTAGGTCATTAGCCAGTCCAAAAGGCATAACAAAAAACTCATGATGCCTATATCCTGATCGGAAGAATGTTTTTTAAATATATTCTTTCTTCACCCTCACCTGGTGATAACTAGATCGGAGATCAATCTAAGGGAAGAATTGAGACCCACGAAGTTGGTCAAATATGTCATCAATTCATGAAATAGTTTATTTTTTATATACTATGATCTCATTTAGTTCTCAATAATCAATTCGTAGCATCACCAATCCATCCTTCTTCTACACAGAGAGAACTGGTGCTCCCCAAGGAGACACACTTGGTTAGATAAACCCCTTCTCCACAAGATCTTGGAGTTGTGTCTTAAATTCCACTTTCTTAACATTTTTCATCCTATACGGGATCTTTGATATCAGATGTGATATAGGTACAAGTATTTTAGTGTACTCTACCCCTCTTTATGGGGGAGGTCCAGGAAACTCCTCAAGAGATACATCAATGTATTCTTTGATGATGGGGATATATTCTATCATCAATCACTCATTTCCATAATCTTTTTCACCGATAAACTCCATAATAATGGATATAGTATGTTATTTTATAAAAATATCAGGTCGAGATATCTCTCTTTGTAAGATAACTGTAGGTTCTCCATTCAATACTATTGTGATTTCATTGCTTTTGTATTTGATCTATGAAATATACATTGAGAGAGATTTTATCCTTAGTATAATGCCGAAATCTAGGATATGAATGAAAACTACATTTGTGATAAGATTATGATCAATAATGTAAATACTAGATTTTATAAACACGAACAATGCTTGGAAAATCCAACCAGGAGTCTTTATTGAAAACTCTATTTTTAGAAAATCAGGTGTTGATTATATATTCTTTCCAAAAATGGAAGAAATAATGGAATTAATATAACCAGAATAAAACAATGTAGTTGCTAGGATTGAGATAATAACAATGGTACATACTGCCACATAATTCTAAGCTTCAACTTCTGCTATCATGATAGAAAAAGATCTATCATGCTCTCTTGGCCTTTTTTGAGGCTGATGGTGTTTCATCTCCACTGCTCTCAAATATGGAAATTGATTAAAGATTTTCCCAATTGGTCTACACTTAATGCATTGGACATTAGGTAGGGCTTTCTCCATTCTCCCCTTTCCATTAGTGTTTGGATGTTTCGGTTTCACCTCACTACGACAATTCCTCAAAATATGACAATCTCTTCCACACTTGTTGCATTTCTTACTCTCAATCAGGTAGTTCCCAAAAATCCTTCATCCCACATTTATTACACATGGGACGTTTCACTTACATTCCTCCTCTTTCCTGGTCAAAGGTCCTCCCTAAGCAACGCTCCATCTATCTCTTATTGTTGTTTGATTTATGAGATCAATGTGTCTCATCAATTCCAGCTCGACATTCATCGCACTCTACATGATCCCTTCATAGCTATCATAGTCTCGGATGGCTAGATTCTACCACATATGTGGTCTTAGTCCACATAATAATCTATCATCCTTCCAATATAGATCCATGAAAAAGCTAGAGGTGTAACGTGAAGGACTTGTGATGTTCATATCATTGTGTCACATAGATTCATTCTCCTTTTGCTTCAGATTGAGAAACTCCTTCCCCATTCTTGTTATCATTATCGAAGGAAATACTTGTTGAACAATATCCCTCTGAACTATTTCCACTCCATGGGTTCAACATCCTCTCTTTCCCTTGTGTATATAATTCGTTCCCACCATAGATCAACTTCTCCTTATAAGAGATAGACTGCATGTGTGAACTTCTCGTGCTCTGAACAGTATTGCCCAAAAAATATCTTCTCTATAGAGCTGATCCACTGTTCAGAAACCAATGGGTTGGTAGATACACTAAATATAGTGGTCAGTAATGAATAATGGATTCAAAAGAATTTTTGTCCCTTTAGTGGTGATATTGGTCTCTCATCTTGATTTAATTTATTTCCCACAACTTGAGTCTGTTGGTTCATCATTTGCATGAATGTTTCCATTCTGGCTTCCATCGGCTGGTCGTCAGCACATGGTCCATTCGAGTCATATTTTTCACAATTTCTCTTATTTAACTCCATTTTATAAACTAATTAAACCTTAATGATAAAAATATTTTAATTAATAAAGTTTTAACTATATATTATTTTATGTCATAAATCATCAGGCATTAAACAATAACATTTTTCAATAAATCCTTCATAATGATTCATAATAAGCTTATGATTAACCAATCATATCCCATGGGAGTTTCATAACCAAGAGTGCATCAATTCATGATTTTGTGCACAATTTCCCATTTGATTCAAGATCAATGTAGTTTTTTAGGTGTTACCCCTATGTACATTTATGCCAGAGCCGCCTCTACCAGCACGTATCTAGACAAGAATGTATTTGTTTCATAAACCACTTAATTAATACTCACTAATATGTTAGGAGGTTTTTGAATATTTAATCTTTTCAATAGTATTCTTAGTAATGATTTCATAACTTAATTTCCATAAATGATAAAACTATCCTTTGATACCAACAGTGGAATCCCATAATTTTATTTCATAACATTTCATTACGTTTTACAATGAGAGGATCATTAAAAGTATAGTGACTTGGAAATCGAAAAAACCATGAAAACTACATAAATTATTCATATAATCCTTTTTTAAGGCATCATAATAAGCTTATATCATGTAAAATCTCAACATCTCAAAAGATGGAGACATATCTCAAGGAAAAGGGTGAGCTGACGGCCCAGTAAGGAAATCAAGGGAATCCGTTTACTTGACAAATCAATAAAAACATGATAAAAACATAAAGACATGAGAAATTGAAGTAGATGAATTTAATACTGAAAATAACATGAAACATAACCTTAATATGTGGCTACAATATTTAATTTAGACATTCATGAACATATCACCAAGGTCCATCCCCATGTTGTCATAAAAATTACTAATGTTATTCCCCAGGGTATCAGGAAACTTGTCATCTCTTGATATTAAATTCATTACCCAATGCATTTCAGCGTTATCGGGGTGAACCCTTAATATGTATTTACTTTCATGTGATCAACATATATCATAATCAAATATTTCATAAATAACCAATAGAGAACAAAAAATTGTGTTTTATTTAAAAATTGTGACTTTTTAAAATTTATTAAAAATAAGATCATTATGTCATTTATAACCCATTGAAATGGAGTGAGTGTTATGTGCGTGTAAATTCCAGAATAAAATATATAATTTATTTGTATTTATGAACACCCATATAAACGAAATAGGTCTGGTTATTCACATAAATAAACAAGTAATTTTAATGAAATAAAGAGAGAGGATTTTTCAGACAAAAATTCCGCAGCATAACGGCTACATAACATCCTTTTATAAAATATTAAAAAAAGAGGGTAGAAGGGTATCCCACACATAAATAACTCATAATAAAGTATAAATCACTAATTACATGGAGATAAGAACATGGTATGGATATTATAATGACATAACACGTGAAAAGAAAACTTGAAAGGAAAAAAGAAGTTGTGATTTCTTTTACAAAACATTTGGCAGCCTAACAGCATCACTTAAAAATTTAGATAATCAATTGATGAGAGTGGAAATGGTATGTCATAATTTGGACATGAAATAAAAAGTAGTAAAGCTTTAGAATAACTATCCTCCACATAATAAAATGGAACTATAAGACTTATCATAAAGGAAGTCCGGACATAAAAGAGGAGGGTGAAAGGTTCCCTTACCTTGAAGAGTAACACTAAATTCTTGAAGGTCAGGACCATGGGAGGCTTGAAGGCACCTTATGAGGACTAATTTGGAGGTATAAAGGCCAGAGCATCATTTAGGAGGATTTTGTATTGAATAGAATGAGGGAATGTATTGATATTTATCAGAATAGAGAGGGAATAAATTATTAATTTCCAAGGGACACCACATCAGTGGTATTCACAAAACCATGGGATTTCCCTTGATATTTTACTATGGTATTGGCCACATGGGACACCTCATAGAATATATCACTATTCATAAGTCTACAAGAAATCCAAAATCATTTTTCCATCATTAATGATGTCATTAAACATCAGAAACTCAAAACTATATTTTTACAATTCACCAAAAAATTGAACTGTTTCAGAAAAATACCAGATATTCTCCCTTACCTAATATCAATGCTCTAAATTAAAAAGAACACCATTTTAGGAAAATAATTTTCTAGCAAATTTTAATAAAATTTATTAAATAAAAACAATATTTATTCTAATGATGCTACTTTAAATCTATAACTGATTTTGTAACACCATAATAATGTAATCAAAGTCCCATAAAATTATAG
Source organism: Viscum album (assembly GCA_963277665.1). Lineage (NCBI taxonomy): Eukaryota > Viridiplantae > Streptophyta > Magnoliopsida > Santalales > Viscaceae > Viscum > Viscum album. The sequence goes on along the minus strand of OY728151.1, from coordinate 896,754,780 downwards.
TATAACCATAAGACAATAAAGTAACAATTTGTAATTAAATTTTTTGAAAATAATTTTTCATTTTAAATTATAAAATTAATTATAAAAGTGTAAATAAAAATATTCATGACATACAGTATTAACATAACTCATACTATGATTTTTTTTATCCTTTATGATGTCTAGAATGCATTTATACATTCATGGGTGATGTTTCAATTTGTTAAGTCGATTTAATAATTATTACTATTCATTACTATTCATTTCTATTCATACAGGTATGTTACTATTCATAATTTAATATTCACAAAAAAAATTAATTTGATCTTATTAGAATCTAAATTTTTTAACTGAACTCAACTGTAGAATGCCATTTTTTGAATATCATTTCACATGATTAATTATTTATAGTTTTCATAAATATTTTAAAATACCATTTTTCCCAAAATTCATTAGTAATATGGAACTAAAAATTCATCCTACATTTATCCGGATATTTGAAGTTCAAAAACATTAGCATTAGAAGAAATAAAAATTTTATTAATATAAAATTATTACACAATGTAGTTATGGTTGGATTTTATATCCCCTTATAACTCCAGCATATGACCTAAGTGTTAGTTGTGCTATGGTGATAGAATCATGGGGTGGCTCAGACAACATTGCATGAGTGGTTATTTATATCAACTTGAACGTCTCCCTTAGCCAATTCTGTTCAATATTCACATGTTGGTGTTCATCTTGGTCTTGGTCAAGAGAAAAGCCCAGTGATGCTACATCATTCCCAAGCACCCATAGATGGGTTCGTATGGCCCGATTCTACTAGATTATTCCATCCACTATACATTCTGTATTAATTAACCAATATCATTTGAATTTATAAACAATAATTGCATCATTAAAAATTTAATCTCCAACGGTCATGTTGACTGATGGTCATATAATAGTTGATACCCAATAGAGTCATTTAATTTTAATCACTTCATTTATTAAATGATATGGTTTTTTTGGGTATAAAATAAAATAACACACAAATTTTGGAAATAATTATTAAAAAAATTTCAGCTCGTTACACCATATGCATCTATCTCTCCCATGTAATTTCATCAAAAACACCATGTCTCAAAAAAATACAAACCAATGGAATGGACTGCTCATATATTGCCTTCTCAGGACAATCCTATAACTCAATAGGATGCTACACAAATGTCGCATCATCCTTGATATCCATCTCTCCCCAGTCAAGCCCATGGGAATCAGTGAGAATATACCTACAATTCTAATAGATATTGAATAAGTCAATGATACTCTTCAAAAATGGTGGAAACTCCAAATGGTATGCCACATTTTCAACTCACCCCATCACCTCAAAGGACCCATAAATTATAATTGATAACTTTTAGTACCTGCCTAAACTCTGCTTCCCATGATGAGGGGAAACCTTCCAAACCCCATAGAACCCAATCTATAACTCCTTGGTCCCCCTCCTGTTATCGACATAAGAATTTTGTTGCTCTTTTAATGTTTTTATCCTCTCACAAACAAGGTAAATTTTTTTCATGCACTACACTACCACTAGGCCAAGAAAAAATGTCTCCCCAATAATTATCTAACATAACATAGAAGTGCATGGAATTTTGTACAAGGATTCAAATGGATCTATTCCAATGTTATATTTATAGCTATTATCAAAATAAAACTCTACTAATGTATTGTATCCTAACAGCGATCCATGAAAGTCCAAGAAACACAATCCCAACATATCATCCAATGTATGGATTGTCTATTCTATCTTCTCATAGGTATAATGTTTTATGTCATTGATGAGGCATAACTAATTGAAAATAGTACGATGCAGTCTATTCTATACTTTTGATGTAAAAATTCCCTCTAATATAAGACATTAGACTTTAGAAATCCATATAACCTCAGCAACTCATGAACATAAATCTTAAATATTGAATTCACTAATCTCATCTCCTTGATCACTACGAAATTTAATAAAATTAAACTGATCCACTACCATAAAATTCTCATCATCGACTCCTTATGATCTAGGTAACCCATGGATGAAATAAATTACGATTTCATCCCATTTACATGCTAAAACTTCTAAATGCTATAACAAACCAACTGGAATTGGGTTATTGACCTTTACATCCTTGAAAAACCAACCACTTCTCCACGAACTCAACTATATCACCTTTCATGTGGTGTAATGCCTCAATGTTGACTTTATTTGAAACACCCATCAACATTTGATATATATCAGTTTTCAATCCCCAAAATATTACATGGAATTAACTACCTATAACAGAAATAAAAAACTAATATTCACATCAAGTAATATACATACATTATGTGTATGCCCTACAATAGAATTGTTACAGACTCGACACCCACTAAAACACCAGGGACATCCTTTAAACATCTCCAACTACCATAATTCAGAAATGTAATGGGAAAGGATGGAACATAACATTATTGTATATTCCTATCAAAATATTCATGAAATTGAGAATCTAAAACCAATCCTTGAAAGAAATGGGTCTAGAAAACTTCCCCTTAAGATAAACCTCACGTGTCATGCTGAACCTCAAACAAAACTTCCAACCAAACACGCAAATCCAATCAACAAAACATAAACTTCGCACAAACAAACTACCACAGCCACAAGATTTTTTCTTTCACACATCCATAATTCAACTCAACTATTACACAACAACTATATTCAATGAGTTGTATTATCCCAAATATTCAAATCGGGGAATTCTATACGCGATTTCAAGGAACTATTCACTATTGGAGGTGTTGAATTTAGTACATAGGTTTTATTTCATCACACTTAATGTGTGACATATATGATTCTAGTCCTCCCCTGTTATTTTAGGACATTATCACCCAACACATATCTCAAACCAAGGGAAATTCAATTTTTCATTATTCAAGGTTAAAACATCCAATTGAAAAACAAAAAATAACAATGAAAAACTAAAAACAACTCTAGGTACTAGGTAGCCATATATGGCATCCAACTATTCTATTTCATAACTTTTAATTGCATTTTACCAATAGAGTATCTTTAAATTCATGTTTCTTGGAAGTCAGGTACATAAAACATGAAAACAACATAAAATATTCTTCTAATACCCTTGTAAGGGTTCATCATAAGTTAATCCTATGTTAAATTAATGCATCTCATAACCTAGAGACAAACATCAAATGAAAGGGTGAGATGAAGGCCTAATAAGGAAAACAAGGGAACCAGTTTACTTGTGAAATCAATAAAAACATGATAAAAATGTAAATACATGAGAAATGGATGTAGAGGCATTTCATAATGAACCAAAATTGAACTATAACATGAATATGTTGAAACAAATATTAATTTAGACAATCATGAACAAATCACCATGGTGCAACCCCATGGTGTCATAAAAATTACCAAGGTTGTTCACCAAGGTATCGTGAAACTTGACATCTCAAGATATTATATTTTTTACCCAATGCATTAGAGATCCATCAGGGAGAACCATTAATATGTATTTACATTCATGTGAGACACGTACATCATAATCAAACATTTCATAGATAACCCATATAAAACAAAATTAATGGGTTTCATTTCAAAATTCTGATGTTTTAAAAGATATAAAAAATAAGATAATTATGTCATTTATAACCCCTGGAAAGGGAGTGAGGGTTATATGTTGGTCAATTACAGAATAATATATATAATTTTTTTGTATTTATGAACAACCCTAGATAAAAAATAGATCTGGGTATGCACATAAATAAAAATGGAATATCATGAGAGAAAGAGAGAGGAATTGGGAGATGAGAATTCCCCAGAATAATGGCTACATTACATCCTTTTAGAAAACCTTAAAAAGGGTGGTTACAAAGGTAAAGAACCCATAAATAACTCATAATATAGTATAAATACATAATAACAAGGATATAAGAACATGTAATGTATATATGAATTTCATAAAACATGAAAAGGATACTTGAAAGGAAAGAGAAGATGTGATTTCTTTTATAGAAAATTCGGTAGCCTAACGACGTCACATAAAAATTCAAAAATTCAATTGATTAGAGTGGAATTGGTATATAATAATTTTGAAAGGAAATGGAAATTAGTAATGATATAGAATAACAATCCCCCACATAATAAAATAGAACATTAAAACATAAAATAAAGGAAATCATGACATAAAAGAGGAGGGTGAAAGGTTCCCTTACCTTGAAGTGTAACTTTGAAAGATTCAAGGTCGGATACTTGGGAGGATTGAGGGCACCTTGGGAGGACACCTTGGGAGATAAAATGTTCAGAAAATCATTGTGGAGGATTTTTGAATGATTCTAATGACAGAATGACTTGATATTTATAAGAAAAGTGAGGGAATAAATTATTAATTTCCAAGGGACACCTCATTGGTGGTATTTGAAAAATCATGGGCTTGCCCATGGTATTTTACCATGGTATTGGACACATAGGAAACCTCATTGAATATCTCACTATTAATATGTTGACCATAAATCTTACATCATTATTACATCATTATTGATTTCACTAAACACTCGAATCCCAAAACTGTATTTTTACTATTCAAGGAAAATTGAACTGTTTTAGAAAAATCCCAAAAAATCACCCTAAACAAATATTGATGATATAAATTCAAAAATGAACTAAATTTTATAAAAAAAATATTGATAATATTTTTTATTTAATTTTTTAAATAAAATCAATAATTATTCTAAAAATAAAAAAATAAAACTATAAATCATTTTGTAACACCTTAAGAAAGAAATCAATGTCCCATTAAATAATTGTATAACCATAAGAAAATAAAGATACAATTTATGAATAAATTTTGTTATAATAAATTTTTATTTTAAATTTTCAAATTAATTATAAAATTTTTAGTAAAATATTTATGACATACAAAAATAAAAAAACTCAAATAATGATAGTTTTTTTCACATTTAAGACATCTGAAATGTATTTATACATTCATGGGTGATGTTTCAATTTTTTAGGTCGATTTACTAGTCAATACTATTCATATATGTATGTTACTATTCATAATTTAATATTCACTAATAATTATATTGATCTTATTATACTTTAAATAACTTACTGAACAAAACTGTAGAAGACCTTTTTTTTGGAAAATATTTTCAACTTATTAATTATTTAATGTTTTTATAATTATTTTAAAAGACATTTTTTCCCAAAACTGATTAGTAATATGAAAATATAAATTCATTCTACCTTTATCCAAATATTTAAAAATCAGAAAAAAATATCATAAGAAGAAATCCCATTTTTGTTTATATAAAAGGATTGCAAAAAGTATCTAAGGGTGCGTTACATAGCCCCTTATAAAACATCCATAGGACCTAAGTGTAAGGTGCGCTATGGTGATATAAACACGGGGTGGCTCAGATAACATTGTTGTATTAGTGATTTCTATCAGCATGAACTTCTCCCTAAGGTGATTCAATTCAAGCTTCACATGTTGAATATCATCTTGGGCATGGTCCATAGCAAAGCCTAGTGATTTTATGTCCTTCCCAAGATTCAACAGATGGGTTTTATATTGCTCGAGTCTACTGGATGAATCCATTAAATATTTATTCGCTATTAATTAACCAATTTCATTTAAATTTATAAAAAATAATCGTAACATTAAGAATTTAGTTTCCAACGATCATATAATAGTTGAATCCCAGTAGCCTCATTTAATTATACTCACTCCATTAATTAAAGGATATAGTTTTGTTGAGTATAAAATAAAATAACACACAAATTTAGGAAATAAATATTATTAAATAGTTCGAGTCATTACATTATTCCACCCTTATGAAATTTCATCCCTGAAATTTTAACTAGTACCCTAAGAAGATAAAAGGTGTGAGTTGTTCTGCCTTATAGACTCCTCGGGTTCCCATGAGGTGTCCTCACATTTTTGGTTCCTCCATAACACCTTAACAAGGTGAGTATTTTTGTTTCGTATAACCATGTCTCATCAATACAAGATCGTCATCGGCTACTCCTCATAAGAGAGGTCATGTACCAATTGTACCACCTCTGGATTTAGTAAATGTAAAGGCTTTGGTATGTACTTCTTCAACAGGGATACGAGGTAGATAATAAGAACTTGTGATGGTTTTGGAGGATGTGGATGACGATAGGCCACTACTCCTACGCGATCATGGATTTCATAGTGGCCAATATACCTAGGTCTGAGCTTCCCTTTCTTCCCAAACCACATGACTCTCTTCCATGGTGAAATTTGAAGAAAGGCTTTGTCACCATCATCAATCTCCAAGTCCCTTTGACGGTGGTTAACATAGCTCTTTTGCAAACACTGATAAGACTTAATGTGTTGATGGATGGAATGGACGTTTTATGTCATCTCTTGTATAAGATCAGGTCTAAGAATCTTTCTCTCACTAGCTTCATCCGAAAAAGTAAGAGATCAACATCGCTTCCCAAAGAGGGCATAATAAGGTCCCATTTGAATGCTCGAGTGGAAGAAGTAGTTGTAAGAGAACTCAAATAAAGGGATATGTTGATCCCATTTATCTTTAAACTCCATTTACCATGTTCTCAACATGTACTCATGTGTTTGGGTAGTCCTCTCAGGTTGACCATCAGAATGGAGGTGATAGGCCATACTAAAATTCAATTAATTACTAAGAGCATGTTTAAGACTTCTCCAGAATTTTGATGCGAACCATGGTTCATGATTAGATATGATAGAATGTGGAACTCCATGAAACCTTAACACTACCTTCATGTAAATTATAGGAAGTTGATCAAGAGATAAATCTTCCAGAATGGAGATAAACTAGGTAGTCTTAGTGAGATGGCACACAATAACCCATATCACATTGTTTCCTTTGAATGTTCTAGGGAGACCAGTGAGAAATACCATAGTTATATTGTCCAACGTCCATGACGGTATGGGTATTGGTTGTAGTAATCCATTAGGAAGTTGTCGCTTTTCCTTCCCTTGCAGATATACTGGGCACCTTTAAGTGTAGTCAGCAATATCCCTTTTGATATTATCCCACCAAAAATGATCAGGATGGTCCCTATACATTTTTTTCTCCCATGATGTATTGAGAAAGAAGAGCTTTGAGCTTCAACCATCATCTCCTTATTTATTTCCGAATTATATGTAACACATAGCCTTGTATGGAATTTTTAGTCCACCTTCTTGATCAATATTTAACTCCAGAAACATCTCATCCTTCAATGCCTCAAACATCTTCTATAACAAAGGATCTTCATTCTGATATTTCTAGATCTACACTAGTAATGATGGTTGAGAAACCATTTGGGTTAGGTTTGATGATATTCCTTCGCATATAATTACCATGGCTAGTTTTACTAGGTCATTGATTGTAGGATATCTTTATATCCTCATCATGGAATGAACAACTGTGTGATTCCTGCTTAATGCATCAGCAATATTTTTTTCAATGAAGGGATGATAATGAATTAAAAAATAATAGTTTTTAAGAAGTTCCCACAATATCCTTTATGTCATGTTCAATTACTTTTGTGTGAAAATATACATAAAAAAACAATGGTATGTGAATATATCACAGTTCACCCCATAAAGATAGTGCTTCCATATATTCATAGAATGAAAAACCACAGCCTGCTCCAGATCATGTGTAAGATATTTATCCTCGTGAGTCTTGAACTATCGAGATTCATAAAAAATGACTCTATCATTTTTCATGACGATTCACCCAATCCCTTTTGGAGATGAATCACTGAAAATAATGATTCCCTCTCCATTTGAGGGAAGGTTTTACATGGGTGCAGTAACCAATCTCTTCTTCGGATCTTGGAAAATTTCCTCACACTACTTTTTCTATATGAACTTGACCCCTTATCAAGTTAACTTGGACAATGGATTAGAATGTCATGAAAATATTTTCACAATCCTCCTAAAATATCCTGATAAACCAAAAAACTATGAATCATAGTTATTGTTGTATGAGGAGGCAACTCAGCTATAACTTGTATCATTGTAGGGTCAATTGTGATTCTTTAATCGATAAAAATGTGCCCCAATAAAGCAACTCATAGTAACTTGAATTCACATTTTTTGAACTTCCCAATAATCATCTCCTTCTATAGAGTTTGAAAAATAACCCTTAGATGATCCTCATGCTCCTCATTAATTTTAGAATATATCCGAATATAATCAATAAAAACTACAACAAAGTTATAATGGTAGTACTTAAAGACAGTATTCATCAAATCCATAGAAATCTCTGGTCATTAGTTAGAACAAAAGGCATAACAACATACTGAAGATGCCCATGTCTTGATCGGAATGCAGTTTTTGAAATATCTTCTTTCTTCACCCTCAACTGATGATAACAAGATCAGAGATCAATCATAGAGAACAATTTAGACCCACGAAGTTGTTCAAAAAAATCATCAATTTTTTGAAGATGGTATTTTTTCTTTACTGTGATCACATTTAGTTGTCAATAATAAATTCATAGCTGCATCAATCCATCCTTCTTCTCCATAAAGAGAATTGGTGGTCCCCAAAGAAGACACACACAATCGGATAATCCCCTTCTCCACAACATCAGGGAGTTTCTTCATTAATTCCTCATGTTCCACATTTTCTACCCTATATGGAATCATTGATATTGGATGCTATCTAGGTATATGTTTAGTAGAGTACTCTACCTCTATTTCTAGGGGAGGTCTAGAAAACTCCTCAGGAAATACATCAATATATTCCTCGATGATGGCGACATTTTCTATCCTCAAACTCTCATTTACATCTTCTTCTTCATCGATAAACTCCATAAATAGGTATATAGTAGGTTATTCTATAATAATATCAGGTCAAGTTATCACTCTTTGGAAGATAACTATCGATTCTCCATTCAATACTATTGAGATCTCCTTGCTTTTGTATTTGATCTTAGCATTATACATTGAGAGCAAGTATATCCCTAGTATAATGTCGAATCCCAGCATGGGAATGACAATTATATTTGTGATAATATTGTGCAAGAAGAAGTAAATACTAGATTTTATAAACATGAACGATGTTTGGATAATCCAACCAGGAGTCTTGACTAATTACTCTACATTTAGAAATCAGGTGTTGATTCTATATTCTTTGCAAACATGGAGGAAATAAAGGAATTCATAAAACCAGAATCAAACAAAGTACACGCTTGGTTTGGGAGAATAATAATGGTACCTACTACCACATCATTCTGAGCTTCATCTTCTATTGTCCTGATTGAAAAAGAACGACCTTGCTCTCTTGGCCTTTTTTAAGGCTGATGGCGGTTCCTCTCCACTGCTCCCAGATTTGGACAATTACTGGAGAAGTGCCCAATTTTTCCACAATTAATGAACTATACCTTGGTTGGGGATTTCACCATCTTTCCTTTTTCATTAATGTTTGGAATTTCAGGATTCACCTCACTATGAAAATTACTCGCAATATGGCCATCTTTCCACAATTTTATAATTTCGTACTCCCAAGAAGGAAGTTCTCTGAATGCTTCTTCCCACATTTATTTCATGTGGGACGCTGCACTTTCATGCCTCATCTTCCCTGATCAATGGTCCTCCCTAATATGGGCACCATCAATATCTTCTTGTAGTTTTATTTATGTGACCACAATGTCTCATCAATTTTCACCTCGACTTTTATCACACTCTACATGATCTCTTCATAGCTATCATAGTCTCAGTTAGATTGATTCTTCTAAATATGTTGTCTTAGTCCACTGAATAATCTATCAACCTTTACATTTGGATCCATGAAAAATCCAGAGGTTTAACGTGAAGGCCTTGTGATGTTCATCTCATAGCATCCCACCGATTAATTATTCTTTTGTTTTAGCTTGTGAAACTCCTTCTCCATTCATGTTATCATCGATCAAGGGAAATACTTATTGAAGAATATCCCTCTAAACTCTTCCATCTCTATTGATTTAATATCCACTCTTTCCCTTGTGTGTATAATAAGTTCCCACTACTGATCAACTTCTCCTTGTATGCGATAGAAAACATGAGTGACCTTCTCGTGCTCTGAACATCAGATCCCAGAAATGTACTTCTTCTATAGAGATGATCCAATGATCAGCAACCAATGGGTTTCTAGATCCACTAAATATTGTGGATATTGATGCATAAAATATTAAATATAATTTTATTCCCATTCGTGGTGAGATTGGTCTCTCATCTTGATATAATTTATTTAACATAACATGAGTCTGTTGGTTCATCATTTGCATGAATGTTTCCATTCCATCTTCCATAAGAGGGTCATCAGTGTGTGGTCCATTACGATCACCATTTTCATTGTTCCACTTATTACCATCAATTTTATAAAATAATAAAACCTTAGTGATAAACTTATTTGATTTAATAATATTTTAACTATAAGGAATGTTATGTCTTATAACCTTATGTTTTAAACAATAACATTTCTCCATTAATCCTTCATAAGGATTCATAAAAAGATTAGGATTAACCAAAAATATCCCCTGGGAGTGCTATCACCAAGAGTGCAGATGGTCACGATGTTGTGCACCAGTTCCCAATCGATTCATGATAAAATCAGTGTTTTAGGTGTCACCCCTATGTACATATGTGACCAAGCCACCTCTACCAGCACGTATCCATACAGGAATATATTTGTTTCACAAACCACATAATAAATACTCACTAATATGATAGGAGGTTGTCATATTTTTAAAATTTTAAATAGTATTCTTACTAATGTTTTAATAGCCTAATTTTCATAAATAACTAAACTATACTTTGATGAAAACAATGGCATCCCGCCATTTTATTTCATGACTTTTCATTATGTTTTACAAACAGAGGATATTTAACGTCTTGTGTGTTGGAAATAAGGAAAAATAACATGAAGAAAAAACATAAATATTCATCTAAAAAACTTTTAAGGCTTTATCATATGCTCATCTCCTGTACAATTACTTCATCTCATAAGATGGAGACATATATCAATGGAAAGGGTTTGTTGAGGGCCCAACATGGAAATCAAGGGAGTCAATTTACTTGTGAAATCAGTAAGAACTTGATAAAAACAAAAAGATACGAGAAATGGATGTAGATTAATTTTATAATGAAAAAAACATGAACCATAACATGAATATGCGGTTACAAAATTTTATTTTGACATTACTGAACATATCCCCAAGGTTCATCTCCAAGGAGTTATAAAAATTTCCAATGTTATTCACAAAGTTATCGTGAATATTGTCATATGTAGATAATAAATTATTTACCCAATGAATTATGTAACACCATAAATAAGTAGTCAAAGCCACATAAAATTATAGTATAACCACAAGACAATAAAGTAACAATTTTTTATTAAATATTATGCAAATAATTTCCAATTTTAAATTATTAAAATAATTAAAAAATTTAAATAAAAATATTTATGAAATACAATGTTACAATTACTAAAACTATGAAATTTTTTCACTTTTGAGAGTTCTAAAATGTATTTACAGTTTCATGGGTGATTTGAATATTTTCTAAGTCGATTTACTATTCATTACTATTTATTACTATTCCTATCTATTCATACAGGTATGTAACTATACATAATTAAATATTCACAAAAAATTAAGTTGATCTTATTAGAATCTAAATTTTTTAATTGAACACAACTGTAGAAGACCAATTTTTAAATATCATTTTACATTATTAATTATTTAATGTTTTCATAAATATTTTAAAATACACTTTTTCAAAAATTCATTAGTAATATAGAAATATAATTTCATACTACATTAATAAAAAAAATTGAAATTCAAAAACATTATATTAAGAAAAAAATATGATCTTATTAATATAAAAGTATTACGCAATGCACCTATGGTCGTATTACATAGCCCCTTATAACACCTACATAAGACCTAAGTGTAAGGTGTGCTATGGTGATAGAATCATGGGGTGGCTTGGACAACATTTCATGAGTGGTGATTTATATCACCTTGATCTTATCCCATAGGAAATATTGTTCAACCATCACATGATGGTGTTCGTCTTGTACTTGGTCCAAAGCAAAGCCCAGTGTTGTAACCTCCTTCCCATGCTCAGACAGATGGGCTTCAAATGGCCCGAGAATACTATATGATTCCATAGACTATTCTTTATATATTAATTGACCAAGATCATTTGATTTTATAAAAAATATTTGTATCATTAAGAACATAATTTCCAATGTTCATATTGACCAACGGTCATATAATAGTTGAAACCCAACAGTGTCATTTAATTATACTCACTTCATTAATTAAAGGATATATTTCTGTTGTGTAGAAAATAAAATAACACAATAATTTAGGAAATAAGTTTTATTAAAAATTTGAGGTATTTACACCATATATTTCTATCTCTACCATGTCATTTCATTTAGAACACCATGTATAAAAACACACAAACCATTGGAATGGACTGACCATATATTGCCTTCTCAGGAAAATCCTATGTCTCAACTGGATGCTCCACAAATGTCGCATCATCCATGATATCCAAATATCACCAGTCAAGCCCATGGGACTAAATGAGAATATACATACAAAGCCAAGAGATATGGATGACCTCATGGATACTATTCAACCATGGTGGAGACTCCAACTGGTATTCCACATTTGCAACTCACCCCATCAGCTCAAAGGTCCCATAAATTCTAAGAGATAACATACTCTGTATGCCTAAGCTCTGCTTCCCATGATGAGGGGAAGCCTTCCAGAACACATAAAACCCAATCTTGAATTCCATGAGCCCCTTTATGTGACCGACATAATACTTCTATTTCTATTTTGATTCTTTCATCCTCTCACAAACAAGCTGAAATTTTTTCATGCTTTACACAACCACTAGGCCAAGAACAACTAACTTCCATATCTCTATCTAACATAACATAGAAGAACAAAGAATTTTGTACATGTATTTAACTAGATATATTACAGTTTAATATTTATAGCTACTATCAAAAGAAAACTCTACTAATGAATTGTATCCTACCAAAGATCCATGAAATTCCAAGACACACACTTGGAACATATCCTCCAATGTATGGATAGTCTATTCTATATTCTCAAAGGTATAATCTTTTACGACAGTCATGAGGAATAACTAATTGAAAAATGTATAATGAAATACCTTCTAGACTCTTGAGGTAAACATGCCCCCCAATCTGAGACAATGGACCTTAGAAATCCATAAAACCTCACCACCTCATGAACATAAATCTTAAACAATTAATCCATTAATCCCAACTCCTTCATCACTATGAAATTAAAAAAATTTAAACAGATCCAACATCATACAAATAGCATCATAGACTCTTTATGATATAGGTAACCCATTGATGATATCTATTTGGATTTCATAACAATTACACTCAGAAACATCAAAATTATATAACAAACCACCTGGAACACGGTTATTGTCCTTTTCATCCTTGAAAAAAAAACTTCTCCATGAACTCTACAATATCCCATTTCATCTTCCCCCCCAAACTATATCCTCAGGCCCTAGTGCATCATGGGAAGTACTGGGTGTCCCGCTAAATTCACGCTATAAAATTTATGATGGAATCCATCATGCTTCTCTGATGGAACAAAATCACTCAATGAAACAATGTCCAGATCCAACCTACCTCTGACCATACCAATAGAGCATCACTACAACCAACATGATCACAATCACCTATACATCAATGTATCTAGTTTCAGATTCCTACACCTACTAAATTAGAGGATACTACAACATCATCTGAAACAAAACAAAAATTCCACCATTAAATCATGCATCTATATGAAAGGATGCCAACTCCTCCATCACTCGCAAAGCATGTGCAGATTTCCGAACAACCTCTATATATGACCTTCTACTCAACGAATCAGACATGAAATTTCCCTTTCCAATGCTGTCAGATATCTCAGAATCATAATCCAAAAAAATCTTCCCTCTACACTATCATAGATTTTGGTCACATTTGAAAAGTTATACCTCAAACTCTTCTAATCCTTGTAGATCAGAATTTTCTCCCAAATGAGGTAATGTTTCCACAACCTCATCACTAACACGACTATTTCATTCTCCAAATCATGGGCGTAATAGTAAAACTCATGAAAAATAACATCGTAGAAATATAATAGATCATATACCTCTACTACATTATGATCCTTCCCTATCCAAGACTGAAATCATCAAAAAACAACTCAAACACCCCCCTTCCTCATGGATCCAACACACCATAGAACTAGCAAACTTTCCAATTGGATAACTGAACGCTACCTGACACTGATTAATGGATACAAAAAATCATGATCTCTCATTATAAATAGTGTTATTGGGGATACATAGCAGAGACCCAAAGTTTGATGTACATATACATTACATTAATTTTGTGGAATACATAATACATAACAAAAACAGACACCAAATGACCGTTATAGATTAGTGTCTTGGGAAACATGGAACATAATCTCTTAATCTTGGTGAAAGATCATCAACAACTCCCTTAAAGATCTTCGCTTTTTTTCATACCTAAAACCATTCTTCATTTCCTGGGGAAAAGAAAACATATAATGGGTGAGCTCAAATTCTCATTAAGGGTATGCATGGAGAAAATAAAACAAACCATATATATTTGAACTTCCAAACATGACCATAATGTTTAAACATCAAAATCATGAGTTGTGAAATAATTCATGGTAGTACATAAAGCATAGATCATAACGGAACATCAATAATGATAAAATATCATGGGAATAAAACATTTAATTGTGGAAAACCATTATAAACATGATATGACTTCCATAATAGCCAAGGCATTGCTGCCATGACCATTTTAGTGGACAAAGTCCCTTTCTAAATTGAGTTCACTCCTCATTCCAGTCCAGTATCACTGAACTAGATTAACATACCATTCCGGCTATGTTTATATGATGAGATATAAATATTTAACCAATGCATTGGAGGGAGATATAGGGCCCACCCATCTCATAATTAAATCATTCTTACTTCTGCCACAATAATAACATAAATCATTCATCATAACCCAAAGAATAAAAATGGGTTTCATAAACATCATCTGATCATAGAATATTCCATATAAAAAAATGACATCATTTAATCATAAGATAAGTGATACCATGTAAATCATAGAGATATTATACTTGAATAATACACATATGAAATAATGTCATCTTAGATAGAAAATGGTTTTGATAAAACTCTTGAAAATAATTATTGAGGAAATTATCCTTTTTTCTTAAAAATCATTTTATTTTCACAAAATGCCACAAAATTTTAAAAGAAAAAGATTTTACTAAAAATAAACATGAAATCCTTCTGAGTAAACTTCAGGAAATTAAGGTGTTATGAAACCGTAAAAATCCCTTCATTCCGTATAAGTTAAAAAACATTATCCTAGTACTTTTAATGGAAAATTCAAAAAGTACCACATATGGTAAACAAAAGAAATATTCCTTCAATAACACCAAGTAAAAGTCAAAGATATGTAAACATGACTTTAAACATAAATGGAATAATATAAAACACATTATGTAAAAGTAATTTTTTGGACATTGATGAAAAATATAACCCCAGTAAATACTTATAAATAAACAATCTCAGATAATAATGAGATTGAAATAGTTATCCCTTACCTTAGGTCTAATATGCTTCATACGTATCTGAACCTCTTGTATAATGATTTAAATAATGTCATTTACTTATTAATGAATCATATTCATTATTATGATATCATATATGGTTCCCTTTTTTACTTTATACTAACTGTTATTTTGTAAATTCCATTATAAAGCAGCATTTTCGGTAAAATCGTTTTATTTATCGTAGGTGATTGGACTTGTTATTCTTGATATTATTATTACGTATATCATGATTTACTTACTTCCAGAATTTAAATCATGATTTATATATCATATATATTCATCATATATATATATAATATATAGATGTATGAAATGAAATAAACCGTTCTTGGAGACAGTAGGTTATATGTACGCATGAACGTAGTTTTCCTTTCCTTATTGACATTAATTGAAGTAAGTAGATGACATAAATATATATATATATTCTTAATACATTAGAATAATTATGTCATATATTTCATTATTTTTCATTATATATACATTATAATAATTCTTGAAATATTAACATGGAAAATGATTCTCATCGCATCGTGGAGACGACAATCCATACGTATGCACTAGCGATGATATCGTTCCCATAATTATTGAATAGGATTATAGATGATGATATAATATCTCAGAATAATTATTATATAATAATATCTATATATAATTATACATTACTCCATTATACACATTCAAGTGTGGTGGTGGTGGAAAAATATATTACACCACGGTGGGGAGATGGTATTTTATACGTACGCACGCGCGATGATTTTGATTTTTGTAGGATGGATACAATGTGAAATGGGGTTGTTTAATATTTATAATAACATATTAGTATATTAGGGTTACTGATGTAATTACATAATAATTAAACAACTAAAGAAGGAAAATTTGAAGAAGAAAGAAAACTTGAAAAAATCGGTAGAAGAGATTACCTCTTCTTCAACGCACCTCATTTAATCTACTGTTAAGGCACTAGAGTTGGTCTTTTGAAGATACATGAACTTATATAATGTTTATAGGGAAGTTTAGAAGGTAAATGGGTAGGGTTTTGACGAGCATGAAAGCCCAAAATTGTGGAAATAGAAGAGGGATGAGGTGCCCTTTTATAAGGGATGAGTGGGGCTCCTTTGCAAAAACATAAAATATTATTATAGAGTAAAGTCATATTAAGTTTATCATAGCTCAAATGTGATTTATTTAGAAGATAAAGTGGATATGTGTCGAAATCCTCTCAACCAATAGGTTTTAGACAAGTTTAGATTACTATTCTAACCTTATCATTTAGATTTAACTCTAAGTTAAATAATTTAACTTTTACCATGTCTTCTTGTTTTCTTACACTATATGTTTAATAAACATACTATAATAATCCAAACAAGCCCCAAGTGGTAAATCATTAATATATAAAAACTTATTTATATCATTTTGTGTAACACTATATTTTTTGGAATATAATAACAATTAATAATTTTACATTTGTTTTAAAAACTATTTTATGTCAATTTTGACACTATTTGGAAATTGATTGTCGTGAAAATCATAACAGCGTGATTAGTTTAAAAAATGTTAATTTAATCAATACTAACGTGTCATATTAACCTAAGAAAATATTTTAATTTATAAAAAGTCTCAAATTACATTTATTTGGGTATTTATAACATCAATTATGTTAATATTTCATTAATAAGGTAATTACTACATCATCATTGTGTCATTAATAAATTAAATTATATAATGTATAAAAATTATAAATAAATAACCATTATGTAGGAAATCTTTTGAGCTTCCATTTTAATATTTATATTCAAATTTTTATTATCTATAACCCTATATTAAAAATGTTTTAGTTATTAAACATTGATTTTAACACTTTTAACTATTCTTTAAAAATAATAATAATAAATGTCCTAATCTAATCCACGTGGACCTAAAGGGTAATAGTTTATTCCTAATGTTTTATTTGGTTGAATTACACTTATCCAATTGAATTATGACATTTCTTAGGGTATTAATAATTTCATTTTTACCCCTAACTACCCTATTTACTTTTAACCGTGGTAAATAAAAGTAAGAAGTTACTATTCACCAAAAAATAATTTTATCTTATTCAACCAAATTTTACTCCTTGATATTAATCATGTCTCTCGAATTTTCAAAATTCCACTCATAGAAGCGGTAAAATTATGATTTATGTAAATTTTCAAATTCTCCTAGGATGTTGATAAAGACGGGGAAAAGTTCAATGAAATTTTTAAATATCTAAAATTATTATAAAATGACTCCAACAAATTAAATTGAACTTATATAGGTATTATGTATTGAATTTTACCAAAAATAAATGTAATTAAAATAAATAATTATTTAAATAAAAATCTTGTTTTTAAATAGTAACCGAGTGTTTTCACTATTCATATAAAATTGAATGTTTTCAGAAAAATACAAATATTTCACCCTAGGATAATTTTGATATTCCAAATCTAAAAATGAAGTACATTTCGAATGATAAAATTTATAAAATTTAAAAAAGTGGGTATTAATATTCATAACAGCTAGGTTATAGAATATTTTAATAACATATCGTTGTTTAGTAAAACTCGGTATTGCTTACAACACACACTATCGTGGAAGGTCGTGGTTGCGTGTAGATTAAGCCAAGTCAGGGTTGCATGTAGTGTAAAATTCTTTTGTTGTTGTGTATAATATAATCCAACCATATTTCATTTATACATTTGATATATATATATACACTCAATGTTGTGTAGAATAACATCTAACAAACAAACTTGATATTTTGTGTAACACAATACAAGAATAGTGTTGTGTATAATGCTAGCTAATACAGTGTTACGTATAGTGCATGATAATTTTTTCTGTATCATAGAACACAAGACATCAATGAAAATAAAAATAATACTTCTCATAAAATCTCAGGGTGTTACATTATAATCCCCTTAAAATGAATTTCACCCATGAAATTCATCGGGGTTATAAATCATTTACTACATGAAAGATTCATTCATAGAAACCCACATCATAAAAAGGATTACTAAATTATAATTTAAAAAATGAGCGTTAGAAATATAATGGATACCCAATGTAACTCATCACTAGGTTACCTGATAGGATAATATAGGAGAAAATATGTATATGGAAGAGAAATCTAAGCATCATGTTTAGATAAAGAGTGGTAGACAACATGGCTATGAAAAATACTAGAATCATAAAACCACAAATTTGTGATGATCTAAGGTACCATCTGATTCATCAGATATGAGGGCACTAGGATAACATTTTCGGTTTTCAAGATCATTTCCTTAATGTTGAATAATTTTTGAATTAAAATTAATACATACTTGATTTGTGTGAAATCTTATTGTTGTTTGTGACGTGAACAATTTCCACTTCATCTCTTAAAAAAATGATGCTGAATTTGTCTTCTGTGAAGCATTAGTAGATCATGTGATAGAATGATTGGTCATTCCATCAATCTCAAACATACGGTTTGAAAAATTTATAAATCCATCGTATAGAGATATTAATCGTATATGGTTCCAAAAATGGACTTATACACCATTTATCATAGCGCTTAAAAAATTAAAACTAGTTTCTATTAACCAAGACTTTATGTAGGCCAGAGGTAGGCAGTAAAGGCTTGTCGTACTTCGGTTGTGGGTTTGATTCCCGCAACCTTGTCTGGCGCGACGGGTTGTCGCCCGTCCTGCATGTTGTCCCTTTATCTAAAACTAAACTATTAAAAAATTCCAGAAATAATATAGAAAAATGTTCTATCCTTAAACAATACTATCGAATGTCCAACATAATCCATTCCAATCTTTTGGCTTATCTAAAGTACATATGTCCAATCTCGTAGTAAAAAATAAAAATATTACTTGAAAGGTCACATAACAAGAACGTGAATACCATCATTTATCCCCCATATATCATAATATATATCTTGATGGACACATTCCAAACATGTGAATACCTTAATCATGTATTCTTTTGAAACAAGAATTACTAGAGAACCTTAGTGAAAACATGAGTTCTGTCCATAGTTAACTCTATCCACATACCAAAATCCCAAAATTTCTATATACTCAAACCATGATATCACTTTTTTCTTATATCATTAATGAGATCATAAAACTATCAAACATTTCATTTTCTCTTTATCTATTCATTATGCGCATATCATCTACTTTAAAAAATATTTCAATCACTTTTCATGGTTACCGGTACCATATAATTATTGAAAACCACAATAAACCATTACATTGATATTCCAATGTTCCACAATACAATTAATGAAATTCCAAATATTAATTTGGAATCCCTTTATATAAACACATAATCATTATACCACATCATTGTCTTACTAAACATTGCTAATAGTGATTGCATGCGACTTCCATTTTTTCCTTTACCTGAAGATATCGTTGAGGTTGATCAAAATTAAACCATGGATTAGGGAATTGGTTAGAATAATTCCACATTTCCTTGCACTTTTAGCAGTGTAGTGTTGGTGGAGCATTCTCTGTAGTCTTTTATCTATTCATTTCATTAAAAACTTTTTCCCCATTACTTCGACAATCAACTGCTTGATGACTTTCTATTCCACGCTTAAGACATTTTCTAGTACCTTTTAGACAATCTGCACAATGCTTCTTTCCAAACATTGAGCATAAAGGAACATTCATCTTCTTTTCACCATTTTTCTGAGAGTTCTCCTTAAACTCCATCTTTTGTTTCTTTTGAAAACCATGAGATGGATATGTAACACCGACTTCCAGTTCTACGTTGATAGCACAACGCACAATTTCTTCATAGCTATTGAATTCTCTTATCGCTAATTCCCTTCGATGACATGGTTTTAAGCCACTGAAGAGTCGATCAACATTACATTCAGGTTGGTTGATAAATCCAGATGTATACTTTGCAAGCCTTGTAAAATTTCCTTATTCTATACCAACATATTCATCATCCTTTTGCGTAATATCAAGAATCTCCTTCTCCATCTCTGTTCGATGAATATGATGGATGTTCTTATTGAAAAACAATTTCTTGATCTTGTTCCATTGTATGGATTCAATTTCATATTTGGGTCCTCAATTCTTAATTTGAGTCCACCACTGGTCTGCATCACCTTCTAAATGATAAACAGTTAAAATATCTTTTTCATGTACTGAAAAACAATGTGTGGAAAATATCTTTTCAATTGTACTATCAATTGTTCAGCAACAAGTGGATCAAAAGGCCCATTGAAAGAAGGTGGGTGTTGCCTCATGAAGGACCCAATAGATTATTGTTCCCTTCTATGCTCATTTGGAAGTCCAGAACGATTCATAGCTTGTGTAAGTATAGAAATAATATTTTATCTCCATTTTCCATAACATTGGTTTTTTAAGGAGGATAATCATTAAATTGTCTCTTAAATTGATCAACATCGTTCATTCAGGTTCCAACCATCATCTAAAACCCAAAAAGAATAGTGTGAGAGGCAAAAATCATTCTAGGAACACAACATAATAAAGGAGGATTACCTTATATATCTAACATCTTACGTTTAATTCTAAAATCATTACCATAATTCGAGGACTAAAACCTATAATTATACTAAACCTTAGGTACATTCCTAGACAAACCTTAGAAATATTTCTAGGGATATTACTAAATTATTCGCATCCTAGTTTCCAATGGTTAACTAATCATTTTCTCTGATACCAACAATAGATACCCAAAGATTGACGTACAATGACATTACATTACATTTTAAAAAT
The DNA here is from genome assembly GCA_963277665.1 of Viscum album. Taxonomy (NCBI): domain Eukaryota; kingdom Viridiplantae; phylum Streptophyta; class Magnoliopsida; order Santalales; family Viscaceae; genus Viscum; species Viscum album. Next base: position 896,733,292 of record OY728151.1, on the reverse strand, counting down.
ACATAATACATAAAAAAACTGACACCAAAGGACCGTAATAGTTTAGTGTCTTTGGAAACATGGAACATAATATTCTAATCTTGGTGAATGATCTTTAAAATCTCCCATAATGATCTTCCATTTTTTCCTTACCTAAAACCTTTCTTTATATCATAGGGAATAGAAAACATATAATGGGTGAGATCAAATTCTGAGTGAAGGTAATCATGGATAAAATAATACAAACCATATACATTTGAACTTTGAAACATGAATATAAAGTTTAAACATCAAAATCTTGAGTTGTGAAGTAGGTCGTTGAAGTACGTAAGGTATAAATCATAAAGGAACATCAATAATGATAAATTATCATGGGAATAAAACATTTAATTTTTGAAAACCATTATGCACATGATATGATTTCCATAGTAGCCAAGGAATTGCATCCAATACCATCTTAGTGGACAATGTCCCTTTCGGAATCGAGTTCACTCCTCGTTCCAGTCCTGTATCATTGAACCAGATTACTTTACCATTGCAGCCATGTCAATATCATGAGTTATAAATATTTACCCCATGAATTGGAGGGTGATATTGGTCCCACCCATCTCATAATGAAATCATTATTAATTGTTCCACAATATAATCATAAATCATTTATCATAACCCATAGAATAAAAATGGGTTTTCTAAACATCATCCCATCATAACTTATTCCATATAAAACAAATGGTTATCATTTCATCATGAGAAAAGTGAAACCATTTGAATAATAGAGATATTATACTTGAATCATAAACATATGAAATAATGTCATCTTAGATGGAAAATGGTTTTGATAAAACACTTGAGTAATTTTTTTGAGGAAAATATCCTTTGTTCTTAAAAATCATTCTCTTTCACAAAATGCCACACAATTTTAAATGAAAAGTATTTTTTTGAAAATAAACATGAAATATTGTAGACAATACATCATGGAAATAAGGCATTATGAAACCGTAAAAATCCATTCATTCAGTATAAGTTAAAAAAACATTCTCCTTGTATTTTTAATGGAAAAGTCAAAAAGTACCACATATGGTAAACAACAGAAATATTCTTTACATAACACAGAGTAAAAGTCAAAGAGGGGAAAAATGACTTTAAACATACATTGATGAATATTAAACACATTATGAAAAAAAAAATTATGTATATGGATGAAAAATATAACCCCAGTAAATACTTACGGATAAACAATCTCGGATAAGAAAGAAATTGGAAATGTTATCCCTTACCTTAGGTCTGATATGCTTCGTAAGTATCTAAAACTCTAGAATAATGATTTAAATAATTTCATTTAATTATTACATAATCTTATTCATTATTATGATATCATATATGGTACCATTATGACTTTATATTACCCGTTCATTTGTAAATTCCATGTTAAAGTAACGTTTTGGGTAAAATCGTTTTATTTATCATAAATGTTTGGAATTGTTGTTCATGATATTATTATTAATTATATCATTATTTACTTACTTCCAGAATCTATATCATGATTTATATATCATATATATTCATAAATATATATATAATAGATAGATGAATGAAATTAAATAAAACGTTCATGGATACGGTAGACTGTACGTACGCAAGAACGTTGTTTTTATTTTCTTATTTACTTTAATGGATGTAAGTAGATGAAATATATATATACACACAAATACAGTAGCTTATTTATGTCATATATTTCGTTATTATTCATTATATAAACATTATAATCATTCTTGATTGGTTAACATGGAGAATTAATCTCATCGCATCGTGGAGACGGTAATCCGTACGTACGCACGAGCGATGATATCGTTCACATAATTATTGAATGGAATTGGAGTGGATAATATAATATCTCATAGTCAATATAAGGTTATAATAACTATATATGGTTATTTTTTAGAACATTACACCCATCCAAGTTTGGTGGTGGTGGAAAAACTGATTACACCACGGCATGGAGACGGTATTCCATACATACACATGCGTAATGATTTTGTTTTCCGTAGGATGGATAGAATGTGAAATGGGTTTGTTTCTAATATATAATAACATATCAGTATATTAGTGATACGGATGTTATTATTTTATAATCAAAAAACTAAATAAGAAGTTGAAGAGAATGAAAACATGAAAGAATCGGTAGAAGAGATTACCTCTTCTTCGACACACCTCTTTTAAACATACTCTTAATGTAATAGAGTTGGACTTTTGATGAAACCACAACTTCAATAATGTTTCTTGGTAAGTTTAGAAGTGAAATGGGAAGGGTTTTTCAGAGTTTTAAAGATAAAAATTGTGTAATGAGAAGAGGGAGGAGGTGCCCTTTTATAAGGGAGGAGAGGGGCACCTTAGGAAAAACAGAAAATATTATTTTATAATAAAGTCATATTCGGTTTATAATAGCTTAAAATATATTTATATAGAATATAAAGTTGGTATGGGTTGAAATCCTCTCAACCAATAGGTTTTAGAATAGTTTAGGTTACTATTTTAACCTTATCATTTACATTTAACTATAAGTTAAATAATTTAACTTTTACAATATCTTCTTGTTTTCATACAGTATATGGTTAATAAACATACTACAACAAGAAAAACGAACCCAAAGTGGTTCATTATTAATATATATAACCTTATCTAAGTCATTTTTCGGATTCTTATATTTTTACAAATAGAGTATCAATTAATAATATAAATTTTTTAAGAAAAATATTTTATGTTAATTTGGAAACTATTTGGTAATTGATTATTTTGAAAATCATAACCCAATTTATAGTTCGAAAAAAGTTAATTTAATCAATAATAACATGTCATATTAACCTAAAAAATTAGTGGAATTTATAAAAAGTCTAATTTATTTATTTTGGTATTTATAACATCAATTATGTTAATAATTTTTTAGAAAGGTAATTACTGCATCATCATTATGTCATAATTAAATTAAATTATATAATTTCTAAAAATTCTAAATAAATTACCATTATGTAGGAAATATTTTTATCTTTATAATGAATATTTATAGTCGAATAAATCTTTTTTATAACCCTATAAAAAAATGTTTTAGTTAATAAACATAGATTTTAACTCTTTTAACTCTTCTTTAAATAAAATAATAATAAATGTCGTTATCCAATCCAAGTGGACCTAAAAGGTAATATTTTATTACTAAGTTTGTTTTTGGTCTAATTACACTTATATAATTGAATTAGGACATGTGTTCGGGTAATAATAATATCAATTTCCCCCTTAATTACCCTATTTACTTTTAACCGTGGTAAATAAAAGTAAAAAGTTACTATTCAAAAAAGTTATTTTTATCTTATTTAACCACATTTTACTTATTTATATTAACCATGTTTCTCAGATTTTTTAAATTCCACTCATATAAGCGGTAATATTAATTTTATGTAAATTTTCATATTCTCCTAGGAGGTGGGTAAAAGACGGTTAAAAGTTCAATAATTTTTTTTTATATCGAAAATTATTATAAACTGACTCCAATGAATTACATTGAAATTATATAGGTATTGTGTATAAATTTTGTGATAAAATAAATTTAATTAAAATTAATAATTATTTAAATAAAAAGTCAGTTTTTAATAGTAACCTAGTTTTTTCACTATTCATCAAAAAATGATGGTTTTCAGAAAAATACCAAAATTTTACCCTAGGATAATTTTGTTATTCCAAATCAAAAAATGAAGTCCATTTTGAAAAATAACATTTATAAAATTTCAAAAAAGTGGGTATTACTATTCATGATGGCTAGTTTATATAATATTTTAAAAACATATCGTTGTTTAGTGAAACTCGGTATTATGTACAACACACGCTATTGTAGAAGGTCGCGATTGCATTTAAAGAAAGAAAAGTCAGCGTTGTGTGTAATGTAAGATTCCTTTTTTGTTGTGTAAAATAGAATCCAACTATATTTCATTTATACGTTGAATATATATATATATACATTCGATGTTTCATAGAATAACTTCTAACAAACGAACTTGAAATTTTGTGGAACACAATCCAAGAATAGTGTTGTGTGTACTGCAAGCTAATATAGTATTGTGTATAGTGAAAGATAATCTTGGTGTAGCATACAACACAACACATAGAATAAATTAAAAATAATAGTTCCCATAAATTCTTGGGGTGTTACATACATAGTCAGATAAATCATGTAAAATCGTACAATAATATACATTGAGACAATGTTAACTATGAAACAATACCACATTTTTTGGTGCTTCACAAAAAACAACTGCTTCAACCATTGATAGGTCTACTACCACCCCCTACTGCAGTAGCACATTCCAATTGAAATGAACCTCTCATGCCCAGAACATACACTTGTAAAAAATTCCATATTTTTTTTTGTGTCATAGAAGTTCATGAAAGACAATTATGAGATGCTCGACATGATTACCCTCTTTATTTAGGATGATTAAGATTCCATTGATGAATCTGATGAGGAAATGTTCTAGGAACTCATGAATCATAGATTTCATGTATCACATTAACATAGCTAGAGAATTCATATCACCGAACAAAAAGACTAAAAAAGTCAATGTTACTATACCAACATCTGAAATAGTCTTTTAGATATCTCCCTACATCACACATAACTGGTGATATCTGGACAACATATTAATATTAGAAAACTAACTCGTCCCTCTCATCTGTTCAAAAAATATCATCTATCCTTATTAGGGTGTAATGGATCTTGATAGTCACTTAATTCTACCTCTGGTAGTCTATACACACCCTTAGAAAACCATCTACCTTCATTATGAACACATGTGGAGTACCCCATGGTGACACAATGGGCTACATAATACCGTCCTACATCAGATCATCTATCTAAATACTAAACTCCTACAAATCAGATGGTCACATCCGATATGGATCCATAAAAATTTGAGAAGCACCATTATATAGGTCTATACTAAAGACAAAATCATAGTGAGAGTGTTAAATTGAATCATCCTTAAGGAAAACATCATGGAAATCTCCGTTGAGATTGGGAACAACTACAATTTCAGCGTCGACAGACACCAATGGTAGGACATCCTACAAAGATATGAGGGGACCCACTTGCTTACTTCCCAACTCATAACCCTACACCCTAATCTAAAAATCATACTGGTCATCCATATCTAAAAACATTACGTTCATTTAGAGGTATTCGATAACCGTGTGTACTGAATACAACCAGTCGATGCAGAGGAAGACGACGTTTGGATGTGTCTGTAACAAGAAGAGATCTTTGTGGGAATGATGTTGTTTCATCATCAGTCTATTCTACCATCAAACATCAAAAAAATGGTCTGTTCTATGACTATAAAACTCAAAACTAGGGGAATGAGAATCCAATTTATGTATACTCCAAGGGCAAGGGTTATTGCGGGTGAAACAAAGGAGTTTGAATCCCATGAATCAAGCAAGGAACAAACTATGGTACTAAACAAAATGATCATACCTCGAATGATCTCAGGCCCCTCTTGAACTACATCCTCCACTGCCTAAGCCTTGCATGAATGATCTCATGGAGCTATATCTAATGGAAAACAACGATTCCCAAATCCTGAGTAGTATTTAATTTTATTAAATGTTATTTTAATTTATTTTACTCGTTTTATCCATTTAAACATTCCCAATACAACCAAATTCAAACAATAACACAAGTAGTTTTGATGCGTGTATAGTTCCTATGTATCTACCCTAAATAATGGACCATCTTACATGGATTATCAATAAGATCATAGTATGTGAACTAGATCATGGGGGCCCGATAGTCTTCTTTACTCGATGGTCACTATAAAGTATGTTATGAACTAATTTCCTATGTAAATGTTTCCACACCAACCCATGAAATCTTCATTTTGACTAACTCCAAACATCATCATATCAATCATCCATAACATTTGATACCATTCTTTCATGACCCCCTCTATCCAAATATAAGACTCCTCTGTTGGAAATTAAAAATAGATGATAATGACCCCCCGAGTAATGCCTCTAGTAGGCCACATGTTAGAGACTTGTAACAAGGGTATATTGATCTCACAATATGAGAGGCATTACCCTTTTTGGAAAACTTGATCAGGGGGTAAGATGAGCCATATCCATAACAACCCTGTGATATATATATATATATATATTGAATCCAAAAATCATCACATATGCATGTTTAAAATAGAATTCGTTAAAATACAATAAAACTCCATCATACAATACCAAAATAAAAGCTACTGTATTGACTCCACAATTATCTAAATTCCCAATCTAGTATCTCCCTACATGTTCAATGTAATCCGTATAGAAACCTAAAATATGTTTTATATATGTTGTGCGAGAATACATGTATACTCATATGGAAAACAAAATTCTCTTGTAAACACGCGATAAAGTCTTGATAATTCTCCTATGAGAAATATCCAAACCAAACTTCACCTAATGGGTATACCGACCATATAAACATCACCGAGTAATTAATTACAGGTAATTCAAGTCATGTAACATAATATAAGTAATTTACATCAATGGTAGGGTTACCCACACCACTTTACCACTGTCTAACCTCTCTCATACCCAGATGGAAGATGTCTTGGAACTCCCACCACTTCCAAACATACAACATCAAAAACCACCTCCACCCACATTTTCCATAAACCATATCCCACCTAGACACACTCGGTCCACTCACTACATCCCCCCCTGCATGCACTGGGGGACTCCCAACCCATCATTCCCACACACACCTGGGCCTCACAACATGTCCTTATCTAACACACACGAGCCTCACGACATGTTCCCACCCCCCCCCCCCCCAACACACACCAAGGCCTCACAAAACCTAAAATCTCAACACTTGGTAAAAACCCAACTTATTTACAGTCACTTGGGATGAAATATCTCACAACACTCTTCCCAAAGAAACATTTTCAATCACTCCTTGGAAGATGGAACATGGAAGAGCGGGTTACCAACCGTCTATACTCCCACCTAGATGTTTTGGAAAGGAACCCTCAACTATGGTGTTGGACATGTTTGGAACATAGTTCCCGAATGGGGAGGGGTTCATATAGAAATAACATGGAAATATCCAAGAATATACATACATTATGCCATCAACTCAACACCAACATATTGGTTCCCAGTTATTATTCCACACTCAACACTACCTTTTTTGTAGCTACCTCAAGATGAAATTATTTATGTCTATTATAGTATTTTCAGAAGGCAAGATCCTCATAAACTAATTTGACATCAAATTTACAGCATATTTAACAACTAGTCATGATATGTCATTAACCTTTTTTATTACATTATCCAAACCAACCCTAAACTTTCCATCTTTATACAATTATGTTTTATTCTTACATCACTACCCATGAAAATATCAGGCATTGCACAAACATGAAAATAAGTAACAAACAACAAATAACATGAATAGTTATAATAAATAATTAACACATTATCACATTAAAACACATCATACGACATTATTTAGAGAAGTAGAAAAGATTCGGGATGTTACACATGTAGAAATTAGGTGAATTACACGTACCAGCACTACCGTCATTCATCAATCTCATCCTGCTCTACGTTCCAATCCATGGAACTGACCCCCAACACAAAACCCCATTTTGTAACAAACTAATGCATAACTATTTCATAGACCTATTATACAATAATTGTCATCTATTCCACAATTAATCAATCTCTCAACATCGGATTCCATTACAACAACCAAGATATCCCACAACACACATCTGTGCTTACAACCACTCTGGACCACAAACCGGAACAAACCCACACATCACATCGCCCCATGTACGAAGGAAATACACAATTCATAATATAATAATGAATCTCTTATTTAATTACACTTAATTATTTTGTTGTTAACATTGAAATTGTATGATCCTTGGAAATACATTCATTCAATGAATATACATGATCAACCAATTTCCATATATAAGTGCCCAGCCAAGAAGAAAAAACCTGGATTCCAAAAATAATTTAGTTAAAAAAATGGATCCAAACAAACATTATTTTTAGTGGGTAGTTAGCCCAAAAAATTCATAATATCTACCAAAAAAATTAAATGTCATCAACATTTGTTCTTTTCTACAGACCCCATATATTGTTCCAAATACAGTTTAATTATTTTTATTAATTTGGATTAAACAAAGCTGTAATATGAATCTTCCAAACAAACTCCCAAAATGTTTTACCAAAGGATAAAAAAAAAGAAATCCTACATCAATAGAGTGTCAATTTTCATAGAATATGAACATACAAATTAACAGATCATTGATCACTTCTCCCACAAGATGTGCATCAGTACAAGGATGCCACATCACCACAACACCAAAAAACTAAATATAATACAATTAGAACCATGTAATATCAACCAATATCACAAAAAATGAATATTGGATATAATATGACATCCACCTAGAAAAAACCATGAAAATGTAATAATAATGAACCATGGATCAAATACGTATTGTTATGGATCAAAGGAGAGAAGCTATGAAACAATCCATGGAATTGGAATCCTCAAAACACTAAAGAGGGGTTTTTGGGTATCCTAGATTTTTGGAATAATCATTATAGCTATACGGTTTTACTACCCCTATTCCTTGTAAATACATAAAACATTATAGATGTTGGGGGTACATGACATGTAACCCCGTTTTACGTAATGTAATGCCTTCAGGTTGGTTTCTACTAAAAAACCCCATCAACAAATGATTTTTTTTCAAACCATTGTATATTACATGATGAGAACCACACATAAAGAGCCTCCAATCCGATCCCTATAAAGCGTAATATATTTATACAATGTGTAAGCCTTGCAAGAACATTACATCACCCCTGACTACCACAACGACTCTGGGGTCCTCACTGAACATCTCCAACAACCAACATAAAACAATGTAATACTTTTGGAAGGAATAGACCATTTCACCCTCAACGCATCAAAGCTCTATTAATATATTTTAATGATTACTTCCAATGAAACATTTATACCTTTATATTTGAGATGTTTTTATTTTTAAAATACGTGATTTCAATGTGAAAATGGTATTTTATTCATGAAATGTGCTACTGAAAATTTAAATTCATTTTTTCAATAAAATAACATCATTAGATGTAATATATAATTTAATGGGGATAAGATCCAATGATATCATCCACTTCCAATCGATTGAATTCTCTAGATGATGATGTATTAATGATGATTTAGTGAATAAAATTTTTATCCCACAGTTTATGTAATCATATTGATCCACTTATGAAATTCTTAGAATTCCCATCTCTTATAAAATGTTAAAATGATAAAATGTCTATTAAACATTATTCCATTATTATGATCATTTGTAGATATATATATATGGTTTTTATATTTTTTTTGGTAAATAAATTACTTATCCCTCCATTGCATTGGGTAATAATATATATCTCATTAGAAAATAAGTATAAAAATGTGTAATAACCAAAATAAATAAGGGAAACTGATAACTATGATAATATCTAGGAGTGAATTTTGAATAATTATATTCTAGAATATGCAGTGCACCCAATCCATATTTATAGTCTTTTTATTAATCCTAGATTAATGAAATAATTTTCCAATATAGTATTCCAATTTTAAATCTATGTGTTATTCCACTTTTATCCTCTCCTAGATCTTGTTCTTTTAGTCTATTTTTATCCAAAAATTATGGGTCAATAAATTTGGTATTGTAATATTTTTTTACCAATTGAAAATAGTATGAGAAATAATTTTCACAAAAATTTTGTATTAATTTGTTTATTGATGAGAATCTAATTTAATGGAATATTATGGAGTTTAATTATCCTATGAAAAAAATCCATATATGCATACTACAATTGGACATTGTTTTAGAATTGATGCATCTGGGGTAATATCATCAGAAATTGTTGGTCAAGTATATCTCATCCATTATTCTAGTTCATGTTGAGTATAATAATACATTGAACATATTTTAACACTCTTGGTAGATATTTTTGGGGTGATTTTAGTTTTATATGTAGTCAGTCATAAAGTATATAAATATATGATTATCGTGTATGACCTAGGATAATCCTATGTTGTAGTTTATTGAAAATAACGTATCATGATTTTGACACACTATGAATAAGTTCTAAATGATTAAATAATTAATATATATTAATAAAGATTCTTATAATAATACATTTGGTTTTAGTCTATCTATAAAAAGAGGAGGATTCATGTTAATTATATATGTGAAAAATGATGGAATAATTTTACCCAAGTGAATCCAAATAAAAGGGAACAAATTATAATCCTTGTGATTATTATGAAATTAACTATCCTGTGTTATCATTTATAACCTAAAATGGGTATATTTTTCAACACATATATTAAATGAAATATGATGTTTCAAGAATACCATAAAAGAAATAACTTTCATCCTCATATATATTGATAATGCGGGAAGAATAAGTGAACAATATTCGTTTGAGGTATGGGAAGATGTCTTGGGTTGAAACATAGAAAATAATGAAATTTATATTGAGGAAAAATGAAATTATTGTTTGAGAAATGTTATGTTCATCCTATTTAATAATTTATAGTTCATCGTGTTATGTGTGGGGAAAAACAGAACTATGTTTGAAAATTTTAATATAAAATATTTTAACTTCTTTACTAAGGAAGTCCTAATGTTATTCGATACATTGATGTACATGTATATAATTTTTAAATATTTTTATTCTAGAATTATCTTTTGTAATTTTCTATAGATGACATTATGAAAATAAATACCACAAAACATTAATGTTCTATTAATCTATATTTTTTCTTTAATGAATTTAATACATAGTTTGAATGGAATAACCATGAAAAGTGATTTAGTGGTATGTTGAACCTATTCTTAGAATAATGAGATGATTGAAATTTATTAGGTATATCATATGTTATTGGGGATGATGAAATAAATTATATTATTGAATAAAATTGGATTATGTTATATTTAGTGAATTTTATGTCATTTATAGATTTATAGAATTTTTTTTGTTTAATTTTGGGAATATTTATCTTGTAATTTTTTGGAATAATATATGTTTTCTTCCAGGGTTTTTTAATGAGTTAGTTATACCATTAACAGTTTATAATTTTAGTGTTGATAATAAATACAGAGGCATTGAAAACTCTTTTGATCGGTTTTAATGGTGGGATTATGAGATGATTTGAATATTTAAATTGTTTTTAGGATGGAAATACCATATAGGTTTAAATAACCCTTTGGATTAAAATATGATTATATTATTTATTAATTAATTTATATTATATTTTGGTATATAGTTAATCTTGATGGTTGAAAATTGATTAATTTACATTGTGATACTTTTATATATATATTTATTTAAGATAAGTATTATGTTTTAGGATAGTATATATATATATTATTATTATAATTATAGGAAGTTTATTACATTATAAAATTATATAATATCTTATCATGGTGAATTAAGATATTTTCGTCATTCTTATGGGGTTGAGGTATATAATTTGTTTAGGTTTATCATATGGCGTAATATAAATGATTATTTTTTTTGAATTTCTATTAAATTTTTGGGGATGTAATTTGAATGGTATGATATCATATTTTTGGTTAAATCATTATTTAATTTTGAGTCAATTGATGTAAATTGGGAATTTGGGTTATTTATTTTTTAATAATATATATTGAACTATTTGTTTTATATTAAAAATATTTATTAAAAATTACTTATTTCATTATGTAATGATTTTTACATAATTTATATTATCATAAAACATGTAAAATATTAAATATTGGTTAATATTTAAATATGGGGGGATATCCTGATACACATTTTGCATAATGAATTGTATTTTGTTGCATCTAATAGGACAAATTCATCTTTAATACTAAACATTTGGTGGAAAGATTTATATTAATGTGGAAATTGTGTAATGGCAGAAATTTTATGTGTCATGTAAGTATATTTCCTAATTATCACACTTTATATGGAAATGTAATTCAAAAAAATATAGAAAAATTATATATAAAAAAATATATAATCCTATTATGATTACATCTAGGAGACAATATTCTTTTTCAACCCACAATGATCTATGATATTTTGGTATTTAACATTCTTATGACCATTCAATTTTTTAGGATAAATGTTTTATAAAGTCTCCATCATTATTCATAGTTTTAATTTTTATCGGACATCAAAAACTTCACATCACATTAATGATATCCTATATATAATTAAATTTATTTTCTATTTTAGGTGAACTTCTGATTTCTCATTCCAACAATTGGAAGAGCAACATTTATCAACCCTTTTTAGGATGTGGGTTTTCAATAATGGAATTATAAATAGAAAACCCTTTTTTCTTAGCATTTGTTCAATTTTAGGGGAATCAATTTATTAAATGGATGTTATTTTTATCTAAATATATTTTAAAATTACACTATTTATTATAGTTTATATAACATGAAACATCAAGAATCATAGAACATTAGAATATTATTATTATATATCCATTATAACATAACTGATTAAATTTGTGTTTATAAATAGGATTATCCTCATTTTAAATTTTTTATTAAGGACCTACCAAAAAAATTACTTTCTATTTAATATGCTATTTTACTCAAACTTTATTAATTGAACTGTATCGCTCCAAAAAATCATTTATATTATGGAATTATTATTATATTTAATGAAAAAAATAAATTCGATTTTTAATATATTTTGAAAAAGATTTTGAAAAAAAAATTAATTCATTTATTAATGAATGAATATAAAACTTATCTTAAATATATTTTATAAATTTTTTTGAAAACATTGAACTATCTATAAATTTTAAAAACTAATGAATTTAATTGAATACTATATTTTTAGTCATGAATTTAAAATATATAGTTTATTTTCAAATGATTTCAAAGTCATATTAATAATATTATATTATGAATATCCAATTATTTTCATTGAAATATATTTTATGGTTGAATTTATGATGAATATATTTTTTTGCATAAAATGTTCATTTTTATGAAAAAATATTTTTCGTTAAATTTAATAATTACTATCTGAATTTAATTTATTAAAATTTTGATAATTAAATATTTAAAAATTTATTTGATAATTCTTTTCAATAGTTCCAAATTTTGTAAATAGGACACTTTTTATTTTCTATCAGTCTGAATGGTGACAATTTTACAATTATATTACCACAAAATGGATAAAAAGGGTTAATTAAGATTAAAACCATGAGATAATGTCTCCATATCAACCCAAAAGTTGGGTTTAATTCATTTTATGGGCAAAATTTGACCATATTAATCCCATTTATATGTCTTTTTGGTGCCATTTTACCTTGATCGTAACATTTATATTATTTTAAGTAAATAAACTTTAAATAATGTCTCTCACTAGATCTCTAAACTTATTATATAATTATAAATATAGTAATGGTTCGGTTATAATTGATTATTTTAAATATGAGAGGATTTTTTGAAATTATGATTTAATATAAATTTTTAGTGACAAAATAATTACCTTATAGTCTTGGGAAACACCGATACAGTATTAATTAATTTAATAGAAAATTAAATTAATTATTTTAGTATTAATAAATATAATGCACTGTTGATGACTTATCATGTTATAAAAATTAAATAAATTTTCTATATTAATCATGTTATAATGTGTTTTTTTAATTCCACCATTGTCTTGGGGACTTTAACATCAATTTAAATAATTATTTTCAAAAAATAAAATTAATGTTATTTTATGAAAATAACATTTTATTAAATAATTAATACATAAAAATACTAAAAACTAATTTTGAATATATATTTTAGACTAAGATTTCATCCTTATAAAATATATGATGATTTGTTAATTATTAGGAAAAATTATATCAATTTAATTATGAAATAGTTACTACCCTAATTAAGGTTAAAAATAGTTAATGAATTGGTTAATAAATATGGAAAGGTTTTAAATAACAAAAAACACAATTAATTTAATTTTATGCGAATATTTAGACTGTATTCTCTTTTTTTTAGTTTTTTTATTTTGAATCGCACTATAGGAGAATAAAATAATTATATTTTAAAACACTTGGTAATTTCAAATGTGTCCACTACATCCGCTATAAAGGGACTCCCATATTTTAAATTCACTACAGAAATTATGGAAATCAAGGATAACCAAAATCTACCCAACTCCAATGTGAAATTCGATTTCTATGAATTATACATTCTCTTACACTTAATGGACCATTATCATGCACCCTAATATGAGGTCTACAGTAGACTAACCAAAGGACAAGTGATCATCTTACCCAACCTTTTTAAATGTATTTATTATTCCAAATTCTATATATATATGGTAATAAATATAAAATAATGACATAAATAATATAAATATAATTAAATTTTATTATTTTTTTTGGACCCACTATTATACAACATCAATTTCATCATCTATGTGGTGAATGTATTTCTTATGCTTATGTATAGTCGGTGACCTCCGAATACAAATACAATTCATATTCATTCATCATAATTCACGGAAGTTAATTTTTATATGATTAATGATTATAAATTATATGTAAGACATAATTAGTATTCTTTCAATATGAGTTCATATCTACCTACAATACTAAAATCCACAAGAAAATGACAACTTCCCTCATTTGTATGTGTGGGCTACCACCTCTATAGAGCAATGGTATAAATTTTCCATTTACACCATAAATGTATGGTAATAAGGATATATTTAATGAATATATATGATATATATTATATAATAATGAACCTAAAAATTTCAATTAATTTGTACCTTTCTATCATTCTACTCATTAAATTGTAAAAACATAAAGAATGTGTACATATGGATTACCATATATGTGAAAACGGTAATTAATTTTCTATATCTATTACTTATAGATGATTATAAAATTTTATACAATGAAAATAAATGATATTTATATCAATATTACTATTTTTTTGATGGAATCCTGATTAATGTATAATCAATGGAAACATTAAACTCAAATTCTCAGGAAATTTTAAACAGTTTATATTCAGAAATAATAATTTTAATAAGGATTTACTAATAAATAGGTGTAAAAATATTTTAGAGAATCTTATATGATATAATAAGTATGTAAATTACTCTATTATAGAATTAATAAAGATTTATATTTATTAAATAAGACATTAATTCAATTTGTAGAATAATGTACATGTGATAAATTATTTATGTTTAAATGTCATTGTTTAGTGTGATTGATTTCTATAATGTTTCCAAAGATGAATTTTTATAATAATTATATAATTAATGTTGTGAAGTTTCATAGTATATTTTTATTTTAAGGGATTAATGTTTTATTTATATGTTACAATTCTTAAAAACTCTCGTGGTAAAAAGAGTGTTATTAAAAAAATCTACATTATTTCTCACTTCAACCACAAATATTTTTTCATCATTATCCATTTTAACTAATCATTATTTATTTAATTTTTTTATCATTATCCTATAATATTGTAAATTCATTTTAAGCCATGTCTATTATTATAATAAATTTTTAGAAGGAATATTCCATTAATTTTATGAGTGATGTAATTTTTATTATTGTCAGAAAGTATAAATAAAATTAAATTACAGGAGATGAAAGGATTTTACCACCATAGTGATTGCTAAAATATATGATCAATGTAATAAAATTTTTCATTTATCAATTAAAATTAAAATAATTCCTTAAAAATTGAAAATTTTTAGACACAAAATATATTTTCAAAATATAAAAGGTTTATTTTCCAAATGAAATATTCCACTAATTTTAAAAAGTCAATTTTCATATTTGATAACATACCTTGTGGTTACATATATTTAAATAGGGTTTTAATATAGTGAAATTATCCCACTTCATTCTCTAGAGGGATTTTGTTATGATTATTTTAGAGTTATTCTATGTAACTTTTTTGTTTTCAAGTAGATAATACTATTATATTAAAATCATTATAAAAATATATTTGTTCTCATGGGGTTTTTATAATAAATTGATGAAATATATAATAATTTATTTTTTATTTTATGGGTTATTCATTGGTGAATTTCTTATTATCTTGTGGAATAAAAATGTATGAATTTAATTAATAAAAGGATGGGATTTAAATTATATATCACTAATATTTATAAATGGACTCTATCCTCTATGATTTCATAAGGAGTGAGCCTTGTCTAGGGACATGATGAAATAGGGAGTAAACCCAATCAAAAATTGAAAATATTTGTAGCGAGCTTTGAATAAGGACATGTTATTCATTGGAATATATTCCTGAAAAAAACTATTTCATATGACAATACAATGCTCTCATGGATCATTTTCATTTATTCCCTTATGATTCATGTATTATGAACTGTTAATCATTAAACCAAGACACAAGATTATGATTTTCTATATAAAGTGAATAGTTCTCAAAAGATATGTTTTTAATAGCATAGCGTAATTATTATTTTATGACTATGTGATCATTATTATATCCATTTTCACCCATACTGATCATCAAATCTCAACATTTATTATATTTCCTCTCCCCATGTTTTTAAGAAATTATTATATGTGTTATATTAAAAAAAACGTTTTGAAGTCAAAACGAAAATAGAGGGTGATGATTTATATTTTTTATCACACATTTTAGAATGTATATAGAGTATTTTACAAACTTATAATATCTAATATTATAAATATAAAACATTATAATGTTCATTTATTAATAATTCCAAATTGAAATCATCATTTTCAGATTACTAACTATATTTTGTTTCATGATAACCTCCATTCAGTTATTATAGTTATTATACATTTATCATAGTTCCTATATCAATGTAATTTTATTATTGATATAAATATTTTATATATTAATTTTTTATATGTTTATATTCATTGATAAATTATAGAAATTAAAAATGGCAACGTTCATTAAGATGGTAAGTTATATGAACACAAGAATGGTTTTATCTCCTTTTAATGGAGGTAACGAAATAATGTAAAATAGTAATTCACCATTATGAAGTTATTATCTTATAAAATATATCTTATAAAAATATTAATTATATCCTTATATCCATTCATTTAATAAAAAAATTAGAAATAAATATTATTTCTATGTGTAGGTGGTAGTCCCCATACACGTGCATGTGATGTAATCACTTTCAATCAGATTGGAATAAAATTAGATAGATATGAATTTATAATAACCAATTATTGGTAATATAATGAATATATATTATAAATATAAATCCCATAAATAAAATCAGACTAGATATACTGTAAGGTAAATGGATTTGAATCATTATGTGGAGGTGATAGTCTACATATACCCATGAAGATACTTTCGCACCACATTTGATGGAAAATATGGTGAATATTGGTGGTTTCATGATAATACTGTCATTTATCTATATAGGGTATACATTTATTACTATTTTATGATTAATTACATATATTTAGAGGATTTATAAGATTAAATAAATTTAAAGTGGTTGTGTAACATTATTACCTCTTCTTTAGTGAGTCTCCTTCATATCCTTTATTAAGGACCATTGGAATGGTCTCATAAGAAAAAATAAAAAACTAATTAATAGATATGGATGATTAAAATATAATTGTTGATATTTTTTCAAAACATAAAGACCAATGTCATTTAAATAATATTAATTATGGGTTTCCATTTATAATGGTGAGAAATGATGGACTTGTAAGTATGAAAATGGTCAAAATATATTGAAGTATTATCAAGGAAAATTATTTAAAACTACCATATATTCAAATAAATATGGGTTATGGTAGGAATATACTTATAAAATGAAATTTATCCCTATGTCGGGGTCATTTTGGATGATAAAATTTGGGTTAAACTCGTCATTATCCATTTATTACGGTAACCATGGTAAAAATATTTCAATCTTCGATCATTATAATTTTATATAAAATGACAAAATTAGTTCCAAAATAGAAAATTGAATAATTATTAAACCATTTATTATCCATTTTATCTACTTTTATGATTATTATAACCATATAATAATTTATCAAATCATTATTTTCCTAAAATTAAATTACTGAGATTTTGGATTTTACTAATTCAATTACCAGTTAATTAATCATATAAGGTCATGGAATTAAAATACATTCTGTTAAAATATCCCTAATATAACATATATATGAAATAAATGTTTACAACTAAATAATTAATATATTTTATATTAATTTTATATTTTTAATATCGATATTTTTTATATGTATTGAATTAATTTTATATTAGTATTTCGTTAGATTATAATGTAATATTTGTCACTAAATAATATAAATATATTTCCATGATTAAAAAATTATTTCATTTTTTATATAAAATTTTATTACTAAATTAATCATCTTTCCATCCTTCAGTAAAAAGTTTAGATATATTATTGTTAACGCATTGGCATTTTGGAAATTTATATTATTAAAATATTATTAATGACAATTATAAGGGAAAATAGAACCAAAATAACATATAATATAATTTGAGATGGATATTGTTGAGTTTATACCATAAAATTAAATATTTTAATGTTTTGGGTTGATTCTTTGACAACATCTCATGGTTTTGTCCATAGTAAACAATTATTACCCTTAATTCGCGTATAAAAATATAGTATCATTATGATTCATAATGAAAAAAAAAGATAAAGAACTGATTTATCAAATTCATAACTCAAGATTAAAAATATTTAATCTATTTTTAGTTATTAATGTTCTACAATGGAAAAATTTATTTTAATATAAAAATATAGTGATAAATAAAAATATTTTTTCTATATAATTCCCCTCTTGATATATATAAATATTTTAATAATATATAAAATTTAAAAAATGTTTCCAATTATCATAATATTATTATAAATAATATAAATTAATTTTTGTAATTCAATTTTTTTAAAAAAATCAGAAATTACAAATTCATAAAACAAACATGCGGTATTCTATTAAAATAATCATATTTTAGTGTTCTTAAAAAATAATAGATTTTTATAAAATTAAAAAAAATCACAGTAATATTGTTTTCAATTTTTTTATTTCAAAATATGACATTATATTTTTAATGTATTTTCTCAATATGAAAAAATGTTAACATATATTAATCTCTCAAAGAGTAATAGAACCCATTTATATGAAAATCTATTTTAAAAAATAATCTATCTTTACTAAAAATTTACAACATAGCTCTTATTAATTAATTAACTAAATTATATTTAGTGGTTTTGATATTTGTATTTCATAATATGATTCATCATATTTATAACTTCATATTATATCAACCATGATATAAATCTAATTTATTAATAATTAGTCATTGATAATTTATCATCTTTGTTGTGTGATGTATACTCTATTAAACATTATATTATTCTATAATATCAATGTAACATCTCTATTTTTTCAATGTAATCATTTTCTATATATATCATGTAAAATCATTGGAGTGAGGCATTGAGACAAACTAAAATTTCAAGATATAATTGGCCCAAAATTAATATTTTAAAAATAATAAATTTATTATAATCACACAACCGTAATTTACACAAAAATTTATTAAAAAATGTATATATGAGGCTCATATTGAAAATTTGAAGCTTTCCATGATCATGGAATGTGTTTTCTCATATTTTTAAATAAACCCGGTGTGCATCATGTTTTTTGATTTTTCCCCATCCTGTGTAGATAAATCAAAAATTAAATAAATAATATTTGTAATTTTAAATTAATACCAAAATCATGGACTCCTACAAAAATACAATATAGTTTCGAATTTTAAGGCCTACATGCATAACACTATGAATTTACTGAGTGCATTGGGGGAGATCATAGACCAGAAAGAGGATTCAAGAATAATATTGATACCGCATGGGTCATCAATGCCAACGGTGTTCATAGATCACAACAATGACTAAGAAAGAACGAATTCATTCAATATATATGGATCCATACATAATATATGATGTATTATTGATGTAGACTTATCCCAATAACATTTACCATGTTAAACGTAGATCAACTAAACTAACGAGAATGGTTTCTCTCAACGATGGATGATTAATTTACAGTTGATTGATTATTATTGGTTAATTCATTAACAGTTTAAATGATGCAATATTGAGGCCAACCCAAAAATTTGAAATTTTGTATTCCTATGTTTTCATATATTTATCCCCTTTATATTTTCATGTCCACTACATGCAATTTATTTCACCAATTTTTCAATTAATACTCTATATTTGATCATTTCATAACCACACATCCGTGAAATGTACTAATATCATTGGTTTTGTCACCAATTGTGGGTGTGGTCATGTTATGATGATATTGTTGGTAAACCATAAGATAAGGAATACAATATTTTAGGTTTATTAATTTTAATTTTGACACAAGGTGATGGAATGAGAAATAGTTATGTTTTCCAAAATATGTTTGAAGACAAAACAGGATCTCTAGTGGTATGAAGGCATGGACAGAAAATATTAGCAATATCTAGGGAAGATCAAAAGATTATCTAGAAGAAAATATTAAACAATAGTACATAAATAAGATTTATGTGATAATTCATATCCCCTTGAAAATAGTGTGGAATCCTTTTATACACACCACAGGGGACCCTTGGATGTGTTTCAATGGTTTTGATGGAAGTTCAGTATCACATGATGTGTGCCACATGCCACACACCAATTGACCTATGGTGAGTGGGATGTCATGTAATTTGGGATCCATGAGAATGTATATGTCCATACATAATGTCATAGATAGAGTAATCATGCATGGCATAGTACTCAAACACATCCTTGTACATGGGAATGACCATAACAAAGGGGGTAACACGTTATACATGGGAATGGCTAGGTGAATATGGGAATGATAATAAAATAATTTAATGTTTTTATATTAATTATGAATATCATGTAATCCTAAGGTACATGTTCTCTATGTGATGGTTTACATTCCATTTGAGATTGGGACACACATAAAAACAAGTGGTTATATAGGAAAAGAATGTACAATAAGTACAACAAATGTAATTCCATTGAAATGGATTGGAGACAATCATTTCCTCGGTATTGAATATGTTCAGCAGATTGAAATTTTGTGGTCCCTTCCCCTGTTGATATTGTAAGAAATTACATCCTTGAAAAATGATCATGACCCCTCAATGTCTTTTTTAGATATATTTTTACGCATCCCTTTATATGAATCAATTTCGTTCATCTATCATTCATGTTTCTTCTCATTGAATCTTCTGGAATAATATTAAAAAAAATTCAATCCCTTATAAGTAAATCTATTCATATAGGGTTTTTGGTGTCCCCTAGTAGGTTTTATTGTGATTCCCTACATGGATAATGACATTATTAGAGATCCAGTGAGTACTTATTGAAAGGGTTCAGATAATATTGGCCCCTATGATGAGTGTCATCAGTGATACTACGTCTCATGTATTGAGTACTACTAGAATGAGAGTTAATTTGAATAACTGAGTAGTATAATATTATTAGTGGTATTTATTAAGAACAATTTTATCTATATTCCTTATATTTATAAATTTGATTTTTTTAAATATGAATATGTTTCTTTATAATTATGGCATATCTTGGGTTGAGCTGACTACTCTTAATGCTTTATGATATTTTATTTTGTTGTGTCTTATCAATATAGTTATACAGATTCATGCATGGTATTTTCCCAAACATTTATTCTCTTATAATAAGGGAAAAATATATAATAGTTTGTCAAATGTACTAGTGGTAGGCATAACATTGTTTTTTCAAGGCATACAACAGTGTTTATTAGAAATTTTATTTGACTGTAGTCCCCTTTTTCTAGTCATGTTGGCCTTCATTACAGTTTTCAGTAGGGTTTCTACTTGGAGCTTTATCTTATTCGTTACATTTATCCATAATCATATTGATAGATAAATATTTTGAATGCATTGATATTAGTTTCATTGTTTAATGATTCAGAAATTAACGGGAATAGAGAGGTGTGTTTCTATAGTTAGGTTTTGGAAAATTTCACCAATGTGTGTGATATGCTTACTCGAAGAGGTTTACTAGACTCTGGCTTATTTTATGTAGTACAGGGATATTCACACATAGATTATCATTGGCCATGTGATCCCATTTGGGCATGGTGATGGCACACAAGCTTTTACAAATAGTTTTTATGAACTATAAAATGGAATTAATTTTTATTAGAATATTATAATCAAATATAAAAATAAAACCAATAATAGGATGAATAAGAATATAAAATTATATTTCATTTTTACATAAATTATGATGGAATGTATCTAGAGTGAGATATTTTTTTCTCCAAACCACATAAAATTAAACATAAGGAATATTAATAAAATTTTCTTTGGGATCATTCATGTAAACATCAACATAGAATGCATAAATTTAGTGTGGTGGATATGTTTGTCCTAATCCGTATTATCTAAATTACATATAGACATAAAATTTCTCCTTCCATAGTATCGGGGATAAAATTTATATTACGGAATTGACAAGAATAATTTCAGTACTCCATGCATATAATACATTGAACTACAAATACTACATTTGGTATTAATTTTAATTTCATCAATCGAAAAATCCATTTATACCAAATATTTACTTACTCATGTATTATTTATTTAAAGTATAAAACTCCCTCCCATTCCATTTACACATTTTTTTTTGTTATTCATTCAACACTATTAAAAATTAAGAAGAAAAATATCCACCCCTTTATGTACAATATCACATAATATTTCTCGAAATAAAAATTTTCTCTTATTTTTGGAGTTCATAATCTCAAAGAGGTTCATCCTGATAAAATTTTGTTGATATAAATGACAATGGAAAATACAAATATTTTATATTCCGTCTCTCATTCAATTTTATTTTTTATTTCAATGTCGATAACAATATTTGTTATCAGGATTAATTTGGTTCTAAGAACTAACAAAAATTTGAAGAAATTTTTTGTATCCAATATTAAAAAGTTATTTCAACAACAATATGAATATAATAATAATTTATATATTTTCTAAATTTATGATAGATTCTTTCAACTTATTTCACATTTTGATCATCTCCTATGAAAATTATTTTTCTGGGTTCACATAGATTATATACCCAAAATTTTTATTAGTTTTTTCAAAAAGAATTTATAATAATGCAAACATATAAAATAAGACAATATACCTAGGTGTGTGGTCCTAGGGCCACTCATCTTGAACTAGAGAAGACCGTGTTAATAATGAATCCAACCATTTATGAGTTGTTCCCCATCCATTATTATATGAAAAGACCTTATCCTTGTTCTAATATCTATAAATGGAAGTATTTTTTTGAAAACGCACACCCCCTTTTACCATAACAATGAAATCACTAGAATAATAATTCTTTAGTGTCTTTGGAGAATCGATAGAATTGAAACATAAGTAATGTTTGATCTTCAACATCTCCAATAATCTTCCCCAAACATAAAATAATTATATGAAAAAACATATAGAAAACATTTATTCATAATATAGAAAAATCATAGATAATAATGGGTGATATTATATTTAGATTAATTTTAATCATATGTGATTTCAATCAATTATCCGAACAGAGCATAAGATAAGCACAAGGGTGAGAAAAAATTATCCCCAATTAAAAAACTTGTACTATATTATTCAAGTATCATTAATAATAAACCAATTCATAATTACTCATAATAATATATGAACTAATTAATATGATTTAAAATCATAAATTATCATTTACAATCTGTGGTAACATTCCAGAAGCACAATACATAGCTTTATGAGATTTAAAAAATCATTGAAAATATTATCCTTTGTGATTTTTTGATTCTATGTCTATCATATTGGATTGAATTCACATCCCATTTTATGATTTAATTTTTAATTAGATGACTATGAATAAAATATTCTTCTATATATTCGTATAGTGAACAATGATATATCTATATTTATGAAAATATTATCTAATATGATATTAGTCCTAAGCCATTTAATTATAGGGATATGTAATTTAATTCCCACCAATCAAATAATAGAATCCATATATACATATTCCAAACATTCATTCTAAATTCCTCAAATCATCATATCATTTCTCGTGGAATGGATAATGGTTTTATTCCATCATTTTATAATAGTGTAACCCATGGGATGGAAATAATTTTTATTATTTTTTCATAATATGTCAACTAACCATTTGGAACAAAATGGGTTTCAGATAATCATCATTTACTTATCATTATTTTAATCCATATATATTATTATATTTAATTATATCATGTTATCCTATCACCCATGATGAAAATAAATTATTAATGGATGTTTATATAAATGAAAATTACGTTAAGTAGAGTATTTATTAATATCTATTAAAATAGGGAAAATATTACTTTATTTTCTTATAAATAAAAAATAAGCATTCTAAAAATATATAGAAAATTGATTAATTTTACATCATCCCTAGGTAATTTATATTTTATAATCAATGAACGAAATAGCCATGGTTTTTAGAAGGATCATTTGTGTGGATAATATTTAGACAAAAATACATTCAACACATATTATATATATTTCATAAATAAACTATTATAAATTACTATTAATTTTTTAAAAATAGATAATAAAATATTATAAATTTTAATATTTAATTAAGATTTCATATGATGATTAAATTTAATAATCAAGAAATCATTTTAATGAAACATTGTTATGGGAGAAAATTTTCATCTACTTAATAAAAAATAAAGTTAGTTTTTCAATAAAAAATACTTTCTCGATCATTAGAATTACATAATAAAAAAATAAAACTAATAAATAATTATTAATAAAATAGTGGGAAAATATATATTTATTTAAATTTATTTTATTCACCTCAATTGCATTATAGTAAACTTATCATAATCAATCCCAAATAGAAATGATATTTAATCCAAAATCATTACCTCATGTCCCACATTAATTCATAAACATAAATAGATTATATATATTAAACATAAAATAATTATTACATTATTCCTGAAAAAAACTAAAACAATGCATACTATGTATCATTCCAAAATATTTTTGATTCTTTATTTTTAACAATTACATTTATAAAATGAATAATCGTGTCATACTGCCCTTTTCTCTAAGAATATTTCATTTCATATGTTCATGTAATTATAATATGGTCATGTTTTAATCATATATAGAACATTAGATATACCACTATTAGCATATATGCCTATTATATTCACTTTAATAACCCTTCATTGAAATTAGTAAAAAAATAGACTTCACCACTTCTTCGATTTTTTATGTTATATATATGCAGAGATGATATTCTTACATTTGGAATGATAAAATTAAATAATGGAAAATAAAAATTGTAAAATATAGAATAATAAGTATATCATAAATATTTTATGTATTCATTAAATTTCTTCTTATCACCATTTATATAAAGTGGAAATGAAAAACGATTCACATCACATTGTGGAGGTAGAATTCAATACATTCTAACAAATGAAATTTTTATTTTCCAATTTCATTGAAGGGAATATGGTAAAAAATATATTGAAATTTAAAAATAATAATTAGATCATAAATATAATAATTAATTATTATATCTTTCTAATAATCAGATATGAAATATAGTGAATAAAAATTAATCATATATTTACATTGTTGAGGTAGTCGCCACATTTTCCCTATTGATACTTTTAATTTGAATTTGATCGAAATCTGTTTGGAATGGTTTTACAATAATTATAATAAAATATAATTTTAATAATTTTAATATATTCATCATTTTGTATGGATAGATTGGATTTAAAAATATTTAAAATAGAGATAAAATTTAAAATAGTTCGGTAAGATTATTTTGTTTTATTTGAGAGACATCATAGAGATGACATATTAGACCATTATAGGAGAGAATTAGGGAAATACGAAAAATTATTGGTTTTGAAAAAAAATCTATTAAGGTGATTGGTTTGGGATTGCTGTATTTAGAGGGCTCAAATTGTCTTAATAATATAGAAGATGTGATTTTGTTTAAAAATGTGGGATGAGATAGATATATAATTAAACAAAAGATTAACATAATTTAAAGACAATTTATTATAAATGTTTAATCAAATGAAAATAATTTAATGGTATGATTATATATTTTATACAACACTTCTATCAATAAAATTAAGGAATTCTAGGTCACATTTTTTCCTTCAGTTAGTTGAACACATATTATTCTCATTTTAATACTAAGAATGGTGTTTTCACGTATATATTTAAACAATAAATAGAACTATTACCTAATATTAATTATCTTGATTCTGAATATGGATTCGAAATTTAAATATTAATTTTATATAGGTGATATAAATTTTTCTTAAAATATTTTCCTAAAACAAAAATAAATGCATATCTAGAAATGTTTTTTTTAATTATACGAATGAAAATATACAAAAAGAAAAAATAATTTTGATTAAATTCAAATACATTACATTAAATTTTGACAATTATACAATTTTTTTTATTATAAATTCAAAATTTTAAGGACTTGACATGTTTCATACTTTTATGATAACAAATGACCTTTGAAAAAAAAACATTTTTCATTGTACCTATAAATTTTATCATATTCATATAAATTTTTAAAATTTAACACAATAATATAATAAATGAATTATTTAAATTAAATATTCCATTTGTAACCAATATATCAAGAATTGGAAAAAAAAATATTTAAAATATCAACACAGAAAACGTAATAAACCAAATTTTGAATAAAATGAATTTATTACTATTCCTTTCTTAATAAAAATTAATAAATTAATGGTCTTTGTTTAATTTGGTTATCTAAAACATCATAAATAATGATAATTTATAATAAATTTTGTTCAATTTATCCTATTAAAATAAAAATACATTTCACACTTGAATTCATATTGATGAGAATTATATGTTTTATCTTCAAAATATTTTTTTTAAATTTTCAATAAAATTATAATCATTGTATGGTGGATTATTATTTCTATAGACACATACAAAAAAATTTACCTGACTATGTAAGACATATTCATTAACATTTATAGAATTCGAAGAATATAAAATTCACATTTAATAATAAAAAATTTAAAATAGATTATTTTAGTTCATTTAATCTCATCATTACATGAAATCATAAACTCAAAGTAATTAAATTTTGTATAAAGAGAAATATATAATATGAAATTTGTGTGTAACATTAAAAATGAAAAAAAAATTAATCGAAATAATACTCAATAGGTACAAGAAAAAAAGTGCATTCATTGAAACTATTAATACATTCCTACATTAAAATGATAAACCCCATACTATTCATTATGCTTTTGAGGTAAATTAATTTATTCAAGTAATGAATGAAACTATAGATTATGATGAACAGATTAATAATTAGGTATAGTAACCATACCCATGTAAACTATAATTATTGGATAAAAATGTGTTGTTAGAAATAATGTAAATGAGAAGAAGGATGTTTCTACACATAATGTAACAAATGTATAAAAGAATATATCATTTAAAACGGGAATTTGAATTAATTATTCCACTTTTATTCATTCTTGAATTTATTCAATATTTATATCCATAAAAATATTATTATAATGAAACATCGGTTTTTTAAGGCATGTGAAATATTAATTAATTCATGATGTGTTAAATTATGAAGTTTACAAGATCAATCTACGGGTTTTGTGCATGATATAGATGTTAGGATATTTATTATTCGGAAGAAGGAAATTTATAGAATAAAAAAGTTATTACAACATGGTATTTTATTATGGATTAGTATGAGAAATGTAATGAATTAAATTGTAGGACTTAGATAACATTTTATATATGAAAATGCACAATACTAAATCTTTCAAAGTGAATTTTTTGGATACTAATATTATCATTAATGGTAATGAGATCAAATTGTTTATTGAATTTTATACATACATGAAAACAAATATTTGAAATGTAAATTATTGTTATGAATAAATTAAATATTTTTTATAGAAACTATTATTTTGTTCATAACATGATTTGTAATGAAAATTATTTGAATGAATAGTTAAATACATTTTTCATTTTTGAATCAAGAGAATTATATAAAAAATTATATTAAAAAAAACTAACCAAGGATGATAAATTTATATTCATTATTTAGAAATTTTTCAAATATTTTATTGAAAGGATCCGTTATTTAACAACACCCACTAATAGTTATATCAATATTGTTACTCTTTTTTCAAATATTATTATAATTAAAAATAATCGCTTATTTATTCATCAATGGGGGTTTTGATATATTTATAAAACAATTTCATCTATAACATAATGAATAGGTATTGAGGTAAAATATATTATATGTTCATTATATAAATGGATTATAAAAAATAAGTTGATGAAATAATATCAAAATATAAAGGTCATTTTCTTATTCTTGAAGGATAGATATATTATAATTTCATGATTTAATCATTATTCAGATTTCACAACATCAATGATAATTATTTGGACACATAAAAAAGGGGAGAAATATTATATTAATAAATAATAAAAATAATGATATATAATTTATTGTTTGATATACAATAGTAATTTTATATTGAAATATTTCTGCTATAAATATGTCCACGAGTCATTTATTATAATCTGGATCATTGAATATTAATATTAAGTATATTTTTTTTCAGAATAATAGATTACGATATCATGATGATTTAATTTTTTTCCAATCAATGATTATATTATTTATACCCTTAAACATATTCTTCGATCAAAATATTTTTGGGAATTTGAGGATCAAAATTGGGGTATGGGTTTCATATCATCTCTTAAGTACGATGTTGATATAATGTACCTCTCCTATTTTTGTTTACATTTCAACATAGTGGATAAGAAATTTAAAAGTGGTTATACATTATTATTAATTAGATTATTATAAAATATTTATTTAGTAAATCGATATGAGTTTTTGGAATATTATTTCAAATATATAGTTTAATTTTTCTACTTCAGTGTCATTTGTTGAATTGAGTAGGGGCATATTTTTTATGTCTAAATATTACCAAAATTATTTATATTCCATGATTTCTTCATTAAGACATAATTTGTAATAATTTCATCCACATTTCTTTATTTTTTTTATACTTCCATCTATCATGTAACATTATCTTCATTATGACAATGGTGTAGTAAATAATATTCACATATCTATTTCACTACATTGGCTGAGGGGGAGAAAATTTTAGATTTATTATGAATCATTAAATCTAAAAAATTTAATGTTCAAAAAAATTATACTGGCCACAATTGAACTAATAGTGATCCTCTATCTCTCGTCCACTTTTGTAGTAAAAAGAACGAGAGCTATGACATGGGACACAAATGGTCTGAAAAAACCATTTTACATATGGTCCCTAGATTATACCATAAACCCCATAAGATAATATATATACATTAAATATTTCATTATGTATATATTTTTTATATTAGGGTATATATTTATAATTAAATATACATGATAGTGAATGTAAAACCAATGAATATATATAGGGAAAATGTTTATTTATTCTCTCCAATTTCAAGAAATTGTTCCTATAGAGATTATGTGGAAATTTTTTCTAATATAATGAGATAATGTTTAAAAGAATTAAATATCATGGGTTTTTCCAGGTTCATCCTCATTGATTGTTCCATTCATTTGTAAATTTATTCTTTAACAATGTATGGAAAAAACATTATTCCAATAAAAATATAATTTATCATAGAATATAGATATTTTTTCCTGGAAATGTGTGTCATCGTAACTTCATCTTATTCTATGTTGATTTTCCATGATATAAAATCTCTATATAGATTATACTAAGAATAATAGAACATAAGAGAAACAAGATGATCATATATTAAAGGATTCTATAGTAGAATAAGTTAGTGAGATAGCTATACTTGGATCTCGAGATCAAAAACAAATGTGGTAGTATTAAATGAATAACTAAAAATATTATAGATACGTATAAGTGAAAATGTGGGGATGTAATATATCTCACCTAAAACCATGTTATAATACACCTACATGAGTTACTACAATTTTTCATTTAACACTTTCCATGAACTATTGTACCTTCTTCATAATATGATTTTTCTATATATTCGTGGTGGGATGAGTAGATAAATACATTTGGGAACCCCAATGGATCCTTTTATATATACACTATTAATAGGAATACCCTATTAACCTCTAATAGATCCATGATCTATGGACTAACATTATTTGGGAGGTTAATCTATAATTTCACCTTGTAATTCCTCTGTTACTGACACAGTGGTGAAAAAATTAGTCGTATTCCCTCATCAACCAAATAAATAAGATCATATTTATTCTGAATGGGTATAACAAACATTGATTCTATTTATTTTCTGAAATTGGTATTATGATCATAAATATGTAGGAATATAATCATTTGATAATGTCATATGTAATCAGCTATGAACAACTAATGAAACTCCTCCAACACACAAATATAACTCTATAATATAATCTTTATCACTAGATCAATCACTTTAAGTCCATCATTTGAGAGAATGGATACGTTAATAATCGCATCACAAAAAATAATAGTAATGATAAAAATAATCATTTAAAATTAAATGTATATATCATTAATAATTTTTTGTAAATACCCTATAAGGTCCAATAAACTGTTCTACTGACTAGGATACAATAATGCTACAATTTAAAGGTTTCATCATATATAGTAAATGAATCATCACTATAATTAATGGGTAACATACTATATTTTAATAGAGTTTATATCTCTATTTACCAATGGGAAATATAGTAATGAATATATAAAATAAACAACCACTAGTTTCATTTTGATATCTCAAGTAATCTCATCACAAGGACAATGATCTATTTAGTGGGTTTCATAAATTGACAAAAATATCATGAAATAAAGTTCATTTTTTCCTTTTATGAATGATGATTTAGGTCTCCAAGATATATAGGTTATCATTATCTATAGAACTCATGATTCATGCTTATCTGGTATGTTATCTCATACTAATCTATGGTCACTAACACATGCACTATTTTTGGGACTAATCATTGCTGAAAGAGCAGGAGGGGTTGAAAAATACCGTAATGATTAGTTTATCATCCCTAATATGCTGGGTCATTCATTTGAATTCCTTTTTATATTTATTTACAAAAACTCTCATCCACATTTTATTTAATTGAAAGACAAATACTAAAATGACCAATATACAAAAAAATAATATTTTTACATAGATAACCGCACAAAACATGACGATAAATCATTGGAATTGTCTGAATACACCCAACATATTATAGTCAACTATTGTAAATATTATATCTATAAAAGAGATAGTTTTCTCATTAAATTATTCAAATATATAAGTCAAATGACTATGTAACTACATCCACTTGGTCAATATATATATATATATATTAATAATATGAAAGTATTAAAATATATTATACTTTTTGTTGATTATTCATTGTTATGTTTCATCCTCTTCTTATTATTACACTTTATAGTAGTAATAATTTCTTATATTCCTTTTTTGATAAATTTTTAAGTATTTTGTATAAGTGTTTTTAGTGAATATAAACTATTAATTAATATAAATTTTTTGTAGTATTAAATATTTGACCATTTAAAAAATACAGATTTCTAACTATAAAAAATTCAATTTGAAATGTGAAATACTGTAAAATTACTTTTTTTAATGGAACCATTGCCTTTTTCCTCAAATTCCACTCAATTTATATTTATTCATTGAAATATTTTTAGATTATCATAGTTTTATAAAAAAACATTGATCCATGATAGGGAAATTATATTATAACAACTTATCTCATTCAGAATGAAACTACCGTTGTCCCATTGTGAAGAAAATTACATTAATATATATAAAAAACTCTCTTAGATATTTAATATAATTACGATAAAAAATAGAAGTATCAATTTTTAAATATTTAACCATCATTGAATTAAAAAATTTAATTTCAAAAATATTTCCATTTAATGTCAACACTTACTGAAAACTCCCCATGATATGATAATTTTTTATATGTTATCTATCATAGATATTAAGAGTTATAATTAAATTTCTATGCATCTTATATAAAATTTATTCAAATAATAAAATTTCTTATTCAATATATAAAAATACTTCAATATACACTACATATCATTCTATGTATAAACAAAATATAGGGAACACAGATAAATTTCAACATCTCAAACAATGTGGATCTTACATGTGATTCATATATGCTTATGAAATATATAGATTTTACATTTGAGCCTTAATTTATAGGATAATTTTATTTATTCACTAGTAAACACATTTTTATTATACTATAAAAACAATATATGTCAATTCACTAGTAAAATTTATATATAATCACTATAGAATACACAAAAATATCACATTTAAATCTATTCACTATATTATAAGTTTATTATACATATGTAAATTTTATAATATATAACATTCACTTTTTTATATTATAGGGAAAAATCATAAAAAAGATTTATGTGATCTTATAGGTTTTTAAAATTATAATATCAATTTTTAACACTGTAAATCTATTAAAAATTTTAAAATCAAACACCATGAATCTTTTAAGAAACCTTCAACATAATTTATGAACAATTACTATTGGGATTTTTAATAAATTTATTAATTGAAATAAAAAAAATATTTTTTTATAAATATAAACTTTTTCATCTTTAATTCATCATCATGAGAAAAAATTAAAAATTCTAGTGGAATCATATTCATATATAAATCACAAAATATTATACTTGGGGAATCAATAATAATTTAATAATATATTAATTACCAAATCATACCCATGGAATAACAAATAACCCCTATAGTTTTTTTGGAAATCTTGGAACATAAATCGTTTCAATATTCATTGAACATATAAATGAATCATCATTAAATAATTATTATACAATATGGTGGAACATGGTTTTGGAATAAACTTTTGAAAATTATATTAGGTCATCCTTAAATAGAATCTCCCATACACTTATTCACATAACATGATCTTCCAAATATATAACTAGAAAATTTATTACTATATTATACCACTTGATTGATATCAATTGAGTTTCTCATGATTCATACCATTAGATGTCCATAAATAATAAAATAATTATTTTACATGGAAAATGATTCCATGAAATCTATATTTGAAAGATTCATGTGTTAGTACAATTCAAAAAAACAATTTAAAGAATTTATAGTGAATCAAACGACATGATGTTGACCACATGTCATTAATCCTTTAAATAACTCTCTGTAAATACATTCTCTACATAAATAATATATTCAACCCTTAATAGATCAATAAAAAATCAATATATCTTCTATATAATGTTCTTATCCCCCTTTAGAAATTCATTTTCTAACACATTATTGAATAAATATAATTATGTTTATGTTTTCTTTGCACCCCACTAATAAATATGTAATAAACTCTTTATGGAGTCAAATTGATCATTAAATATTAGGAATTGGGAAAAAATATGTGTAATTCTCATTATCATCCTCAATCCTTGAAATTATTCCTTTTTAGTGGTTTTGTGACAACATTACCTATTTGATATTTTATTGGAAAAACGTTACATCTTTAACTCATTTTTTCTTACAGGATATTTGATATTTTTATTATTATTTATGTTTGATGAATATTATTGAATTACATTTCATAATAATTTTAGTTCACTATGTTTATCAAAACCAAATGTTTTGGTAGGTTCACATTTCGCATGATATATTCTAGATTATTTTGAATCCATGAAAATATTGGGGTTTTAATAAATTTTATCCATTTATTCATCTCTTGTAGTTGTAAAAAAATTTATTATTTTCTTCTTTATGTACCAACAAACACACATTTTTCTATTATGATAATTAATATAAATATAATCATTTAGTAGTACACATTTATATATTTATATATATCATCATTTACAAACACATATAAAATTACATTAATGATATTATTTTATATATTTAAATTCAAGTCACTAATTTTTCTGATAATTATCATTCCTAGAAAGTAATTTGACTTCATAGGTAAACATTGATAATGATATCATAAGGTAACATTATATGTTATATCTTTTAATAAAACTATCACTTATAAAATATATATAATATATTTAAATTATTATTTTAGGTCAATATCCATTAAATTTTTAATATTTTATACTTTAGTTCTTACTCAAATTTTTTATCCCCAAATATATATGAATCATAGATTCTAATATTCATTAAAGTTTTATAATTACACATCACTTGAGAAAAAAAGATATGATCATCCACTTGAGAAACAATTAAATCAAAAAAATTCTAATATCTCTAAAATGGAAATTAAAAAGAATAATAATATCAGACCAAAACAATTCACAATATAATCTTACTTTTTCTGAAAAATTAAAATTGTTGTAACAAACAATAACAACAATTGATACCTCACAGTCATTTATAATATAGATATATTTTTATTCAATATTCATATATTAAAAATTATAAAATTTAATGATATAGAAAACATGTAATATATTTATCCTATATATATTTATTAACCAATATAGATCCATTTTTATGTGTAATAATAACTCTAAATATTGTTAATAAAGAATGTATTTGGATACATAAGATAAAATTATTTTTCGAATACAACATTATGGGGGTAGACATGAAATTAAATTGGAAAATATTTTATTTATTTCAAATTATAAAATAAAAAAAAATCCAAAATGGTATCTAGTTTATAATTCTTTTTTATTTCTTTATTAAATTTATGTTCATATAGTTTTCATTACCCTTTATGAACATGTTTTTCCTTATTTCATATTATATCTCTTTTTTGATACAATGTATTTAAAAAATGATATAATATTAAAATAACATAATTTTTTATGATTGTGTACCAAATCACATGATTCATTCTTATATATTTTATTTAATTCAACATTCATATATTAATCCAACTATTGACGATATAATGCATCGCTGAAACTACATGGTTAAACATGTAAAAATACTGATGTTTTTATCTCTATCCTTAATGTTCATTGACTCTAAATTTGTCATACATATTCCTCCATAATATTTTTAACATAAAATTTGTTTCTATTACATGAATTATATGAGAGTGGGTTCAATACATATATATAATTTTATGATTTATCATCACCATCTTGAACATATTTTACTATAAAATGGTTTCAAGAAACTTCATCATAATTCTAAATAAGAAATGTTTCAACTTACTAACTTATAGAACATCATTATTAAAATGAAATAAAATTTATTGGGTGTTAAAGGGAAATAAAAATGTTTTATGATTATTATTTTCTATATTATTATAATAAAAATTTTATCCCATTCCATTTACATTATATCCAGGGAAGATGAATTCTACTCATTTCTAGTCATACATCCCTAAATCTATAATTTTTTCATTTAAAATATATTAAATAAGAAATCCCATATTTATATTATAATTCAGTAATTCTTATAATATCTTTATTGTTGATAAATATTATAATAGGTTAATAAAAAATCATTTTTAAGTTGATGTACAACATGAACAGAATATCTCTATATTTACAATGAATTATTAGTTTCTATTAACTTTTTCAAATCTATGCCCACTAAAATGTTATTATTATATAATGAAATCCCATTTTTTGGAGTATATATTTCTTAGGCTCAATTTTTATTATTATTCTGAATTTATAATTTAAATATTCAATTTGTAAACTGGGAACCATTATCTATCTGGATGTTTTTAAAGGATAATCCACACACATTTTAGAAACATGAAAACTATTGAACATAAATAAGGACTCTCATTAATGTCTCTTAAAAATAATACAAGAAATATAAGTAAAATACATACTAATTTAATTTTATGAATTTTTGACACTTATTTATTTTATATCTATAGGCTCATATACATTATAATTTTTTTTCTTCAATAGATGTTATATCTAGATATTATCATTCTTGAAGGAATTATTTATAATCGTAACCTATTTGAGAAGAATATAAAATCAAATGAATTTCTCTTTCAACAAAGACAAACCCTTAAAATATTCATTTTACGGAATATTTATCATATTTTTTTTGAGATGATCAAGCATCCTAATTCCCTAATTATGTATATAATTTATGATTTATTTCAATGATTTATTATGAATCATTACGATGAATTAAAGTTTTTTATTTTTTCCTATTATTAATAATCTTCCATCAGTAAAACACTATAATAAAAACCCATCCTTATACAAAATGTTGTCATTACCATTATTTCATAGATGAGGAACTATAAAACTATTTTCTTTCAGCCCAGAAACTTTTAATTTTTTCTTTTACCTTATCTTCTCATTCCGAATAAATTATGAACTAACTGATTTTTTTGGGCGATCCATAATTCTAAGAGAAAATGGTCCTTCATTGCTATTTTCTATAAATGTGTCATAGTTTTCTTACTCTATCATGTGTCATGATTATCTACTATCCAGAATATATTGAGGTTCCCCTTTATATTCTATATATAAAACATAAAGAATTTATGTTTTATATTTTTATATTCTTCATTATTTAATTACATCTTTTAATATAAAATCATACTAAATTGGGATTGTACGAATGTAGATCAATCTTCATAAATGTGACCTATAATTTATTTCCTTCAATTGATCTATACAAATAGATTAATATTATTCTCAATAATCCATATAGTTTTTTGGGATTCTTAGGGTCATTTATTTCTATATCGATATACTAGTAATAAGATAATGTCTTCAAAAAATTCTAGATTAATAAATACATTATTACTCATCAAAATTATTTCATTTCATTTTATAAAATAAAATATAGTTATAATAATAACAATAATATGTATAATATTTATAAAAACTAAATATTTTCAAAATGTTTCCCTGTGTCTTCATTCATCTTATTGTAATCAAATATGGATTCATTTTCTGAACCACTATATTCTATAAAGTTAAATTAGTTTCTTGATCAAGGATTCATTATATCATTATTATTGTATGATATTATTGATGTTTTATCATTATATTCTTTGATCCTGATATTTTTATATTTTATATAATTACTATATATCATAAAAAATATGTTTTATATACCAATGTCAAAAATTGAATTTTATTCCACCACTATTATAGATATTGAAATTTTTTATTACTTTTATTTATTATTTTGAGTTATATATTTCTATAAATCATTAAAAAATTGAAATACATATTTATTTAACATTCTATAGCTTCGTAAATTGCATATTAAATATTTTTTGCATAAAAAATAAATTAACTGTACTAAAAAATATTCAATGGATAGACTATTGATTCCCCCATTCACTGTATCGCTTGTCTCATGTCATGTTTTAAAATAAAACCATCAACAGAAAACATCATAAGTTCACAAGTTTCATTCTATAACTTTTATTCTTCTTTATTATGATAACTTATTCGTTTCTTGAGGAATGACTTCCATTAATACCTTTTATGAATTATTTTTTAAATTTTTTATCAATGCGAGAATAATTTAAAGTTTTTCCTATATAAATTTCATTTAAAATTAATTATCAATCCTAAAACATATACCTTCATAATAATGTAAATAATTCTCATTCACTATAGAAATTTGACGTATTTCATCTGTATGAATGAATATATCAACTTATTAGTCTTGTTCACTAGAATCACTATCAATTATATTTGATAATAAGTTTATATATATTCATATTTATAGAATCTCCTTCCATTAAAAATTGTATAAATATTTTAATTAAAATATTTTATAGTTTTCTTGTGAATGGATAATGTTATCCTATCATCTTCAACCTCACCAGATTCTTTATATTTTAACATTTGATAATTTATAGTGAAATGTCCAATGGATCAAAACATAAAATACATCTGTAGATTCATCCTTATAAAATATAATTCCCCCACATTAAGATTCTAGATATGAGAGAAATATGTTTTTAAAACTTATATTCAACATACACATATGATTCTAAATAGAATAATTCATCATCATAAACCACCTTATTACTTTTTTAGTGTCTTTAGGATTTAAGGAAAATTTCCAAATAATTTATATAATTACTATTGTAAACAAAATTCATATTTCTCATATAATGATGATGTTGTGTAGTTCTACATAAGGATGTGTACATTGATCATGGTCATAATGAGTTAACCCTTTAGCATCAGTCCCATTTAGAAGAATGCATTGTATATTATACTGAGCTGTAGTGTCCTCTAAATTTTTAAAAAATCCTTTGAAAATTCTAATCAAATTTAATGGAACATAGAATGAGGTCAGTTATAGTATCATCTTCATTGATTTGATGTATTAATTTCCAATACAAACAATAATTAATTGATCATACCCCACTTTTCAATGTACATCATAGCTATTTTCCAACGCATACAACATTCCCATTAATTTGAGAATCCAATTTACCTTTTGACATCCTTAGATAGAAGATGATAAATAATTTCATTTTGAACACGATAATCATTTTCCAAACTCTTCATCATAGTAAAATATAAAGTAAAAACATCAACACAATGAATAAATACAAACAATACAACATCCATTAAATATTAAATAATTGATGATATATACACTATTATTTGATATTTCTATATATAATAGTTTCTCATATTCAAAGTGAGAATTCAATTATTATATTATAAATAAATAATTACCATAGTAAGAAAATTTATAGTCTCCACCATTAAATTAGTAGGAACTCATTCAAGTAAAAATAACATATATATAATGACTATAATTTCAATCTGATATAACATCATAATATCCTAAAAATTAGTGTAAAATAATTGAGACGGTGGATGGTTGATTAGTTATGTACTTTTATTTTTATATTTCATGTTAAATAATACTTGTATACCTATTAATGTGATAGATAATTTGTTCTTACACATACCATTATAAGAAACAATATAAAAATAAAATTTCAATGCGACTCACTATAAGGTATTGTTCATAAACTTTACTTAATCATGAGTTGATATATGAATTAATATTGAGGATCTATTCATGTTATGAGTTTTAAAGAATTTGTTCATTATTCGTAAATTACATCTCAAATAATAAAATGTAGAGACTTTTACTCTATCCAAAATATTAAAAAATAAAAAACTCCTCAAAAAAACAAGAATTCCTTTATTGTAAAATATCATCATGAATTATTCCATTCTCATACCCTTCCTTATACGCAGTGAAATATATTTCAAAAACATGGTATGATCATTA
The DNA here is from genome assembly GCA_963277665.1 of Viscum album. Classification (NCBI taxonomy): domain Eukaryota; kingdom Viridiplantae; phylum Streptophyta; class Magnoliopsida; order Santalales; family Viscaceae; genus Viscum; species Viscum album. The sequence continues at coordinate 896,693,729 of OY728151.1, read as the reverse complement.
AAATATTATTAAGGGATATAATGTAAAGAAGGAAGCAATTTTTCCATTAATATATAAAATTCATTCAAATCAAAATTCTCACTCATAATACAAATGCACTTTAACATACCTCATGAAATCGTAACATTTATGAATAACACATAGAAATCAGAAATCATAATGGCAACTTGTGGAATCCATAACATATTTATATTGTAGATTTCACAGTTACATAAGGGGTAACCATCATGGTTACATCTTGAATACCTATCAAAATATTTTATCTAAAACTTTTAGTATTAACCTTAATCTTTACCTCTATCACATTAACTAATTTAGAAGAGATCTATATGGAGCTCACCCACCCATGTTTTATCATGTAACAACCCATATTTTTTAATCATGTAACCACCCATCATATTTCCATCTACTATAACATAGTCATAATATGAAAAATATTTAAATTATCATCATTTCAATCATCAATCTCAAGAAATGAATTCTAATATTTTAATATTCAATCCATTTTCAACACCATATAAAACATTTAATAAAGAAATTATTTTATCAAAGGGTCCCATTAAACGTTGAATAATTTAAAATAATTTACATTTGAATTAATTAATTTCCATATAAATAAATCTTTAAAACCATTTTGAAATCATGGACATTAATGAGAATTATGTAGAAGAATAAATATTTGAAACATATAAAATTAAGTTGTAGTTTAAATTTCCCTTAACACTTAAGAAAATAACTAAAAAAAATTAAAAAATACAATTAAAAAAAGCCTATAATATAATCAAAATAAGGAAATTTATGATGTAAAATTTCAAAGGGACATATATACACCATATATAAGTTAATTAGTGCATAACAACAAATAATCATCAATGGAATTTAAATTAAGATTAAATCTTTTACAATGATCGAATCCTTAAATTAACGATAAATCAATGACATAATTTACTATGAAAAATATAAATACACCTAATATATGTGGATATTTTGTGTAAAATAATCATAGGTCATTCACACATTTTTCAGAAAAAACCAATCCAATGACATGAATATGTAACTCATTAAAATGATATTGAGTTATGATATCCCTTAAAAAGTTTGTATAAGTGCCATAAGAATTTATCAATTTGATGCTTATGTTTAGAAATTGTATATCCACAAAATGGAATGATTAAATTGTAACATAAATAAATAAACATTGATTCCACACATAATCCTGGTATAATATTATAAACATAGTATGCATAAAAACCAATGAGTAGAAATTGAGTTTAAAAATTACCTTACAAAGATAATTTTTAATCCAATAGATTGATTTTGTGTATTCAATATAAATACACATAAATCATGTATAAAAACTAGATAATATTAAAAAATTTATTCTCATGTAATCATATCATGACATAATCATGACATAGAAGATCAACCCAAAGAATGGAATTTGTGTTAAGAAGTTCCCTTACCCTGAGTATGAGTAGTCTTTTTCTTTCTTCATATTCGTAAATAATAATTTTTTTAATTTTTACTTTTGAAAAATCATTTTTTTTAATTTTTTTTATTACAACACTTTTAATTATGTTATAATAATTAGTAATTTATTTCAGATCATATTGAATGTTTTATCAATATCAGTTCTTGAGTCGAATATGAACATGGAATGATGTCACTAGTCCGTGTGGTCATAAGTCCATCACCTATAGATTCATATTCATGATTCGAATATCATATATATCTAGTATATATGTCTTTAAAATATTCCATATCATTTTATGATTTTAAATAAAATGCACCTTTCATATAGATGGTAGGTCATCCCTACCCAATGATAATTTCATTTCTATCTCATATTAATATATTGACAACATAATGACAAATAGGTATATAATAATTATAGTATAATATCTATTTCATATATGTAACTTATGTTAATTAATTCCATCCTTATATTTACTACGTATGGAATGAAGAGTAATATCACATTAAGAGGGAAGTAGTTCAAACGTCCTCAATTGAAATTCTCATTTTTACACATTATTGAAATCATAATGTTATGGTATAAATAAAAATTAAAAAAATATATATAAAATAAATATCATATATATCATATATAAATATAGTGTCATTATAATGTCCTCTATGAGATGTCTTAGGAGAAAATTGAATAATCATCGTTTCGTTAGTCTGTAGTACGTTGTATAATGAAACAATATGTTCATATCAATTAGATAGAGGATTTTGTAATTGTAGTTCAAATTCATCTCATAAATATTCATAGTTTTTTGAAGATACTATTGATGTTTTTTAGTCAATGAATATGAAAAGTGTAGTTAATGAAGGAGTAAAATAGAATAAAATAACTTGAGAGAATACATTACTTTTAAATCACGTAACATATTTACATTTGAGCCAAAAGGCTTTCATGAATTGACACCAACCCATAATAGGGATTATAGAAGGAAATGAGGGGTTTTCAGCGGATTATTTTATTATATTTTGGATTATCCTTGGGGATTTATTGGTGTCAGTAAATAGATAAAGGTTGTGGCCTTTTATAATTGGGGGAGGGGCACATTAGGACAGATTTAAAGTATTATTTTATTATAAAATGATTTATGAATTATAATAGTTATAATGAAATAAATCTCAGGGATAATGATGATTATGGATCTAGACCCTCTCTACTAATTGGTTTATACATGACTAGGTCACTAAAGTAACCTTATATTTTAGCTTTAACCCATAGTTAAAAACATTAACTCTGACCAAGTATTCTTAATTTTTCATAACATATGGTAATTATAGTTAATATAAAATGTCAATCAAACCACAAATGGGTCATTATTATAAGACCACGGCCTTAAAAATTACTTAATCTAGAGTTATTTCAAGAATACAAATTGAGGGTATTTTCATGTTTAGAGTTTTAGGGAATTAGATAAAAAATAATTCATTATATTCCACACTTAAACAAGGTGGTTACTTCAAAGTCCGTATTCATTTTTTTCATCAAAAGGAAACGTATATAAAATAAAACATGTATTCTTTCTTGAAAATTCCTCTACACTATCATGACATATTTTACCTTTCCCTTGTCCTGTGAAAAACATTTCAAAAACATGGGATGAGCATAAAAAGCTCAGTAAGGGATATTGAAGTACAAAAAGTAAACATCAGTCCATGAATACATAAGAATCAATGAAATCATACTTTATTCAAAGAATATAAGCACTTTAACATACCTCATGAAATCATAAGATTTATGAATAACTCATAGAAAACATACGACATAAAGGTAACTTGAGGCATTCATAACATTCTTACGTAGGGTGTAACCCTCATGGTTACATTTGGAATACCCATCACAATATATAACCTAAATTTATTCGGAGAAACCTTAGCGTTTAACTTTTTCATGTTACCCAATTAATTGGAGAGCTATATCAGGATCACCCGCCCTTGGTTTATCATGGAACCACCCGTCTTCATAAACAATACCCAAGAACCATAACATAATCGTATCACATAAAACATGAATAAAGGAAACATAGCATTTCCACATTTAAATCACAAGATATCAATACAACACATTTATATAATCAAAACATTATCAAACCCATTTTCAATACCAAAATAAATGATAATTAAAACATGGTATTTATTTTTCATTTAAATAAAAGTTATGGCTTGTAGAGGAAGCCAAAACTCAAAAAATGGTCACGACGGCGGAGAAGTCGTTGTCGCTACATAAGTAAGAAAAAAACATTCCATTTTTTGTTTAGTAAAACGCTTTGTATAAAAATATTCCTTTCTAATAAAAGTAAGATTAAAAGTGCTTTATACACCGTATAAAATAAGTTTGTGTATAAAACAAAATATGGCTCAATGAAAGGAGATTGAGACGAAGTGCCTTACCTCGTGTTCGACTTGACTTGATCATTCATTAATCTACTGAATAATAAACTAGAGTTAACTTATACTTTCATAAGAACCTTTTTCAAGTTCATTATTACTTTTATATCAATTATTATCATTCTATGAACATTATGTAATTATTTAAGTTAATAATGGTTGTTTTGTTGATATTTGGTTCTTTAGCCAAAAATAAACTTCTTATAATTACAAGTTGTTCATGTGGTAAAATATCAATTATATCCAGAAATATATTCATGAGGTAGATATCATATATATCATATATATCCAGTATATACATTCATTTATAATATTACATAACATTTAGAGGTAAGAAATGAAATGCACCGTTCATGAAGATGGTAGGCCGTACGTATGCAAGAACGCTACTTTCATTTCTATTTCATATTTAATTGAATGAAATCATAATTATATAATGGTATATTATAATTTATCTATAATATAATATATAATATCATTAACTCCATCCTTTATACGTCCCAAATATGGCATTAACGAATAAAATAACTTTGAGGGGGCTGTAGTCCGCACTTCGTAAAATAGAATCTTCCAGAGAGGGGAACTCCATGTAACCTGACTATCTACTTAAGATACAAATGAGATAGTTGATCTACGGAGATAGTATCTTATATAACAAGGAAATGGGAAGATTTAGTCAAGAAATCATCAATAATCCAGATTTCATTACTACCTCAAGGTGTCTTCATCAAATCCATAACGAAGTCCATGGATATATTATCCCCTTTCCACTCTGGCCCTGGTAAAGGCTAAAGCATACCATTCTGTAACTACCGCTATGCTATAACCTATTGACATGTTAGACACTTCACACTAAAATCTGCAATATCTCTTTTCATTCCATCCCACCAGTAATAGTCCTGAAGATCACTATACATATTACTACTGCTTGGATGAACTGAAAATGGAGAACTATGACCTTCACATAACAACTCTCTCTTCAACTGTGAATCATAAGACACACACAATATCCTCCAAAATATCAAAACACAGTCATTATCAATGATGAATTCAGGTTACATACCCTTCTCAACCAGCTCTACCTTTTTCTGCAACTCAGCGTCATGCTTATGTGCTTGCTTAATTCTGTCTGATAGATAAGATTTCACTAATACCTGAAACAAAATAGAAGATCTTCTGGAACCAAAAACTTCTATTCCAATGATCATCAAATCAAAAACCAAAGGATCTCATTCCAAACATAGCATGGTTAATAAAGCATTACATTTTTTGACTCAAAGCATCAGCCACTTTATTTTCATTTTATAGAAGGTAATGAATTATACAATTATAATCCACGATTAATTCAAGCCATCTCCTCTGTCTCATGTTCAATTATTTCTGAGTCAATATATACTTTAATATTTTTTGATCAGTATATATATGGCACTTTACACCATACAAATGATGCCTCAAAAATTTTAAAACAAAATCAACAACAGCTAATTCCAAATCATGTGTAGGGTAATTTACCTCATGAGTTTTCAACTTACGTGAATCATAAGAGACTACCTAATCATTCTACATTAGGACGCAAACAAGTCCTTTCAATGAAGAATCACTGTAGATAACAAACTCACCATTCCTGGATTGTAGTACCAAAACATGAGCATTCAACAATCGTATTTCAATTCCTGAAAACATTCATCACATTCTTTATTTCAGGTGAACCTAACACCTTTTCGTGTTAACTTAGTCATTGGACTAGATAACCATGAAAATTTATTAACAAACCTTCAGTAATAGCCTACTGAACCATTAAAACTATGAATCTTTTTTACAATTTTGGGTCTTGGCCATTCTTCAACAAATTGTTTTCGCATGATCAACATTTATTCCATCTTTTGAAACAATGCGACCAAGGAAATAAATTTGATGCAACCAAAATTCAAACATTCTAAATTTCCCATACAATTTCTTTTCATTTAGGTTTTGAAAAATAACCCTTAAATGACTTTCAGGATCCTGTTTAATTTTTGAAAACACCATAATATCATCAATGAAAGCAACCAATAACATATCCAAGAACTCATGGAAAATTCTATCCATAAGGTCCATGAATACAGAAGGTGCATTGGTTAACCCAAAAGAAATTACTACAAATTCATAATGGCCATATCTTATATGAAAAACAGTCTTTGGAATATCTTATTCCTTTATCTTAAACTGATGGTACCCCAACCTGCAGTCAATCTTTGAAAAATACTGAGCACCCTGGAGCTGATCAAATAAATCATTGATATGAGGCAAATGATATTTGTTCTTAACAGTGATGTTATTCAAGGGTCCATAATCAATGCAAATTCTCATTGAACAATATTTCTTTTTTAAAAATAATACTGGAGCACCCCATGGTGATGTTCTAGGTCGAATGAAACCTTTCTCTAATAAATCATGCAATTTCTCCTTCAACTCTAAAAGTTCAATTTGAGTCACTGGATTAGGGGGTTTTGAAATTGGTTTAGCATTAGGAACTAAGTAAATTGTAAATTAAATCTCCCAATATGGTATTATTCTAGGAAACTCGATAGGAAAAACATCAGGATACTCAAAAAGCACTAGAACATCATTAATGTGAACTATTCCTTTTTTTCAACAATATGTGGAATGTAATATTTATTTTCATCTTTTAAAATTTTCTCAGCCTCTTGATATGTTATCAATATAAAGGGATCATTCTTTTACACAAACTAAAAGACTTTATAAAAAGAAACTTCTTTATCTCTATAATCAATCTTACCATGGTAAACAGAGAGCCAATCCATATCCAGGATAACATCAAACTCTACTAGTGGTAAAACAATAAGTTTTTCAAGTAGGTTCTTTCCACGGATAAGGATAGGAAGATTCACATAAATTATTTTTGCCTCAACATTTCCCCAATGTGTTTTCACCACAAGTTCATGAATCTTTTCTTGAGATGGAATTCCAGATTTACTGTAAACTTTTTCAGATATGAATGAATGTGTAGACCCTGAATCAAACAACACATTGGCATAATATGAAAAAACAAACAAAGTACCTGATACCACTTCATTTGATGGACCAACATCTGCTGAAGTATTTCAAAAGGATTTCACCACACCTTTCTCCTTGTAGTTTGACTGCTTCCATCATTCGAGCACTTTGTCGAACACTCATTTTCATAATGACCCATCTAATTACACATGAAACATTTCACTAATTGTAAATCAAATTTGCTCTTACCATCACCTTGATCTTTTTCAGTACAATCATGAGCCTTATGTCCCATCATACCACATCGGTAGCACATTTCAGAAATCAAAAGACAATCCCCATCATGCTTTTTACCACATTTATCACAAACTTAAAAACTTAGTTACCTTACCATCAGACCGTTTTAAGGATTCATCCCTTTCTCCTGCCACCTCGGTCTCTTCTTCTGTTGGTTGTCATAGAACAATTGATCATTGAAAATATTTTCCAGTGAATTAATCCATCATTTATCTTGCACATGATCATATGATCCTCCGAATGATGGGGGATGTTGCCTCATGAAATGTTCCACAATTGACATGTTCATCTGCGGCTGATCTGGCTCATCTCGTGCATATACACCACCACCATTTATTTCTTGAGTCAACTACGCCATTACTATAACAAACTATTCAGTTCCAATTCTGACCATCTCAGGATGCGGATTTGGAAGGTCATTTCCTTCTATATTCCTTGCTAGCACTACTTCCCAGTTTCTTCTATGGAAAACCATTCTGAACAATCATGTCATAGATGAAGCAACATGGTAATCTTCAAATGCTATATCATTTCAATTTGACCATAAAAAAATTTGGATAATCATTTAATATAATTCTAACTCCGAATGTTTTCTAAAGAAACCTATGATAACAACTATATGGCCCCATCCTTAATCATTACTTATTCTTGAGTTATTTAGATAATACACATTGAGGATATTTTTAGGTTTTGAGTTTTAGAGAATTAGATCAAAATTCTTGCATTACATTCCACATTTAAACAAGGTGGTTACATTAAATAAATTATTAATTTTTTCAATCAAATGAAACATATTTAGAAGAAAACATGGATTCTTTCTTGATTCTTCCTGGACACTATCATAACATCATGTGCCTTTCCCTTGACCTGTGAATAACATTTCAAAAACATGGGATGAGCATAAAAAACTTAGTAAGGGATATAGAAGAATGTAAAGTAAACATTAGTCCATATATACATAAGAATCAATAAAATCATACATTATTTATAGAATATAATCACTTTAACATACCTCATGAAATCGTTATATTTATAAATAACTCATAGAAAACATAAGACATAAAGGTAACTTGAGGAATTCATAACATTTATTCATAGGGAGTAACCCTAATGGTTACGTCTGGAATACCCATCATAGTATATTACCTAAATCTCTTCAGAGAAAACATTGTGTTTAACTCCTTTGCATTACCCAATTCATTGGAGAGCTATATCGGGATCACCCACCCTTATTTTATCACGGAACCACCCGTCTTCATAAATAGTTCCCATGAAACATAACATAATCATTTCACATAAAACATTCATAAATGAAACATAAAATTTCCTTATTTGAATCAAAATATATCAATAAAACACATTCATATAATCAAAACACTACCAAAACCATTTGAAATACAAAAATAAAATAAAATTAAAACATGGTATTTATTTTTTTATTTAAAAAATTGGTATGTCTTTTAGGGGAAGCCGGCACTCAAATAATGGTCACGGCGGTGGAAAGTTTTTGTCGCACCATACATAAGACACAAACATTCCCTTTAGTCATTTAGTAAAATGCTTTGTATAAAAATAGTTTTTTTGAATAAAGGTAAGAGTCAAATGGTTTTATACACCGTATAAAATAAGGTTGTCTATAAAAAAAATATGCCTCAATGAAAGGAGATTGAGACGAAGTCCCTTACCTCGTGTCTGACTTGACTTCATCATTCTTTTATCTCATGAATAAAAAACTAGAGTTAATTTCTACTTTCATAAGAACCTTTTTCAAGTTCATTATTAATTTTATATCACTTATTATCATTCTATGAACATTATGTAATTATTTAAGTTAATAACAGTCGTTTTGTTGATATTTGGTTCTTGAGACAAAAATAAACTTCTTATAATTACAATTTGTTCATGAGATAAAATATCCATTATATCCATAATTATATTCATGAGGTAGATATCATATATGTCATATATATCTAGTATATACAAGAATTTATAATATTACATTATATTTAGAGGTAATAAATGAAATGCACCGTTCATAGAGACGGTAAGTCGTACGTACACATGAACGGTACTTTCATTACTATTTCCTATTTAAGGGAATGAAATAATATTGATATAAAGGTATATTAAAATTCTAGTATAATATAAAATATAATATCACTAACTCCATCCTATATACGTCCCATATATGGCATCAACGAATCAAATCACTTTTAGGGGGCGGTAGTCTGCATTTCCTAAAATGAAATTATCACGTTTTCGCATAATGGAAACCATAAAGGTATGAAATAAATAAAAAATATATAATCATAATTAAAACATAAAAATAATATATATCATATATAAAATATAGTTACATTTTATAGGCCACCATGAATGGTGTTAATAGATGATTGAACTACCATAGTTTCGTGAGGCGGTAATTCACCACTCACATAAACAATATGTTCTTTAGCCATTAGATGGAGGTGTGTGTATGTGTAAATCAAATAATTCTCATAAAGACATCCTAATATATTGAAGATACTAGTGTTGTTACAAAATAGAGGTAAAAAATGGTTTAGTGGTTGAAGAAGAAAAATTAAACAAAAGGACATAATAGAAGACATTACCTTTAAATCTAGTTACTCCCCTTATTTGGAACCAAAAGGGTTTCTCGAAGAGCTTTCTGCCTAAGGTAAGGCTTCTAGGATGAAGAGAGGGATGTGGAGAGATAAAATGAGCCGAGATTGGCTGAGCCAATTGCTTGAGAGGTGTGGGTAAGTTGGTAGAGGTGGGGCCTTTTATAAGAGGGGGGAGGGGCACTCTTGGAAATTCATGAAATGTTACTTTATTATAAAATGAGTTTCCAATTTTAAAGGTCCCAAAAAGATATATTTCTAGGATAAGGTGACAAGGGATAGAAATTCACCCATCCAATAGGTTTTGGACAAGTTTAATTCTTATATTTTACATTATATTTTCATTTTATTTAAATTGTTCATTAATGAGGTAATCACTACATCATCTTGGTGTCAGAAATAAAATTATTTATTTAATGTCTAAAAATTATAAAACAAAATACCATGATGTATTAAATATTTTTAGTTTCCCAATGAATATTTATTGTCCAATAGATCATTTTGTTATGTAAAAATAATATTTTTTTACTTAGATGTTATATACTTTTGTTATATTTTCCTTTCTTTGAAAATAAAATGATAAAATGTCACTATGAGAAAAAACTGATTCCATGGGGTTCGTAAGATGGAACAAGTCATCCAATTGATGGAGATGACATAACCAATAGCATTATTAACCATGTTGGGGTCATTTTATTTTATTATGTTATTATTTTATTACCCTTAAATACCCGATTACTAATTAATCCCGATAATTAATGATAATTACTGTCATCACTATTCATCATGTCCAAAAACAAAAGCGTCTTAACAACATAATTTTGAACTTATGATTACAAATATGGAATCCATTTTACCAAATTAAAAAAATATAAATTACAGTAATTAATTTAAAAATAATTCAAGTTCTCAAAATAAATAGCGGGTTTTTTAGAAACAATTTCTATCAAAATTTTGACAATTATTTATGTCCACTTTTATGGTAAAATTAATTATAATTACCACCATTGGATTAAACGGTAAAAATATTTTCTAATTAAACTTTAAAAACAAATTAAAAGATAATATAACCATATAATTAAATTATATGAAAATGCAGTTTTGAAGAAAAATGCAGTATTTTTCAATATTCATTAAAAAATGAACATTGTCAGAAAAATAACAAAAATTAATAGAAAGTAAATTTAAATTTCCCAAAACTAAAGAATAATAATATTTTGACAAATAGTTCTTATAAAATTGTCAACAGATATATTTATAAATGATTCTCCATCAAAAGTAGGTAAAAAATCATTTAAAAAAATATTAGATTATTCAATGCTTAAGATTGGATTTATTATCATTTTAAGCCTCTAACACACTATCAAATTCATAAATAGACATAGATATTAAAATCCACAATACTTTAATTACTTGGGATGTTACAATTAGTGATATTTATAACATTTTATAAGTAATGTGGATGAATATTATATATTTAATACTATTATAACATTTAACAAAATAGTATTTTATGTCAAATTTTATTAATGTCATCTTGACACTATTTAGTAAAGGATTTTTTTAAAGTCTTAATAACATGATTCCATCAAACAAAAGGAACAAAAAACAATAAAAGGTAAAAATAATATTAAAATTCTTTTATGCCATCAAAAGGATCGTGGTAAATTTATTTTAGTATTTGTAATATCATTTATTTGAATCTTTTATTAAATAAATAATCACTACATCATCTGTGTGTCATAAATTAATTTATTTATTTAATACATAATAATTACAAATAAAATACATTGATTTGTTAAATATATTTATATTTCTAATGAATATTTATATTCAAATAGATCTTTTATATTACCCTATATTGAAATTCTATTAGTAAAAGATACATATTTATTTTATATTTTGGTTTAATTTTAAATTAATTCTTATAACATGTCATTATCACACCCATGTGGCTCCATGGGGTCCTAAAATAGACCTAGACATGGCCATGGTAAGACATGTATCATTAAATAGGATTATAAGATGTGTTAGAGTAGTTTTATTTTATTATAATATTATTTATTACACTTATTTACGATATATACCCTTTATCCATGGTAAATAAAAATAATTACTGAAGTTACTATTAATAATGTCTAAAAATGAAATGTACTTATTTACAAGGTTTTTATGTTATCATTCCAAATTTGGAATCCATTTATCTAAATAAAAAAAATGAATTTTCAAACAAATTTAAAATGAATTCTTTTTGTCAAACCCATAATGTGTGTTTTTAAAATTTAAAACATAACAAAATATTGAAATGTTTTTACATATGACATCGATGTAAAATTAATAACATTGACCTAAATTATAATAAATGTAAAAAATATATTCTATGTATAAATTAAAAACCTTAAATTTAATTATTTATCCCCATAATGTATCTTGATGGACAAAGTCATTTTTAATTAAAATTTACTGTATTTTTATATATCATCAAAATAGTGAAGTTATCAGAAAAATAAAAAAAATTAAATTTAAATTTTAATATCATGATTCTAAATAATGAGCTTAATTTGAAAAATATAACATATATTGGTGTTAAAAACTATATTTGAAACGGTTTCTCCATCAAAAGGAGGTAAAACTAAATTTTTAGAAAAATACTCCTTTTATCCAAAATATTTATTTTGTTCTTATATCATATAAAAACATACTAGATTAATTTAAAAAATTACATTGAATTTATAAAATATGTTTTAGATTAAATAAATTTCAATAATGTGTGATATTATATTATAAACACAATTATTATATTTTTAAAATACCTTTTCATAAAAACACCATCTTTATATTCAATTGGATGTTATTACCACTTTTAATAAAATTGGTAACAAATGAATCATTATTTAAAAAAGTGTAAACCATATTTTCATAATTCAGTGATAATATTCATTACGACCATTCTAAAAGATAGGTTATAACCCCATCATTTGATTAATAATATTTAGTTGTTCGTTTATGCTCGATGTAGCGTATCTTGAATGCAATTGAACATAGTGATTAATTCTCAAAATATGGGATGTTACATCATTACATCAATTTGGAAATTAAATCCTCACCATTTTAAAATTTGGCTGGGTATGTTTATTAAAAATACAACATCAAAAAAAGAGTCAATAAAAAATCGCTTTATAATAAAGAAAGATAAGTACATAGGTCACCCGATATATTGTATACTATGATTAAATGTAAGAAAATATATATGGAATAAAAAATAACCATTTGGTTTTGATGTTGAGTAATATAAAACAATATATGGATAAATTTAACAACCAAAAACCCATGAACTTGTTATAGGATAAATGTACATTATATTATAATTCTGAAAAGTAAATGGAAAACATTTTTAAGGTTCTTTACATAAATATAATGAATTATTTTCATAGCTTAACGAAGAACATAAGAAGACATTTATAATTTTCAAATATAGTATCATTATACTAAAAAAATATACCACATCCATATATTTTATCTAAACAAGGATTATTCTAGATGTAATAGTCAAACATAATGTGCTATAATCAACTACTCCAAAATTGAATAATCCATGAAAGATGAACTATATATTTCCACAATCTTTAGACATTTACCAAATCCAAAATGGTTAATAAAGGATCATATTTTCCCCAAAAAAGGACCAATCCTTTATTAAAATTGACACTACTCTTAATCGCTGAAATTAACCAAAAATACACAATTTTCAACTAATACCATTAAAAAAACAATTGTCCTTAAAATTCTGAAATAAAATCCAAACTATAATTGAATCGCAAAATTTAGAAGAATTTGATCACATAGTTGTCCGATATAAATCATAAAATTTTACTCAAAATAAAATAGAATAATAATAAACTCTCATACTAAAAATTAATTATCCTAATCTCGTGTTCTCTATGTTTGGTTAATTATTTCAATAATTAAACTGAATCACCATATTCCCACAATAAAAACATATATTCATCCCAAATAAAATTCAACCATTAATCTTCAAATTATATCTTATAGTATTATGTTTTACATAGGCACATAATGTTCCCAAATTATTGAACCTCTTCCAAAATAACATTTATCACTTAATCACAAAAACATTTTCTTATACTAAGGATATCTATTTGATAAATCATATGTTCCCAAAATGAACATATTATTGATAAATAAAATAAAATAACTATAAATAGTAAGTCATACAAACTAGTGAATTTACATAGTGTTATGGTAAAATATTTTGTTTTGTCACTCATATGTTGTGGGTTCGATTCATGCAACTTAGCCGGACGTGACAGGTTGTCACCCATCTTGCGGTTTGTCAAATTTTATAAAACAAAAAAATAACCTTTACATTTTTAAACATCAATTGTTCTCTTATACCTCTCATTTTTATCATAACTCATAATGACCTAAACAAATTATTCCATGATTTTTTATATATATTTACATTTGTTTCAACTCCATATGAAAAAATAATACTATTCCCAATAGGAAAAAAATCATACCTTGATCATGGTGTCCACCTGTATTCATTGTCATCATGTTCACGTGGATAGTAGGTCCATTAATTGTCACAATTATTTTGAGATCCTTCAAAATAATTTTCTTTCTTTATCCAAATACACATTTTATTACATGGGGAATATGGGTGTTTATAGAAAAAGGATTTTGGAAAATAATCATGAATGTCATATTATTTTAAATCATCTGATAAAACATGATTTTATTAAAACATCGAACTGAGTTTCAGAATAAAATTTCAATAAATGGTCCTTTTAAAATACCATAACTATGTGATAAAAAACTATATTTTAGAAGAAAATATAAATAGTTTTGGCAGGGGTCTCCTTCTTCAGAAACTTTTTCAGAATCATAATATGCATTAAAATCTTCAGATAAGGTAAAATATTTGAAAATTACATCATAATATTTTTTATTCATGAAATATGAAAATATTTGTGAAATAATATTTGATTAAATACCAACCATGATCCACAATGGTATTGAGGTATACTGGAGGTGTTTGATATATCAAACAACTCCTTTCAAGTGAGTTGAATGATAGAAAATGTACCAAAAATCGTCTGATTATGACTTTGCAATAATTATTGCAATCATATCATCAAGAATATATAATAATGTTGTATGTGATCCTCCTCCTTCCATTTGTAATTTATTTTCCATGATATTAAGAAGTTCTAAAACAAGGATTTCACTGAAAGAATAGACACAAAAACATAATACGTGGATATCCAAAACTCCTAATCCCTAGAACTTTCAAAACTGTTTCTCCAATACAAACTATAAAGCACTAGCCATAAAAATTACATATTCAAGGGTTAATTCAAGAATTCCCATTGAGGATATTTTTAGGTTTATAGTTTTACGGAATTTCACCATTATTAATACATTACATATCAAATTATATAATGTAGGAACATCTACCCTATCCAATTATTTAAATTAAATTACTATTTAAATAATAAAAGTTTTTTTTGTTAACAAAAATAGTCTTCAATTTTTCTATTCTTTTAGCCTTCCTTACACCCTCAGAAAAACAATTCATGAAATTGTATGAGCATGGAAATATCGGTAGGTGATATAAAATAAATAATGTAGGCATTAGACCATGAATATATAAAAATAAATGAAATATTAATTTTCACTCATAAATAATATTCTCTTTAACATACCTCATGAAATCATAAGATTTATGAATAACACATAGAAATTATAAATCATAAATGTAACTTATGGAATTACTAACATACATACCTTGTAGCTTGAACATCTAAATAGGGATGAACCTTCATGGTTACCTTTGGAATACCCATAATTGTATATTACAAAACTCTATTAGGAGAAACAATAACATTTACATTTGTCACATTACCCAATGAATTAGAGAGGCATTATAGGCTCACCCGCCCTATATTCTCAAGTTACCTCCCATATTTTGATTATCAAGTAACCACCCATCAAATTTCCATGCTCTGTTACATAATCATATCATATTAAAAATTGATATTATCAACATTTCAATCATATATTTGAAATTAGTAAATTCGAGAAATTGAAATATTTAATCCACTTCTAAAACAATTTAAAATAATTAATTAGTATATTTTTGAATCAATGTGTCACATACCACTTGGAATAATTTAATGTATTTATCATTTGAAAACATTAAAGTATATATAAATAAGTCTTTAAAACCTTTTTGATATCATGGAAATTAATGAGAAATATTTAGATGAATAAAAATTTAAATCATTTAAAACGATGTTTTAAATAAAGTTTCCATTAAAACGTGTGAAAAACATGAATAAAAATAATTTAATTAAAACATGAAACAAAAAATATAATATCATTTGAATTTGGAGATTCATGATATAATATGTAAAAGGGTTATATATAACCCATATAAAATAGAATTTGTCTATCAAACCAAATAAGTCTTAATGGAATATAAATTAAGATGAAATATCTTACAACGATAGAGTCTTTAGATTAAGAATAAATAAATGACATAATTATGTGTGAAAAATTTAAATACAACCAATATAAATGGATATTTAGGTTAAAACAATAAGAGTTCATTAAAACAAATTCTTAGAAAAATACAACTAATGACATGGATATTTAACTCCATAAAATGACATTGAGTTATTATATCCCTTAAAAAGTTTTTATAAATGTTGTAAGAATTTATAAATGGGGTGATTATGTATAGAAATAGTATTTCCACATAATGGGAAGTGGAAATAATAACCAAAATAAAAAATAATTATTCAACACATGATATTGCCATTATATAATCATCGAAGTATGCGTAAACCCAATTAGTGAAATGTGAGTTTAGAAATTCTTAAAAAAATATCAATTAGTTCATAAAATTTATTTATTATGTGTATTAAATATAAATACATATAAATAAATTATAAATAAAATGGATAATACTAAAAATTCCTTTTCTCACATAAACATAGCACGACATAATCTTGATTTTGCAGATCATCTCAAAGCATTGAAATTGTGTTAATGAGTTCCATTACCTTGAGTCCATCTTTTCTTGTTAATTATTGATCATCCAGAATAATAATCATACATTAATTTATTATTTTTTCAGAACATTTCTAATTTTAAATATTCATATTACATCACTTTTTACCATGTTATAATAATTTGTTAATTATTTGTGATCAGGTCAGACGTTTTTCAAATAATTTGTTCTTGAGTCGAAAATGTACATTGTATGATGTCACTAGTCCATGTGGTAATAAGTAAATCTTATACAAAATAGTATTCATCATTTATATATAAAATATTTATCTTCAATACGTATTTGTGATAATCTCTATCATTTGGAGACAACAAATTTAATATACCATTCCCAGATATGGTAGGTCGTACGTACACATGAACACTACTTTCATTTCATTTTCTTATTAACAAAATGAAATCTAAATTATAAAGAGGTGTATTATAATTACAATATAATTTATATGTTATATATGATTCATATGTTAATTAACACCATCTATTATATATTCCATGTATGGCATGAACGAGTCATACCACCTTGAGGGGGCTATAGTCCACTCATCTTCAACTAAAATTATCATATTTACACATAATGGAAAACCTAAAAGTATATTATAAATAATGATTACAAAAACATAGAGATAAAATAAAATATAATATCAATCATATATAAATATTTTTCCATAATAATGACCAAAAGGAGAGGTTTTGAGAGAAAATTGAACAATCATTGGGTCGTGAGGTGGTAGTTCGATATAAACAGAAATAGTATATTCGTATCCATTGGATAAAGACGTGTGTATATGTAGTTAGAATCAATATCATAAAAACATTATAGTATATATATTATACTTTTTCTCATTTAATCATATTATAATAATATTATAGGTAGTGATGAAGTAATATAAAAGAAAATAATTTGAGAGGATACATTACATCTATATTGGGTAACTTATTTTCATTTGAGCCACAAGGCATTCTTGAATTGAATCATGCCCAAGTTAAGACTTATATGAGAAAATTAGGGATGTTGGGAGATTATTTTATCAAAATTTGGAAGATTTATGGGTCTTTAAATGTGTGAGTAAATGGGTATAAGTGGTGGCCTTTTATAAGATGGAGGATAGACACTTTAGTAATGTCTTGAAATATTATTTTATTATAACATTTTTTATAAAATTTTAATTATTAAAAAGTCAAAATCCTTGAGGATAATATGTTTATGAATCTATATCCACTAAACCAATATGTTTTATGCATGTGTAAGTCAAAAAATTAACTGTATCTTATACCTTTACCCATAGATAAAAACATTAACTCTTTCAATGTCTTCTTGTATTTTTTTAATATATTGTTACTATAGTTACTATAATATTATAATAGAACCAAAAGTTGATAATTAATATAATTTTCAACATTTTTTATGTCCATTGGATGAATATTATAGTCGTAGTACTATTATATCATTTAATAAAACAATATTTGTTCAGAAAACTAATTTAGGTCTATTTTGACATTGTTTAGTAATTGATTTGTTTTGAAAATATAAATACTTGTTTCATTCAAACCAAAAAAGTTAAATAAAAGATAATATTTCATCATAATCCTGATAATTCATTTATGGCATAAAAATGTCTGTATTAATTTTTTTATTAATATGTAATTTATTTAAATTCATTTTGAATGAGGGAATCACTGCATCATCATTGTGTTATAATTGAATTTATTTATTTAATATCTAAATATAATAAATAAATATCATGATGTATGTATTATTTTTTTATTATTAATGAATATTTATACTCAAATATATATGTTATATATACCAATATTAAAATTGTTTTAGTAAAATATATATGTTTATATTATAATTCACATTACTTTAAAATTAATTCTTATAACTGAATTTATTATACATAATTTCCATAAATAAAATGTACAATGTTACACAAATTGGACCTTATGGTTAAAAAATATGGAATCAATTTTTCCACATTAAAACATATAATCTGCCTAAATTCATTTAAAATTAATTTCTATTGTCAAAAACCAAAAAGTGGGATTAAAAAACCATTAAAAATGATTGAAATTTTTATACATTTGAATTCAATAAATAATTAATACCAATTCCATAAATTATAATAAAAGATAAATATATATTTACCATATAAATTAATACCATTAAATCATATTATTTAACAATATAAATTATCTCAATGGAAATAAGTTGTTTTAAATTAAAATATAACAAATTTTTTCATTTCATAAAACCAAAATAGTTTTCAGAGTCATATAATAAATTCATGAAAAGTGAATTTTGGTGTCCCTATTATAAAGAATAATTTTATTTTTTAAAATGTAATATATAAAGGTGTTATGAAATAAATATAATAAGGGTTATCCATCAAAAAGTGGTAAAATTTTATTTTTAGAAAAATATTTTCATTATCTTAATGTTTGACTTTGTTCTTATATCAGATCTAGAAATAAAATATTATTAACTAAAAAAATTAAATTGAATATTTTACATATATTATTAAATAAATAAAAATCTATAAAAATCATATGATTTTATAAACAAAATTATTCTATTTTAAAATAGGTTTTAATAAAAACACATCGTTTATATTCAATTTTTTTCAAAATCCATTTATAATAAATTTTGTACCAAATGAATGGTTATTTAAATATTTGTAAACCACATTTTAATAATTTGGTTTATATTATTCATTTTCTCCATTTCAATGGACAAACTATAATGGTAACTGTTAAATAATAATATTTAGTTTTTTGTTTAAGCTTGATGTTTCTTATCACGTATGCTATTGAACATATTGTTGATTTCTCAAAACATACGACGCTACACTCATGTAAAAAACCGAGAATAATTATCGATGGAATGATATATATTAACAATGAATATAATATATTATATGTCAATATGTATATTATAAAAAAGCTTGTTTTATCCTTGAAATCATGATATCTATATTTACTCGGACTGTGTATGTCATCGTACTATAATATACATATATGAGAAAATATTTATACTATAACAGCATCCATGTCTAATTTTTTTTAAGTCTTCCATTGATGTTTTATGTTATTTTTCTTCCTATTATTTTTCCTCAACTTTCACACTAGGAATTATATTTCTTACTTATCATTCTCTTACTAAACATGATTTTTTGTATTTAAATTTTTAACATATATTGATTATTCATACATAATAATATTTATATTTCAAATAAAATTTTAAACTAACTAGGTAATTATATTTTTTTAAAATGACCAATTCCAAATTCATAATATTATAAAATTACATCCCTTATATATTTATTATACTTATTATTCTTCCACACAATTATCATATATTTATATAAAATACTAGTGAAAGATTGTGTAATAATATGTGTTAAATAGTAACTAAAAATTTATTTCCCAACTTATTCTCTCATTCAAGTCTTAACAAACTCATTCATGTATTGAATAATTTTCAACAAATGGATTGAATAACAAATTATCATTGTAATTTATAAAAAAACTATTCCATCACTATAATCATATAGTTTAAGACAATAAAATATTAATATGTATTATGAAATAATTCTTTTATAAATAATATATTAATATTTTTTTCTCCATAAAAACACATATTGATTTTTTTTGGCTACATGATGAATTTTGTATATCAAGAGCGATTCTTATGTTTCATCACAAATTATGTATTCTTCATACTTAACAAAAATCATATTATGCATGCTGAAAACATATTAAAATTACATAAAAATATGATTACATATATACATATTTTTGATACATTTATTAATTTCAACATCTTATTACAATAATATATTAAACTGATTTTTTTATTCATAGAAATTATTTGTTTCTCTAAATTTTTAACTAATTTTATCTGAACAACTAAAATTTCTATCGATCATCATATATATAAATTCTATAATAATTTTCTCCCTTAGTTCCTAAGTGAATCATACATATGAATATTTAATCAAATATGTCAATTACATTGTGAATTTTTATCTCTGGTTCACCGATACATTTTACATATCAACATCGTATCATATTTGTTAAAAAAAATTAAAAACATGTATAACAATTTTTATGTAAGAATTACTAACTCTTCAAAATTTTATACAGAAATATATCATTAATAACATCCAAAATATATCCATGCAATACAAATCAATAAAAAACATCCAAAAATTCTCAAACAGCCTTTAACTCACACTATGTCAAAATGACCATGTGTTAGCGGTTTAAACTACTACATGATGGTTTTATGACTGTTTCAAAAAACAGCCAATAAAATTGTTGTTGGCATTCAACAAATGGAGGTTCCTTACATTTATCATCATTTTCTAGAATGTGTTGTAGAATGTGTATTTTGGTATTATTTTTAGTCGTGGGTTTCACTTAAAAAATAACTGCAAATTAGTGGTGGTTTCTAAGTGCCACTAAATTTTGAACATTTTTCTGAATAAATGCCACAACAATCGATAAAACTGATATTATGTAAAATGATGTCATAATATTTGGTGGTTTTAACCACATCCCTAAAATGTACAATAATATGGAGGTGTCTTAAACTGCCATGAAAAAAACTATATTTATTGGTGATTTAAACCACCACAAAATTGTAATTTAAAAAACAAGCTTCATGTTCTGTAGCCCCAGAACCACTAGTTAGAAAAAAAACAACAGTGAAATTGTTAATTTTACAAGATCATAAAATACATCATCATTGTACACGAAAAACAACACGAGATAAACCTAAAGATTCAACATACAATGATTCTCAACAAAACATAAATATTCCACTCATTGACCAAAGAAAGTTACACATTGAATGAAATGATACATTTTTCAATACATTGAGTTCATCAAACAACACATAAAAAATGAAATAAATAATTAATAAATAAATTCAATGAATGTATCAATACATTTAAAGAATCAATAATAAATTTCTCAATACATTGAATGATTCCAAACATTTATCAATATATTTATCACTAAACTTTTATTGATTTTGTATGTTATTATATAACACATTTATAGAGAAAATATAAATTTAATAAATTTAAAACTAGTTATAAATAATCTATGTACTTTCATTAAAATAAGGTTTTACATGTTTAAACTAAATCCACCAAAATTACAAACAAGATACATTAATTAAAAAAAAAGAAATAATTTCCGATATGGGGCCATCCAACATGAATACCATTTTTATCAAAACAGTCATTTATGATTAAAAACATGTATGGAATTGTTATAGAATAGAAAAATAACCCTAAATATAGATAAATGATCTAAAATTCCACAAGAGTGTATTAAAAATAACATTCATTTAATCAATGGGTAAATACATTATGAAATCCAAGGACATCCAATACTGATCCCAAACCATGATGAGATCATGAAAAACAATATATATGCATCTATGTTCATTGTATGATAGGTATCCAAATAGTATGAGTTACCAGATTGCATCACCATATCCTATCCAAGATGAACAAGATAAAGCTAAAAAATAGGGTTCCAGCAAATATTGCAACAAAATCTCCCCAAAGGGAGATCACACAACACATCATGATTTAGCTCTAACAAGGAAGGTGAAAATAATAGGATACTAATCCAACAGAGGATTATATAGATATGAGTTATCGTATATGTTATCTTCATTAGATACCAATGTATGGATAAGTTATATAAGACCATAGATTGGTTAGAGATTACATAGAATGATCCTTGGTTAATAGGACTGATTCATGAGATTTGGAAAATCATATAGAATTTCTTATTATAGATGGGGTTAGAAAGCGATTATGGTCATGGAGAAAACCACTGTGTTTTGTGTCATGATGTGACATCTAGGGACCCTACTTGGGAACCAGTAAGCTAAGAGTGATGCTACATTCTCACCACCAATAGTTGAAGGAATAGTGATAAAATAGAGAATGAATATCACTAATTTGGGAGGATTTATCATATTTTACATGAATGTACACACACACTCAACTCCATGAAATAGTGCATAGGAACAATAAAATAAAACATCTTAGTGTAAAAAACATGTAGTAACATCTATGAAATTCGTAATACTAAGAGAGATAAATATAGAGGAATGAAAAACGGTAAGATATATGACTAACCCAGATGTAGGAAAGTAGGTTCCAATATAGTAATAACTGATA
The DNA here is from genome assembly GCA_963277665.1 of Viscum album. Classification (NCBI taxonomy): domain Eukaryota; kingdom Viridiplantae; phylum Streptophyta; class Magnoliopsida; order Santalales; family Viscaceae; genus Viscum; species Viscum album. The sequence goes on along the minus strand of OY728151.1, from coordinate 896,670,604 downwards.
TAAAAAAAGAGGTCTTCCCAACTCAAGATCTCTATGTCTGGCCACCACACATGGTCAGTGCCTTGACTTACATCTATATTCTTTAGATACTATGTTGACTAAGGATACCATATACCAGTTGTCAGTATATGAAAAAAATCAGTCATTCAAATCCCATACTGGTGTGAGTATAAAGATACGTAGTAAGGAACCATGAAAAAAGTGGGATATAGTAGAATATAATAGTCATATCAACCTATATAAAAAATTGAAACAGGAAAATAAACATCATATACAATCATAATGAAATTTCAATCTCCATATATAGTTGAAACACACTATATAGACACATGGTTATACAACATATACATATGGAACATATTGTCTTGATCCCATCTAATATATAAGAAAAATATTATAGATACCAACATTCTACATACTGACACATGAAAAAACCATATCCACTAGTCATTTCCTAATCATGATCTCTGGTCATCATCCTCTCTTTCTCAATCTCTTCTTTATTCTACTAGAACCTGTAAGACAATTATATAGAAAATTAATCAATATTTTATATTTATATTTAAACATAAACACAATAATTTTTTCGGAAATAAATTATTTCTATGTTGTTTGATTTATCAGATCACTACCAGTCATCCCTAAAAAATCTACAGGGGAAATCTGGTCATCTTCTAATATAAATCAAGTAACACAGTCTTAAAAATAGATATCACAACCCACTATTCCTCAATTGTGTATTCCAAATAATCAATATACCTCTAAGAATCATGGGGTGGGGAGTTTCTAAAAACAGAAGTATATGCTCTAAAAATCCTCGTTATCATACCAAATACCATAAATGGTAATGGTCCCATCCCCTCCATGCGCACTCGACCAGGTTTCTCTTTAAAAAGGACATTAATAATTGGGTTATCCTAGGAGACTGAGTAAGACTCTGTTGGATTGACATCTAATTATTCTTTAATTTTTACCTATAAATCAAATATAAATCATAATATAAGCAATATATATTAACTTAGAGATTACTGATAATAAGTTAGTATAATGAAATATGAATTCATTCCCTACCATCAATGGTCAGATCATAAAAAAACTACCATTAGATTTTTTATAAACATTGAATCAGACTTATTTTCGAGATTCATGATGGCCTAAAATATATTACAACATAATAAAAAGATAAATAAACAGTTAAATATATTAAAAATATAATGTTTTCTAATAAATATTTAAACTAATGAAAATATAACAAGAGCCGATCAGATTTTATAAAAACCCTATTGACCCCATAGTTTAATGTATTTTTTTATTAGCCCGAATCAATGCATTATTCCTTGAATGATCCAGAAATAAATAATATTTATTTTAATATAAATGTATGCAATGTCATATCCTTTTCATATAAATGTATAAATTTAAATTTTGATTAATAGAATAATATATATTTCCAAACCATGTACATACCATTAACATGTCAATCAATGAAACATTCCATTTCCCTCTAGGTGCCCCATTGTATACCATATAATACTTTTGTTTTGTGCTCGATGATGTATCATTGAATAATTTCATTAATCAATATTTATAATTATTCCATTTCTTGACCAAAATTTTTATTATACACTCTTTTTCTAGGATATATGAAATGGTTATGTGAAAAAACATCATTACACAGGGATTTATTTTCAAAATATTATAACGTCATAAAATTAAATTCAATTACAACATAGTGTATTAATATTATATTATTTTTTGAATCAAACACATCGTTTTTTCAAGAATAAGGCATATGCCTTCAATCATCATATGTAATGGGAAGGGAAACAAGATCTACCACCATCTCTCCTAGAATTTGACCGTGCAACCTTGTGGAGTTGTGTGTGGGGAACCCAATGGAATCAAATGTTACAAAAATCGTTTCTCTGGTCAGATTCCATACATCTGAACTACTCATATTTTTCTCTATTGTATTATTATTTCTATATTTTATGAAATACAGTTAGTAGTATAAAAAATTCATATAAATTTAATAAAATAAAAACAATATTCTGATAATAGTCACCCTCTAATATAAATGTGAAGAACTAGAGGTGGCTTCATACTCCCTCGTTATTGAGGCTACCGAATGGGAAATCATCGATTGGGCTGCATATATGACGCTATTGTAGGGTGTGAGTGATGGTGTAGGGGAAAAGCGTATGGAGAATCAAAATTTTTATAAACAGAGATAGATGGATCTAAATAATTCTCTAATGTTGATGGAAGGTTAACTAAGAGTTGACCGTCGGGAGTATAATGCTTCCACCATGGAATTTTGGACATTTAAACAAATAAAATAATTTTCATAAAATAAATTTTGAAAAATTCATTCATAAAAAAATTTAAATGATAACATATGCAGAGTTATAACAGTAACAATATATATAACAATTATAATGTAGGACTTCACAAATGACAGAATTGGTTGATAAATGAATGGATAATTGCACATACAATCACTTTCTCCATCAATTATTTTAGGTTTTTGTTACATCATTACTTCACCACCATCATATAATATTAAATGACTAATATTTTCAATATAATGATATAAAAATAAGTCTGCTTCTTTCTGTTTATAAGATTCTATGTCAGAGGTCAAATACTCCACTTTATATCCCATATCATACAAGTCTCTTTGTTTTACGTGAGCTTCAACACTCCACCCTTCATCCATGAATACATTCACATACTATACCATTTCTCATTGCAATGATAAGATATACAGATCATGTAGTTCATGGTCGCTAACATCAATAAAGTAATAGATGTTCAGAGAAGGAAATTTCTAGTAATATTCCTTAACACCCCTGATAATATTCTCCCAATTTTATTTGAATAAAACAACTCCAAAAAAACCATGGTACATTTATTCAATAATATCAGTCAAAATTACATAGAATTTTACATTCGAAAATGTTAATATGACACTATTATGTGTTTTCATACCCTCTTCCTAATCAAATATAGGTAATCCAAATCGAATCATGTTGTAAGATTTGAATATTATAGCATGTTTTAGAGGACCTCAATCTAAAAACATTATATCATATGAAAACACTGAAGGAGTATCATTATTCATGATCTAGAGAAATGAATTAAGATTATTATATTTACAAAATATATGAATCAAACTAATATCCTTTTTTATTTCTATATTTGTTAACTATAAAGTCATACAAACCATTATACAAGTTCCTTATTAACCAATTTTGTTATATCTTTCTCCTTTCATTTTCATCATCTCATTCATATCTTTGTTGTTATCCTAATCTCACTAACAAATGGAATTAAAATTTAACTATTTATTAGTAAATATCTATATGGCTAAAATAATATAATTTATATTAGTGTAACATTTTATCTCCTCCCAATTTATCATCCAATAATAGGAATAATTTTTCATTTCCTATGTATTTTAGATTATATCAATGTGTCTTCATCATGTCCAACTATATTGAATAATATCTCAATATAATCCATATATCTATAACAAATGTTAAGACACTCCGATATAAAATAACCTTTAGAAATATAGCCCTCAGGTTGAGATTTATTTTTCACATATGATTTAAAATTCCCACGATATCAATGAAATAAAATAAATTAAACATAACTATATATTTAATGATGTTTATATAATAGTTTTAAAAAATAAGAAACATATAAAAAAAGTACCTCTCAATCAGGTAAATCTATCAATAATGTATGAGGCCTTATAATTTAGCTTCCTTAACCAAGTGAATAGTTAAAATCATAATGATAGTAAAAACGATGGAGGAATTATTATCTCAATTTCCCAATGTTTCAATAAAAATATCTCCTGAAAGTTTTCAAGATGAAATGGATGTATATTTTTTAGACATATTTGTTTGAAAAAAAATTATAATTAGAGTGCAAGATATGTAACCTTTTTTTGTAATAATGTATGCAATTCCATTGGATGTAACTGATGTATCAAAATATGTGAATGGTTGCTTTTAAATCCATGTCACCTATGATTATTAATGTTATCATACTTGGATATGTTACTTGAATACTAATCATATAGCTTCACATTTTTTCAAATTTTATGTAATGCACCCTTATCCCTATTTGTCATTGAAAATTTTGTCAAAGTAAACTATCCATTATCATATAGCCAAAGATCACACATTATGTTTATTTATTTAAATTATTTTGGAGAATTAAGATGATCCTTCAACATTACATGCTCATTAAGCAACGTGAAGATCAAATTTTCACAAACATTCTTATTAATTGGTATTACATCAATTTTTTTCTGCAACAAATTAAATTCCCACTATGGTGTTTTGAATAATAACCTTTTGTTTATCCTTTTTCATGTTTCAATTTCACTTAATGAATAACATCAAACCCATTTACAACTATCAATAAAATGATTCACCTTCCCCAATTATGGTTCATCATTTCCATGTTCTACCAATATTTTATAACCTTTAAACAACATTGGATGTGGTATAAAATCAATGACACCATTGAATATTGACTTGTTCAACTGAAATCTATGAGATGCATCGAGAAATATTCTATTACACAAGAAGAACCATTTTATTCTATGAGGTAGTCATTCTAACTAAAAAATAATTCTACAAATAAGACAATCCAATCCCATGTATGTGTTCTGACTAGCTAAATTTCCATGTTTAGAAATGTCACTAATGGTGCACATTAGAGAATCTAGAATTTTGAACATTGATGAAGAACATGCATCATATGTATTAACATTATTTCTCTATTGTTACTATAATTCATCAATTAATGGCTAGAAGTATACATCAACATAATTTCGAAAAAAAATTATCTAAGAATAATCATTGAAAAGAAAAAATAATAATTTTATGGAAAAAGAATCAATAGAGGTCCATTGTAATGGATCAAAACAACCAACCAAATGCTGTAAGTGGCACTCAAAGTCACGAATTGGTTGAATACATTGACAATCAATCCCAATAAAAAATTCCTTGGATCTGGTGAGAAATATTTAGATATGCAATCAGATAACCTCCACGGTTTGGAATCTATTGGATGTTGCATTAACCAATAATTGTTACTATTTATTGAATTACACTTCCTGTGTTCTTCATTTTTTGATGACATGAATAATCATTACAATCAATTCTTTAAATGAATATATCAAAAAAAACATTAGATTTTTGTTAATTATCTTCTTATTAGTGGTATTATAATGATACAGACATACAACATCATCCATATACTTCCATTTAGAGGTAAAACATTTTTTTAATCCAGTCTACTGGAATCATCTCCCCAATAAATCATACAATCATTAAGTCACACATGAATTTTTTTTATAATTTAGACGATTCTTTTTAACAAAAAATTCATATTATAAAAATTTTCATTGATTATTTCATCAAGAAATGCATCCAAAATCAATTCAAATATCATGGAAATCACCTTATTTGTAATTCCATAATGGAATTTGATATTGTACACCTCTATCACAAAAAGAAAATATTGAATATTTCAAACATCCACTATAAAACTCCTTATTTCCATCATAATATAAACTATGAATCTCTTCTACCAACTCAATGTTTTTTTCTCTTACATTAGTCTCCATAGAATCAAGAGGAATATCCCATGATATGTTACAATCTTAATCTAGATATCCATCAATCTCAAAATCATTACTTGTCACGTTGGTATTTGTAGCACCCTCAACTAGTTTTCCTTATATGTTTTTATGTTAATGTTGGTGTCTTGAAATGTCAAATGCATAATTTAAATTGTTTTTCATTTTTTAATCCATTATCGACGAATTTGGGAGCTCAAACTGTGGATTGACGTCAGTTTTGAACCTTTTTGTAACATTCGATTCTCCATGACAAATCCAATAAAAATATTGAACATGGAAATGTTTCAATATCAAGGGTAAAAAAATTCATATCCCATCAACCATATTCTAAATTTACATTTAGTACATGGAAATATTATTCCCCCATCAATGGTTTGATTCAAATGTGAAAATTCAAAAAATTCCTCAAACCCATAGCTTATTGAGGTGTATTCATCATAAATGTGATCTATATTTTATTGATATATATCATTATGTGCCTACACATCATTAAATTAAAATTAAAACACATAATTATTAATAAATAGTAAAATAGATTCATATCTACTAGTTGAAAAAAAAATATTGTATGTTATATATGATTTACGTATAAAAATACCATAGAAGGGATCAGGAATAAATTTTCATGACTCTATAAGTTCAATAACAAAAAATTTAAATAATTATACTTATGAAGTGATCAGACATGTTACATAAATTAATTGAGGATAAATAACATTTAATGTAAAATGTAAATAATGATGAAAACATAAATGAGAATTTAGAAAACAAAATTATCATTGACAAAAATTAAAGGGATATATGTATTTTATAGGACTAGTCTAAACCAAGTATATTGTGAGAAATAAAAGACATTTTTCTTTTGTAGGTTCATGAAAATATGCGATGATTTTATATTATGAATTCAATGTTCTATCACTCCGTCTTTATCACATGTATACACAAAATAGTCAATTATAGAAGACGAAAAACTATTATTTATTACCTTTTCATCTAGTAAGAATAACCCACACTGCCTTTTTAATTTCTGTATAACCATTTATCGATGAAGATTACAGAAACTTCGTAAAAAAATATTTTACTATTAAAATATGTCGATGAAGAAACTAGTGTAGAGTAATGGACATTGAATGTTTATTAATTTATACAGAACAAGGCAACATAGGCTGGCTTGAAATGCCTCAGTAAATAAGTATAATGGATATATGAAACTCTAAATGACTTTAATATTATTTATGTATTTCTTATATAGCATATATCAATAGTAAAAAACAAAAATAGATAAAATTATATTAAAATCCATGGAATCTTCTTCACATGTGTGTTCTCCAATTCTTAATCATACATTTAGAACACAATAGTTCAAAATTAAAATATAAACATATAAATGTTTAATGTATCACACTCATATTCAAAAATAATAAATTAATTTCATTCCTGGTTCCTTTGTCTAGGGATAGAATATTAATATTGTTCGAACATATGACAGACATTACTACTTAAATATAATAGGGAAATTTTATACATATTTTTCCCACACATCGATTAATGTTTTTTCACAGGATGGATAACAATATCTCATAATTTATATAATCTACCAAAAGGTAGTCTTTATAATATACAGGTCGCATAAATATAAGATGTGTTTTCTCATATTTTGTTCAGGTAAATTATAATTTTATGTAATGGTAAGAACAAATTATAAGTGTTTAATATGGGTTAATAATAATATTGAGTAACAGTATGATTTTACATAAATTTTTCATGTTAAGGAAACTATAAATGATGTATAAAGGCACTAAGAATTTACATAATGGTAATAAGAATTTTCAAAATCACACGTATGGAAAATTATAAATTCCATACACTATTTATAGGTATCTAGTTCACCACAGAAGCATAAAATAATTTTTTTTTTCATACCGCTTAAGGGTAGTTTACAACATTCATAATAGAAAGAAAAACATGCGTAAAGGTATGAAACACTTTTTTAAATGTATGGATCACTTGAAAAAAGGTAAGCCACATATTTTGAAATGTAATAAGAGCTTACTTACGGGTAAAACCAAGAATACAATTAATGTGTAATGGTACAATGGTACATATGTAAAGGAATCATGCTAACTACAAATTCGATTTAAGTGTATGAAAAATAGTTACATAAGTGTAAACTAATCATTAAATTAAATATGAAATGATATAATTTAATTTTTTTAATGGTGAAAAAAATTTACATAAGGGTAACATGAACATTTTAGGTCATGCATAAAGGTAAAAAATTCATTATAAAATTATTTTTTTCTATGTTTCATCAAAAATAATTATAAAGAATAAATAAAATAATATGAATAAATGGTGAACGTTTAAATAATAATAAAATTAAATAAAATTATCATAAAGAACATTAATAAAAATAAAATAATTAAATTTCAGTGATATAATTAAACAAATTTCAATTGATAAAAACAATTTTCTTACCAATGAAATTTAATTATAATATTCAATTTATAGTAAACAAAATAAAGAGGTGGTTATTAAAATTATAATTCTTCAACTAATGTAAAACATTAATTCCTTTAATAATTCTTTATGGGATTTGTGGGAGGGAAAACTAACTCAACAAACCAAGATATATAATCCACCATTTAATTACATACCTAGTCAAACATCAAGGAGTTATTATTTATAAACATGAATCATATAATTCTTTTGATACATAATTCAATATTGATAACACATAATAGGCTGCCCAATTACAAAAAAATATTTGTAAATAACGTTAATCCATATCAAGACACCCAAAAACAAAACAGAAGTCGTTATTTAATTCCTAAACATACATGGTAAATCAAATAATTATATAGTAAAGAGAAATATAGAAACTCCATTTCACTTACAAGTGGATATTTTAGGGGCGATGAGGTGGGTGTCAGGATCTGTGGTGTGGCTTCAAGGGGTAGGGTAGGTCTTCAAAAACTCAGTGGGGTCAAGGGTGGAGCATCTAGGGGAGGGGTTGGGGTGAAGCATCGTAGGGGTCAGCAAGGGTCAGACTCACATATAGGGGAAGTGAGGTTCGAGATCAGCGACGAGGATCAGGATCAGTAGTGAGGATTCAGGGGACGGGGGTGAAGCATAAGAGGGTTCATGTTAGAAGTATCAACTGTGTAAAACATTAAAATATTTTTTTATCATTTTTAACAAACATTGTCTACGTTATTTAAAAACATTATCAGTAAATTCATAAATTATCTATAAATTAATATTTTAGTGTAAATTCATCTTCAAAAAATTAGGTTATGTTAGTGTTTATAAGGACCCGACCATAAACAGTACATAATATTGATTTAGGTCAAAAAATTAAATTTATTTACATCTTGTTTATTTTTTTATAGATTAAATTATTTAGGCCTTAAATAATATATAACACATTAAATATTACAAATTAGAATATTTTTCTCAGTATCAATTTTTTTCAAAAATTAATCAAATTTAAAAAGATACCATGTTTCATAAATTTTTTAACCATCATAAATTTTCATTTATCCCATATTTGACACTATTCTACTTTAAATCCTATGTAATTTATTACAAAACATGGAATTAGCAAAAAAATATCCAAAATGGATACACATATAATGACCACTATTAGCCTTAAGAAAACACGTAAACCATTAATATTATATCATAATGTAATATATTTCACCTTTAGGAAGTAGTAAATACTCGTCAATGAATATAATATCATTTCATACAATTTATTTAATCCATATATTACTATAAAACCAATAGAGAGAATAGATTACATATAAAGGTTACTTTTGAATTAATCATTAGTTTATCACATATCCACCATCATTTGTTTTATTATGTAACCACCTGTCAAATTTCTAAGTACCACTATGTAATCATAACACATAAATTATTTTAATTATATACATTTCACAAGTACGATTTAATTTGAAATCATTAGAAATTCTTTCAAGATATTGGAATATTAAATCAAGTTTCCAAACCATTTTCAATACCAAAATACCCATAAAAGGGAATAATGTATTTCTTTTTTTCTTTAATAAATATTATGTCTTATATAATGAATCTAAATATAGAATAACACTTTTGGTGGAAAAGAATTCATTGTCACCATATATATTAAAGACAACATGTTTATCTTATAGATAAACTCTTCATATAAAAATTATTCTTTTTGAAATCCTTTGAATGAAATTATTGATCAATGATGTTTATTATACACCATTTATAATATGGTGGTGTATAACATTAAAATATGTATAAGTTAAATGAACTTAATATGAAGTCTATTACCTTTAGTCTAAATCTTCCCATACAATCATTACATTCTAGAATAACAATATTAGGATAATTTATACCTTATTGATAACATTTACATGTTTATTATTCCTTTTATATCTCTTATGTCCATGTTAAAAATAATATATAATTACAAAATTTCATATCCGACATTTTGTCGATTTTTTGTAATTCAGCCGAAATTGAACATGTTATGATATTAGTTGTCCAAGTGGTCATAAGTCCATAATCCCCAAAATAATATTTTTTAAATAATAATCACTTTTTTATATAAATTATACTCTTAAATAAAACAATTTATTTATTGTATAAAAAATGAACAATGTGAAATTTGTGGATACGGTAGACCATACGTACACATTAGTAATGTTTTCCGTTTTCCATTGATCATTATATAAATAAAGTACTTGATATTTTATCTTTCCTGATTTGCCATAATGTTACTTAGATCATAATAATCATTTAAATATACTTATATATATCATACAAGTGATGTGGTGAATGAAAATGTTTCACGTCGCATCATGGAGGTGACAGTTCATACGTACGCATGGATTACATTATCATTTAGATGTGTTTTGAAATTAAGAACATAATTGAAATATTTTTCTTTTAAACTGATAAATTTGTCTTTATTATCAAATATATTAATTTATTCCATCATTAAAACTGGTTTTAATATATCTTATTGAAAAATGAACCATATTGGTTCGTGAGGCGGTAGTCCACTATAAAAAATGAGAAGTCATTTTCCCATTTGATGAAATTGGAGAAGGATTTAGGTGATGATATTAATATAATAACATTTCATTATATTGAGGATATAATATTTATCAGTTTATCATGGATGAGGATGAATTAAATGAATTGGAAGAGGAAAAAATATAGAAACACATAATAAACAATTCCACTTCCTTGGTTGATCTACTTTGAAAACAAATTAACAACTTTATGAAGTGTGTTCGACCTAAATTAAGGATTGAAGAATTTTTAGAAGAATTATGGATGGGGATGGTCTAGATATTTTTTGAACATATTGGTTCATTACGAGTGAGTATTAGGGAACATTGGATTCCTTCTTATAAGAGTGGGAAGGGGAACCATTGTAATCTCTTAACGTACTAAATTAATAGAATCTAAATTTTTTAATCCAAATCACTCCAAATTTTGATATATCCAGGATAGGATTATTATTGTTCACAATCATCTCACAAAATAATTTTTATACAAGTTTTGATTTTATTTTAAACCTCGTCCTTTCAGTTTTCCCATGATTTTTATTTTTTAATTTTTATTGGGCTAATACCATATTAAATATTATGAGATTATATATTATACTTATGTGGGGTAAATTCAAAAGAATTAAAAATTTTATGCAGTTTTCTTCCTTATTAAAGGAGCTTTGAAATTTTAAAAGATAATTAGGTTTTTTAAAAATAAATTCATAAATTTATATTTTTATAAAATATCAATTATGTCAATTTTGACACTATTTATTTTATTAAATTTAATGAATATCCAAAAAGAGATATAACATCAGAAAAACCATTGAATATTTGTATAACATGTCATAGTCTCCTATAAAATTATACAATGACATAAAATATTTCAAATTATATTTATTTTAATATTATAATTATCGTATATTTCATTCTTCCATTATTAAATCTATTGTTACATCATCATTGGGTCATAAATTAATGTTATTATATATTTCCAAAAAATAAAAAAATTGTTATGATGTAGTTATTTTTATTATCTTTAAATTTAATATTTATAGTTTAGTAGATCACTTATATAACCTCATATTAAAATTTTTTTAGTGACAAGAGACTTGCTTATGAGAATTATATTTTTTACATTTAGTAAAATGATATTAATATCACAATCATAAACAAGTGGATTCCAAAGCCACAATTTCAGTGCAACTATTTTATTGGTAAACCACAACATATCCAATAATATTAGTACAAGTTTTTGGAAATTTTTATATTATTATATTATTATTTTTACCCTTTTTTACAATTTTTACATTTTAATAGTTATAATTAATATAAAAAAGTTACTATTCATCAAAAATTATTTATAACCAATTAAACAACCTCTTCCGTATTAATTACCACCACATTTTTATTTTTTAAAAAATTAAAATTGTATAAGTGGTTAAATTTTTTTTAACATTAATCTTGACAATGCATTGATAAAATGGGTTTTTTAAATGTAAAAATCCTAAATATATTGACATGTATTTATATAAAATTTCAATGTGAATTTATATCCAATGACTTAAATTGGATAAAATGATAAATAATTAATCCAATTATACCATAGAATCAATAATATTTTTTATTTATCCATTTAGATAAATTGGACTGAAATGAATTTTTTAATTAAAATCCATTATTTTTCACTATATAATAAAATGTATATTTCATGAGAAAAATACTAAAATTTCGATCAACGTAAATTTTTATCTCTATTCTCCTAGGTGGAAATTTATTTTTTTAAATATAACATATAAAATTCTCAAAAAAAATATTTATAATGGGTTCTCTATAAAAACATGATAAAACTACCTTTAAAAATATTTTGTTCTATTTTCTGCTTAAATTTTGATTTATTCTAATTTTATGACTATAAAATTAATCTGAATGATTTTAAAATATTCAATAAACATGTATAAAAATAATATAGTATGATTTTTTAAATCCTTCAAATAAAATAGCTTGGTGTCACTGTCCATATATAATAATATTATTAATAATGTACTATTATCTTGTGTAACATAGTATAGTGTGAAATCGATGATTTTGGATAAACCCATTATTGCGTGTTGAGTACCCTATTCCACATAACTTCCCTATTAAGGTAAAATCACTTTCTAATACATAAATATAAATAAAAATGAAAAAGTCTTATTATATAATAACCTGAGATATTATGGTTTGAATATGAACAATGTATTGCTAATGAAATATATCATATTAAAATTCTCTAATTTTAATATTTTACATTTTCATCTATAAATACAAAACACAATTCATGAAATTTATCATTAAACAACAAATCATTACTAACTGATCTTAGGTCTCAATCTTCTCTCAAATACGTAATATTTTCTACATAATCCCTTAGGATCCCATTAGTTACACATTTCTCTTATGATTTGGAAGAAACATCCCTATCAACTCCCTTGACAAAATCATCATTGATCAATTGGTTAGAGACTGGATGATGAATGGCTAGATTGGTATCCATATAACCTTGACGTAGAAATGAGTTGGTTTTCAATAGAGTGGTATTTTAACATCAACAAGATGAATCCATAATAATTAAAACATATCATTTATTATTAAACCATGTATATTTTTAATTAAAAACAACTTCACATTCTAAATGATACATGTAAAGTTACAATAAATCAAACAACAAATGGCTCAATGTTTAGAGGTTACTAGTTGAATATCACTATCTTCAAGAGAGGTTGTGTCTAATTTCCATAGTAATCCCAATGTAATAGTGTATACAAAAAATCTCAATACCCCTTAATGATTTTTTTGGTTTTCTATAATTATCATAACAATACTATTAACACAATAAATCATTTATATGACTCAAAAAACAAAAATATAATTTTCATATTCCCAAACCAATCAAAACCCTACTTGGCCTAGAAATATTTATAGTCTTCCATTTTAAATCAATGTATAGTAGTATTTGGTTGGAAACATGAACCAACAAGGAATAAAAAATTTATATGAGTCAAGAACCTATTATCCTATTACGTAAATTTATTTCCATGAAAAATATATAATAATGAAAAATGATATGTAGGTAAATCTACTATAGTAAAATAAGTAAGTAGCCATGATAAATATCCCAATAATAATATAAAATTAATTTTTTAAACTTTGAAACATATGAATAAAAATATCATCTGCTAAATCCCATCCAAAAATAAAAGAAAAATGAACTCCATATCCACTGAACATTGACATTTGAACTGTTTGAAATAAACAACATAAAACGTGTCTATATACCAGCTCCACCATCTCTATATCATTGGTAACCTCTATAAAACTATGCATCAACTAATTAATCATAAATGTAATGCGATCAAGGTTTAATAATTGAGCTGTATAATTATACCCATTAGTATTCCCTTAAAATAAAACAAAAAAGTATGCTGAATATTAGTATAATAGAATAAACATAGATATTAATATAATGTACCAGTTAACCAATTCTATTAAAGTAATCATCTAAAAAACCCTATAATAAAAAGTTATAAAAGATAAATTTATTTATAATATCTGTGTATTTATTGAATAAAAAACATAAATTATCTCACATCAATTACGCACACATAATCCCCAAGTAGCTTAATTAATTGTAGACACATGCCTCGCTAAACAGTTTTTGAATGATAGTGTTACCAAACCGTTTGAAAGAATCATACTTGAGAATCAGAAGTGTTCGTTTTCCAACAGGGTCATATACACTATGAGAGGAGATACCAAGACCAATCACTATGATATGTTACTATATCCACCATATATAAAGAGGATATGTGGTCTAGTAAAAAAATATTCAATGAGGGTTAGCTCCCCCATTGTTTCTCTAATCTTTCTCCCACAATCACCATCAACTCTATAAATATATAAAACCACATACAAATTAATTACTTGAATATAGACCATATATGATGAGAATAAAAAAATTCACATTAAATTTAAAAAATTAATTAAAATAGACTACTCTTATATCAAAAACTGTAATCATGATAGGAAGATACAACGAGTATAATAAAATACCTTCAAATTTTTGTGTCACAAAAAGACACAAGGTATGTGATTCACTTGGTAGGTCAAGTAAAATACGACCATTGAACAACTAATTTGAATTTAATAAAAATTGTCTGTCCATAATAGTTCATTTTTCTGAGACTTAATCTTATAATAGGAGTATAAATCATCTACACATTGATCCTCTCACCTTTTAATACTTAAAATATATAGAATTATTGTAACGCCCTGACCCCAGTTACCTAGAGTCAGTGCATTATTACATAACATTAGCATGATCACAAAAGATCAAGTCCCAAAAGACCGATTATTTTAGTAGCCATGGAAACACTAGATACATTCATAACTCTTACATAACATAATAATGTGATAAACTACTACAAAATATTCTCTTCATATTCCCTCATACTATTCCAGTAGGTCATTCGTAAAATACTTCTTCACATCCTGGAAAAAATAAATCATTGAAAGGGGTGAGCTCAGATAGTCAATAAGGGTAACAATATAGCGGAAACTTTCTTAAATAAACATAAACATTTAAGGCAATGCATAACTAAAACAAAAGCCTTTTAAACATGAACATCAGCATAACATGGAAAAAATAAATTGAAATAATTCCATTTACTTATTTGCATGGATATTCTACTAGTAGAATAATAACATGCAATATCAATAACCACTTTCATAATGATGGAATTCATAATGCCACAATATCATAACCACATATTCAAGGCATCGTGCCAAGACTACAAATATGATTTTGTGAAGGCCTTGTGCCAAGACACTAGTTTGTCTCATGAGACCTACCGATGCATCGAGGAGCTATAGCGGGATCCACCCTTCACTTATTAAGTCTAATTAATTCCTCATATGAACAGGTTTAAACATAACATAAACATTCGTATTAAAACTAGCATACAAAATGTCAATACTTTCCCCATAAACCATCATTGGTTTAAAAATAACACATCCATAGTCAAACATATCACAAAACCTTAAATACATTATGGATGTTTTGTATCATAATAAATGAACTTCAACTAAGCTTAAAATCCATCAAAGAATGTTTAAATATATGAAATCAAAACTATTCGAGAGAAATATCTCTTTTTTTGCAATCATTTATATGTCATACATTTATTAAGGAAGTAATTTAAAAGAGATTTCTGAATCAAAGTGTCCCACACCACATTAAAATTTTGAAAAGATATATCATTTCAAAACATTAATGTCCATATAAATAAATCCTGAAAATAATTTAGAAAACATGGACATTTATTGAAAATATTTAGAAAGATAAATCATTAAAACATTTTAAATTATTATCTTGAAAAAGATTACCTTTCAAAAATTATTAAAATATTCAATTTGAAATCATTTAAAAGTCACATAATTATAAAATAAAACATTTACATTCATAATATTTTTATAATCTTATAAGGTAAGCTTTGATGAGTTTATAACGGTAGAAAATAACTCCACCCACCGTATAAGTTAAAAAAACATTCTTACCTTAAATTTGTGAAAAAGGTCAAAAAGTACCTAGGTTGGAAAACGACGGAATGTTTCCTTTCATATAATATAAGGGTATAAATAACTTTAACCCATTCTATAGTAAATAGTAAAAATGTTTGGAAATATATTTTTATGAAACATGGATGTGGATGATAAAGAGGTCCCAGTATATAATTACGTATAAACAACCTCGGATAATGAAGAGATTTTGAAATAAACGCTTACCATGTAATTTTCCTCAGTTTAGGGTAGGTAAACCTCCTGTATAATGGTGAAATAATTGTTATTAAATTATTCAAGAATCATATACATTAATATGATATCATATATGATCTTTTAACATTGCTTTGTTAATAATGTCATAGTATTATCCTCGTTTAGGGTGTTAACTTACTCATTTTATTTGATATGTTTTGTTACATAAGTCGTGTTTTTTATGTATAGGTTGTATCTTATTCATATAAAGAATGATATAAAGTCCTTGTACATTATTTTTAATCATAAAATTATAATTATACACGCATGTATAAGATGGAGAATGAATCTCATCGCGTTCGTGGAGACGGTAGTCCGTACGTACGCACGAGCGACAATATCATTATTTTCATATTAAAAATATATATAATTGGATGGTATATCATGAATAATGAATAATTATCATGTTATATTTATTATTTAAATGAATTACACATCATTATCATACCCATCCAAAAAATAATGTTTTGAATAACAATTACACCAAGACGTGGAGACGGTAAGTCGTACATACACACGTATGGTGACATGTCATTCAAAGGATAGATAGAATAATGAATATGGATGTACCATATTTATAATAAAATCACAGTATATATAATATACTCGAGTTATTATTTTATAAAGGAAATAACAATGAAATAATAATTTGAAGAAGAATGGAACTTGAAAGAGGGCGGTGAAAAGGTAACCTCTTCTTCGTGTTATTCATTTTGATTTGAACAAAAGGTCTCATTAGGATGGATTTATGACTAAAGTATGACCTTAGGATTTAAAGAGGACAGTTTAGAGGGTATTTGGGGAGAGTTTGGGAGAACAAAAAGGGTTTGAAGGTATGAATAATTGGTTATAAGTGGTTTCCTTTTATAAGGGGGAGGAGGGGCTCTTTAGTAAAAATGTAGAGTATTTATTTATAATAAATTCATATTCGATTTCTAATGGATCCAAAGTGGATTATTAAATGTATATGGTGGGTATTGGTCTAAATAATTTCATCCAATATATTTTAGCCATGTTTTGGTAATTATATTAACCTTATATTTTAGTTTTAACTCTTAGTTAATTAGTTTGGCATTTACCATGCCACTTTGTATTTTTATATTATATAGTTAATAAAATTACTATATACATCCAAAGAGACCCCCAAGTGGTCAATTAATTATACACATATCATGATATAAGACCTTTGGCTGAACTTTAGATTTTTTATGAATAGAATATCAATTAATAATATAATATTTGTATTAAAAACTCATTTGTGACAATTTTGACACTATTCAATAATTGATTTTTGTTAAAGTAATAAAAACATTATTAATTCGAACCAAATTCATTTAATCAATAATTACATGTCCTATTAACCATTTAAATTCGTGGATGTCATCGAAACTTTCAAAATATATTTATTTTAACATATATAATATCAATTGTTTGTTTCATTCCTTAATAAGGAAAATACTGCATCATTATTGTGTCATAAATAAATTTAATTATTCAATGCCTAAAAATTATTAATAAAATACCCTTATGTAGGAAATCATTATAGATTTATAATTAATATTTATAGTCGAAATTATAACATATATAACCCTCTATAAAAATTGTTTGGCTAAAAGATATATGCCTATGTCATTTTTGTATTTACTTTAACTTAATTAATATAAAATGCCCTTATCACCTACAACTAGCTCCATGGGGTCCCAAAATTGGCCCAATGATGAAAATGGTCAGAAATTTAACAACCCGTAGGGTTAGGACATGTTTTAGTGTAAATTAATATTATTATAATATGATTTGTGTACACTTATTTACCAGATTTACCATTTAACCATGGTAAATAAAATATTTACCGAAATAAATATTCAAAATTTCTAAAAATTAAAGGTGCCTATTTACACAATTTGAACGTCCTAATTCCAAATATGGAATAAATTTTTCTAAATTGAAAACACAGAAGTCGCAGAATTTAATTTAAAATTAATTACTGTTGTTAAAACAAAAAAGCATGTTTTTAAGAGATAATAACTATCAAAAGATTTATACTTGTTTATGTTCGGTTAAAATGTGAAATTATGTCTAATCACCAAAATTGTATTAAATGATAAAAATATATTCTAAATATACATTTAGACCACTCAAATTCAAAATTTATATCTATTAATTATTTTTATTAAAAAAATTAAAATTAAAATTTAGTAATTTTGATATTTTAAATCCAAAAATGAAGTCCATTTTGAGAGGAAAAAATTATAAAATTTCAAAAACTGGGTATTACTATTCATAACAGCTACTTTGATTGGTCGCTGTGTATTAGAATCTCGAAGTTGTGTACAATTCTTGCTATTGCATTATTGAAAGGGAAACCTATCGTGGATGCTAGGGGTGTTACATTATCCCCTCCTTCAATAAAATTTTTTCTCACAATTTGAAATTGTTCTTTGAAAATAAATTGTTGAAAATAGAAAATATCTTTGTGGGAAAACCCACATCTGAAATTTAGTTAATGAAATGCAGTCTTAATAAGAGGAAAAGAGAAATCAAAGGGTCACCACCAAATTGTGATCTCAATTTATAGATCATTTGTGGCAGTTAGAGACACAAAATTGTAGGAGAAACTTAAATATTTATAGAGAGTGATTTAGTTCAACAGTCAAAAATAATTGTAGAATTGAGGGCCTCAATTCCATCAATCTATGATGATTTAAAATATCATTGGTTAAACATATCATAAGGTATTAGGATAACACATGTTTGGTTTTAAGATCCCTTACATAATGTTTATGAAGTAGTTTATTCATAGAATAAGTGAAATATTTAAAAATATATATATTTATATATACATGACAATTAGAGTTTCATCCTTCAACTAATTTCTACCACAAACTCATATTTCACTCCAAAAGATAATAGAACTCAAAAATATTCTATTTATCCTAATAGTATAAGGATCGAACATTAACATATACCATTAAAATGAATAAAAATACTTTTTAATGACAAGAGACTTTTTTCAGGCTAGTGGTAGGTAATAATGGCTTGTCGCACTATGGTTATATGTTCAATTCCTACAGCTTTTTCCGACGTGACGGGTTATCGCCGGACCTTCAGGTTGTTCCTTTCCTAAAACTATAGTATGATAATATTCCAAAAATTTATCATAATTATTATTTTAAACTAAATCAATACTATCAAAAGTTCAACTTAATTCACTCCAAACATTATAGTTATCAAATGTACCTATGTCCAGACTCTCTGTAAGTGGTATCTAAATTCCAAAATCATTTGTCACCTCAGATTCCCTAGACAAAATAAAGTTTTACTTATTTTTACATACTTAAAATAAGATTACAATAGTCATATTAAAACCTTAATGAAAACAACAAGTACTATAGTAAAATCCTTATATTTATCACATTATTCTTATAACTCGAATATAATCATTGAGTCCAAAAACACAAATACATTAATTATTCCAATTCAACTATAGAAACAACATAAGACTGGACTTGATCCCTTTTCCTTTTCCGAGGTAAGCTTACTTTGCATATAGGGAATTCATTCACATAATTCCTCATTTCTCAACAATTTTATATTTCAAGATTGACAACATCTTTTTTCCCTTGAAATCACGAGCCTGGTGACCTTTTTCTCCACATTTTTTTGCAAACTCACATTCCATTTAGTCAAGTATCGGGGTGTTTCCTCCCAAAATTATCCAATAATGTAAAATCCTTCTATCCCTTTTCCTTTTATCTTATTCTTATTCCACCGTTCTCTTCTTCCCTTTCTTTGATTTATTGTCAGAGGATTTAGAGTATTCCTTTTCTGTCTTTATAGCACATGAGACAATGTCTTAGTATGATGAGAAGTATTGTGAGACTAATGCTTGATGGATAAATTTGTTTAACCCATCAAAGAAACGATCAATATTACTCCTTGGTTTATGTATATAATCTTATACATGCCTCGTTAACCATATAATGTTAGCTTAATACATTGCGACATTCTCATCCTCCTTTTTCCTCAGACTGAGAAATTGCCTTTCCTTATCTTCTCGATGGTCAAGAGGAAAGTATTTTTCTATGAAAATCACTTTAAACACAATCAATTCTATACTTGATACTTCTTCATTGTCCTTTGGGTTTTTAATTAATGACCACTATTGATCATCATCTCCAGTGAGGCGGTAAACTGCCATGATAACCTTTTCGATTTCACTACTCCCCAAAGCCTGGAATATTTTCTCTAGGGAACTTATCCATTTCTCAGCTACTAGTGGATTTGTACCCCCATTGAATGTTGGTGTCTTTTTCCTCATGAAGCGATCTAACATTGATCCTCCATGCATCGGATTGGGGTGCTCCATACGGGTAAGGTTATTATTCATAACCCAATTGTTCTGTCCCAGTATAGTGATTTGTTGATCAGCACCAGTTGCATCACTAGAAACATTATAAATATCTTGGGCAGGAGGGAAATCCCTACATGGAGTGAATGCATTGATACGGTTTCCATTTCTTCCACTAGGTGCCATTTATAAACAATGGCATACACTATATTTGTTTATGAATCACAATACCTAAATCCAAACATGTAAAAAACATATCATAAATTGAATTGTTTATGGATATAATCCACAATCATAAAATTGTCTTCATTGAGGAAGTATATTCTCATAAACCCTTCATAATGGTTTGTAATGAAAATTAAAATTATCCTAAGCATATCCCCCGGGAGTGTCGTAACCAAGAGTGCAACAAGGCTCGTTGTCATGCACCATTTCTCATTCGAGTCTAGCTCAGAGCGGATTTTTCAGGTCTTACCCCTAGGTACATCTGTGCTAGAGCTGCCTCTACCTGCTCATATCCAGACATGGATGTATTGCTCGGAAAACTCAAAAAATCTATACAATACCAAAATTCTTGGATGTTATTCTACACTAATCCTCAAATCCAATCTTAGGTCTATGTGCTCTAATAAGAGTTTATCTAAAACTAGCTTCCAAGGTTTGTACTAAACTTCCTCTGATACCAACGGTAATACCCCGACCCAAGTTACCCATAGTCGGTGGATTATTAAATAACATTGGCATGATCAAAAAAGATCAAGTCTCGAAAGAACGATTAGATTAGTAGCCTTGGAAACACTAGATACATTCATAAGTCTTACATTAAACAATAAAGTGAAAAACTACAACGAAATATTGTCTACATATTCCCTATTACTATCCCTGCAGGTCATTCATAAAATACTTCTTCATATCCTAGGAAAAAAACATTTAATGGGGTGAGCTCAGATGCTTAGTAAGTATAACAATATAGCATAAACATTCTTAAATAAACACAAAAATTTAATGAAATACATAACTAAAACAAAATCCTTTTAAACATCAACTTCATCTTATAATGGAGAAAACAAATTGAAATAATTCCATATACAAATTCACATGGATATTATACTAGTCGAATAATCACATGAAATATCAATAACCACATTCATAATGATGGAATGCATAATGCCTAACTATCATAACCACATAGTCAGGGCCTCGTACCCAGACAAAAAATAATATTTCTCAAGGCCTCGTGCCAAGAAACTAGTTTGTATCATGAGACCTACCGATGCATCAAGGAGAAATAGCGGGCTCCACCCGTCACTTATTATGTTCAATACATTCATCATATGAACAGGTTTAAACATAACATAAACATTCATATTAAATCTAGCATACAAAATGTCAATACATTCTCCATAAACGATGAATGGTATAAAAATAACACGTCCACATTCAAACATATCAAAAAACATTTAATAAAATATGGATGTTTTGTATCATAATAAATCAACTTCGAATAATCTTAAAATCCATCAATGTATGAGGACATATATGTAATCAAAACTATTTTAGAGAAATATCTCTTTTTTAAAAATAATTTAAAAGTCACATATTTATTAAGGATGTAATTTAAAAGAGATTTTTTAATCAATGTGTCCCATACAACTTTGAAACTTTTGAAAAAAAAAATATCATTTCAAAACATTCATGTCCATATAAATAAATCCTTAAAATCATTTTGAAAACAGGGACATTAATTAAAAAGATTTAGAAAGATAAATCTCTAAAATATTTAAAATTCTTATCTTGATAAAGAGTACCATTCACAAATTATTAAAATATTCATTTTGAAATAATTTTAAAGTCACATAATAATAAAATAAAACATTTAAATTCAAAATATTATTATAATCTTGTAAGGGAAGCTTCGATGAGTTTATAATGGTAGAAAATAGCCACATCCGCCGTATAAGTTAAAAAAACATTCTTACCTTAAATTTGTAGAAAAGGTCAAAAAGTACATTGTTTGGAAAATAACAGAAAGATTTATTTCAAAACATATAAGGGTATAAATAACTTTCACCCATTTTCTAGTAAATAGTAAACATGTTTTGAAATATATTTTTATGAAACATGGATGTGGATGATAAAGAGGTCCTAGTAGATAATTATGTATAAACAATCTCGGATAACGAAGATATTTTGAAATAAACCCTTACCTTGTACTTTTTCTTGGTTGAGGGTATGTTAACATACTGTATAATGGATAAATAATAGTTATTAAATTATACAAGAATCATAAACATTAATATGATATCATATATTATCTTTTCACATTGCTTTGTTAATAATGTCTTATTATTATCATCGTTTCGAGTGTTAACTTAATCGTTTTCGTTTATATGTTTTGTTACATATGTCATGTTTGTTATAGATAGGTTGTATCTTATTAATATACAGAATTATATAAAGTCCTTAAAAGTTATTTTTATTCATCAAATGAGAATTAGACTTGCATGGATACGATGGGTAATGAATCGCATCGTGTTCGTGGAAAATGTAGTTTGTACTTATGCACGAGCAAAAATACCATTATTTGGATTTTAAAATAATGTATAATTTGATTTTATATCATATATACAGAATAATTATCATGTTATATTTATTATTTACATCAATTACACCTCATTATCATACCCATACAAATAATAATGTTTTGAATAACAATTACAGCATGAGGTGGAGACGGTAAGCCGTAGGTATGCACATATGGTGAGATGTCATTCAAATGATGGATAGAATATAGAATACGATTACCATATTTATAATAACATAACAGTATATAGAATATACTAGAGTTATTATTTTGTAATGGAAATATCAATGAAATAATAATTTGAAAAAGAATGGAACCTGAAAAAGGGTGGTGATAACGTTACCTCTTCTTCGGGTTCGTTGTTTTGATTTGATCAAAAGGGCTCCGTAGGATGGATTTATAACTAATGGAAGGCCTCTAAGAATAATGGAGGATAGTTTATAGGGTATATGGGAAGAGTTTGTCTGAACAAAATGGCTTTGAAGGTATGAATAATTGGTTACAAGTGGTGTCCTTTTATTAGGGGGTGGAGGGGTTCTTTTGAAAAAACATAAAGTATTAATTTATAATAAATTCATATTCAACTTCTAATGGCTCCAATGTGGATCATTAAAAGTATGAGGTGGTTATGGTTAGAAATAATTTCAACCAATATATTATAGACTGGTTTGGGTCATTATATTATCCTTATCTTCCATTTTTAACTCTTAGTTTATTAGTTTGACATTTACCATGTCACATTGTATTTTTATATTATATAGTTAATAAACATACTATATACATAAAAGAGTCCCCAAATTGGTCCATTAATGATACACCTATCCTGATATAAGTACTTTGGCGGAACCATATATTTTTATCAATAGAATATCTATTAATAATATAATATTTGTTTTAAAAACTCATTTAGGACGATTTTGACACTATTCAATAATTGCTTTTATTAAAGTCATAAAAAATTTATTAATTCGATCCAAATTAATTTAATCAAAACTAAAATGTAATATTAACAAATATAATTCGTTTATGTCATCAAAATCTTCAAATTATATTTTTTTAACATTTATAATACCAATTGTTTGGGTCATTCATTAATTTAAAAAATTCTGCATCATTATTGTGTCATAAATAAATTTAATTATTCAATACCAAAAAATTATAAATAAAATACCATTATGTGGAAAATAATTATAGATTTCTAATGAATATTTATAGTCAAAAATATAAAATATATTAGCTGATTTAAAAATTATTTTTCTAAAAGATATATGCTTATGTCATTTTCGTATTTACTTTAACATAATTAATATAATGTGTTCTTATCACTTACATGTGGCTCAATGGGTTCCCAAATTCAACCCAAAGATTTCCATGGTCGGACATGTATCAACCAATAAGTTTAGGAGACGTTTTAGGGTAAATTAATATTATTATATTATTTTTTTTACCCTTTTTTAATGGAATTACCCGTTAACCATGGTGAATAAAATAGTTGCCGAAATAATTATTCAAAATGTCTAAAAATAAAATTTATCTATTTAAACAATTTGAAACTCATGATTAAAAATATGGAATCCATTTTTCAAAATTCTAAACAAATAAGTGGCAGAAATTAATTTAAAATTATTTCTCGTAGTTAAAACAAAAAAGCGTGTTTTTAAGAGACAATAACTATCAAAAGATCTACACTTGTTTATGTCCGGTTTAAATGTGAAATTATGTCCAATTACCAAAAATGTATTAAATGGTAAAAATATATTGTAAATATAATTTAAAACCACCAAAATTCATAATTTATCACTATTAATTATTTTGATTAAAAAAGTGGATTGTAATTAAAATTTAGTAATTTTCCGTATTAATCAAAATATAAAAGTTATCTGAAAAGAACCAAAATTTTACCCTAGACTAATTTCGATATTCCGAATCCAAAAATGAATTCCATTTTGAGAGATATAATTTATTAAATTTTAAAAGGTGGGTATTACTATTCATAACGGCTACTTTGATTTTTCATGATGTGTTAGAATCTCGAAGTTGAGTATAATGCAAGCTATTTCATTAATAAAAAGGAAACGTACCATGGAATCTTGGAGTGTTACAAGTATAAAAAATATGTGTGTTTAAAACATTAACTAAGCATGTATATGGAATACACATCAAGGCACAAAGATCTACATTACATATCACTTAACTCATGGTTACATGTAATGTTTTATTTTCTTTCATCAATTACCATTGATCCATAAACTCTGAGAAAAAAATGTATGAGTAATTAGAATAAATTTCATCTGAGAATATTTAAAAAATGAAATGTGTAGTTAAATGTATATATAGTTAGTTATTATAAAATTTATGTTTTTTAGGTGAAAAAATTTGAAAATCTAGTAAAATATACCTTTAACAGATATCAGTATTAAAATATCAACACTTACTCATGTATAGATATTTAATTAAATCAATGAAAATTAGAACAAAAATCATGCATCTCTTAAGTATTTCTTTATATTCCATAAATAACTGATTTTATCTATACAACTAGTCAATGAGAAACACTATGAACCCACAATTCATTAATTTTAAAACATTGGGACCCCATTTTCATAGACACTATCTATTAAAATATTTTGAAATGATTTTGGCATATAATTTCTATAAATTGTGGTGTTATTATGGATAGAATTTTTGTCGATGGATTATAAAATAAATCAACAACATGTTCTCATTTAGGTTTATCATTGAATATCATAAGTAGGGATGAAATATTTTAATGATTAATATAGGTAAATTATCATTAAACAATTCATTTTATAAAAAATTATTTTTAAATAAAATAAATATACCGTTAAAATAAGAATAATAATTATTTCTAAAAGTCTATTTCCTCCTTAAAAAAATAGAGGATGATAATATTTATATGTAAATAAATTGGAAAAAATCTATTTCAATTCCCCTTATTATTCAAATATAAATTTTAAATAGTATAATATAATGTCTATGTTGTTTAGGAAAGATAATATTTTTTTTATAGAGACATTCCATTTTAAAAAAATGGAAACTCAAAATAAATAATTTAATCAAATATTCCTTAAAACCTACATTATTAAAATTTCATAATTAATCCTCCAATCACTAAATTTTTAAAATATGAAGAGTTTTAAAATGAATTGATTTCTTTACATATTCAATGTTATAAATAAAGAATAATTAATTATATTTTATTTTATTTTATTTTCTTATATTATTATTGACAAATAGAATGTTTTCTCATATTATTTAGAAGAATACATTTTTAGAAAATGGTGAATTATATAATTAATAAAACAGTGATTAAAAATGTAAATATCAAAACTCATTGGTGAATATTCATCACTTTTAGAACATTATATATACACTAATCATTATATATTCCACCACTAAATAGAAATAATAAATATTAAAGAATGATTCAATGTAATAAAGGTGATAGAGGAAATCCTCGATGGATTTTTCCATCAATACACATGTGAGATGGGAAGGGAGATATAATTATCATTATTTTTTAATAATGATGTGATGTGGATAAGTCAGGAGATATTATATCTCTGTTATCCACCACTATAAATCCTTCAACATCTCTCACAATATTGAAACTCCTAAGTCAATTCATTATTATTTACCAATAATAATTAGTCAAGTATTCTAAAATATCATCTTACTAACATCATGTATGGGAAACATGTTCGAATAAGGAAACAACACATCTGATACATGGAAATTGCATCATTTCTGTATAATTAACATCAAATTACACAGACACACAACCAAATACAATATAAGTTTATGTTTTGGTAAACACAAAAACACAGACACTAGTCTATATGTATACTACATCATCTAGGGAAAAGTTTATCTAATCTATAAACCATCATTGAAAAATCATAAATAAAAAATATCTATATTACCAAAGGAAAAACACATTTAATGATGATCTAAATTTGTCAGTTTGGTTAGAAAAATAAGATATATAAGAATATTCAAGATAATAATGCTGTGAAAACGTGGGAATAACATTTGAAAACCATACTATGAATTTGTTGAATAATAATCATAAGTCATGGAACAAATATTGGAATTTAATAAGACATGAATAATAATGTAATCAAAGAACATGATCCATTAGAGCCTTAAATTTTACTATGAAATGAATTTGTGGCATACACATAAAGATATAAAATAATCTCCATGGTAGTTATGGATGACATCCAAGTGTATCATAGTGGTATGGGTTCACTCCACAAACAATATATTAATTCATTGTTCACTCCCAATAATATATTATAGTACATATTCCATCAATGAAACATGTTCATTCCACATTCCATCGAAGTGTATATCATGATAAATAATTCATTACCTAATCCAATAGATGGAGATATAGGTTCCTCTCATCAGATAATGAAATCATAAACATGTTTACCAAAACATAATAACAATCTATTATATCATAACCCGTGATATGAAATTGGAATCAAATGAATTTTATCATATATTAACCTATGTAAGAGGGATCGGTTCCATAATAATTTCATCCTTTAATAATATGCAAAGGAAATAAGGTTACTATGCATTTAACATGGGGAATGGAAACATGTTTCATAAATATAATTCCATAAAACCCCCATTATTATAATTATTTTTTCATAAATACATGGATCATATATATATTAATTTCAAAGTAACACTATAAAATATAATGTTATATAGAATATAAATTTTAACGATTGTTTAAAACATTTCTTGAGTAAAGAATCATTTCTACTCTAAATAAAATTCAATACAAAAATTTATTTTAATTTTTTTAATGAAAAAAATTTTGAGATCATAATTATGAAAATTATAGGAATATATTTGGTAATGATGTTAGTCTATTCCGTCAATACCATACACATAAAAAAGTATAATCATTTCAATTTTCTATAAAGATAAATTGGCATTGTCTTGTAAAATGATATGATGATTCGTTTAAATTTTTTTTATAAAAGATAAAAATGGTAATAATTTTATTTAAACATTTTATAATATAGTATAACTCATTTTTTAAATCATATTTATTCAACAAGGATTTGAAGTAAAATAGATTTTTGACTGAAAGGAGAGATAATACCATATTTGAATAAAAACAATTTTAGGAAATATATTAGTACACAGGAGTGTGAAAATGATACTGTTACTTGAATATTTCATTAAAAGACAATATATGAAATTATAAGTGAATTATTGAGATATTTCCACAGTCTTATCAAAATCTAAAAAATGCCGATAAATTCAGAGATTCTGTAAATAAAATATTATCACTTTAGTAACATTTAATCATAAACCCATTGAATGAATAACATTATATGAATATTTAGATATCATAAAATGAATTATATTAAAAATATATCAAGTCAAATGGGAAGTATATACAACATGAAAATCATAATATATACATAACATAACACATGTCTCAAAGAAGTAAAATTGAATAAAAAATTCCATTACCACTTTGGTAGAATTGAAACTACAAGGCTATGAAACTGATATCCTAAAATTGATATGTAAATAACAATATTTATCGTTATAAGATTCATAAAATACATACATGAATTTATATAAATGGTATAAATTAAATTGGTGGGGAACATGGCTTCTATATCATGGGAAATAGAAGTGGGATTGAAATCCCATACAATAATTCATGACTCCGTTGTACTCAATTAGTTTAATAGTATAATAAATCCATATTTTTATACATATATGAAAACAATTATTCATTTATATCTTGCAATATATCATTTTTATGACCTTATATTACCCATTTATTAACATTCCCATGTTAAATTTCTGATTCATGGAACAATCTCTTTCTTTCATATATATCTTGATTTGTTATATATTTTTTCATATTATAGTAGTCCTGATTCCATAATCTCTAATATGATTAAAATCATATAAATATCAGTTTTTTTAAATATATATATACTTATAAACATCTATTAAATATATAAGTGGGAAATAAAATAACTCATTCATTAAGATGGTTGGTTATACGTACACATAAATGAAGTTTCTGTTTTATAATCATATTGAATGAATGAAAATTAAAATAGGAATCATCATTATAGTATAATATTTATGTCGTATATGTGGGATAAAATTATTAAAATAATCTTAAATACATTACATTTGAATCGTGGATGAATTAAATTTCATCAATAGGCAGTAGTCTTCAATTACACCCAAATGAAATTATCGTATTCCCATAAAATGGAAAACATGAAGGTATATGTTATTTGGAAGTTAATTAATCATAATAAAATAATAAAAGAACAAATCTAAAATCTAAATATAATTTACAACTATCTACCAAACCTTGATAAGTTGTAATAGAATATTGAATGACATCAATTCATGAGGTTGTTCTCCACAGTACAAAATGATGGTGATTTTGTAACTCGTTTGATGGATGTGTGCGTGGTTATGGGTCAAAACAAAAATATAAAAACCTATATTTATACAAAATAAACATTCATTATAATAATACAAAAAAAATTATTTAATGGGTTTATTGGACGATATAAAACAAAACATTCATTCATTAATGATACCACCTTTTTTAGTATCAACTTTTAGTTTTCACCAATATACTCTCATTCTTGGACATAATCTCAATGTAATAATTTTTGGATGAGAGGGGGGTATTTTTTATGATATTAATTTTTTCATATGTTGATATTTTGGTCTTGAGGTCTGTGAAGAGATTGGATATGGCATATAATTTATAAGGGCGGTGAGTGGAAAACATGAATATTTTTTAAATAGATAATTCTACTAATGTTTTTTTGATTTTAGATGATTATAATTATATAAAAACCTCAGTAACCTAAGTAATAAAGTCGAAATTAATCTATAAAATGTGTTTTTACAATTTAATAGATCAATTATTCCCCTATGATAAATTTTTAGTCCCTAAGTAAACACGTTTTTCTCTTTATCATCATGGTTAATATTAAATGTTTTCACTAATAACATCGGTTATTAAGTATGTTTGAATTACTACAAATTTGAAACTATTATGATTCATAATATATTATCATTTTTTTCAAATTCAATTAAAATAATTGGATGATAAAAAGTTATAACTAATCCTACTAATGGGGTGAAACAATTCGTTTTTAAAGTGGAAATGTTCAACTGGTTGATGTTTTTTTAACAAATGTCAATGTGAAACTGATTAAAAGGAACAAAATTGGATTGGTTGAATTATTATATAAATAATAATAAGTAATGACCTATTAAATTTTTTTTAATATATAAAAAATTATATTTAAGAAATAATCAATTATTATTTATTATTTTTCACTATTAAAAAAATGAAATATTTTATAGAAAATCACAAACACTCACCCAAATATTATTTTTATGTCCAAAATTAAAAAAAAGTTTTATTTTATAAAATCATGATTCAAAAAAATTAAGAAATAATTTTATTACTATTATCATTAATATATAAAATTATATCCTTTTTAGAAAAATAATTTTATCAAAACATATATACATTAATGTAAATTATATATTTCATTATTAATATTTTTTTATTATATAATACCATTGTATGTAAGATTTAAAAATAAGTCTTTACTGTTAAAATTAAAATATTTAAGGACTACATTATAATTTTTTTAAATAATTATATTAATCAATTATTGTTTTCAAGAAACATAGTCTTTTGTGTAACACAAGATAAACTAGATGTTTACTGTATAAAAATCATAACATTGTGTAGCGTATAATGCAAGACAGTAATGAAATTTTATTTTTTTCTTAATGAATTCATAGAAAACATTGGTTATTAAATTCTTACCCCTTAAAATTAATTTCTCCTTTGATATATTGTACTATTATATAAAAAAAGATTATTCTTCATCCAAATAATATCCTAATGTTCCCAAATTGATTCCTCAAATAATTGATTTTTCCAAAAAAACATTGACCAAGTGTGTTCTCTTGTTTTAGAGAACATTCTATATGATACAAAATCTCCACATATAGTTCAACATAAAAAAGTCATATCCCTAATAGTATGAACTCATAGTTTAATACATGTTGAGGTTCAGTTATATAGTTCAATTGAAGGGATACGTAGAACACATCTTGTACATGATGGAGGTTTTGGGAAGTATATAATAATAAGATACCATCCTGATATGATCAAGAATTTCATGTGGAATGACATTCCATGTTCATATTTTCATTTTTTTCGTTAATCTCATAACATTTTCCACTAAATAAATATTTATAAACTCATTATCACAAACATAAAATTACACATCACGCCATCGATTAACAATTTTTCTTTTCTGTGGTCTATGAGATTCCTCGATAATCAACTTAATGGCTCTAAGTTTCTTTTCCATTTATTCAGTTATGTCATATCCCTTTAGCTTTCTTTCTCTATACGGGTTCTATAATTTGGGTTCTATGTATTCCCTTTTCTAGTGGATATCATAATGAGATTTAAAAATTCATTATTTAATTCTATTTATATATGGAAACTATAATAGTGGAACATATTCATCCAAACAACCTCTGAAAACCAATGAAAAAGATGTCCACATTCCTGTTGGGTTTAAATTTCTATTTTAGATTGAACATCATTCTGATGATGATAAGCATTTCTAAAACTAAATTGTATATCAATGTATTTTGGATGGAATATCTATAACATAGAGTTACACCCCATGTCATTAATAGGTAGAATGTTACGAGTCACTCCCTAAAACATTACAACATTTTTATTGTTCATCTTGGAAAGAGGATCTAGAGAGTAGTATTCACTAATAGTTATGACGTGTGCTAACATTGTATGTAAATTGGTAGAAACCCATATATAATTAATCCCTTTTTTAATTTTTGGGAGTCCTATGACAAAATACATGGTGACCTACCCATTTCTATTATATTATAGGTAATAGTTATAACAACCCTTTCAATTAAATCATTCAACCTAACCTTGATAGAATTCCAAAAACCATGATAAAAACATTGTTATATCTCTCTTCATTCCACCCCCATTAGTATTCAATAAAATATGTATTCATATACATACAAATGGTTTATATAGTGAATTAAGAACTATGAAATTCCTATAATTTCTCTGCCTTCAAATATATTATAGATAGAACACATTCATAGTTCCTAAACATTATAATTCTATCATGATCAGTGTCAAACTCAACAAAATTTATATTATAATTTTAAAACTCTCATTCTTCCTTCCACGATTCATTAATTTTTCATGTATAGATATTTTAACATTTTATTTTAAAAGATAATATTTTCCCCCATCATTTAGGATTTAAAAATCCATCCTTTAAAAATTAAAGAATATTTGATCTATTTCTATCCTCATTATAGATATGCTATCGTGATACTCATGACAAAATTATTTAGCCCTCATTTTCCCTTTTCCATGTGGTAATGTATTTAGAAATCATAATCCTTTATTAGCTCTACTAATAATCTCTAAGACATGTTCAACTTATTCTATGTTCACATATACTATATTTTTTTAACTATAATATATGTCTCACATTCATCATAAAGGAAATAAATTCATATCTTTAATGAAAAAATTTATTGTTGTTTCCTCCATAAGTTGATTTGGATAATTTTGATCATGAATCTTAAATTTTAATGGTGTATAAGAGATAATCACGCCAGTTTTCGTGAAAGCACATCTAAATCCATTATTTTAGGTGTCACTATAGATTACATACCCTAATCTACAATAGGGTAATTTGTGAACATATGTGCTGAATATTCTTCAATAAGGTTCCATTAAATTGTCAAATAATTAATATGTCCATTGGATTTTGGAACCCCTCTGAGTTAAAATGGGTAGATGATTAGATAGTGATAATACATTCCTTTCAAAGAATCTGAAATATCTATCCAGACCAATGAAATAATGGATCTATTTCATGTTTTTTGGTACATTCCATCATTCAATAAATTTTTTCATCGATATAACTATCGGTGTATCATATTTTGAGACTATGGGACACAAAAATTTACATATTGAAGGAAAAATTTACTCTTTTAAAATTATTTATACAATTTATCATTCTTTAGGGTCATTGGTTAAATTATCTTGTGATATTTTTTCTTGTCCAAAATATATGAAAAAACTATAATTTCAATCTACTAACTCCACTTGAAGGCAGCTGGGGTGGCATGGAGTGATGGGGTGTTGGGTTCCAGTAATGGGATCGAGTCATCGGGTAGTTGTTCTTTGTATCATGTGTCATAAATAAAGGCCCATATCTTATGGTTGTCGATATACTGACTACCAAAAACTAAAAAAGGTAATATATAAAGACTCTATTCATTAAATACCTAAAGATAGTATGATAATTAATATGGACAAAATGATTCAATATATATTCATATTGCCTATACATTGTATGGAATTCAAGCAAGTGTATATCCTCATTCATTACCCACAATTAATTATATCATGAATGTGGGGAATTCTATAAAAATTATTTAGATCCTTATATCTTGTTGAATAATTCATCAATAAAGGGATGAGGATACTTTTTAATAATGTTGATATTTTATTGTTTTTAATAATAAATATAGAGACCCATTTATCCATATTTATTCATAATAAATATAATAGGTGCCCCCCATTGTGACACACTTGACTGAATGAATCCCTTGTCCTGATTCTCCTGATGTTTCTTCTTCAATTCCTTAAACTCAATTGGAGATATTATATAGTGACCCTTCTAAATTTGCGTGGATTCAGGTATGTGGTCTATCGATAACACAACATCAAATTTTTTGGAAGACTTGGAAATTAATTCAAAAATACATCTATAATATCCTAAAAAATAGTCATATCATCGATGTTTTCCATCTCCCCAACCATCAAAGATAAAACCCCCCTTCTATAATTCGATTATGACCCATAAAACATATGTGATTTCTCTCATATGATCATTTTTTTCTCACTAAAATGTGATCATAGAATATTTTTATATTCCAAACACATCATTCATTTATTGAAACGTTATGTTATACTTATGTAAACAAATCCAATCCATTCTTAATATAACATAAAATTCATATGGGGAGAGAATAACTATATTTTTTTTGAAGAATATTCCAAAAAATAAAAACTAGAGAGGGTACAGATACAAGGTATTTAATCATCATGTCATTAAGGGGTTTTAATTGTAATTCAATATCATATTGTTGTTTGTGACATCATGAAATTCATAGAAAATTACTTAGTATAGAATAATGTGTTGATCCGGAGTCAAATAATTCATTATCAGTTCTAGAGTTAATGTTTTGTTAACCTTTCATGATATTATTATCATTCCCCTTATCATAAATTGTAATTGCATGAGATTTCCTTTTATACCTCTTATTTACTGAAGATAGTCATAATTGTTAACCATTTGATTAGGGAACTGTTTTTTATAATGCCCATTCTACACACACATGTAGAAATTATGTGTGAGTTTGGTATTATATTAAACATTCATCCTATTTCCATAATTTTATATTGTTTCCTGATAAGTTTTATTAAAAATCACGATTTACATCATTAATACAATTAATACATCTCCTTGTCCCCATAGATTTTTTTCATCATTAATAATTTATCACATTACTTGTGATTGAAATCGTATATTATTTTCCCACTAGTCCCCATATTATATATTAAACTCAATATTTCACTTCATATCAACCCCATCAGATCAATGCATAACTCCAACATCAATTTCTACCTGAAGGGATCAATGAATAAATTCATTCAAAACTAATGTTGTATCTTATGTCTACCACATTTTGGAAACATTTATTTATTCCATAGAAGAATTGATCATCATTACCATAAGGTTGGATTATAATTACAAAAGGATACATTGCATGTATCGAATAATTATCCTCATCAGTACCAATCAACTCATAATCCCATTGTGCTAGCCCAACTAGGGTAAATGCCCTTAGAGGGGGGTGAGCCATGGTATGAGTGATTAAAAAACATCTTCATTGGATCATGTATTGTTATTAAAAAAAATATCTTACCTCCCTCAATCGAAGAAATATATGAATAGAAATTAAATCATTAATTAGCCACATTAATTTAACTTGGATGATCATCACTGGACTATGCCTATGGATCATTCAATAGATATGTGTGGATGTATAACATTAAATAGGACTCACTGCAAAAATGAGTTCAATGCTAGGAAAGTTTTATTCTTAGGTTCACTGGACTTACAATTTTCATAGTATAATCCCTAACCCTACTAGATTAATACAAATAAAAATTGGATTATCTATAATCTATCAAATATAGTGTTCTCACTACTCCTTCAGCAGGATATACTATTTCGTTGAATCACTACAAAATTATTTCACACATATATGAGTGTTCCATGATGTCATGTTTTCACCATGAATATGAAATCCACTTTTCCGCGTAAAATATTATTTTCAAAATTTCATTCGAGAACATTTTTATTCCCTTAAAAAACTTCTTTCAACCCTCCATTAATTGTGTGTTATCCTTTATGAAATACCTTGCAGCGTAGGGTGCGAGTGCATCACATACCTCTTTTTCTAAGTGGATCGCCTCTTCAACATGGATGGGAAATGTCTTGTGAACTATTTTTTATTTTATAATCACATATTCTTCATAAATATAGTTTTACTTTTTACCTATTTAACTATAAAACAACCTTTCATGATTAATATTTAGGATCATTGTTCTTCAAATAATTGTTTCTTCACAAAACTCTTCTCTGTCCCCGAATCCACCCTCACAATCAACTTCAGGATTACATAAAATACTTCAAAAATGACATGTATAATTAAATTATATCTATCTAAGGATTATATTTTGATTCATTATATAGGTAAATAAATATCCCAAAACATCCTAATCACAAATAACTTAAATTATGATGCAGTTAAGCCTTCACCACAATCTTGTTATGTGGTCTCCCTAGTTTGTTTAATTTTTTATAAAACACAATAAATATCATCCTTACATAATATAGATACCTCCAAAAAATTGAATAAATATTGTCTTTAAATCACCACCCTAATATTCAAAACACAAATATCTCTATAGAACAACATTTTTCACCACGTACTACTTCTATGCAAGAATATTTTCTTTATTTATTTTAATTTATCTTTATGCATACTGCTTTTGTGGTCCACAATGTGTAGTTGTGATACTATGAATTCATAAAACACATTTCTTTTTAGTCCCCGAAATTAAATCTACAAACTCTTTCATTGAAAAAAAATTATATTACATAAAAAGTTACATGATTTTGAGGACCAAAAATTTAGAAAAAATATCAAAACTATGCCACCATAATCATCTTCTAAGGAAACACCAAACTAAAAAAAACATGGTCAACATTCTTTATAAATAATAAAAAACACACTAAAATATTGAGATTATTATTATTTGTATTTTTCCAAACAATAACCTCATTTTAGTTCTTCAACCACTATTTATGATTTGATATATTTTTAAATCGGCATCCATCTTCTATCAAAATTCACGGCATGCTATTCAATATTGATCAATGAATTAATCACAAAACACTCTGTGACCACATATTCCATGCTTGGAATGAGAAATAAGATTATCATGAATTTTTTATGAATAAAAAACTTTAATCCAAAACAAATCAACCACATTAATCACAAAACAAATCTATTCTGATATATAACATTTCATCGATCGTATTCAGGATCATCTAATTTTAAACTCCCCCAACATCACTGATCCCCCATTAAACTTCTCCCCTTATCCGGAGGTATGTTTTAAGACTTCTTATCCCCTCTTATAGGCACAATTATCCCATTCAATTTACCAGAAGATCTTATTATTATGATATTCCACATTTAATCAACCATTATTTTGCATCGTGTGGTTTAAAAATCTTATACATAAATTTTCCACTATAATCTTCCCACATTGTAAGAAAGGTCCCTTATATTGCTTTTAATTCAAATGTAATATCATCATTATATCATTCTGAATCAGTTTTTTTACTTCATCTCCCCTTGAGGGGAAACTAACTCATCACATTACCCATTTATCATGTTTTCTTCATCTAAACAACCTTTCCAACCAACATTTTAAAAAATTATATGATTTTATTTTTCCTTAATAACTAAGTAATATTCCCTCTTTTCTATATGACTCGAATTTCTTGTGTTTCTATTTATTGAAAATTAAACACATAAAAATATTTTAAATTAGTACACTGATTTCTTATATATATAAGAAATATTC
Organism: Viscum album; assembly: GCA_963277665.1. NCBI lineage: Eukaryota > Viridiplantae > Streptophyta > Magnoliopsida > Santalales > Viscaceae > Viscum > Viscum album. The sequence goes on along the minus strand of OY728151.1, from coordinate 896,632,741 downwards.
TGTGGAGTAATTTATTCTATTAGACACAACAGTTCGATATTATATATGTAGAATAATGTGTAGAATTATTCCTTCAAAAATATATCTTGTAGGTCATTTTCAATAAGCTTTGTATTGGAAATATTTTTGATTATCCAATTTCACCTCTTAACAACTACATATTGTATATGAGTTAATTATACCAAAACATGATTACATATCCCTTGTTTCTCATGAAAATCCTCCACTTGACTATTTGTGAATTTCATTCCATTGTCAGTACAAAATATAAATTAATTTGACTATGAATTTATTCAGATTCACTCCAATATTTTTTAGTCACTAAACACATAGAACATGTTGGAAATGAAAAAAAAATCATTCCATATTACTAAAAATATCTCTTAGATGATTCTAATAACTCGTTGTATCAATTTCAATTTATGATATAGGTGCACTTACATCTTCATTCATCAATTCAAGAACTCATAATGACATTTTCTCATTTACATTTTATGTCTTTTTCATGGTATACACCTATTAACATTAATGAAACATATGAGTATAGTCATATGATATCATAGGGAAATATCCAGATTCATCACATTTGACAATATCTTCCACATATGGTTAATACATATGGCCATGTCATTTTTTACCCAACTTCTTTTCTTCTTCTATAGATAATGTGACATATCATCTTATCCATATACAAGTTAGAGAATAGAACTTTTCCTTTTTCCCTATATAAAAAAAACCATATATTTCATTAATGATAGATGTATTCTTAGTAAATATTATATCATTCCCCATGTAAAATTGTATATATATTCTAATAAAGTTGTTATTGAGGCCATCAACAACTAAGAAATCCCCACATATCATTTCACTACTCCAAAATTGGGATATCCTTGGGCCAATTATATTCTATCATTCATCAATTCTATATGTCAGGACACCTTTCTTATTAATAATTATACATGTAAAAAGATCGTAATTACCAATCATATGGGATTTATGTCCAATATCAAGGTCCCATATGCAATAACGATATGACTTATTAAAGGAAATATCTATAACCACTTCATACTCAGCTCTTTCTTTTTTTGTACTTGTTTCTGACAATGTATATAGTATGAATTAATTTTCTTGATCATCCACAAATTATGATTGACCAACATCATCTTGAATATGTGAACATTTTTTTAGTGTCTTCATTTTATTTTATGATACATTAATATCCATTCTATGACCTGTATAATTTTATATCATTACATTTTCTTATTGTGTTCGATAAATATATTTTCAAGTGTCTGAATCATCTACACCCAAAATAGAGACCAAAAAATAATATCTGGGAATATTGACCTTAGTATGGCTTCATATGATGTCTATTATCAATTTGATACCTCTTGGATATGGAACTAACATTTAATGAGTGTCTCGTAATTCCACAAAAAAAACATTTTAATGTAGGGTGTATTCAAATGTATGAATAATGAACTATGATTTCTCCCTTGAGATATCAAATTCATATTTTTTCATCATACCCAAATCAATCATAAATCTCGTAATGGGTTCTTCTGGTTTGACTTAACCTATTATATATTCCTATTTTTTATAAATACCCATAATGGAAATATGATTTGAATTTGAATGACTCTTATATATTGATGGACCTCTATTCTCAACTTATGTCATTTCTATCACCAAAATTATTTGGCTTCCATATTTCATAATAGGAGTAAAGTGTTTTCATGGATACATGATATTTATTCTGAGGCCGAAGACATCGTCATCAATTCATTAATATGCTTTATTGGATCATTCACTATGTTATTCAAATCCTCAATCAGATTTTTCTATTCCTCATCTATGAAAATTACACAATAATATATTCAAATAATAATGAGATTAAAGACTTCATTTTTCTATTTCCACATTTATCATAGACTTATAACATTCATGTTGGTGTATATAATGATTGGAATTAATAAAACCTTTGTTATATTTATTTGTTTTGCTTATCCAAACATATTTTTCCTCAATAACACCTTCTAATTCAGACTCAATATCAACTATTCCGTCGAATTCTTATTTATCATCATCACTTTCAACCCGTTTTGGGGAGATACCTAAAACTACCACTATAGAATTTTCTTGATGATCTAGACAGTTCTTTAATCCTTTGACCACATATTAATTTATAAATTCATTTTCATTAAAATAGATATTTTTTTATTCTGGTGAATTTAAATTGAACATCTTATTACCATTCACATAAATTAGTACTTCTGGATAAGAATTTCAATTTCATCCACATCATCTTCTCGAATCTACATTAGGATCCATTCTTCAATATGTCCAACCACCCCTCACAGAAAGAATTCAAGTTGGGGTCTCTATTTTTTCAATTGTTTTCCTATTTGTAGATTTGAGGAACGAAATGAAATCACCTCATTATCTCCTTTTCTTCCTAACTATATTCAAAGATGGATTTCTTTATGGCCATGATTTCAACATATTTCAACTTCCCTTTTTCTATGAACCCTTTATCCAAATTTCTAATCTTGTATGAAATAAGTGAAATATGCACGCTATCTAATGTCATCTCTGTTGGATAATTGTATTATAATAATGAAATATTTGGATTGCACTGAGGTGAATGTATTCTCAATATTCCTTTGAAAATCATAAAATCGTCAATAATTTTTTTGAGTCCTACATGTCATCTAGGGTATGATTCACAAAATCAAAAAATGAATCTATAATCTCATTTGGGTGTATTCTTTGATGCTAATACTTATTTCATAGAACCTGATACATTTCTTCTCTGACATCTAATTCATCAACATAAAAATATATCATCATTTCTGTAGTAACACGTGATTATTTACATGAAATCATCATCTTGTATATTTCATTTCCTAGGGAGCTCCTTATACCATTGATTCTATTGTCGTAATAATCCAATAAAATTCATTCAAATTCTGATAATGGACCTCTTTAATATTTTGGTAATGCATGTTGTATCATTACAATAAAGACATTAATTTCAAAAACATGTATGTACTACTACATCTCAAGGTTTGATAATTGAAAATTTTTTACATCAATGATTAGAATGTCTCTATTATTGAAAGCCTCCATTAAATAACCTATGATAAAAAAACAAAAATTTACTTTCATAATTGTTAAAAAAATTATCCCAACTAGGATATATAACAAGAGTGGGGGGTGAATCAAGGTATGATAGGATAAAACACCTTCCCCTTCCAATCATGTTCCATTGTAAAAAAACACTCTCATATCCCTTTCCGAAATAAATTTATTAATATAAATCAAATCATGCATGAGACATGATAATTTTACATGGTTAACCTCAAAAGGATATGTTCAATGAGAATATGACAAAATTGTGTTGATGTTACAAATTCACTAATGATCACATCCAAAATAAGGATCATTCTAGATCACTTCTATGTATAGACACAATAACCATTTAATTTTTGGAGAGACTTGCTGTCACTCTTGGTCTAAATCCAATCCCAATTTGAAATCTCACTTCTCTCTCCATATAACTATTCATACTACCCATATAAAAGAATATTATATTGTTCTGAATATCCTTAGAATTATTCAATACATATTTAAGTGTTCCATAACGTCAGTTTTTTAAATGTTAGATGAAATACACTTTTCCACATACTGATAATTTGTATAAATTTATTTTGAGAACTATTTTATTCCCATTTTTGACTTCCATCCACCCTTTGTGAACATTCTTAAATCCTCCATAAAATATGTTTTGATGATTTATCGATAACAACTGATTCCTTTTAAATTTCCTCTAAAAATTTTCACCATTTTAATTGGGATCTATTTATCCTTGTGGAACCCTTTCATGAAATTTCTTTGTGACTATCTCATTTGAAAAATTTATTCCTCATGAAACTCATATTCTTCAGGTAATACTCCCCAACAAACCACTTCGAACATACCTAATATATTTCTATTATGATATATCTAGGAAATATTTCACTATTTATGGATTTTACTAGGTTAATTTATATAAAATAATAAATATTTCAAAACCCAGTAATAATAAATAACCAAATCATTAATGTGGTACAACTATCACAATGAAATTTTCATGCAGTCTACATATTCAATTTATTAATTCATAGATCACCTTAAATCACAAACATGCAAAGGATATGTGCCTCGTGTGTAATTACCTGACGTTGGGTTCATATTACCACCATAATCTGCAAAACATAAATCTACACCATATACTTTCATTACAGTTCACATAGTGTTCTATTCATTCTACATAGCGCTTCTAAGATGAATTATTTCCATTAATAATTATCCATCACATTTTTATGTACCTTTATTTCATTCCTCGTAGATATTCTATTCTACTCTTCAAAAACACCAACCATACTAAAATGAGATCATTTGTATTTTTTCACAAAAAAATAACCTAAAAAAATATGATTACTTGAGGTAATTGTTTCCAACAATTTTCATTAACTCAAGAGAATCTTTCTCTTTATTTTTTCAATGAAAATGTTGATTGTAATCATTGAATATTATATTCTTGAACTCTTCGCATTACACTAGAAAAATTACATCTTATTCCATCATATTTTTTTAGAATCAACCAGCGGGATTATTTAGCTTCTAAATGAGAAACATCTTGAATGAATTTCTCATGTAATGAACATTGGGGAATGTGAAATATATTTTATGATATATTGATTAATTCCTAGAAAAGTAGTGGATTCTAGGAAAAAATAATTGATGGTGGAAATTTCCATATGAATGACCCAACCAAATATAGTTCCCCTTTTTCTCATTTCATATTCCATCCTAATTCATAGGTTTAGAAAGTCATGAATGAATATTAATAATATTTTACAATCTAGCTTATATATAATTCAATTTATTTGGAGTAAAATCATTTCACTATCAATTTTAGTCTGAATTAAAAATGTTCTTTGACGTTCGTAATAATTACTAATACCAAAAACCATAGTGGATGATAAATTTATCATTGTGGGTGATAACATAATGATGAAAAATTACATATATAATGCATGAATCATGTCACCTTTATTTTCCAAATATGAATAATTAGATTAATCATAGTAAATTTATTGTCATAATATTTTTAAAACCACCATGATGGTTCACACTGATTTATATAATTCTCATAGCAAATCCCCTTTTAGTGTCAAACCTTGTGGTAAGAAAGGCCTATTTCAATGCATCATGTTCCTAATTGGATCTAGCTCATTAAAGTGTTTGTTGGGATATTAACACTATACACATCTATTCTAGAGACATATCAACATATATAATATATAAAATATATAATTTATAGAATCCACTCAATCAATTCTATGAAAATATTCTGAGCTATTTTCATATACATTTACTCATCCTTAGGCATATCCTTAGAAATGTCATTAGGGTTGACATGAAGGATTTTTCATCCTAGTATCCAAAGGATAACTAAAACATTACACATACACAACCTATAATTCTCATATCATATAATATATAGAAATTAAATCATTTTATGTATTATTCAATACATTACACAAACACACCCCAAAAGATTATATTAGTTCAATTATTTTGGAGACATTGAAACATAAACACATGTTCATTAGTTAAATATATCATCTCCTAGTATGATTTTTATAATTATATCTCTTCTTAGAGACATTATAATTAATTATTATCATCATAACCATGAGAAATGAATCATAGTAAATGTTTATCTCGTATGCTCAGTAATGATAAAAAATGTTGATACATAATATTAAAAATGTGAAAAATGGTAGGAAAACATGAAAATAACATTTGAAAACAAAAAATTGGATACCAAATATCATAATCATTAATAATTGTAGAATAATATAAGATAATAATGAATGAATCAATATAGAATTAGATAACATGATCTTTGAGAGAAAGTCATTTTCATAAGAAATAATCTTTTGGTATACATAAAATCATATAAAATAATTTCCATAGTAATCATATATTACCAAAAATTATATCTATGTGGAATAAGTATATCAAAAATCCATCTTATTATTCACAGATCACTCCCATGATCATATTTTGAGGAGTAATCCCATTCCTGAACATGGTTCATTCCCCATTCCATCCATATATATCTCCTGTGATATAATTATTTACCCAATGAGTTGGAGGGACATTTAGACCCTCTCATAAAATATTAAAATCATAAATATATGTGACTAAAAATAATAAACATTCATCATATCATGAACCATGGAATTAAATGGGTGTCATATACATTTTATCATATTTTGATTTTGAAAAAAACATGTTTCATAAATATTTTATCATATCATAACTCTTGAAATGAATCAGGTTTCATACGAATGTATTTTTTTTAAAATAAACTATATTCATACACTTAATTACATCAAGAAAGAAACAATTTATAGAAATATAACATATGGTAACCATTAATAAAATTCCTGGTATGTCACGTGTAACACAAATGGATTCCATCATTAATTGAAAATTATTCAGAAAAAACATTTAAAACATATAATGAATAAAATAAATTCTTCATTGGAAGAACTTTTATATAAAAAAATAAAAAACAATTTTCATTGGAAATAATTTTTAAAACATAATATGTAGACCCATAATTTCCATGTAATTTTGTTAATTAAATGGGAATTTTATGAGTCCGCGAAAAATGACAGTGCATGATTCCAAGCCCTGGTGTGCCTAGAATTGATTTCTGATGTTTTGTTCTGGTATGTTCAGTGAAAGATTGATCATGTTTTTATAGTTATTGTACCAGTGCTCGGAATTGAAATATGAAGACATTGTTGAACTCACAACGCCGATTTTTTCTTATGAAGACTTTCACCTCGACGATAGTTGGTTGAGGATGGATGTTATTTTTTGGGGTTTTCATGGAAATAATAAAATAAATTATGCTCATTTTTTATTTTATTTTATTGTAACCACCCATGTGGGAGTTTTAGTGTGGGGGTCAACTTACTTTAACCTCCCATGAGAGGTTATAGTGGTAGGGACCACCCTAACCTAACCTACCACAAGATATTAGGGTTGTGGGGACCAGTCGGGACTAAAGACCCCATTTAATTGAGTGAAACTCTTAACTCCCCTTATTAATGTGGGAGAGCCTCTTGACCTACTCTACCTTTATTTGTCCCAACCCCTAACTTAATGGTGCCACCACCTCCCATAATTTATTACACCTCCCACCTCAATTAATTAGTCTTTTTTATATCATTCCCACAAAATAATAGATGGTTTATTCTATTATTTTGGCGCACCATTCATATTGGGTTGAAATTTCGATAGAGGAGGAGCTCACGGGAGAAACTTTCTCCAATGAAGAACAAAGTACCTCATCCACGAATAATTACAGTGAGGAGAATCTTCGAATTCTTCCATAGAAGCACGTTGAGGAGGAAATAGACATTGGATGTCTTTGGCGACCAACCATCCCTCATTGTCGTCATCAATGATCCAACTCACGAGCTTCGGATTGGAGGTGTGTGGCGGACATGACGAACGACGAAAGCATTGTGCTCTTCCCTATGACTCTGTCGACGAACAACAATCAAGGTAGGGGATTTTTGTGATTGATTTTATATTCCAGTGATTATTTACTTCTAAAACACCGAACATGGATCACTTTCTAACTAGTTGATACACATATGATTTCCTTTTGAGGGTTTTGGGATTAATCATTGTGGGAGTGTTTGTAGTGCCTCGTTCTTATGAGAGAAATGCTGCCACTCTATATGTAGAGGGTGTGGACCAAATCTACATAGGCCAACCCCTTAGCCATTCCCTTTTTTGGTGTTCTTCAAAACAGAGGAAGGTGAAAACTAAGACGAAGGTGATGAAGGCAACCGCTGCACCGCCCGAGGCCTCCACCCCCAGAACCGCACTTGTGGAGTTATGCACCCATCTGGCTAAACCGACTGCAGAACCTCGCAGCACTTCAGCTGAACTACCTCCTGGTCTCTGCCCTTCCAGCCAAGCTACCTTGTGCCTGAAGACGCCGCCGTGGTCGCACCATATGTCGGATGAAATAGCCCCCACCACCCCGACCTTCAATCTGTACCAGCTCCCGGCCACACTGACCTCTCGTACCGCCCAGGAAGCGCCCGCCTGCTAGCCCTGCCTCGCCATCTGCCGAACTAGCCCTGTCAGCATTGTGCAACTGTCGCACCACCCCAGCCTGCTGGCTTCCCAAGCCCCCATCCGAACCAGCCCCGACCACACCACTCTTACCCAGGGATGAGCCGCACCAAGTCAGCACCTCGAGACTCCCTCAGGGACAAGCCACCCCCGTAGTTCGCTCTAGGCCGAGACACCCTCACGCTGACCCGTGGGCGTTCCACATCCTCACAGCCAGTCCTCACCCTCATGGCATACTAGGCTAGGCCTAGTGGGCTGGGCTGTACCTTACATATTGGCCCAGCCAACGGTCCATGCCTAACAAAATGGGTCAGGCTGGGTCCGTCCGACCGGGTCGGACCCATCCCAGGGCCACTACGACCTTTTACATTCTTTTTTCCATATAATTGGAATCGTATGTCCATTTGATGTAAAATCAGAAAATTTGGTAATATTGGAGCATGATGGTCCCATTGAGTTTACCCCCACTGGAGTCTGGTGTATTCGTTGAGATATTATCAGGTTTGATCGTGCACAAATCCAAATAGGCTGTCGGGACTAAAAGGAAAATAACTCACAGACCATGCATCTGATTAATGTTTCATCTATTGGGTTGAGACCCCTATGACATGGCAGACCATTGAGATTTTTCTTTGTGGGACTTCATGACGGTTTGAGAAACGACTAGTAGCTCGTGGAGCAGATCCTTCTAGTAACAAGCTAGTAGGGTGCAGAAACATAGTAGCTGGATATGACATGAAGACTGGTGATCGTTTGACTCAATGTGACTCTACTAGCCCAGTGTGGGGCGCATGGGTGTGGCAGCAGACCCACGGTGGACGAGCGCTCATGGTTATGCGGCAGACCCACGGTACATGACACCAAGAGTTCCTCAACAGGCTATAAGGGGGAGCTCCTGGGTGTGGCGGCACACCCACTGTGGGGAGCACCGTTGTGTGACGTCGTAGTCCAACGGTACATGACAAGATGAGTACCACAACAGTCCCAGGTTAGTGGTAAGCGCACTTGGTGTAGTGGTAGGCCCATTGTACTCGATTGAGCAGGAGTTCTCTAGCAGTCGAGGATTCGATAATGTGACTAGGGATGTCACTTGATACTACCCTAAAATAAAATCTTGGTTTAGAAGAGACTGTAATTTTGGGTTTTCCACACGATTGAGATGGATTACTTAATAACTTAGGTATATATATGGGAATATACCTATTTAGGGTAATCTATTGTTTCTTTAATTTTTGGTTTATCCTTGGTGTATTTGTGAGACCTTGAGGGTCTCAAGGTCCCTAATGAGTATCGTTATACTCACCCCTACACAGGCTATGCCGACACCTTATTCTGTAGGATGTAGACAACAGACAGCATAGACTGGGGCCAAGATTACCAGGACTGGACGGTAACCGGAGGTGGACTATACGACGAATCGGTACAAAGAGGAGACTAATGTACGTGGAGGGTGGTGGAGTCTATTTGTACCTACCATTTACGTAGGAATACTTGAGGACGACCCAACAACTATTTTTCCATTCGTTAGTTGTATTTATAATTCCAGTTCCTTGTACTTTACATTTGGGATTGTATTTCCGGCCCCTTTTACTTTTCAGCTCTATTTTGTTGTACAGTTTACCAAGTCTTTTGTATCCACCTGTGAGCTCTATTGTGTGATTTTACAGTTTATAATGGAAATTCCTTCCCATTTTTAGGGAATTAATCTTTTGGTACTAGTCTACAGCCCCTGACCTATGGAAGGAAGGCTTAGGGTAGTCACGGAACTGGCCCTGGGAGATGGGTCATGAAATATTGGTATCAGTAGAGTCGGTTTTTCCATACAACATAGGAATCTAATCATTCTATTCAATGAAACAATATTTTTTAGGTTAGTGCATGTGGTTTTCAGTTTAGGGAGTCCAATGATGGTGCGGCGGACGACGTATCCATACACTAGAACCCTGACATCTGATTTCTGACACACTCCACGAAAACACTGATTGCGTTTGTGTTTTCAAAATATTTTTTTAAGTCAGCTCAAAAAGGTCAGCTCACTTGGTATAACTTTTAACTATAGTGCACCAGTTTCATTTTACGATGCCCCCATGCAGATATCCAGTGTGTGTTCCGAGAGTTATACGTACTGATTTACCATCAAGTGATGAGGCCTCAGGGTAGGGCCCTTTTCTAGTATAGGCACAAGCGGAGGCACCATCGGTACCACTCCCTATGGGGCCACTGATGCCACCATCTCTAGAAGCAGACGGTGCATGCCACATGGATGTTTTGCACGAGTTCTAGCTCTATAGGCCACTCAGGTTCAGGGGAGAGATGGACCCGCAGGCATCTGGGGATTGGCTGGAGGATGTGGTGAGAGTTTTTCGACTAGTATGGTCACCAGCTGACATCATAGTGATACTTGATTCCAAACATCAATAAAAAGAAGTGTGATGATGGTGGATCTGGATGCTACAGGTCTACGATGAGTTGAATATTCCCTATGTAGACTTCAATATCCTATTTCGGGTAGAGTTTTTTTTCAGAAACTCTTTACAGAGTGCACATACAGGAGCTACTACATCTGCAACAGGGCAGCATGACTGTAGCTCAGTACTCAGCGAGGTTCACAAACCTCTCATGCTACTACACCGATATGGTGTGAGACCCATTATTCAAATCCCAAACCTACGATCATGGGTACACATGGGAAATTAGTGCTTCTATGGTCTCACTTAGCATCCCGACACAGGAGGGGGTGTAATAGAGTGACCTCGTGGTAGAGAGTTTCCTTGCAGAGAAGTCACAAGCTACGAGACCCACTACCAGTCTTCACGTAGTGGAGTCTTCTATAGTTGGTAGCATACAGACATCACAGAGGTCCAAGAGGACCATAACTATAGGTGGATGACTACACGACTCAAGATTGGTGGTGCGGGGCACCTTAAGAGTAGATAGGAATTCCCGGAGCGGGCAATGTTACTCATGTGGCAGGTAGGGTCATGTGGCTCATGACTGTCCAACCAGGCATACAGATGATCAGAAGATGGTTAAAGGACCTCCCAGGTAGATTCCATGATTCGATCGAGGCAGTCCGCATGGCGTAGGTGGATGGGGTAGAGGAGCAGGGCGAGCAGCTGACGGTGGGCGATGTTTCAAGGTGTTAGTGCCATCACCAGCAGGAGGTCCACCCTGACCATACGGAGTAGGTGGATAGGGGAGAGCTCATCACCAGGCAGCTAAGGCCTATGATCACTGTGCTCTAGAGATGATACGAGGTATGATCTTTGTCTACTCCACCATAGCTGTAGTAAATAGAGACATATGTGCTAGTCATTAATTTATTACCACTCCTCTAATTCAGAGCTCAGCAATTCCGATGGAGATTTTGGTTTGATCCTTATGGATAGAGACTCCTATGAGAGAATATTCGGTGATTAGGCACTGGTACTGGTAGAGTGAGCATACTCTATAAGGTGATAGCTTCAGATGGGATCTCCTAGTAGTGTCTTTGATGCCTTACGAAGTCATATTTGGTGTTGAAAAGTTATGCATGGTCCATTCTTATATTGACTGTATTAGGAACAAAGTGTGGTGTGTCAACATGGATTGAACTAGGTTTACCTTTAATGGTTAGAAGGGAGCCTTTGCAGTGAAGGATGGAATTACCCGGAGGAGGGTGCAGCTGATTAAACATCAATTGGATTGTCTTACCCTCAGAGTGGTTGTATTGGAGAGTTCGAGATATCCTGTTGTTGTGGACTAGTACATGGATGTTATCCTTGATTATGTCTTGAATCTATCTCCTTGTAGAGATGTGGACTTTAACATTTAATTTTACCCCCGGACAACATCAATTTCTACACCAGCATATCAGATGGCTCTCGCGGAGCTTCGCGAGCTGCGGGTACAGCTAGAGGACTCGTAGGGGAAGGGATTCATCTGGCCAAGTGTTCCACCTTGGGTATCCCCAATTCTGTTTGCCAGGAATACTAATGGGAGATTGAGACATTGTATTGTCTACCATCACCTGAACTAGGTGACCGGGAAGAATAAGTACCCACTTCTGAGGATTGATGATATATTTGATCATCTGAAGGGAGAACGATTGTTCTTGAGGATAGGCCTCAGATCAGGCTATCACCAGCTCAGAGTGCGAGATGAGGATGTGTAGAAGATGGAATTCAGGTGTTGGTACGACCATTATGAGTTTCTGGTTATACCATTTTGTGTGACAAATGCTCCAGTAGTGTTCATGGGACTCAAGAACAAGATCATTCATTCATACCTTGACCGATTTGTTTTATTCTTTATCGACATCATTCTGATCTACTGGAATACTGAGAAGGATAATTTCTATCACTTGCGGGTAGTACTGGACACACTTCGAGAGCATCATCTTTATGGTAATCTCTCAAAGTGTCATTTTAGGTTCCAAAAGGTTCACTTTCTAGGTCATGTCATCTTGGAGGCTAGATTTGCTGTAGATAGAGCAATGATTGAGGTGATACTTTCTTGGGAGCCTCCCAGGAGTGTGGAGATGGTATGAAGGTTCATGTGATTGGATGGATACTACCGGAGGATTGTGCTAGACTTCTCCAAAGTTGCAGCACCACTCTCATCCATAACGAAGAAGGGGAAACCATTTATGTGGCCGAAGAGATGCCAACATAGATTTCATGATCTAAGGAAGAGGCTGAGTAGTGCCCCCATATTGAGGCTTCTAGAGGAAGGTGTAGGGTATGTAGTCTACTGTGACGCATCAGGGACCAGGCTCGGATGTGTCCTGATGCATGAGTGATCAGTGATCGTATATGGTTTACAATATTTGAGACAACACGAGAAGAACTTTGCTACCCATGATCTGAATTTAGTAGTAGTGGTTTTCACCTTGATGATGTGGCAACACTATCTGAGGGGTGAGAGTTTTACCATGTACTCTGATCACAAGTGTATCAGGTATATCTTCTCTCATAAGGACCTAAACTTGAGACATATTCGTTGGATTGAGTTCCTCTAGAACTATGACTTCGAGAGAGTATATACTCCTGGGAAGGGGAACATTGTTGGAGATACAATTAGTATGAGATCTGGTATACAGCTGTTAGGCAAGGCGACAGAGAAGCTGGCTGCTTTATAGATATCCGTTGTGGATAGAGATGGAGCAGCCTTCCATCAGTCTCTTACAGCCACTCCCCCACTTTTTCTTCGAGTCCGGGAGTCACAGAAAGGGGAAACTAACTCAGACACACAACTTGCTCATATATCCAAAAGGCAGTTACTTGATGAATTTTCTGAATTTGGGGAGCACTTCATCCTCTTCAGAGGACGTATAGTGGTACCAGTGTCACCTCAGGATGAAGTGTTTTGAGATTTCCACAGGTCCCCTCTAGTGGTACATCTAGGAATGGAAAGATGTACCAGGATATCTGACGATTTCACTGGTGGATGAGAATGAAGAAGGCAGTTACATAGTTTGTTTCTCGGTGCCTCACTTTTCAGCAAGTGAAGGTGTACCACCAGGTACCTTCAGGATTGGTTCAACCATTAGAGGTCCCATATTGGAAGTGGTATGATATATCCATGGACTTCATGATAGTACTTCCACATACATCTAGTGGACATGACTCTATTTGGGTGATCGTCGATCGACTCACCAAGTCCACTCATTTCCTACCAATCAGAGAGCAGGGTTTAGTAGAGATCATGGGATTCCTTTATGTTCAGGAGATTGTGTGGCTACATGGAGTACCTTCAACTATTTTCTTCGATCATGATACTCGCTTTACTTCCCGGCTTTGGATGGGGTTGAATGTGGCTTTCAGAACGTAGCTTTGTTTGAGCACTGCCTTCCATCTTCAAACGGATGGTCAAATTGGGTGGACCCTTTAGACCCTCAAGGACATGTTGTGTGCTTGTGTCCTCGACTTTGGTCACAATTGGGAGGATCACTTAACATTTGTGGAGTTTTCATTCAACTACAACTATCACTCCGCCATTGGTATGGAACCTTTTGAGGCATTATATGGGCGTCCTTGTAGATCACCATTGTGCTGGACTGGCCTAGGGGAGTCAGCATTAGTGGGACCCGAGATTGTATGGAATACCATAGAGAAGGTGTAGATCATCTAGGAGTGGATGAAGATTGCTCAAAGCAGGTAGAAGTCGTATGATGATAGGAGACAGATACATCTAGAGTTCAAGGATGGGGACCTCGTATTTCAATGGGTCTCACCTCGATGAGGATTTCAGAGATTTGTCTGAGGAGGCAAGTTATCTCGAAGGTTCATCAGAAATTTTCATGTCCTCAGTATAATTGTCAAGGTGGCATACTGCTTAGCTCCTCCACCTTAGTTTCACTGGGTGCATGACGTCTACCATGTATCCCAGCTGGGGAGATACGTGCATGACCCTTCTCACATCATCAACCATGGCGAGCTGGACGCCGATGATGGAGCGACTTTTACGAAGGTTCTAGTAGAGATTGAGGATCTAAAAGAGCGGGTACTTTGTGGACATTCGATATCTTTGGTGTGTGTTCTTTGGAATCACATGGACCTACAAAAAAGCACAATGGAAAGAAGGGCCCAGATACCTGCCTAGTACCCTCAATTTTTCCTTAGATTGTATTGTAGCTTAGGGGGATGTAAAGCCCTGAGGTGGGGACAATTTAAAGACCTAGAATTTCAATGAATATTTTTTTAATTAAATTGTAATTTTATGATTCCTTGAAAATTGACGACGCGTGATTCAGAGGCCCGATGTGCCCAGAATCAATTTCTAAAGTTTTGTTTGAGTACGTCCAGTGAATGTTCATGAGGGTTTTATAACATTTTAACTTGTGCTCGGAATTGAAATATGAGGACACCGTTGAACTCACAGTGCCTGTTTTCACTTAAGAAGACATTAACCTCGATTAAAGTTGGTTGAAGTTGGAAGATATTTTTTTGGGATTTGTATGGAATGAATAAAATAAAATAAGCTTATATTTTATTTTATATTGTTGTGACCACCCATGTGGGAATTGTAGTGTGGGGGCCACCCGACCATAACCTCCCATGATTGGTTATGGTGGTAGGGCCCACCCGAACCTAACATCCCATGAGAGGTTATGGTGGTGGGGACCACCCAAAAGAAAACCCCCTATTTAATTGAGATAAACTATCAACTCTCCTCATTAATTGGTAGATCCTCTTGTCCTCCTCTAACTTTATTTGTGCCAACATGCCCCATAATAGTGCCACAACTGTCCTTAATTTATTATGCCACCCACCTTAATTTATTAGTCTTTTTTAATAATTTCCCACAAAATAATAGATGATTTAATCTATTATTTTGGCACACATTTCATATTGGGTGGAAATTTCAGGAGATGAGGAGCTCTTAGGAGAATGTTTCTCCAATGAAGAATGAAGAACTTCCCCAACGAAAAATGCCAGTGAGTAGCATCTCTGACTTCTTCCTCAAAATAACCTTGCTTAGGCAACTGATGTGGGACATCTTTGACGACCGAACTTCCCTCCTCATCGTCATCAATGAACTGACACACAAACTCGGGATTGGAGGTGGGTGGCAGATGTGACGAATGACAACAACTTTCTCAGATTCCCTATGACTCCATCAAAGAAAAACAAACAAGGTAGGGGATTTTTTAGATTGTTTTTATAGTCTCGTGATTCTTTCATTCTAAATCACAGAATGCATATCAACTTCTAACTAGTTGATCTTCATATGTTTTCTTGTTGTGGGTTTTGGGATTAATTATTTTGTGAGGGTTTTTTGTGCTTCGTTCTTGTGAGCGAAATGCTACAAACCTATACGCGGATGGTGTGGACTAAACCAAGATTCCCCGAACCATTCTCTATTCTCTTCTACAGTGTTATTTGAAATAGGGGACGGTGAAAATAGTGACGAAGGTGACGAAGGCAACCACCGCACCACCTGTGGCCTCCGCAACCCGCGCCGCACCCACGGTGTTCTGCACCACCTCAACCTAAACCGGTTATGACCCCTCAAAGTCCCCCGGTAGAACTGTCCATGCGGTCTTCTCCCTTCTAGTCGAGCCGCCCTAGGCTAGGGTGAGCCGCCCTAGCCGCACTATCCGCCGGATGAACCGGCTCCTGGCCAAGCCACCCTACAGCGTCGCCTAGGCCACGCGAGCAAGTCAGCCCCTTGTAGACATCAGCCAAACTGGCCCCGGCTGCGCCGTTCCCCAGCCACGCCTCCTAGGCATGCTCCCTTTCCGAGCCCCAACCAAACCAGCCCTGGATGTGCCACCCCTACCCTGCTCTGAGTCGCCTTAGGCCGGCCTGTTGCGGCGCCCTCAGAGCCAATCCACCCTCATGGCGTCCTCTGAGCTGAGCCGCCCTCACACCGACCCATGGACTGTCCACACCCTCGCAACCCTCTGAGACCCCTCGAGGCCTGCTGTGGTGGGCTTAGAAGGCTTGGACTAACCTAACAGGTCGGCCGGCCCAACTGGATGATCCAGAACCAACGGGATAGGCTGGGTTGACCCAAACAGGTTCGGCCCAGACCGGGTCAGGCTGAACCCAAGCCCACTACGACTCTATACATTCTTTTGGCTATATCATTGGCATCGAACATCGGTTTGACGAACTGTCAGTGGATATGGAAATCTTAGAGCATGATGGTCCCTTGGAGAATACCCCAATAATGATTAGGGTATAGTTGAGATACATTCAGGTAGGATCATGCAAGAATCTATCAGGAACCCTGGGACTAAAAGGCTAATAACTCACAGATTGGGCATCTGATTGACGCTTCATCTGTTTCACTGAGACCCAATGACATGGAATCCCATTGAGATATTTATTCATGGGACTAAGTGATAGTTGGAGTATCGACCAGTAGCTCATGGAGAAGATCCTTCTAGTGATGAGCGATCAGTGCGCATAGACCTATTAGTTAGGTGGGACCTGACGACTACTAACCGTTTGACTCGGAGTGACTCTAATAGCCCAGTGGGGATGGATTGGGTGTGGCAGAAGACCCATGGTGACGTAGCATGATTGGTGACACGGAAGACCCATGGTACTTGACAGGAGGAGTACCTTAGCAAGTTACGATGGGGAGCACCTCTGTATAGCGGCAGACCCGTAGTAGGGAGCGCCTCTGTGTGATACAGCAGACCAACGTTACTCAACAGGATGAGTAATTCAGTAGTCCATGGTTAGTGGGAATCCATCTTAGTGTCGCGACAAGACCACTATACTCGATTGATCAAGAGTTCTCCCGCAATCGAGGATTCGAAAATGTGACTAAGGATGTTACATTATACTAACCCTAAAATAAAATTCTATTTTAGCTGAGTCAGTACTTTTATTCTTTCCTCATGATTGAGATGAATTACTTAATAACATAGGTACATGTGTGGGCATATACCTAAGTAGATTTATCTATTGTTTCCTTACATTGTGGTATATCCTTGTAATATTTGTGATACCTTCAGGGTCTCTAGGTCTTTACTGTGTATCGTTATACTCAACCCTGCACGGGCTATGGCCGCACCTTGTTGTGTTGGATGTAGATGAATTGAAGTGTTGAGTGAGGTTGAGAGTACCAGGACTGGCTGGTACCCGGAGGTGGAGCTTATGACGTGTTGGTACACGATGGAGACTAGCGGATGTGGAGTGCTGAGGAGGCCATATGTACCTACCCTTCAGGTAGGAATCTCGGAGGACGACCCAAAAGATGTTTTTTCTTTCTTCAGTAGTACTTTGTACTTCCAGTTCCTTGTACTTTACAATTGGGCTTGTATTTTTGGCCAATTTTACATTTCAGCACTATTTTTTTATTTAGTTTACCATGTGTTTTGTATCTATTAGTGTGCTCTGTTGTGTGATTTTATAGGGTATAAAGGTAATTCCTTCTCGGTTTTAAAGAATTATGCCTTTGGTGCTAGTCGCCAGCTTCTGGCCTATGGAAGACAGGCATGGGGTAGTCCCATCACAGGCCCAAGGGGACAGGTCGTGACATACTATTTATGCTTCAAGAAAAATATTAGTCATGATGTTGGACATTTTTTTATGTATTATAGGGAAAACAGTAATCATTTCACATTTTTTTTAAAATAATAGATGATAAATGTTTTTGATAAAACTATTCCCCACTAAATGATTTTGTAAAATCTAAAAAATGGGTAATACAGTGTTTTTTAAGAATATATGATATTATTAATATTTTTTTTTAATTTTTTATGTTAATATATATTTCATGGAAATGATATTTTTTAATTAATAGATACATAAAAACAAATGTTCATTAATACATTTTATTTATAATTTGATGTTATGAATAATGGATATAATTGAAAATATTACTCAAATTATCATGAATAACCATATGATATGTATAGTTATGATAATTATTGAGATATTTCATTAATAGAAAAAAAAAATTCTAGATAAACGATTAGATTGTAGAAATAAACTCCAACCTATTAGTAATATAAAATTACAATATATATGAAATAAGAACATTAAATGAGGATTAAAATATTATTTAATTAATTATATTCAAGTTTTAACATTTCATAGGGTTGGTATATATCTCTCATAAAATAATATAAGTGCATAAAGGAATTTTTTCTCAATGATGTAAAATTGTCCCAAGATTCCCCTATTGGTTTGGAAACATTGAAACTATATCCCCATGAAAGAGTCCTCATAAAACTGATAATTAAATACTAATAAAAAATATTAAAATAATCATAAAATACACTATTTTGTAGTATAGACCACACATACTAGAAATATGTGGTTAACATGGATTCTATTTCCTGGAAAATAAATGTGGGAAGGTAATATCATACCTAAAGCAATGAATTATGTTGTACTAATTCAATCCTCCTATAAAAAAGGATAATATTATTATACAACCATTATAGAACCATATTCATTTATATCATAACATATATTATTTTTTATTGATATTTGTTTACCTATTTATTAGAAATTCAATTTTAATGAAATGTTTTGTGTAATAACAACTTTTTATTAATATGTTGTGACTTGTTATTTTTTGGAATCTATTAAATTAATAATCAATTAATCTCATTATTAATGATAAAAAATATATAGATAAAAAATATATTCATTATATATTAATTTATAATAATAAATTAGGGATATTAATACAAAATGAAATACACCATTTAGGGAGTTGGTACACCGTATGTACAATAAAACATTTTTTCTAGTTTATTTTCATATAGAAAGAAATAAAATTTCATGAGATTTTTAACTGAATAATGGTATTTTACTTTGTATATATCATTGATTTTTATTAGTAAATCATTCTCACATTACATAAAAATCATGACTGAATTCGTCACTTTATTATGTTTAAGTCTTTCGTACACACGAACGACATTATAGTATTCCTAGAAATTGTAAATGAAAAAGGAATCTCTTATATAAAAATTAATGTTTATAAAAAAAATTTAAAATAAAATATTTATTATAAACTACTTGTTAATCATTATTCTCATCCTTCATTTTAAGTAATTGAAATAATTATGATCTTGGTTTTCGTGGTGGATGTTTATTGTGCCAATAAATAATGATTGTGTTATCCATTTAAAAGAAGTATATGTATATATAATTAAAATATTTAAAAAAAATTAACATATAGGTATATTTAAAATTATAATAATATTATTATATAAGATTCATTTAAAAATAATCAATGGTATTATATGATAAAATTAGAGGAAAACATTTTCTGAAAATATTAACTCTTCATCTGGTATCTCATTTCTGTTTTCACTAAATGAATCCCATGGTTGTATTTATACAAAATTTAAATACAAAATGATGATATTATATAATTTAGTGATATATTTGGATATTTCTTGGAAGATAAATATTCCTTGAGCGGTGTTAAGATATGGGGACATTGGTTTCCTATTTTAATGTTGGTGACTAGAAAACTTGACATGTATTGAAAGAGGGAATTCCACCCATGTGTTTTATGTTCTATGTGGTTTAAAAAATTGATCTATATTAACACTAAAGTGTATAAGGTATAAATATAGAATGAAAATTTATTTTTAATGAGTTTATAGGTCACTATTTCTTGTAAGGATAATGTTTATCCCCTTAGTAAACTCATTTTCTCATTATCGTCATTCTTAATTGAATGTATTTTTACTAATCACATTGATAAAAAATAAAGCTTGTCTTATTAGAAATTATAAATTACATTGATTCAAAATATTTTAGTTATTTTCTCGTCATTAAATTTATTTATTTACCTAAAATTAATTTAAAATTATTCACTTAGATTGAACTATACAATGTGTAATTAAAGTGAAAATTTCTAAAATATTGAAATTTTTTAGACCCAATATCAATGATAAATAGATTATAATGACCTATATTGGACATATTGATGTAATTCCTTAACCCCACAACCTCGTATCTTGTGCATTATTTTATTACATTGGATTGATTACAAGGAATATAATCCAAAAATAACCAATCAATTTAGATATCTTTGAAATAATTTTTTTATACATGGAACCAATTTTAAATTGGGCTATAAAAAATAATATACGTTACCTAAAAAATTAAATATACATTAAACTTGAAAGATTAATAATGATTTCATCTTCATAAAATTCAGAATTAAAGGAAAAAAATATGTTTGAACTCAAAAAATCAGTAAGATTATATAAAATTGAACCAATATTGAATGAATGAGAATAAATGGGTAATACATTGTTAATAACTAAAGAAACATTCCAATCCATCAACAAACTGAGAAAGAAATGTACGCATAGATATGACGATGCAAAAACTAATGGATGAATAATAACTGAATAAATATGAGATAAATGATTAATCATTGGATTCCATGTTACCTATGTACATGTTGCATTTTTGGTCAATAAAGTTCAAAATACGGTTTACAACATATCAGGTAAAAACCCATATAATTTGGAAAACTGATTCATCTCATTACATTACCTAGGAAAAGAGGGGATATCTAAAAAAGTCCCAACTCATGTAATACATTTATAAATACTTATTCATGTATATAATAATATATTTAACATTGTTCTTTATTGAATGTCTGTATTAAATAAAATATACTAATTTATCAATAATTCAAATGTTATGTAGAAAATTGTCAATGAGCACATCGTGTGTAAAATGGTATGTGGTAATTGAAATAATAATATCAATTATCTAATAATCTGGATGTTCATGATAAATGTAATGAAAAATGAAAACTATCAAATCTTAATGATTTTTTCAATATAATTGTAACAGTCTTAAAATAAATATAAATTATAAAGGTAATAATTAATCACATTCTTGAGTAAAATAGTATTTAAGAATTCAAAAGTGTCCCAAACCACATAAAAACATTTGAAATATTCATTACCTTCAAAAAATAACAATAAATGAAACAAAAAATATCATTTAAAAAAATAATTATATAACATTTCAATGGGAATTGTATACATAATATACATTCAATTTGTGCATAACAACAAATAAGTCTCAATGGAATATAAATTTTGACAAAATCCCTTACCTTTTGTTTCATTTTTGGGTGAACACACTTTAACTTCTTATTTAATGGTAAAAAAATAATTCCATAACTAATAAAAATACCATATTAATATTTATAATATCATATATTTTCTTCTTATAATATATTGTTCTTAGTTGTTAGTAATATGTTATTATTTCAACCATTTCATGTGTTTGTATTGCAGGTTTGTGGAATATGATATGATTTATTACCATTTGTTCCTATTAATTAGATCATTGTATCATCTTAAACATACTTTGGAACACGATTTAAACATCTTAAAAATTAATTATATATTTATTTTTAATAATCAATAATATTTTGATATAATAAATTAAATGGACCATTCATGGAGACGGTTGGTAATACATTCGAATGAATGCAACATTCATCCCTGAGTCATATTAAAAGAATAAAAATGTATTTATATATGTGAATATTAGAATTATAGTATCATATTTTTTTTATATGTAACATAGTTCAATTAAAACCATCCTTTATATAATCAATTTATTTCCTAAATGAATCACATTTATTTGTGGGGGTTGTAGTAGACATTTACACAAACAATGTTATCACATTCTAAAAAGATAGAAATCATAAAGGTATTTCTTATATAAAAATTAAAAAACAATAAAAAAATTAATGATATAATATATATAACATATAAATATTGTTTCCATCATAATTTCCACAAGGAGAGGAGGTAGTGGAATAACGAATAACATCATTTCATGGGGCGATATTTTTCTGTGCACATTAACATTATGTTTGTTACCCATTAGATAGAAATGTGTGTAACTATATAAATTTCCCTTTTCATAAGGACGTATTAATATATTTGGGACACTAGTGTGTTTATATAATCATATAATATGATTAATTGAAATATTTGAAAAAGAAATAAAACTAAGCAGCATGAGGAAGTATATTTCCTCTTCATGAGGAAACTCCATTTGTTTTGCAACAAACAGATTCCTCGGATGGGTTGATGTGAAAGGATATGATTATTGGTTTCGTACATGGTTGTTGAGAAATCATTTTGGATTATCATCATAGATCCAATGTAGCATTAGAGGTGTGATGAATTTTGATGAGAGAGTGCATTTTTATAGGGGAGGAGTGGAACCCAAGTAAATTTTTTTGAAAGTAAAGCATCCCACCTTTTTTCTAAAATATGAAGATAAAATTATGTTTCAAATTATATAAAATGTTTTATATTCTCTATATATGGTAATATAATATATTTCTAAAAACAATTTAGGTTATTTGGGCACCTGTGATTAAGGTTTGGTTCTTTGTTATGATTAATTTTACTATAATCGTTGTAATTAATATTAACTTCATTCACTAATTGTTTTGTTAAAAAATAATATTAAATAATTATAAATTATAAATTATTATGTTAAATAATATAATAATTTTTAAAATTACAATCACATATGTAGTAAGAAGTTATTTTAATTAAATCCGACAAATGGAATGATAATACGAGTCTTTAATGTAAAAACATTCAAAACATTACTAATTTATTATATCTTATTTTAAATATGAAATTAATTAAAAATACTAAAATTTATTAAATAATTTTTATTATTATAATTAATAATTAAAAAAATTAATATCTTAATTTATCCACATAAATACATTATACGAAAAATCGATTTTGAATTAAAATTAATTATTTTTCACAATTAATTAATAAATTAAACATTATAGAAAAATACAAAAAAAACACCCTTATATAATTTTTATGTTCCTATTTTAAATTTTATTATTATTTTAAAAAATATTATTAATTAAAATTCTAAAAATTTGATTTAAATTTTGATTACAATTAAAAATGATAACGCTACCTTAATAAAAATATTTATTGTTATGCTACTTATTCAGTTTGATATTATATTACGACTATTGAATCTATTGTATAAATATCAAAAATAATTTAATTAATATATAATATATATTTCATTAATATAAATCATAATTTTAAAATAATTTAAATAATTATGATAAAATTTATGTGTGAGTATAAATATAGTTTTACATAAAAATAATCCTTTTGTATTCAACTGGTTCTTATATTCATCTCTAATTAATTATTAAACCATGAATTAAATTCCTAATTTTGTATGAAATATATTTTCAGATGTTAATTAAATTCAGAACTACTAATTTAAAGGCTATTCTATATCATATTATATTAAATAATAATATTTTTAGTAATGCACTAATGTTTTTTAAAACTTGATCCTGTATGTAAAACAATCCGTTGAAGTAAATTATGGTTGCTTTGGAAACCTTCTAACACAATATCACATTCTTAGAAAGATATATCATATATTTAATTAATTTATAATTGTAAATATATTTTAAATTATTGAGGTATTATATTCCCTTACATGTTTATTGATGTGTCTCAAAAACGCTATCAAATAAAATGTTCTTATTTTAGTATTTTTCAGTGTTATATTCTCCCCACATTAGTTAAATTATGTCATTGAAACTTCAGCTATGTCTTGGTACTCAATCGTTTTATATTTTAAACAAACCTATTTTTGAAAAACAAAACATCTTAATGAGATTTTATAACATATCTTATTAATAATAGTGAATGTAAATTAAAATGGTCATGTGACTAGGTTCCCTTATAGGAAAACATATATGGGAAATGGAATCATGGATACCGATGTAAAATAAAACGACCACGTTTTGATGGAGACAACTAGAGAACATGTTCAGATGAATCTTGTTGACCATAAAACCATAAACCATAGATTTGAGTAATGTTTATTGATATCATAAAACAAGATGATAATATGAAAAAAAAATTCTTCAATATCATTTTTGGATTTAGGTGAGTACTTATTTAACACTATAGTAATATAATAAAATTAATGTTTATATAGACACAATCACTTCGTTTTATTATTACATAAACTATTCCTACTTAATAACTTATCACATTAAGTGTTATATGGTGATGTAATACCCCGGTCTCTAAAACATTATAAAACTATCATTTTAAACAATTTTATAAAAGGTTAAAATTTCCAAATATAATGTCTTAACAACTTAGAATAACAGTCATTAAATTTAAAAAAAATGAACATATCAATCATCATGAATTGGATTTTAATCATAATATACCATACATGAGAATACATTCATCATTAATTCTTGTTAAATATTTTAATAACATGAATAACCGTAAGACATTATTGGAATGAGTCATTATTCAGTATTCCTCAAGTAAGAATCATGGTATTGGTTATATTCCTTAAATCCAAAAGTGTTGTAAACTTTTTAAATTATATAATAAACCACTTTGTCAAAAAATTATCAATCCATTACAAGGTAGTTAGAACATATCCAATGAAATCATTTCATTAAACAAAAATAATTTTATTGGCATTATGATCATATTAATGCCTCTATTTCACATAGTAGTGAATTTTATAAATTCTGTAACTTTCTACAAAATAAATTTTCATGGAACCATTCAATATGTTATCTAAAATCCATAATAAAATAAATAAAATAAAATAAATGACATATTTGATAAATAATGTGATAAAAAATCATAAATAAAAAAATTGAAAACATATTCCATAGGTCCAATTACATAAGAATAGTAATTATTCCACTTCTATTGTGTCAATGTAATATGTTTGACCTCGAAACCTTATGTCATTTTGAGATATATTCACTTTATTCTTGTGTAATTAATTTGTTAATTTCCCCACCTACATATAATTTTGAAATTGCATAATCTCCTTTTATTTATTTTATGTCTCATTCATTTTCTGGGTAACCATTTTCCCCACAGTTATAACAAAATCTTTATACATTCAATAAATTACTGAGGTACATCTTTAAAGTTTTATAAAATGCTGTAAAATACTTCATCTCAGCAATGATATACATTACAAAATATTAGATAAGAAGTATGAAACTGCTAGACCCATCATCACATTGAATTTGAGATAATGACTCATAAGTCTATCATTCAGTAGGCCTCAGAGTGGCGACTAACGGTGTCGAATCACATGTTATATGGAGTATATTTCTTTTTTTATTTAGATGGATCATGAAATACGATGGTAAACACCCCAAATACTCCAAAACACAAGGTAGATGTAATGTAAAACAAAAAATCCATTCCCATATCTGTGTTCCAAGTAATGTTCAACAATGTAAAAGAATTCCTAATGGGAATTCCCAAATTAAAAAGAAAGAAGCATCATCACCTATCACTGATTCTGAGCTAATAAGGTCTGGCATAGTCTTCAAATTACTCCTAGAAACCAGAAAGTAGTTTTATATATGTAGGGTGAGATTATCGGTATACTTAGTAGGGAAAACCAAATGCTCTCCTGCACAAGTAGGGAGTCATTTTAATGCCACATGAGAATAGGAGAAAACAGAAGCACCTAGAAAGAAAAATATCCTCCCAAACCTCACCAAGGAACACTCCCCCAATAATGTATTTCATGTAAAGTTAAAGTAATATCACATCGAGGTTTGGGTACCCCGCACCACATTCCCACTAGTTATTGATGTCATCCAATGTGTCAGACCTCCCCAACCATATTCAATGAATTCTCACTGCCTCCCCAACAACATCATTTTGGGCCACCACAACCACACATCCCACCTGCAGACAACTGGGCCACAACAACTACCAGTATTCCAAAAGAAACTTGGGAGAGAACTACTAACTCCATGCCCAAAGACACGTCTGAATCATCTGGAAGACACTTGTGAAACAAACTGCTCACACACACTTGGGCCAACCACCACATATAATTTTCCCAAAGAATCTTGTGCAATAATTGAACTCAAGCCATCACAGCCTGCATTATGTTTCTTGGTCTACTTAGGAAAGGGACCATAGAAGGATCCAATAACTATTCACTCATATGAATGTTGGAAAAAACACCATCCCCCATGAAATGGGGGTGATCAGCATGATGTGCTTAACATTGGTGGGGTGTGAATATGAATCATAAACACTAAATTATACATATAGGTAAACAGTCACTCATCCCAACCTTGGTGTTTCAAAACCATCCTATACGCAAACATCCTCATTACTATTCAGTCATAAAAACACAAAAACCACAACCAAGTCACAACTTATTCCTAGAAAATAAATCCCCATTGAACCAATTATATTTATCACCTACATTAGGTTCCCTTTAAAAAATTATTCACTACAGGAAAACTAAAAGGAATAGCCACAAGAAAATGAACAAAAAACACCCAAACATCAAATTAAGCATTCAAACCTGGTTCTCTTGTAAATTCACAACAAAAACAGGTATATGAGAGATCCCTCAAAGTACTAGAACCAAAAAAATCATCATCATTCTTTCATGTACGACCCCCACTCCACAAACTAACAACTGCACAACAAGGGATCCCATACCCATCAATGTCATCTCACAAGAATAAAGAATAACACATCACTAGAATTGTATAAGAGAGCTTTCTTATTTATACACACCATTAAATTAGATCTGTATTTTTATTTTGTTAAATGGGATGACTAACCAAGGATTCTTTTTAATTGGGAATACATTTAATCAAACTAATTTATGTGATTAACTAGTTTCCCTATTACAACCATTCAATCATATAATTATTCAAAAAACAAAGGTTCATTTTTGAATAAGAAATTTCCACATACTACAATGATTTTTGGTGGATATTATCCCATACAATTAAAAACACATAACAAAAAGTTAAATGAGTACGAAATAATTATCAAACACACCCTTTATTTATTTAAAAACCATTTATTATATTCGTTAAGCTTTTGATTCTTCCATCCCAGTAAAAACATTGTCATACCCAACCCGCATGATACATAGGTAAGAGAGATGAAGGAAATACCCTATTTGGATGATCAACAATCAATGTTTGTCTCATCACGCCAAAAATGAGGGATGAGCGACATGTAAAAGACGAACTCTGAGGACTCCAAGAGTGAGTAGAAAAGGCTCTAGAACAAGCACAACACTAGCCTTAGTAAGGGGGACATCAAACACACTGATGAAAGGAATGAAATCATCCCAAAAAAAGATATGATCCTCGTGTGATAAAAGGTGAGATCCTGGAGTTACGGGATATGAATTATTGAATAGATTTAATAGTGGATTGTTGTTTTAAAAAGTGGTTAGACAGTTATAGATGATGTAATTTATTGTTATTTTATATTACTCATCATAGAGGTGGCCATATCGGATGTGATATAAAGGGTTTCCTTTAAACAGAGGATAATTTGTAACATGGGCGGAACTGAAATGTACGATAGAAAGTGGTGGCACAGAGGAATATATCACATGATTTGGTAACCGAAAGGGACTCCCAAATCTTAGGAGGATTTTATATATCATTTCTGGGAATTAAATGGTTTTGAATGGGGAATGAAAACAATTTTTTTTGCCAAAAAATGGGACAGGAGCGAAACTTGAAAAAGATGGAAACTGGAAGAAGAAAAAAAAGTGTGGGACACCATTTGGTGAGACATCATAAAAGTGCCACTATAATGGTGCCACCAGTTCGGTGGAACACCGTAGCCTGTGCTAGTATTTTGGGGTCTGGACATGAAGTTGTGACCGCTAGGGTGCCACCATAACGGTTTTTCTGTGATCGGTTCCACCATCACAATGATACCATGACCAGTGTATCCATCATAGTGCTACCATGACCAGTGTCGTCATAGAAGTGCTCTTGTAACTGGTGCCACCATCATGTTTTCTCCTTGACCTGGGCCACCATTTCGGTGGAAGTGAATTTTTGGAAAACTCCTAAATGAGTAACACCTCAAACACCATAAATTTTGGAATTTAATAGTCTATGAGGGTCTGGGACATTACATTAGATACCGCTCAATTTTTTATCATCCTTGATAATTGATTCTAGACCCGATGAAAAGTGAGGTGTCCGAACAACCACCTCAAAGATACCTCTCATGAGGAAACATCCTCGACCTATAGATACACATATTTCTCACATGACCACACAAGTATACAAAGGTCACAACATCCATTCATATGGATTAAGAAGTCCCCTCTTCCATGTCATGATTCTATCCACATTAGGCAGAACTGACTCACCCGTATGGTATTAATCGCATCAAGCATAATGTGTACTAATTAGGGATCAGGTCCTCTCCTCCCAACAGTATAAACTCTTCATGCACATTCATAGAGCAATGAAATCAATTCATTTTATAGATAACAAGGTAAAGAACTACATCACAATTAATTAGGACACAAAATAGATAAAAGCACCAAACAACTCTGGGTAATGGGTGTGCATCTTTGTCTCCCAATCACAGGAATTATTCATGAGGCCAATGTGCCTCCATGAAACATGAAACGAAGGGATGTTTCATCTAATAATAAACTTCTCCTCTCGATTCTTGGTCCTCATTAGTCTCTCTACAAACATCGTGAAGTCCTTGATATCTGTCTCTCCTCAGTCGAGGATGTGTGAATCATCATGTAGATATAGATGGATCCAAGACACATGGAAGACGTCATTCACCCTCTGAAGAATTGGATGTAGAACCAGCTGATAAGCCGCATTTGAAACCCTACACAAGACCTCAAAGGGTCTGACAAACCTGAGAGAAAGCTTACATCACCTACCGAACCTCTTTTTCCCACTCCAAGGGGATACATTCATGAAAATGTGGTCCCCAACCTCGAACTCTACGGGTCTACTCCTATGACCGGTATATGACTTATTACAGTCCTGAGACGCCTTCATCCTCTCCCATATATGTTGAACATTCTCTTTCGTGCTCTTCAAAAACATTGGGGAAATAAAACCTACTTCAGCAACCTTTATCCAACACACAGGTGAGGGATATGGTCTCCCATAAATGGCTTCTAACAGATCCATTCAAATGATATATTTATAGTTATTGTCAAAGGAAACCTCCCTAGAAGGAAGTTTCACATCCACGATCCCCCAAAGTCCAAAACACATGCTCATAAAATATCCTCCATCATCTGGATGATACACTCTATTTACCCATTTGTTTGGGGATGGAAAGCAGTACTGAGGCATATATAGGTGCCAAATAAATGTTTAAATACTATCCAAATCCATGAGGTAAACCATGTGTCCTAATATTAGACTATAGATCTCTAAACTCCATGCAACTGCACCACCTCATCCACAAAACTCTATGCTAAGGCACCCACCACACCATACTACGTTTTTTCTAGGAAGTGAGATGATTTTGACACATGGTCCACCAATACCATGATAGCATCACAACACCCTAGAACTCTATGTAGCTTCATGATGAAATCCATCAATATTTTGTCCCATATATACTCGGGGATACCTAAAGATTTTGACAGACCACCCGAAATGTGGTGTAATTCCTTCACCTAATAATAACAAAGGCACTTTTCCAGAAACTCTGCCAATGTCAGTTTAACCTCGGGCCACAACAATTGACCACTCATTCCCCGAAATATCTTGGAAACTCTAGTGTGTACTCTTAGGGGTGGGTAGCGGAACTCACCAAGAACTCTCTTGTGCATTTCCACTGGGACAAACATATTTCTATGAAACAACATCTGATTCTACACCATCATCCAACCATCCATCCAGAGAATTTCCAAAGATAACATGATCATGCATCACATCAGCATCTATGTCCACCTACTAAGACTACACCACCTTTTGTAATAGAGACGACTATACTATCATCTGAAACAGACACCCTCAACCATCCTCCAACCTTGAATCCAAGTGTATGGCAGCCGACTCCACAATTTGTTTTCAATAATCTGCTGATTCTCGGTACACATACTTCTATATAAAACTACTCTAGGAATTGGCCACTACGTTCTCGTTTGATGAGGTGTGAGAAATCCCAAAGTCATAGTCCTGATGAATCTCCATCCACCTCTATTTCCAGAAGATCAAGTATCATTGAGAGAAGATATACCTCAAGATATTATGATTTTTGATACCATAAAATGCTCCATAATGAGGTAGTGCCACAGGTAATTTAGTGCGAATACAACCGTTGCAAGATCTAGGTCATCAAGTTCATAGTTACATTCATGTGGATGTATCTTATTAGACACATAAGAGATCACTCCTTGTTGTTGCATTAGTACACACCCCACACCTTCCCTGAAGCATCATAGAACACCTCAAACTTCACCCCTTGTCCCAGCAGCCTCAACATTGAGGCACTAACCAACATACCCTTTAGATAACTGATGGATACCTGGTAATGCACACTCCACACAAAATCACAGTCCTTTATGGTCAATGATGTTAATGGTGCTTCTCCTTGAGAGAAATTGGGCACAGACCTCCAGTAGTAACCCGACAAACCCAAGAAACTACGAACATATACTACTTTATTGTAGGATTCCCATGAAAAAATCTATTTTACAATCAGTGGGTCCACTACTATTTATTTTTGGGACACCACGTGTCCATGGAAGTGAACCTCTACTATATAGATCTTTCACATGGACAAGATCTCATAGAGGTGGTTCTGTCGGAAGACCTCTAAAACCATCCTTAGATGTTCGGCGTGATCCTCCTATGATTTTGTGAGGATCAGTATGTCACCAATAAGAACAACTATGAACTGATCTAAATATTCCCAGAATATTGATTTCATGAGTCCCATGAACACGTCTAGTGTGTTAGTAATGCCGAACGACATGACTATGAACTCAATGTACCCATATATACCCCTAGAGGTAGTCTTTGAGATTTCACCATCCTTCACCCTCAATTGGTGATATCATGATAGCATGTTGATCGGGGAGAACCATCATGCCCCCTTCAATGGATCAAAATTTTTGTTTCTCCTCGAGTGGGGGTAATGGATCTTGATAGTCACCTAGTTTAGCATTCAATAAGTTATAAAAAGAATGAGACCACTATATGACTTCTTTGCAAACAATACATGAGTACCCATGGTTACACTATTGGTTGAAAAACCCCATTCTTCATCATAACGTCAAACAAAATATGTAATTTCTGAAACCCATAAGGCACCATCTGATAGGGAGCCATCAAATGTGGATGGGCACCGAATTGCATGTATATTTTGAAATCAATGTCACAACGAGGGGGTAGTGTTACCACTTCTCTAGGGAAGATGTCCATAAACTCAATGAGGATCCTAGATACTTCCACCATCTATGTATCTAATGAATCAACTAATATCTCGGCTTACATGGATGGAAGGGGCTTCACTCACTGGATGCCTCCATGGCAACCCCACTCACCGAAGGTAACATGTTGTCCGCCAATATCTGGAAACCCAACCCTTCTTCAGAATTATAATATAATTGAACTCATAAAGAACAAACATAAAATGCATAAAATGACATCCCATGGCTGCATATACATCAAAAGGGGGTCCCTAATGGACTGCTGTGTCCCCAACATCAGTCTGAATCCTTGAAAAACATAAGACAAGCTAGACAGACCTCTGATTGGCGTACTCAAATCTTGGGGCATGAGATGTTTGTCCATGTCTAGACCTATACAATGGGATATAATGGCTGAAATAAAGGATTGTGAAGATCATGAATCATAAAATATTCCAAAAAGACTACTAAAAAAGCAAATCATACCTCAAACAACTTCTGGCCCCGCTGGAACTGCTACATCTATGGTGTGAAACAACCCACACCTAGCACCTCTTCCCCTAGGCTGTCAGGCACCTCCACAAACCATCTGATGTCAAATCCCTTATGGAGTCCCCTGAGGCTAGCCTCTTCATGTAACATATTCTCTTTGAGGATCGATAGCTCGATATCCCTATTACTACTACTGATAATGTCTGGCTGGAAACAACTGCTGCGGAGGTGGGAACTAAACCTACCCATGCCCACTGCATGACACTCAGTCTAGGCACTGATTTAGAAGATATACACGACCTCCATAGATGAATCTTCTCGTTCCTGGGCCCCCAACGAAGTGGCGAGGACAGGGAGATCGAAATTTGAAATGTTGGGGCATGCTTCCCACATGCCAAAACCTAGAAGGCCCTGATGCTGGAGTCTTACTACTTACGACCTACACCTTTGACGAGCCCAACTGGATCACCTCTCTCAGCACACCTCTAAATTTGTGCATCTCTTACACCACATTGGCCTTATTTTGGACCTCCAAGTATGTTGGTGGATATAAGGGACTAGCTGCATTCTAAAGAGACAGTTGGAGTGCATCTTCTAAATATCTCGCCTGAGGCTCCTCATATAGAAAGTGCTCTGGAGAAACTTGAAGGAGATCCATTAACATGATCCCCAACTCCCTCATTGACATGATCCCCTACTGAAAGAAGATTAGATCCTACCTATTCTCTGCCTATATCATGGAAGAGAAGAATTCTTCTAGGAACTATCTATTGAAGTCAGCCAACGAAGCATCATCCTCTATATTCCCCTTGAGATAGAGTGTCCACCACTAACATGCCACTCCCTGCATCTGGATTATAGCCTGAGGAACCTAGTACTCTGTTAGAGCCCGGATGAAGCTGAAAACTACCACCAGCTCAGTGAGCCAGCTCTCTTTCTTCATGTCTGAGGTGCTGCCCTCGTACTTCTCAAGGGTCTTCCATTGAATGGAATGAAGGGTTATCATCCAATATTCATTATCCTCTTCTCATTCAGAACTCTGATGATCATCCAAATATTACTCTTGGGCCTCGATCTCCTGTACGACCTGTTTTTGTTGTCTGGGTTCCATAACATTAATGTATACATGGAAGGCCTAATATCAATTTGTGTAGAGTCTTATTTTTAAATTTTTCATAGACTATTTTATTAATCCTAAAAATAACCAAGACTCTGAAGAACACATGTCATTATAATACATGTACCTTCTCTATGTCTTTACCTGCCAATTTGTTTAGCCTTACCTGGTTATTCTTTAGTCTAGATTCCTTGCATCGAAACACGGGGGCCACTAAAATCATGTGTCATTGCTGGTATTCCCCAGTATATTTCACATGCCAATATTTTTTAACACTCTTTCCCTACAATCCCACGAAGTCCTAACTATACCAAACCCCAGACTATATCCAATATCGCAACTTCTGAATCTGATACCATTCTTTCATGACCCGTCTTCACCATGATGAGAGAAGAGGCAGAAATCTACCAGACCTATCCCACTTATAGTTGAAGGATATATAATGACCCATGAGTCCCACATTAATTAGGCCCCAGAGTGGTAAATATCACCAAGGGTATAGAATCACATGAAATATGGATGGAATTATCCTTTTTATTTAGTAGGATTAGGAGATATGACGGTAAAACCCAAAAAAAAACTCAAAAACTACAGATAGAGGTAAAGTAAACCAAAAAAATATATTCCAATATTCAAGTTCCAGATAAAGTGGTACACGGTACATGAAGACCAAAATAAAGTACAAAAATAAAATCAAATCAGCAATGTCAATGGTCTCGGTGTCTGAGCTAATATGTTCTTGCATGGTCCTTGATGTCTTCCTGGAAACATGGAATCCATTTTATAAATGTAGGCTGAGCATACAGGTATACTCTGTAGGGAAAACCAAAATCTCGCATGCACAAGTTGAGAGGCATTCTAATTCTAAATGATAAAATTAGATAACTGAAGCACCTAAAACGGAAACTATCCACCCAATCCTGCCAAGGAACACTCCCCAAATAATGGATGTTAAGTAAATTAAAAGTTATTACACATCGATGTTTGGGTTCCACACACCACCCTCCCTCTGGTTATTGATGGCATCCTATGCATCAGAACATCCCCACCATTTTTACTGAATTCTCATTACCACCCAAACAACAACTTTTATGGCCACCAAAACCACGCATCCCACCCACAGAAACCTGGCCCTCAACAACAATGCACATCACTACCTGCAGACACCTGGGCCACAACAACTACCACCACGCTAGAAGACATCTGGGAAAGAACAACTAATGCCACGACTGAATGCACATGTTCCCTCATCCCAAATACACTTGGGAAACAATTTACCCACACACACCTAGGCCAACCACCTCAACTACCCTTCCCGAAGAATATTAGGCTATAATGTTCCTCATGCCATCAAAGCCTTCACAAAGAGTCTGGGATACTAGGGAAAGGGATAAAAAATAGCCAATAACTAGTCACTCATAAGTGTGTTGGGGAAAACACCCACCCCCATGAAATGGGGGTGTTCGGCACGAAGTGCTCAACATGGGTGGGGCGTGAATAGGAAACATAAGAACTAAATTATACATATATGTAAACAATCACTCGTACC
Organism: Viscum album; assembly: GCA_963277665.1. Lineage (NCBI taxonomy): Eukaryota > Viridiplantae > Streptophyta > Magnoliopsida > Santalales > Viscaceae > Viscum > Viscum album. The sequence goes on along the minus strand of OY728151.1, from coordinate 896,597,667 downwards.
AACCAAGGGGTTCCAAAACCATCCCATACACAAACACCATTGTTACTATTCATTCATAAAATGAACAACTACCACAACCAATTCACAACTCATTCCTGGAAAATAATTCCTCATCGAACCCAATCTGGTTATGCCATTCTTGTGGATCCATTTAGAAAATTCGTTACTACTGGGAAATTACATTTATAACCACAATACAAGGAAGGAAAAATATCCATGTGGTAAATTAAGCACTCACACCCGGTTCTCTTGTATTGTCACAACAACAAAAAGGATCCGAGAGATCCCTCGAAGTATTGGAATTAAAAAAATCCCCAACATACGACTCCACATGTCCTGAAATCCACAACCTAACAACTTCACAATAGGGGATCTCATATCCATCCATTCCACCTCACAAGCATCAAGAAGAACTCATCACTAGAATATACAAAGTGAGTTTTCATGTTTAAAAACACAATTCCATTAGTTATGTCTCCCCATTTGGCTTATCGGGGTGACCTCACAAGGATTCTATTTCACTTGGAATCCATTTAATCAACCGAATTTATGCGATAAACCAGTTTCATAGTTACAACCATTTGGTCACAAGAATTATATAGAAAATAGAGGTTCATTAGTTGATATGAATGGACCACCAATGGCCACAATTTTCAGTGTACATAATCTCATACAATTCACAAAATATATGAAATGTTAAAAATGTACATAGAGATCATCAATCACACCCTTCATTATTTAGAACAATTAATTATCTTCATTAAGGATAGGTTTCATCCATCCCCATTGGAAAATTATCATACCCACACCACATGATACATATTAATGTGAGATGAAGGAAAATAACCTACTTGATTGATCAATGATCAATGTTTTTCTCCATATTCCATGAAGTAGGGATGAGAGACTTGTAGGGGAAGAATCCTGGGGACTTCTAGAGTGTGTAGGAAAAGCTCCAGCACATGCATACCACTAACCTCGAGAAGGGGGACTTATAATGCATCAAGGAATGTAAAGAGACCATCCATGAAGAATAAAAAATCTTCATGCAATAGAAGTCAAGATTCTGGTATAATAGGATATGTTTTATTGAATGGATTTAAAGGTGTATTGTGGTTTCACCATGTGGTGGGATGATTACACATGATTGAATTTTTTGTTATTTAATAATTCTCATCCATGTGGTGGCTATAATGACTGTGAATTAATGTGTTTCATTTAAATAGAGAAAAAATCATAACAGGGGTAGAACTATAATGTATGGGAAAAGAGGTGACACTGAGGACAAATACAAAAAATTTGGGTACCCCAAATGTCAAACAACTCTTGGGGGATTTTAAATATAATTTATGGGATTTAAATGGCGTTGAAATTGGTATGATAAGTCTTTTACATCAAAAAAATGTTATGGAAGAGGAACTGGAAAATGTATTAAACTAGAAGATGAAAAAAAAACAAAGGGTGGGACACTGTTTAGTGAGACATAAAAACAATGCACCCTTCACGATGCCACTAGATCAGTGCTTCCATGACCTGTACCACCATCCCGTTTCTCCTGTGACCACTTCCACTATCATAATGTTTTCATGACCGGTTCCATTGTCATGTTTCAACCGTTTTGATGGAATCAAGTTTTTGGAAAACTCTTTAATGTGATATACTCCAAACACTATAAATTTTAAAATTTAATAGACCATGAGGGTCCCGACCCTTACAATCCCCTCCAAATTCATTGACTCATTTCCATTTTTGTATTTCATAGATAGAAGCTTATTTTATAGGCTTCCATTGAATATATTTATTTGAAAAAATTTGTTTTTCATATTTATGGAACATAAAAACATTTAATCATATGCTTAAATTTGTTTGGAATGAAGTAACCTTTGGGTACATGGATAATGACCTTCAATGATGTGGTCAATAAATCACTCTATGTGGAGAATAAATTCCCCAAAATACCTTACAATCCTTGTAAAGTTATATTTATACTCTCCAACACATGCTTTCTCATTTTTCTTTAAACTAAGGTTCTTTATCTTCTGTGCAATTTATTGATCATGAGTGAACTATTTATTAAATAATTTCTACTTAAAAGATATATAGTTCATGATTTCTATTTTTTCCTCCATATTATTCATGATCAATAGCCATAGTTGATCCATATTTCCTTTCAGACAATATACTACAAGGGTAACCTTTACATTTTTACAACAACTCAGTACAATTAACATATTATCCAAAGAATTGATAAATTAATCAAAACCCATTCAGTTATTAGCAACAAAAAAAAATGGGAGACTCAGTATCATAAATCAATCCAACCTAAAATAGTCATATCTTGTAACATGTTTCTCCATCTGGGAATGGTTATGTGTCACAACCTAGTTATGTTGCCCTAAAATTCTAATAACATTCACAGTTCCAATAATAGATATATTGATTTTCCTAGAAGGGAAGTCTCTTAATTTTCCATGAGTAATGATACCATTATTCCACCATGGAATCATTTCAAAAAAATTTCATATACTATATTATATCATAACATTATGTAACATAATATATACTCTCACTAATTTTGAATCAATAATAATTAATTAAATGTTTTTAATAACTAATCTAAAAAGAATAAAAATTGTTTTTTGGTGATATATTTACATTAAAATATTGCATACATTGATATAATTAAAATTTGAATTATCATAAGTGTTTCCAAAAAGATTAATGTAAGTCCCATTGTCATGTACCAGGTCACACTATGTTAAGCTCGACACACCTTTTCAGAGATATTACTCTTAGGTTTATCTGTGCAAGAACCACACCCACTAATAGTATCCAAAAAATGATGTATTTTTTGGAATACCATATAATACTTTCCTTATGAAAATTCTAATATGTTCTTATGTACCAATACTTAGGGTCTATCAAAGAGTTATATACCTTAATAATTGTTTTTTAAATATATTTTAATGGTTTCTACTAAATATCCTTGGAGACCCTATGTAATGCACGAACCCTAGAATTCTATAGATGGGGGATTATTTTATTATATTGGTATGATTACTAGTTATAATATACTGATGGGGAAATTCGTTAAACATTATAGGAAATTGATATTACATACATGGAACCTATTTTTCATCGGTAAATTGAAAATAATTCATGATAAAAAATTAAAAGAAACAAACTGCATCCTTGGATGTTATTTCAATGATTGTTTCATCATAACCTGGTGAAAGTAAAAATAATAAGAGTGAGATCAAATCATCATTGATGGTATGTAAATTAGAATAAATAATGAAACAATGAGAAAAAATGAACTTTGTAATATAAATAAATTAAAATATAAGCCCTAGAATCATTAAACAAATAACGAAATGTAGCCATAGATATGTTGGCACAAAATCCCATGGATTAATAATAAAGAAATTAAAATTAATTAAATTCATCATTATTTGTCTCCATGTTTCTTAGTTACATTATACCTTTACTATCAAGAATCATTAAAAAAATGGTTTGCAATATATCGGGTAAAAAACCATTAGATTTAACCAACTGATTCATGTCATGAGAAAACCAATTTTTCGAGGGGCTATTTATAACAGAGCACTACTAGTGTCATACCTATAATAAGAATTCCTAATATATTGAAATTTTTATTTCATAATGTTCCGGATAAAATATATCTATTTAATAAAATATATGGATTTATTAAAAATTTCCAATCTAATCATATAAATGTCAAAGTGAACATCTTATGTAAAATGGTATATAGTTTTTTTCTATCATAAAATCGGTTACCTGAGTGTGTGGATATTGAAGATAAATGTAATGAAAAATAAAAAGGATCAATAAGAATTTTTTAAGAGAAATTTATCAATCAAAAAATAATGAGATATCAAGAACGTAGTCATTAGAAACATTCTTGAGGAATACAATCATTAAAAATTCCAATGTTCCCATAAAATGTAGAAACATTTAAATTCCTAGTAACCATAAAGAAATAAAATTACATGAAACATAATATATCAATAGAATATGAATATTCTTGATATAACATGTCATGGGGTAGTATAAACACCATATAAAATTGAATTGGTTAATAACAACAATCAATTCTCAATGGAATGTAAATTGAGATAAAATCTATTACTGTGTGTTTCCTTCTAGGGTGAACATAATTAATCATTGTATATAATGGTTTTTAAACAATTAATATACCAATACCTGAACCATGTTTATATTTATAATATCATATACTAAAATTTTTTAATATCAAATTACACATTTTTTTAGTAAATTTTATTATATCCACTATTTTCGGTGATGAGTTGCATAGTTTGGTGAGTATTTTTGGACTTATTTGTGGTTGTTTCTATTAAATAGTTCTTCATTTAATCATATATAGAATGGAAAATATGATTTAAATATCATATATATCCATAATATATGTATCTATATTAATCTATAGTATTTTGTGATTAGAAGTAAAAACCATCGTTCATGGAGACTATAGGCCAAACGTACAAATTCACTCTACTATTATCTATTTAGCTTATTCAAAGAATTATAACGAAATTATATATATCTATATAATAATTTCTATATAAAATAAATTTCATATATGTTTCATAGGTTTATTAAAACTATCCTTATTCAATCCATTTATAGATTGAGTGAATTACATCGCTTTGAGGGGGTGGTAGTACACACTTCCACAAATGATGTTATTGTATTTTCAAAAGAAGTAAAGCATAAAGGTATGATACTTATAAGAAATATGTAAAAATAAATTAATTATAAATATAATATATATCAAATAAAATTATTGTTTACATAATAATTACAAACATTAGAGCTAGTAATTATAAAATGAATAACCACATTTTGTGTGGCAGTTGTTCAACATAAGGATATACAGTAAGTTTGTTACCCATTAGATTGAAATTTTTGAAACTATATGTGTAAACCATAAAATAAAAAATATCAGTATATTTTTTATAATATTTTCTTATATAATCATTGAATAATAAAAATTGAAATATTATAAAAAAATAAATCTATACAGCTTGAGAGACGATGTTACCTCTTAATTGGGTAACAATTTTTGGTTTTCACCAAAGGGATTCTATGGATTAAATTATGATATATTTGGGTACTATAGTTTTATATTAAGTATTTTAAGGGTATTATATAGAAATATTGGTGGGGATATATTTTCTTGAGAGGTGTGAGGATGTGGGATGAGAGGAGGACATTTTACAGTGGGGGAGGGGCACTCCTGAAAATTTATGAAATTAGAATATCACCACTGTTTGTTCCAATAAAATGTGGAAAATATAATGGTAAAATTTATATTGAAAAGACAACATGTTCATAATATTTCCAAATAATTTATTTTTTACATCTTTCTAGGTCATTTGGGCCCTTTTTTAAGGCTTAGTCCTGTGTCAAACATAATTTAACCTTAATTAATGTAATTGTTTTTAATTACTTTCACAAATATTTTTGGAAAAAAAATATGTTGAACTTATCTGAAATAATAAATAATGATAATTCTAAAAATTGAATCCATTTTTCAAAATTCATAACTTATATATGTTTGAAATTAATTTAAATTAAGTCTGGTAGATGTGACGACAATGCAGGTTTTAATGTAAAAACATTCAAAAATTATATGTTTTAATATATAATTTTAATGTAAAAAAGTTTAAAATAAACTATACACAATTAATTAATTATATATTAGTGTAATTAAATTTTAAAACCATTTAAAAATACATTTTTTCCTTATAAATAAATTAGTTCAAAAACTAGTTTTCAATTTGAATTCAATATTTGTAACTATTTATTATAAAACAAAACATATTCTGAAAATAAAAAAATTTCAACCAAAACAAATTTATACATTCCAAATTCATAAATTATATTTATTTTTACATATAATAGTTATTAATGAAAAAAATAAGATTTAAAACTTTTTCTCTAATAAAAATGTGGAAAAACTGAATTAATGGAAATAATGATTTTTATGTGATGTATTGTGTTTTTATCTTATAAAAATATAAAATAATTTTTGTATTTTTAAAAATATTTTATTGAATAAATAATCTATACATTAAATTAATATCACTCAAAAATTTTAATTAATTAATTTATTACGATTAAATGTCTTCGTGAACATAAATATATTATCTATAAAAACATCACATTTATATTCAATTAGTTCTTATATTCTATTATAATTAATTTCTAGCGAATTAATTAATTTAATATTTGTATAAACCATATAATTTAAAATTATATTTTGTTATTTCAAAAACTTATAACCTAATTTTTGAGTCATAACTTATTATATTAAGTAATAATATATTTAATAATATATTATTTTTGGAAAAAGTCGGTCGTGCATGTAATGAAACCCATGGAAGGAACCCATTGTTTTATGCATTACATGATAACTCAGAATCACATGAATTGGAATATATATCATAGATTTATTTATTTTAAAAATAGTAAATATATTTTTACGTGTAGAGGTATTATATTCTACTATGCACTAGGAGATGCGCAGGATATATGCTATCAAATATATTTTTATTAATTATAATTTCATTGTTTTAAAATTGATGTATTTTCTAACTAATTTTAAATTGAAACCAAATTATAAAATTATTTAACTATACAAATTACATAGACGAAATTTTATTTTTCCATTAAAATTCAATATTATACACTATTCATCACAAAGTAAATACATAAGAAATACCCAAATAATTCAACCTATGATAGTTTTTAAATTATGAATTATAAAATGAATTTAATTTTTTCGAAATTAATTTTATAAATAATAAAATAATCATAATATTTCGTAGATGGTCATATCAATTATTTGTTTTGTGAGAATAGTATTTTCACAACATATAATCTTTACCAAAAAACTATATATTTCATTAATAATGTGTTTTCTTTATATAAAACCAAGATAAATATTAATAAATAATTATTTTTAACTATTCTTATTACTATGTTTATCAGATACATTATTTCTATCTTATATAAATAATTATAATAATAAAACATTGTTATGTGGAAACATAATATATCATGTAATTCATGATAAGCTAGGTGTTTGATGTTAAAGAAGATTAACATCATTTAGACTATAAAAGTAGACCTCAATGAAAAATATTTTATTAAAAATTCATAAAAACACAAGGTTTTATTGTTACATTATTTAATATTGATACCTTATTACAATCTAAAAATTAAAATAATAATATGTTTTTTTATTTCTAATTATTTAAATCAAATACATCATACAATTTTCCTGACGATTTATTTCTTACCATATATATGTTACATCTCCAAGGGAAAATAATATAACGAATATTCCTTAAACATTAAAAATTATTGTGTTTGAGTCAAGATTTATTTTTCTTCCTCATTAGAAAACATTTCTGGTTAATATCTTTATTAATTAGGTCATATCTCATGCAATAGAAAACCATATAATAAAAAGCAGAAACTTCTTGATAGTATACATATTTTTACATAATATAAAATTTCTAAAATAAATATTGAATTATTTTCATGAATGAATACTCAGGATGTTAAACATGGCTTCTTTTATTAACTTAACCATAATTGTATCTTGTGAAAACATTTAATAAATGACGAATATGAATACAAAATCTAAGGGATATAAAAAAATAAAACCATTCTTCTACTTGAAGAATGATAATTCATATTATTTATTATTTATCTTCAATTTTCATTGAGAATTTTGAATAAAGCATTTTAACTTGGAAATAACAAAAACAATTTTTCAATGTAATCATTAAATAATCTATATATTATAATTCATTTTCAATAACATAGAGAATCTCATTCGTAACTGTTTTAATCATATGTCATATGTAAGTAGAGGATGTTCAAATCCATAGGAGAAACCTATTGGTAACACCCTACATCGTTGTTTATGATGTAATGGGAATCAAACACAATATAGGTGCACCCCTCATATAAGTTGTAACATGCTCACTTTACTATATCTAGAAACACCAACTTCTTAATTATAATTTTCAAATTCTATATCATGATTATAAAATTATTATTCATCACTTTGAAATCATTAAAAATTTGTAATAAATCTTCTAAACTCAAAAGAAAATAATTTTTTGATATCATTATAACCTTTGTAATTTTAAAAACTATTTTCGACAAAAAAATAAAATTTTTTAAAAAATATATATGAATTTTACATAAAAAATGGGAAAAAATTTTGTTTCTGAATAAAAAATATTGAAATATTACAAGGAATATTTAAATAAAATAATGTTCAAAATGGAGGAAAATTCTATTGTCAACATATAAAATAAAATATGGCATTACTTTTATCATTTGTTAAAATGTTCTGTAAAAAATTTTTGAAGAGATTTCTTTTTAAAAACATAATAATAAATTAAAGGGGATGTAAAATTTTATTTATAAATATTTAATTTCCACAAAATTCATTCTGAAAATTATTTTATAAATAAGGACATTTAAAACATAAGAGTTGAAGAAAAACATTCAAATGGAATTTTTTAATTAAAATTCACTTGTCACCTTGTAAATATTTGAATCACAATCCCCATAAATGAAAAACTTATAATAAGCATTAAATACCAGGATAATAAATATTTTTTGATTTAAAATTAAAATCGATCTATTTATAATATATATAAAATTGTATAGGTGTATTCCAAAAAAAATATAACTATACGGAAGGAAATTAAGAAAATGTCCCTTACCATGAGACAAACATGTCATATGTGACCTTAAATTCCATAATAATATTCAAATGTTAGTTATTTATTTTTATGAATCCTTCATCATGTTTATTATAATTTTTTTTCTATTAATGAAATTTTATATTCAATTACGTAGTCAATTATGTTTATATTTTCTGTTTTGACCATAATCCGATCATGTGAAACAAATTGCTTGGGTAGGATTACTATTGAAAAATAGTTGATTATTTAAGATTTTAAATATTAATAAAGTCCAATTTTGAAGTTTTTTTGTGAAATTATGTATATTACGATTATGGAGACAGCATGTCATACGTAAGAATGGGTAATGTTTCTATTTAACAAAAATCTCTATGGAAAGTTCATAAGTATCATTTTTTTATTTAATTAATTAAAATCATATCATATATACTATATTTTTTCATATATATACTTATTTATATATATATATCTCTTCCATGTGTTTTGGTGATGAAAAGAAAAAACCATCACTTTCTGAAGGTGGTAGCCTGCACCTACACGAACGCTGTTACAACTTATTTCATGAGGGAAATGGAACGAAATAAAATGATGTATTATATTTTTATGATGATTAATATATCATTAACATAATATTTATTTCTTTTAAATAACGTATATTGTTTATATTTACCCTTATTACCATTCATGTAATGCATTAGTGGTGAAATATACAAATCGCTTCATGAGGAAGGGGCCCCCCTTACACCCAAGTGATAGTATCGTATCCTCTAAATAATTGAATATAAAAGAGGAATATAGGATATAATTAATAAATAAGAAAAAATATATTATAAAAATATTATATATACATTATATACATCATAATTTAGAACCGATAAATGTGGAAATGGAGAAACAAATGAGATTATTTCACGAGGAGGTAGTCCGACAAACAATCAAATGATTATTTTTGAACACATTTGTAAGAATATGGGAATTAATTTCGTTATTAAATTATCATATTAACATCTCATTTAATTAGTATTGTTATGATATAATATAATCATCATATTAGAATAATTTTACTTATGTTGGAAGAAATAATATAAAAATACTCATTGAAAAATGTCACCTCTTTTTTAGTTAACATATTTTTGATTTCACCAAGTTGTTATTTGTTATACATATTCCCAAAAAATGGATTTTTTATGAGAGATGGAATTTATAGATTCTATTTTGGTGCGTATTTTCCAAACCAATTAGTTTTTAATGTGTGAAGATAAGAGGAGAGTTAGTGGCATTTTTAAATTGAGGTGAGTGAGGAACTTGTATTGTTTAAAAAAATAATGAATCATACTAACAAATTTTTAATGTGAAACTTCACAAATAGTGGAATATTATAGATAATATAAGTTACACGACGTAAATATTTCTATTAAAATATATTTTAATGATTCTTTAGGTTTATTTTAACAATCATTTTTTAATTAAACCTTTGGAAAGACCATTTTTACCTTAATCGAGAAAATAAATATGTACTATATTCAATGTTAATTTAGGACAATAATTAAATTAAAATTTTTAGATAATATAAATTATTAATATTAATATTTTTAATGTATTTTAAAAAATTATATTCACATAATAATAAAATTAATTTAATAAAAACGTGCGTGCCCAAGGAAAAAAAATTTTAAGTAGGGTTTTTTATTAGAAAAAGATAATTTTATATTAATTATATCACTAATAATAATATTATTAGGAATTTTAATTAAAAATAAATAATATATATTCAATCAATTTAATTTAAAATATTTTATGTAATTAAGTATTTTAATTAATTAATGTTTAGAATCATTACTGTTTTAAATTATTTTTATAAAAATCCATTTGTAAACCAAAAAAACATATTATATTATGATGAATAAAAATCTTTTTAAAAATTAATTAAGTATATTAATTAAAAATAACTAATTATTATCATATATTAAAACATATTAAAAAATTTTGAATTTTAAATTACATGATTTATAGAAAATAATATACTTTCTAATAAAAATAAATATTTTCACAATTCAGGGAAAAATTAAAATTATTTAAAAATTCCAAAAATTAAACCATACATAAATATAAATATTTACATTTCAAAAAAATTATTTTATAATATAATTATAATTATATTTAAAAATAATACATTTAAATTAATCCCATATAACCAAAGAGTTTAATGACAACAATTTTCAACTTTGTTCAAAGAATTATGTAATATTTTTATAATGGATATCACTTTCTAATTCTTATTATTTAATATGACAATGAATTATTTTATTATTAACCTAGTTTTTACATTCTTACCCCTTTAATAAATTTCATCCTCAAATTTTTTTTACTTATTAAACAAGTGGGTATATATGTACCTCATATCATTTTAAGATTATCATATTTCCTCATTAAAAATACAGTTTTTTTATAAAACCTTAAAAAAGTGAATTAAATTATTTTGAAAAAACATCTCTGTGGCCAATAATATGAACTATTTGTTCCTTGTATGAATGATTATCCTCCAACAAAACATCTTACATTCTCCAAACATGAGATAGAAAAAAAACTGACATTTAATCATTAAACATGATGTCTACCTAAGATAAAAATGGAGGAAAAAACACAATGCTTGAAACTGATCAAAATTTCACTTGGATTTCATTGGGTCCAGTGAACTATGGACTTATCGTCTATTTCATAACAAAAAAACATAACAGTTTTCCATGAAAAAACATTGAAAATGTAATGATCACATGTAACATCCCAGATAAATTAATAATATGACATTTTCATATATATATATATATTATAATTTGTAAATTAATTATTAATTTTACTTTAAAGGAGTTGCTATGTTCGATAGCGTACTCGATACTCAAGAACGAGATTCTTTGAAATCTTATGTTGAAAACTAATAATATGATATTATTATATTAAATGATAGTTAACTCCAAGCCATTGTATTGGTGGTAATGATAAAAAATAACTACAATATGATTATACATGTTTGTTAAATGTATTTACATTTATCCAATAAATGTTAGAGTCTTAAATTGTGAATAAATCTAATTTAAGCATAATTTACATTAAAAGTTAGATTTACCACCTTTTAATGGAGAACCCACATTTAATCTAATTTTGGTCATGTTAATACATTCTATTTGAACAAATAAAATCCTTCTTTATAATTGGGTCATCAAAATTTACTTTGTGTAAATTTTTAGTTTTTCCGATAAAGATAACTTGTTTAATGAATAGTTAAAATATTGTAATTTATTTCAATAAAACGTTTTAATCTAATTTATTTATAAGTTTAGATAATATTTAAATTTGTTTTAATGTGTAATTAGAATATATTATCACCATTTAATCCAATGTTGGTCATTGTAATTAATTTCACTTTGAAATTGGACATAAACAAGTATCAATCTTTTGATTATTATTGTTTCTTAAAAACACGCAATTAGTTTTTCTAACGGGAATTAATTTTAAAATTAATTAATTCCACTTCTATATTTTTAATTTATTAAAATAGACATCATTTTTTTATTCTTAATATCAAAGAATTCTTAGGCTTAATTTTTTGTATTTTTCTGAAAAACTTCAATTTTGATGAATAGTGAAACCACTTAGTGGTAGTTAAAAAACTGACTTTTTCATTTAAAAGAAATTTTACCACTTCTGTGATTTTAATTAAAAAAATCCGACATACATGATTGTTTTCACGAAGTAAAATGTGCTTCAATAAGATTAAAATAATTTTTGGGGAATAGTAACTTTGGAGTTTTATTTACCACAATTAATGGTAAATAAGTTAATTCAAGGTAAAAAGTATATTATAATAATAATAAATTACCTTAACACTTGTCCAAACCATACTGGTTGACTCCTTAACGACCATTGGAATCATTGGGTCTATTTTGGGACCTCGTTGAGCCACTTGGAAGTGAAAATGAAAATTTAGATTAATTAACTTTAAGTAAAGGCGAAAATGACAAAAGAAAATATCTTTTTTAAAATTAATTTTTATAAGGGTTATATAAATTATCATTTAGACAATAAATATTCATTGGAAAGATAAAAGGAATTCCTATATCATGATATTTTTGATATAATTTTCATACATCATATAATTTAAATTATTTATGACACAATAATGATGTTGTGTTTACTTCATTAATAAATTATTTAAATAAATAAGATTATAATGATTAAAATGTTATCCAAAACCTGACCAATTATTATTGGATGACTTTATTTTGACCATGATTAATATTATATTCTACTATAATTAATTTTGGAACATTAGAAACTGATTATCATTATATAATAAAATAATGTTTTCACACTTTCCTAAAGAGCCCCTCCCCCACCTTATAAAAGAATACCACTTATTAACAATTCCTCACAACAATAAACCATTTGTATCGTCCAAAATCTGCCCAATTAAACACCCTAATTCTATATCCTCTTCCTAACAGCCTTACCTTATGCGTAAGGCACTTTAGAAAACCCTTTTGTTTGAACCACAAGGAGTTACCCAAATTAAAGGTAATGGTTTTCTCTTAAATTGTTTTCTTTTATTTTATTTCTCCAACCCCTAATCAGTTTTTATTCCATTATTTTGTAAAACCTCCAGTATCCCCAATATACTAGGATATTTCTATGGTAATTATTTTAACTACACATACACACACCTCCATCTAATGGGTGAAAAACATAATGTTTCTGTGGATGGAAAACTAACGCCTCACGAAACGATGATAGTTTGATTATCTTCTTCCGCCTCTCATGGTGGCCATTATGATGGAAAATTATTTTTATATTATATATATTATTTTTATGTTTTCTTTATGATTCTTTAATTACCATTTATAGCATACCTTTATGGATTCCATTATTGGTAAACACGATAATTTCATTTGAGGAAGTGTGGACTACCGCCCCCTCAAGGTGATATGACTCGTTCATACCAAATGTGGTATGTATTAAGGATAGATTTAATTATATTATATATTATAAAATACTGGAATTATAGTACTACTATTTATCATTATGTTTTAAACCCATTAAATGTGAAATATAAATGGACATAGTGTTTATGGGTACGTAGGACTTACGGTCTCCATGAACGGTGCATTTCATTTCATACCTCTAAATGTTATGTAATATTATAAATTCATGTATATACTGGATATATAAGATATATATGATATTTAAAACATTATTATCATTCTGGATATAATGGACTATGGACCACATGGACAACTTCTAAATATAAGGTGTTCATTTTTGACTCAAGTACCAAATATCGAAAAAACGACCATTATTAACGTAAAGGATTACATAATGTTTATAACATGGTAATAATTGATATAAAAGAAATTATAAACATGAAAAATATTCTTAGTAAAGTAGAAATTAAATTTAGTTTATTATTCATGAGATTAAATAATGATCGAGCCAAGTGGGAAACGAGGTAAGGGATCTGACCTCTCTCTTTCTTTTCAAGTACTCTCTTTTATGATATCTATTTTATAATCCATGTTCTTATGTTGGAGGATGTTCTTTTATATTCACCATAATGTAATTTTTATTTTCATATGATGATATACCCACTCTTACTCTCATCAATTCATTTTAATAATTTTTAAGTGGCGGCGTTAGGCTGCCGAATTTTTGTAATGGATTTTCTTATCTCACTTTTAATTCCGTGAGATTTCCACTATTAGCTACTTATTAATTGAATGTGGTGTATTTTTTACAGCCATTTGATATATATATTATTATTATTCTCATTATATTTATGGTCTTCTATGATTCAATTTGTGGATATTAACTTATGGTCATACTTGACAGTTGATAACAATGTGGTAAAGGGTTTCATCTCACTTTTTATTCCCGTGTGATTCGTGCTATATTTTACACTATTTTTCTTTTGTGTAGTGTATTTACTTCCCATGATTGTACAATTTGTGTAATATAATTTCATTTATGAGTATTTACTTCTTTGTTGTATGATCCTTTCTTTCATGTGGAATATGTTTTGTTAGTTACCAAATCGGTAAGGGAACCGTTCACCCTACTATTTTTAAAATGATTTTTTTGTTATTCCTTTTAATTTAAATCTGATTATTCTAGGACATGTTCATATATATCCTTATTGATTAAATACATATGTACAAGTCATGATATACCCTTTTTATCTCATCAACTCATTTTCTAAATTTTAAATTGACATTGTTAGGCTGTCGAAGTTTTACAATGGAACTTCTTAACCCGATTTCAATTCTTTGGGTTCAACTTGTACTTCTTGAATATGTCATCCTATGAATATGTGTTAATGACCTATGATTTATTCACACTTAATATCCACTTATATTGGTTATATTTATATTTTTCATGCATAATTATGTGATTTATTTATCCTTAATTTAAGGATACCATCTTTATAAGGGGTTTTATCTCAATTTAAATTTCCACTGAGTCTTCATTGTTGTTATGAACCTATTCACTCTTATATGGTGTATATACTGTTCTTTGTCATATTATATCATGAATACATTTATTTTCATGATATAATAATAATCTGTTTAAATTGAGTCCTCAATTTTTTGTATTTAAGCATCTCTCTTTTTTGTAAGAAAAACTCTTAAACTAAAATATCCTTTTAAAATTTTTAATGATTTTTTATTCTAAATATTTGTCCTTCATTTCCTTGTTTTCAAAAAGGGTTTTAGGATTTATTTATATAAACATTATTTTTTTCAAATCATAAATCATCTAAAAGCTCCAATGTTGTATGTGACACATTGATTCAAAAAATCTCTTTTTAAATGCATTATGAAAATGGATTGAATATATCAATATCTTGAAATTTCTTATTTTGATTGAAAATGAAATGTTATTAGTGAAATGTTTATTTTTGAAATATTTCATTTTTTATAATGGTACATAGACATTTAACGGGTTGTTACATGACAAATCATATGACGGGTGATGCAGTGAATACTAGGACGGGTGTTTACGTTATAACCTCCAATGCATTAGGTATGGAAGTCGGTCGTATGGATTTTCCATTTAGTGATACGTGGGGAAGTCGACCGTATGGTTATTCTATTTAAGTATGTTTATGTACCAAGTTACCTTTATATGTTATTTGTTCTTTATATGAGTTTTCTGGTAATATTTTGGTTACAAAATGGTAAGTAATTATCATTTATTCAGTGAAGATTATTTACTACTTCTTAAAGGGGAAAAGTTTTACTTTTGAAAATGTATTCATGGTTTACCTGTTGTTTTGAAAAACTGACAGTTTTCTTTCATTGTGTACCACTTACTGAGCTTTTTATGCTCATCCCAAGTTTTTGAAATGTTTTTCACATGACATAATGTGGAATAGGGTCAAATATGGGATCAAGGAAAATTCATGTTGTCTTAAACATGGAACTATACATGAATCTTTTTTTTAGAGTTCATGTTTTGTAAAAAAATGGAAAAACTATATAGAAGTGTCTACATTGTAATATTTTGAGATGTAATTATTATTTTTTAATTATCTTAAACTATTAACCTGAAAATATCCTCAATGTGAATTATTCATTTATTTCAATATTATGTAAGGTTTTAAGGTTGGGACCTTATTATTGGTATCCGGGGTCGGTTTAGATAAATTCTGAAGTTATAGTGTTATCTAAGCATAAGTGACAAAACCATAATGGTTAGAATATTATAAAGAGTCATAGTTATTTTGAATGAGTTTAACATAGCATGAATAAGTATTTAACCTCCTCACAAAATATTATATGATGATTTTAATAATATACTCAAACTTACTTTTTTGGTTTTAGTAAATGGTTGGATCTAGAAAGAACGAAAGTAACAGTGGATATGAAGAAATTTGTGACGGTTTTACGAATGAGAAACTAAATGAAATGAGAGATGAAATGATAACTCTTTTGGTTATTCTCAACCATGTATCTGGAGTCAAGATTGAACACATGAACCTTGATTATTTTTATAAGGTATTGTATATTTGAGATACAAATACATACGTAATTTCAGGTAATAATCATAAAGGTATGTATGTTCAAAAACCAATGTGTCAAGGATGTGGAAATAAACACCGTGGAAAATTATTCAAAGGTATGGGAAAATGTTATAGACGTGGGAATGAAGGTCATAAAGCAATAAACTGCCATGGAAAAAGTAATCGTCCAGTTGACTCTAAGAAATGGAAAGCAGTTTTTTCTGAGGAATCAATTGAATGTTTTAAATGTGGTGCACATGTTCATTATAAAAACATATTTCCTACGAAGATGTTTTGGGAATTGGATCACCAAGATCGTAAAAATATTTTTTTACCAATACCTAATGCCATTCCGATTAAGGAAGAAGAAACTGACTATGATTAATGAAGGAATGGATTATTTCATAACACATCTTTTGATATTATTGAATCTTAGGATATGGTTCAGGATTCTGTTTTTTGGAAATAAGTATTTCAGAATAAGATGAAAAGGAATGGTTATTGGATCATGAAGAATGTTTAATGAGTAAGAAGTCAACATATAAGGGGTTCAAGAGTTATGGTAGATTTTAGGATGGTGAAATGCTTAAAAGTATCAAGGCTCTTTTGAGGATGGGAATTACATTAGAAGACATTTTATAGTATGTGTAACCCTAATGTTTGATATATGAAAATTTTATTCAAGGAATAACTATCTTTTCTTCTGTGTATTTTGTTATAAAGACCTATTTCGGTTTATATGATCTTTGAATTTGAGGAAATTATAGGTTAATACATTTTGGGTTGAAAAATGAATGTTATTAGAAAACCTTCATGGTTAAAATATTCTATGGTTATTTTTGATAAATTTATATCTTTTTTGGAATTTTATAAAATTATATTGTTTTTGATAAGGTAAAACACGCAAACCGTGTGAAAAACAGTTACGTCAGATGAATATGTGGGAATTGAACCCACAACCAAAGTGGAAAATGTATTTATCACCTACCACTGGGCTACCTGATTTCCCTGGTTAGATTCACTAATTATTTTTAGTTGGATGATTTTATGAACTAAGAAATGTTGATCTTGGGTTATCTATGGAATTGATTTACCTATTAGGGATGATATGTCAATACATTAATTACTTTTCAATATGAGACTTTAAGAGTAACTGATGTTATTTGGAAATAATGATTAGATTTATATTGGAAGACTATGTGATTAAATACTTCAGAGATTTGGGATTAGATCATAGTTTCGATTACTTTGAGGAGATTTATGGATTTCTATTTATTGAATGATCTTTGATGAACTTTGGGGTTTGTTGGAAAAAATTTGGAGATTAAGAGTAGTTTTTATTTTTGTAGAAGATTATCTTTTTTGGGGGATTATCTGATCTCGAACAAACCATTTTGGTTTTGGTTAAGGTCTAAAGTCATTGGAAATATATAGTTCATCTTTTTTGGATTATGTGATTCTCTCAAAGTTGATTATAATGCTCTTATTATGAAAAATGAGTCATCCTGAATACTCATCGTTTGCAGAAAATATGAGTTTATGTTAGAAATCTAGTAAAAGATGAATGTCTACATGACAAGTAATTATATTTCCTTATGTTTTCAGTTAATCTCATTAATAAATACCTAAATGAAAAGTAACTCAAAACAAAAACTATTTCTGTTTTCTTTTCCTTCTGGGGAATCAAATACTGTTTAACCAATCACAAGTTTGTGATTTTATGGTGGTTAACTTTCTCCTAAAAATGTTTTCTATCACTCTCCATCAGAACATGAAGGTTTGTTTTCTCCTCCATTACCATGTTTTCATGGAATCCTAGTATTAGTTGTCTAGGGTAACCTTTTTACTCCTCTTCCATTATTTTTAAGTGATAGTTTAATTGACTCTTTTTTCGATGTGGGGATTTCAATGAAGTTCCAAATCCTAATTTTTAAAACTATGAGGATGCAATTTCCAAAAGGGGGAGGATTTAACATCCCGGATAAATGAAGAAGATGAAATTTTCATATATATTAATATTTGTGAATTAAATATTATATTTACTTTAAATGGGTTGCTATGTTCGATAGCATAGCCGATATGCAACAACGGGTTTCATTGAAATCTTACGTTGCACACAAATAATATTATATTATTATTTTAAATGGTAGTTAAAGCCTAGCCGTTGTATTGGTGTAAATGAAAAAAAATAACTACAATATTATTATACATGTTTGTTAATTGTATTTACATTTATCCAATTAAAGTTAGAGTCTTAAAATGGGAATAAATCTAATTTTAAGCATAATTTACATTAAAAGGTCGACTTACAACCATTTAATGGTGATCCATAATTAAATATAATTTTGGTCATATTAATACATTCTATTTGACCAAATAAAATCCTTATCTAGAATACGGACCTCAAAATTTACATTGTATAAATTTTTTGAATTTTTCTGATAAAGTTATCCTTTTTAATGAATAGTTAAAATATTGTATTTTAATTCAAAACTACATTTTTAATATAATTTATTTATATGGTTATATTATATTTTTAATTTTTTTATTGTGTAATTAGAATATATTTTTACCATTTAATTCAATTTTGTTCATTGGTATTTATTTCACATTGAAATTGGACATAAACAGGTATCAATATTTTGAGAGTTATTGTTTCTTAAAAACTCGCTATTTGTTTAGATAATGGGAATTGATTTTAAAATTAATATAGAAACTTATATATTTTTAATTTGGAAAAATTGAAATAATTTTTTAATTCAAAATATCAAATAATTCTTATGATTATTTTTTGGTATTTTTCTGAAAAACATCAATTTTTAATGAACAGTGAAACCACTTATTGGTAGTTAAAAAACTGAATTTTTCATTTAAATTAAATTTTACCTCCTCTATGATTTGAATTTAAGAAATCCGGCATACATGGTTGTTATAAATAATTAAAATGTAGTTAAATATGATTAATATAATTTTGTTTGAATAACAACTTTTGACTTTTATTTTCCACGATTAAAGGTACATAGGTTAATTCAAGGTAAAAAGAATATTATAATAATTTAAAATTACCTTAAAACTTCTCCAAACCATATTGGATGAGTCATTATAGACCATGGTAATATTTGGGTCGATTTTGCGACCCCATAGAGACACATAGGAGTGAAAATGTCAATTTAGATTAATTAACTTAAAATAATGGAAAAAATGTCAATAGAAAATATCGTTTAGTAAATTAATTTTTATATGGGGTTATATAAATTTTAATTTAGACTATAAATATTCATTGAAAAATCTAAAAATATTTACTATATCAAGGTATTTTTATTATAATGTTTAGACATAAAATAATTTAAATTATTTATGACACAATAATGATGCAGTGTTTACCTCATTAATAAATCATTTAAATAAATAAGATTATATTGATTAAAATATTATCCAAAACAGGTCCAATTCCTATTTGATAATTTCATTTCGACCATTATTCTTCATATATTTGACTACAATGATTTTTGAACCATTAGAAACCTAATATCATTGTATAATAAAATAATGTGTTCACACTTTCCTAAAGAGCCCCTCCACCCCCTTATAAAAGGAGACAAATTATAAAAAATTACTCACACCTATAAAGCCTTTTTCATTGTCAAAACTCGGCCCAATTATGATCCCTACATCCCTATACTCCTCTTAGAAGTATTAACTTAGGAAGAAGGAAATTCAACAAAACCATTTGGTTCAAACTAAAGGGAGTTACCCAAATTAAGGGTAACAATTTCACTTAAATTGTTTTATTTTATTTTACTTCTCCAACCCCTAAAAATTTTTATTACATTATTTTGTAACTATACATGTATCCTAAATATACTAGTATGTTTTTATGGAATGGATTATAACTAAACTTACACACACCTCAATCTAATTGTTGAAGAACATAATGTTTATGTGGATGGAAAACTAACGCCTCACAGAACGATGATTGTTCGATTATCTCCTACCGCCTCTAATGGTGGACATTATGATGGCACTGTATATTTATAGGATATATATTATCTTTATGTTTTATTTATGCTTATGTAATTTCCATTTATATCATTCCTTTATGGTTTCCATTAAGGGTAAACACAATAATTTCATTTGAGGAAGTGCGGACTACCACCGCCTCAAGGTGATATGACTCGTTCATACCATATGTGGTATGTATAAAGGATATATTTAATAATATTAAATATTATTAAATACTATAATTTTAATACTACAATGTATCATTATGTTTTAATTCCATTAAATATGAAATAGAAATGGGTGTAGCGTTCATGCGTACATATGGCTTACCGTCTCCATGAACGGTGCATTTCATTTCTTACCTCTAAATGATATGTTCTATTATAAATACATGAATATACTGGATATATAATATTTATTTGATATCTAAATCATGATTATAATTCGGGATATAATGGAATGTTGACCACATGGACAACTTGTAAATATAAGTTGTTCATTTTTGACTCATGTACCAAATATCAACAAAATGACCATTATTAACCTAAATGTTTACATAATGTTTATAACACAGTAATAATTGATATAAAAGGAATTATAAACTTTAAAAATATGCTTAATAATTTATAAATTAACATTAGTTTATTATTCAAGAGATTAAAGAACGATCGAGTCAAGCCGAAAATGAGGTAAGGGATCTGACATATCTCTTTCTATTCTAGTACTCTCTTTTATGTCATTTATTTTATGATCCATGTTCTTATGTGGGAGGATGTTATGTTATATTCACCATACTATAATTTGTATTTTCATATTTTTAGAGGCCTCCTCTTACTCTCATCAATTCATTTTAATAATTTTTATGTGGCGTCGTTAGGCTACCGAATTTTTGTAAGGGATTTTCTTATCTCACCTGTCAGATTTCCATTATTCGCCATTTATTAATTACACGTGGTCTATTATGTAGTTCCATTTGATATATATATTATCATTATTTTCATTATATTCATGGTATTCTGTGATTCATTTTTTTGATATTATCTTTTGGACATACGACTCAGTTGATTACAATGTGGTAAAGGGTTTCATCTCACTTTTTATTCCCGTGAGATTCATGCTATATTTGCAACTATTTTCCTTTTTTGTGGTGTATTTACTGCCCATTATTGTAAAAAATTTTCAATATAATTTCATTTATGTGTGTTTACATCTTCATTGTATGATCCTTTATTTTAATGTGGCACATGTTTTTGTAAGTTACCAAATCGGTAAGGGAACATTTCACCCTCCTTTTTTTAAAAATACTTTTTTTATTATGTCTTTTAATTTACATCTTATTATTCTGGGACATGTTAATATATATACTTATTGATGTAATCTTTATGTACAAGTTATTATTTACCCTTTTTATCGCATCAAATCATTTTCTGAATTTTAAATTGATGTTGTTAGGCTGTCGAATTTTTACAAGGGAACTTATTAACCCAATTTCAATTAGTTGGGTTCAACTTGTACTTTGTGAATATGTCATCCAATGAATATGTGTGAATGAACTCTGATTGATACACACTTAATATCCACTTATATTGGTTGTATTTATATTTTTCACACATAATAATGTGATTTATTTATCCTTAATTTAACGATACCATCTTTATAAAGGATTTCATCTAAATTTACAATTCCATTGAGACTACATTATTGTTATGCACCAATTCACTCTTATGTGGTTTATATACTTTTCATTGACATATTAAATCATGAATCCCTTTATTTTCATGATATTATAAAGTTCTGAATAAATTTTATTCCTCAATTATTTGTATTTAATCATCTCTCTTTTTGTTAGAAAAACTCTTTAACTAAAATATAATTTTAAATGTTTTAAAGATTTATTCTTCTAAATATTTCTACTTAATGTCCATGTTTTCAAAAATTGTTTTATGATTTATTTATATGGACATTAATGTTTTCAAATTATAATTCATTTATAAGCTTTAAAGTGGTATGGGACACTTTGATTCAAAAATCTCTTTTTAAATGGTTTATGAAAATGGACTGATTATTTCAATATCTTGAAATTATTTCTTGTGATTGAAAATGAAATGTTATTAGTGAAATGATGATATTTGAAATATATTATGTTTTATAATGGTAATTGTAGATTTAATGGGTGGTTACATGTTAAACCATATGTTGGGTGGTGCCGTGAATACCAGGATAGGTGGTTACGTTATAACCTCCAATGCATTGGGTATGGAAGTCGGTCGTATGGCTATTCCATTTAGTGAAATGTGTAGAATTAGACCGTATGGTTATTCCATTTAAGTATGTTTATGTCACATGTTACCTTTTAATGTTCTTTGTTCTTTGTATGGGTTTTATGATAATCTTTTTGTTACAAAAGCGTACATAATGATCCTTTATTCAGTGAAGAGTATTTACTACTTCATTATAGTGAAAAGTTTTACTTATGATAATGTATTCATGGTTTACCTATTTCTTTGAAAAACTAATAGTTTTCCATCATTGTGTATCCCTTGCAATGTTTTTTATGCACATCCCATGTTTTTGAAATGTTTTTCACAGGACTTAATGTGGAATAGGGTCAAAGATGGGATTATGGAAAAGTATTGATGTCTTAAACATGGATCTAGACATGACTCTTTTTTTAGAGTTCATGTTTTGTAAAAAAATGGAAACTATGTAGAAGTGACTACTTTTTAATCCTTTGAGATGTAATAGTTATGTTTTAATTCTCTAAAACTATAAACCTAAAAAGATCCTCAATGTGAATTATTCATTTAATTCAATATTATGTAAGTTTTTAAGGCTGGGTCCTTACATTATCTATATTTAAAGAATGGTCATTACATTGATTATCAATAAAACTTTTCAGTATACTCTGTCCTTATATATTTGTGAAAATAATACACCTTTTTCACCACTTTATCTTCCATAAATGATCCCATCAATTTCCCTTCTCATAAATCATCCCAAAAAAATTTGGTTTATGAAATATCTTTTCATATAATGTTTCAAATGGTTCCAGAAGTATTCTGGAATGAAAAAGAATTTTATATGAAAACTAAAACAAGAATTTTTTGATCCCAACATCCATGGAAATCCATTAAACAAGAATCAAGAATTTTCAATAGTTTAAATTTTCTTCACTGATTATCCATTATATTGATGAGTAAATCCTAACTAAAACGTATTTCATTACAAAACTACTTATGAAGTCCCTTCTAAAAATTAGATGTGATCATTTTATCATGAAATAATATAATGGATGAAATATTTCCTTGTTTCCGGACTATATCCTCTAGAAAAAATTATAAATGACGATCTAAAGATATTATACAATTATTTTGATGAAAATGAGATGTTTAGTTTAATCAACAAAAATAACGCAACATGCATTATTATGTTGAGAATTATTTTCCAATCACACTACAAAATCCATTGATAGATTATTCAAATTCTACTATGGAACATGAAAATGTTGATGCATCCCATTCCATAATTATCATTCTAAATTATCCTGCTGAAAAGTCCAACAGATCTTGGTAAAGTAAAAAATATAACATTTCATTATGTCCCATGAATAATACCTCTTTATGTCTCTATACATCATATGGATTCCTAAATTAATAGTGAACAAAGAACTATGAACTTCAGAATATAAATATTTTCTCCAATTTAAATTATATTAAAAAATCACTCTAACGAAAAATTGTAATAGAAATCATTTTTCAATAGTAAAATTAAGAATATCCACCTTTTAATTTATTTCAACATTTTCCTCAAAATCTATTATACTCCTTATATTTTTTATTTAAATTTTAAAAAATTGAATATACTGAAATCTAAAAAAAATTTACGATGTCCCTTAATCGAAAAAAATCTCAAAAAAATTATAAAATCATTAAGAAAAGGGACGTGTTCTAAATTTTACTTTGATAATGTATAATTATTATTTTTGGTTTCCAACCATCACCCAAATTGTTTTCATTTCTTGGACTGTATTGAATCAGGATATTATAATCCTTGATCTGTTAGATCCATATTATATATATCATATTGAATTTTTTCTATGTGAATATATATTTGAATGTTTTTTATCATTATATATTTCACATTTTACTACAGAAAAATTATTCACCGATATATTAAAATAGAAAACCATAGTAGCAAATTCAAAATCATGTGAAGGGTAATTACAATAATTCGGTTTCATCTAACAATAAGTATAATGAATAAATAAATTATTCTAACATTGAATAACACCAAGTCCTTTCAATGATGAATCAAAATATATTATAAATTCAATATTTCTAGAAGGTGGGTCATAAACTAGAGGATTCCCTAATAATCATTTTAGTTCCTAAATACTATCATCACATTCTATTTTCAAAATAAATTTATCTCTTTTTTGAGTTAACATAGTTAATCTCAAACAAAACTGATAATTGTATTCAACAAACCACTTACATTAACATACTAATGCAAGAAAACAATGTATAACTGTAATTCTTTTTCCTCTTTATCCATTTTTCAACATATTTATTATAAGTTTCAATATTTATTCCAATATTTGAAAAAAAAACTTGAAAATAATTTTTTTATCAATTCACTATTGCTAATTTTTTCATATAATTTTTTTTTATTTTTCATTGTTTTATAAATTTAATTAGGTGTATGTCATGTTCTTATTTAATTTAATAGTGTTATAAAATGTAACTAATAAAAATAACCACAATGTTTTAAAAGAAATCCTAAAAACCCTATTTATAAGTTCCATAAATATAAGAGGTGAATGATAAAACAGAAACAACATAACTAAATATTAATAATTAATGTATAATGTCCAAATTAAAATTCTATTATTGTCTTCTCCATTCACATTATACTGATGGTATCCTAACCTCATGTCAACTCTTGAAATATGTCGATCTACATAGAGTTGATTAAAAATAATTGATATTGTGAAACCAATTCATTTTTCAAATAGATGTGTTATTCAAGCCTCTATAATCAATTAAGATTCTCAATTAAACATTAAATTTATTACAATCAAATCTAGATCACCCCATGGTGATGTTCTTGGATGAATAATACCTTTTCCTAAAAACTCCTATAATTAAATTTCCATTATAAAAGTTCCACTTGATCTATTCGATAAGGGGGTATAGAAATATTATTAAAATTATGTATTAGGTAAATGATAAAATCAACCTCCCGATCTAGAATAGCACCTATAAAATCATTAATTAATACATCCATTTACTTATTTACTATTTTAATGTTAATAATTCTATCTATTTATTTATTTTAAACAATATTATTTATGTACCATTCACTACCACCTCTAATAAATTTCACATCATCACGATATTTTATAAATGGAATGAAATCATTAACACAACATTATTATCCTTTAAATATATCTTATCAGGTTAAACCAAAATCAAATCCATACAATGAATGATTAAAATCTCTTCTATTTCCAGTTTAATATAATTTTTTGTACAGAAAATCCCGATGATAAAAATAATAATATTTATATAAATATTGGTCTTCTTAAATATTGGTACCAAGAATTTTCACAAAAATATCCATCTTCTTTTTTTAGTTATATCAAATCATTAGATAAAAAATTTCCCCAAATAAAGGAATGTGTCATGAACCACATTCCTCGATATGGGGGTAGGGGTTACAAAGTTATATTCCCTTCATTTTTTAATATGATTAAAATATATTGACCCCTAAGATCCACCTTCAGTATGCCAGAGAGTGGAGAATATCACCAAGTGTATATAATTTCACAAAAAATGAAGTTCATTGCCCTTTTAATGAAAATAGAATCGAGAGATAAGATTCAAACATCTCAAATAACACTAAATTAAATGTAAAAGAATAGCCAAATACAATTCCCATATGCATGTTAAATATTAAAAATGCTATAAGGTATAAAAAACACCAATGTAAAGTTCCATAAGAAAAGAGACTATATAGCGTCAACAACCAATCCTGACACCAGGGCTAGTAAAGTCCATCATGATCCTCAAAATCCCATTTGAAACCTGATAATATTTTTACTGACGTATGGTGTGAATTAAAGTATACCTAGTAAGACAATTAGAGCCCCTGACTAACAACTTAGGGAACCTACTGATGGCCCTATGAGAAAATAGTAGAACCTCAAAGAACCTTAAAAAGGAATAATAACCAACCCAGCCACACCAAGGTACACTTACCAAAAAACGTAAGTCAAATAAGGTATTAGTATAAGATAATTGACATTTGTGTACCCGATACCAAATTCCAACTAGTTAATTGCTCCATCCTATTGACTATTATATTGGATCTACCACACATCATATATGAATTCCTACTTCCAAAAACTACCTGCACACACCTAGGCCTCAAACCACACACTTTCTCATCCACATACACATTGACTACAAAAACCATGAATCTCACCCGAAGTCAACTGGAGCTCATCCTGAATACCATTGGGAAAATAATCATGGCACACAAACACCCTGTCCACTCATTCAAAACAAATTGTCCTAAAGGATATGAGCCTATGAAAATCATCATTACGTTAAACCCTACCCGGATATTCTCGTGCAGTGAGAACCAGATGTGGGTGCAAGGAAGAAATTCAGTAACATGATATTCATCCTCCTTCCATTATGTGGGGAACGACTCCCTCCCCCATGAGATGGGGGTGTTCGAA
Source organism: Viscum album (assembly GCA_963277665.1). Lineage (NCBI taxonomy): Eukaryota > Viridiplantae > Streptophyta > Magnoliopsida > Santalales > Viscaceae > Viscum > Viscum album. The sequence goes on along the minus strand of OY728151.1, from coordinate 896,570,096 downwards.
ACATGCTTCTCAATAAGGGAAGGGTGAATATAGAATTTTGAGGAACAAAATTATATATTGATACATATATATATATGTGTGTGTGTGTTAACAAAAACACTCAACCCCAACACACAGATTGAAAAATAAACAACCAACTCAATGAGAACCACATTTCCTCTACATTTATATGCACAACCACAAAAAAAACATTACCAAATAGGAACCCACCAAAATTTTTAATTACAACCTTCCATTTACTAATTAAGGACTCACATTAATTTATTTACTGCACCACTAGGAAACTACCAATCCCAACCATATCAAAATAACAAATAAATCCAAATTTGCAGTCCAACTACACACCCTCATTCAACCACTTCCAACTTTCATTATTCAATGTTATATCGCACATCCCATATCTTACAACATGTTCCCATAGACGCTTGTCCAAATCACATCCCTAATATTGTCCCACATTAATCATGTTCATAACCACTCTGTTGTCCCAATACTCGATGTCGTTCGATGACCATAACAAAAAACAAATGTAGTTCTGCTACCTACATGTCCATCCATTCCATAATCCATCAACCCCCAAAATTGATACTCCAAAACACCACATATACCTCCCCACACATAAACACCACAAAAAATACAATTATTCTACTTCCCCGCTACACAAATGTCCCAAACCCTTCTCTCATAACCAAATCCTCCATCCACTAGTGTACCCATAACCATGCTCCCAACAGCTGGAGAAAACTACTCACACCAATTCCCAAAAGAACATAGCACTCATCCACAACTATCATCCCGATATATATATATATATATTCAGATTTGAAAACTATTTTTCTCTAATCCACTTGATAAACATGTGTGATCATATAAGGGTTTTTATCTAGGGACAACCAATTCTTTAAAAGGGTGTACGTGATAAAGAAGATTTCATGGTATGGCCAATTATCAAAAAAAATTATGAAAAAATATAACACCCCCCATGTGTAATAAAATACCACCAATTTACATTATATTTATAGGATATACACCCACAAAATCTATAAAGAAACTAGGATGACATAATAAAATAGACGATGAAACATTAATCCACTCCCATTCTGTTATTTTATTACCCTGTTATCTTTTCATCAAGTTCCCTTATAATTTATTTCGATTTTAATAAAATTACACATATATTATTCACCAAGAATCATTATTACACCCACACATCATGATTCCAAATTTGAGGGAGGAAGAAGATATCCCAGCCTGAATAATAGGCCACCAAAGATCCTATTTGCAAAAAAAATTGGGGGATTACACAAGCTACGGGAAGGAAAACCATGTCAACTATGAATGAGGGGATCTATAAGAGGATCATGACTAATCATGATAAGACGACTCTTGTTTCACCAATTGGAAATATATAACATACTTGGAAGAGAAGATCCCAATTTTGAATATTTGAATCTTATATTAAAGGATGGATTGTTTCAAAATCCATTAGTATTTGGATCGTGGTCAATATTACAGGGTTTGAGTATCTCAATGCCCCTAGAATGTTAGGATGTTAAATATATACTTAATATCATTCAAAAAAAACTCTAAAATGCCCAAATAATTCATTAAACATTTTTTATTGAAAATAGGATATAAGAAGTGTGAAACTGGAAAACTGGGAGAAAATGGGAATTCTACAAATGAGTCACTGAAGGGAGAGTTACCGATGTGTGAGTTACTGATGTGGATCCACCGACGGGTTCGCTACCGAAGTGACCTACCAATGTTTAGACATCGAAACTGATCTACTGAGGATGAGCTACAAGTGCATAGCTACTAAAGTTGAGCTACCAATGCAATGACCTACCAATGAATCAACATACTAATGCCCTGAACTAATGATGATCTAACATGCTGATGCTGACAACGTTTAGTCACCTACACTTAATCTCTTGACTCACAAATACTAACAACATTGACTCATCGATGTACTAAAAAGAATGCAAACTAGAATTCAGACACTGATGCCTTGAGTTACCGACTGAAAAACTATAAAACTTTGAAATTTGTAATACTCTTGAAATGTGCCACCATTACCTACCAAAACACCGTAAACACTCTTGTTTCATCAAAGGAAGGCCCGATGAAATATGTGTCATTACCTCAAATATCTCTCAAACTATTCTCATCCTCGAGAATACAAAACTAACCCAATGATAAGTGATCGACACAACCATCTCTGATGTTACCCCTTATGAACTAACCACCCAGTGTTATTCAAAAACATGGGTGAATACCGCAACATCCAAGGAAAACCCCTTGAAAAATATATCCTAAAAAATTATGCAACACTAATCCCCCCTCTTCCCCAAACATCCATGTAAAAAAAAGTCACACTATCCAGACATGTGGATTTGGGAGACCCTTCCTCGATGTTATGATACTATCTATTATAGGCGGTATTGTCTCACCTGTATAGGTTTAATCATAGTCGTATTAATGATTCTTTATTAGGTTTCAAGTAATACACTCCCCACAGTCAGGAATTTTTCACACACATTCAGAGAAAAATTAATCAACTTATCTAAAAGATGAATAATTTCATGAATTACCTCGCTAGAAAATAACAGACAGAAACAAAATAATAAAAAATTATAACAGCTCTTTGTATGGGGAAAGCATCTATTCCTCCCACTCCCAAGTACTCTACTTGAGTGCACCATTTCTCCATAACGAAATAACCAAAGAAATGTCATATCCATCATCTCATTTTCATCACAATACTTATATCGTACTTTTTTCTCTATAAAAATCATGTCATCCTCGAAAACCAACTATCCCAATTCTGGAATGTGGGAATCAGCATGTATATAATGATGGGGATAAGAGACACTGAAGATGTCCTGGAACTTCTCCAAATGTGGGGGAAATTCCAGGTGATATTCCACCACTCCAAATCTTCCCAAATCATCAAAAGAACTGATGATCCTAGGATAGATCTTTCTTCCCGTACCAATCCTCTACTTCCCACATTGATGGGAAACCTACCAAAAAAACATTGTCCTGAGCCTTATACCCCAAATACCTCATCCTATGATAGGTATACGACTTAAATCAATCTTGTTCTTCAATGATCCTCTCACACACATGATGAACCTTCTCTGTTCTGATCTTCACTAACTCTTGTCCTATAATCGTGTCTTCCCCAAACCTTGTTAAACATATTAGTGAATTACACATCCATCTATACAAATCCTAACATAGTGTCTTTCCAAAGGTAGTGTTATTGATATTATTGTAGAAAAAATCAACTAGGGGAAGTTGTTATAAAAATGGTCCTATTATGTCTAGAGAAAATGCTCGTTACATATCCTCCAATGGCTGGATAGTGCTCTCTATCTACCCATCCGTCTAATGGTGGATAGTAGTTCTATGGTTGAAATGGGTGCCAAAAGCATCTCAAAATCCCCTTTATACTTATGATGTAAATTTTTTATCCCATTCGAATGCAATAGGACTTGTACCTCAATGTAGGCGCAACACCTCATCCACATTACTATATGTTAAGGAATCTCGTGTGCTAGACTCCATGATCACTAAGAACTGAGACGATTTCATTAATTGATTTGCTACCACATAAAGGGAATTACATCCTCCCAGAGTCATGTGTTATACTATGACGAAATACAATGAAATTTCCTCCCACTACCACTTGAGGAAACTCTATGGACTGCAACAAACCACCAAGAAAAAAATTCTAATCCTTAACCTATTAATAGACTAGGCACCTTACTACAATCTCTATCACTTGCAGCTTTACCTCGGGCCACCAAAACAGTTCAATGATGCCTCGATACATCTTATAAAATCCTGGGAGTACCAACGGTTGTGAATTATGGAACTCATGGTAAAACTTGATGTTTATTTCCACTAGGAAAAACAAAATATATTAGAACAATATCAGCTTCTAACTATACTATGACCATCCCTTCATATCATCAACCAATGCAACACGATCACACATTAGTTTAGTCCTTCATTCTCCCTACTAAGACTCCTCCACCATACACATTAATGAATACTAAATTGTTATCTAAATAAGAAAACCCCCACAACCATACACTCCAGCATCAAGATGAAAATTGGCCAACACCAACATTACCTTCCATGCACATGTGGATTTCAAAACTACATCTTTCGGTGACTTTCAGAATAAGGCATCGGACACCATGTTCCCCATTACTAGAGTTTAAGATATCTCAAAGTTGTAGTACAAGTGAAACTACATCCAACTTCACTGCTTCAAGTACATTTCTTATTTAGAAAAGGTACAACTCAAGCTCTTGTGATCGGTGAAGACAAAAATGTGCTCCTTGTTGAGTTAATGCCTTCAAAATATAAGTGTGAACATGACCAATACAAGATCCAGATCATGGGTGGCATAGTTACATACATTAAGATGTAACATCCTAGATCCATAAGATATTAATCCCTCCTACAACATTAGCACACAACACAATCATAGTCTAGAAGTGTCATAGATCTCCTCGAACATCATTCCTTCCTTTAGGAACCTGATCACTAGGGTACAGACCAGTATCCCCTCCAGGTCGCTGAATGCTACCTGAAACTAATCACTCTACATGATGGATTTGTCTTTTTTGTTCAATTCTACCAATGGAGCTGAAACTTGATAGAATTTGGGTATGAACCTTTAGTAGTATCATATCATGTGCTGGAATATATGAACCTCTGCTACGTTCATTTCTTCTTAAAAGTAAAAAAATAGTACAACCTTTGATAATCCAACTATTATCCCTTGCTTTCATGACAAATTTCCAAGGATGTTCAACTATAGCATCTGTAAAATTCACTTAGACATCTTCACATAGAGTTGTTGGTGCTATAGGACATCTAATACGATCCTTAGATGCTCTAAATAATCCACCTCAGTCCTTAAGATGATTAATATGTCGTTGAGAAACATGATGATGAACTGGTCTATGAACACACTGAATATAGAGGTCCCGAACCCTATAAACACATATGATGCATGTGTGACACTGAAGGGAATGACTATGAACTCGATGTGCACATTCCTTCATCGGAATGTAGACATCTAGATGTCACCCTATTTCACCCTCAACTGTTGATATCCATTCTATAGATTGATAATTGAGTACCAACTTGCACTCTTCAACTAGTCGAAAAGATCATCGATCCTTAGGAGTGGGTAACAGTTCTTAACCATCACTAGATTCATCCTCTGGTAGTCTATGCACAGTCTAATACAATCATTTTAATTCATTAAGAATAGTACTAGAGCACCCCACAATGACCCACTCAGCTAGGTAAACCAGTTCTTTATTAGTTCATAAACCTGAATTTGTAAATCCTACAACATAGAAGGCACCATCTGATATGGACCCATCGAAATTAAATGGTCACTGGGTTGCATATTTATTCTGAACTCAATGTCACACTAAAGGGGTAGAGACACAACCTCCTCAGGGAAGACATATAAGAACTATCAATCACCCACACTCTTTTTAAACTCCACCATCTATTTATTTTTTGATCCCACTAACATATCGGATGACTTGGTGAGAATTGTCATCATACACTGACTCCCCACCAGATTTCCCAACTCACCAATGAAAACTACATGCTGACTATCAATATCTGAGAACATTACTATCCTATAGAATAATTTGATCATAACAAATAAGTTAAAAATCAGTAGGTGGATATGATGACATCGTAAGACTACATATGTAGCATAGGATTGTCCCCAATGGACTGATGTGGCCCCAACATCTGTATACATCGTCAGAAAACCTCAGAAAAATTGGTTTGACCTTCAAATGGAATACTAAACACCAAGGGAATAGATAGTATCATAGATTCTTGTCCCATAGAATGGTCTAGACCTAGTGCAACCAAGGAGTGTGAAGCTCCTGAATCAAACATAGCATAATCAAGAGTACTAAATAGACTGATTGTACCTCGAACAACTTACAGCCCCACTATAATTGCTTCATTGGAGGCATGTAACTACCAACACACGTAATCTCTAACCCTATGTTTTCTTCTTCCACCCCAACCATTCCCTGGTCGATGTCACTAAGGATATACATGAGGTCAGCAACCCCATGCAACATCATACCTTGGTGGATATGGAGCTCGCTTCCCTTGCTACTGGAAAGGCTAGACTGGCAACTATTGCTATTGAGGTGGGCCTAAACCTTCCAACCATCATTGTATAGTGCTCAAATTGGGTACTAGTTCATAGATTTCCATGGGCTCTATACTCAAGTACCATCGGTTCTAGACCCATATAGAAAGGGTGACGACCAGAAGATTAGAACAGGAACTACAGAGGCCTACTTTCTGCTGGTTGAATCCTTAAAGGTCCTCACACTGGAAGCTAGATACTGAAGGACTTCACCATTGATGAACTCGAATTTCTCCCCTCTCTTAGAACACCTCCCCGTGAGTTCATCCTTTAAACTACCTCATCCTTCATTTGAACCTCTATATATATCAGTAGAGTAAAGGGAGTGATTTAATATTGAAGATAAGATCAAAGTGCCTCCTATAATTGTCTCTCTTGGGACTCCTCATCCAGAAAGAGATGCTGTTAAAAATCATGAGAGATCCTTGAAATTTATCCCTAGTTACCTTACCGACATACTCCCCTGATAGAGGGAGAGTTTATCTTGCCACTTCTCAGCCTTCATCAGGGTGGAAAGGAATTATTCCTGGAACTCATTCTCAATTTCAACCCACCTAACATCATTGTCCTTCTTCTCCCTGAGTTAATGAATCCTACAATGACATGAATCTCCTCTAATCTAGAACACCTCTATAGGAGAATTGTAGTATCTTGGATCCTAGATCAAGATGGAAGTGATAACCAGCTACTTGAGCCAATTCTCTGTCACCATGTTGATGACGCTGCTCCTGTACATTCCAATAGTATCCCGCCAGATAGAATGAAGTGTGTTCCTCCACTGGTCATCTTCCACTTCTAGATCATCCCTTCATTGGTCAACCATGTCAATATTCAATTCCTCAACTTGTCATGGCAGACATGGGCAACGTCTGAGTTCCATAACTGAAAAAGTAAAAAATGCACTTCTATGCTCAGGTAGTGTGTAATTTTTTAATTCATTTTTAACTATTCATATATTTTATATTCATAAAACCCCCAATAAAAACATGAAAATAAGTCATTATGATGCATGTTCTTTTTCTCGAGTCTCTAACCTGTAATTGGTGTATCCTCACTTGGTTTTTATGTAGGTCTAGTGTCCTTGCATCGAAGAACATGGGGCCCTGAAATAACATGTTCTTCCCGGTCTTCTATGGCCTATTTCACATAGTAATATTTCTATACATTGCTCCCTACGATCACAATAATTCATCACTATGCATAACTATGAACTCCATCCTACCTATAAAACTACCAAACATCAACCATTGATATCATTCTATCACAACCCTCCTTCCCCAATATGATTGAATGGCCAGCATAATGCCAAAACCTTCCATCGTCATTATAAAGATGAGATAATGACCCCTGAGACCCTTCTTCAGCAGGACCCAGAGTGGATACTACCACCATGTTTATATAAATTCATTAAAAATGGAATAAATTTCCCGTTTTATGAATATAGGATCTGGAGAAAAGTCATAAATATCCCAACAACACTAATGGAATGGTAAAAGAAAATCCAAAAACCATTACCATATTCCAGTTCAAAAGAAAATCTGATACTAGTAACAAAAAAAAAGCCAAATTAAAGTACATAAAAAAAGGCAAGGTAGTAATAGAAACTATTACCAATGCTAGAGCCAGTAATGTCTATCACATTCTTTGATGTCCCCTTGGAAACCTAAAAACAGTTTTAAGGACACAAGGAGAGTGTACAAGAATACCCTTTAAGAAAACTAAATCCACCCCTGAATAAGTGGAGGAACTTTCTAATGCCCTTATGAGGAAACATTATAACCTCAGAGAGCCTTCCATGGAGTACTATTCATCCCAATATCACCATTACATGATCACCAAATAACACAACTCCAGTAAGGTAGCAGTATAGGAAAATCGAAGTTAGGGTACCCGACACCAATTTCCCTTTAGTTAACTTCTTATTCCATGTGGATAACATCTAGATACTACCAGTTTTATTATACAAAGTCACACTACCATGACCTACCTGCACACACGTAAGCCTCAAACCACACACAATCCCACCCACATACACTTGGGCTAAAACATCCACACCTCTCACACGAAGACACCTGGGCCAATTCCAAAAGACACTTGGAAAAAATCATAACCCTTAAACACCTAGGCCTCCCATAAAAACCCTTTTCCATGGGATAATTGAATTTGGTAAGCCTAATTCCATTAAATAATTTCTGGATATTCTTGAGCATTAAGAACTAGATGAGGGTGCGAGGATGAAAGTCTGCAACCACTCATCCATCATCCCACTTAGATGTTGGGAAAGACACCCTTGCCCATGAAATGGGGGTTTTTAGCACATGGGGCTCAACAACAGTGGGTTTAATATAGAAATAACAAAGAAATACATTTTATATGTATATAAATATATATATATATGTAAGATAAAAAATCGTCACCCACATCTATATCACAAAATAATCAACAAAATCATACGAAACCACTTGTCTGCTACCCCTATATGGACAACCACACAAAATCCACTACCAAGAATAACCCATCCAAATCTATCAATTGAACTCTTTCCATTATTAAATAAATTTATTAAAATTAAATTATTTCATACACTATTAAGAAACTACCAACCAAAACCATATAAAATCATTAAACAAAACCAAATTTACATTCCCACTGCATGCCCCCATTCAACCAAGAACAAATATCATCCTTTAATGTTATACCAAACGACCGTTCTATTACAAGCCAGTATTGTATCCCAACATCCCAAAAAATCCCAACATGCTATCCCAAAACATATATGTTAATAAACAACCACATAGTCCCTCTATCCAACATCGTTTGAAGGACATAACACAAATAAAGGACATTCATCAACCTACAAATCCACCCATTCCAAAATAAATTAATATCTCAACTAGAGACTCTAACTCACCAAACATACTACCCCACATAACCAACCCACAACAACTACATTATACCATAGCCCCAAAAAACACATGTTCCACACCCTTCTCACATAACAACCAACTTCATTTACCCATGTACACATAACTCTTCTCCTAAAAAAAACATCACACAACTAAAACTGAAACCCAACAAAATATGTCACTCAACGTCACCTATAAACATGTTATATATATTTTCAGATTTGTAAATTATTTTTATATTATCCATCTGATAAAAAAGAGTGATCATATAAGATTTATCATATTTGGAAATCCATTTCATTTATCTATTTATATGTGTTTAAGAATATTTCATGTGAGGACCAATTATCGGAAAACACGATGAAAGAAAATAGAACACCGCCAGTAGAAAAGAAAACAACACTAATGTACATGATTTTAATAAGGCATATACCCACAATAGTTTATAATGAAACATGTATAACAAAATAAAATAGACTATCAAACATCAATCCACTGTCATACTTTTATTTTATTACCATGTTATCTTGTGATCATATTACATTTTTATTTATTACTTGTTTTATGAAATTAAATCATATTATAATCACAAATAATCATTATTACACTCACCCCACATGATAAAAAATTGAAAATAGTTATATAAAATCTATAATGGAACAACATGTCAACAAATATCCACTTTCCAATAAGAAATAGGGATTGCACGAGAAGTAGAAATGAACTCAAAGACAACTAAGATGGAGGGGATTTAGAACAAGTGAAAAAAATCTTCTAGGGAGGAAGAATCCAGGTACACTAAGAGGGAACTAAAAACATAGGGTGTAGCGATGATATTGGTTTTGAATATTCAGATCCTATATTAAAGGATTAATGGTTTCAAAAGGAATTAATAATGTGATTGTTGTCAAGATTACAGGGTTTGAGTATCTCAAAGCCCCTGGAATGGTGGGATATTAATGATATAATTAATATCTTTCAAAACTCTAATAAAAATGATCAAAAAACAATTGAAACTAGGTATATGTCAAATAATATGTAACATTGGTGTAACAAGAAAACTCAGAAAAAGCTAGAAAGTTTAAAATGAGTCACCGATGGGTGAGTCGTTGATGGGTGACACACTGTTCGGTGACTCACCGATGCAGAGCCACTAACTGGTGAGATACTGAAGTGACATAAGGATGATGATACACTGATGACTAGCTACTGACATTGAGATATCAATTCAATAGTACTACAACAATGACCTACTAACTCCACAACCTACCAACACCATGACATACTGATGCCCTGACTTGCCAAATTTGATGCCCTCAACTCACCGAGACTGATGCTCCTGACTCACCGATGTAGATTCCTTGACTCAAAAATGAACTGAAAATTCCAGTTAATTGTCATGTAGATATCGATGCCATTATTTACTCATGGAAATACTAGAAAAACTAGAAATTGGGAAGGCTCTGGAAATGAGCCAATGTTTCCTCTGAGAACACCCTAAACACTGGTATTTCACAATAGGAAGGCCTGGGGAAAATTTAGACACACCGAATCTGAATATCCAGTGTCAAACATGGATTTTTCATAATTTAAATCAATATATAACATAACGATCACCATATTATTTAATATCCCAACATCAACCATTTTAGTATAAAAGGACTTTGTTATGCATTTATTTTCCCAAATAATATAATTTAGATCCTATGATACTAATATTTGATAAATGTTATCATAATGACCAATCAAATTATAGATAAGTCACCTCACCACTAGTTGGATATTAGTTACACCATTCATTGGTTTTCCAGGACTCTTTTCATTACAGTCATAAGCCCAATAACCCAACTAACCACACCAAAAATTATTCTCAGATCCTGTCAAACATTCCTGGAAATATTATTTATAGACATGGAAATTTTTTTTGTCATACCTCAGGACTTATTAGATTATTTATTCTAATTTTCCATCTAACACAACCTTTTATTAATATTTCTATGTTAAGTATCATTCATTTCATTAATCTCAATCTAAAATTTCTTAGGACAATGATACATACTCTCATATAATATAAATTTTTTCATAACCAATTAACTACAAAAAATAGATTTCAACTCTGAATAAAACATAAAAATTTTGTTTTCAATGTTCCAAAAAATCATGATTGTAAATGTAAAATATTATGATGTTTTATTCATTTGAATATATAGAATTATCCTTTGGTTTCCCATGTTTATGGAATTTTTTCCATATAGAGTCGAACATCCATTAAGAAATATATTGCAAAGAAATTATCATTATTAGTTTCTTTTTACATGGATTAAATATCATATTTATATATGGTATAATTGAACAAAATCACCATTTATCATGTTCTACATTATGATGATAAATGATTATGTTACCTTTTAATGTTCAAAACATAACTTTCTTTCACATACTTCTATATGGAACAAATCAATCCTTAGGTTACACAATGGTCAGATGACACACAAAATGATGTGGGACATCCCCTCATTAAATATTCCACAATAGGCCAGTTATTTAATGGTTTATTGGGTTTTTATCTTGCATGAAAACCACCACTAACTATACCATGTCTCATATAAGCCTTCAATGCAAAAAATTGATCCATTAAAATCCAAACAATCTCATGAATCTAATTTGAATTTCATTTTTTGTCAGTTCCTTCACACAATAGTTTTTCTATTTCCTCAATGGAAAAAAATTATGAGATAACATAGTTTATATAAGTAAAAAATATAATCATATAATTCCATATCATTTTTGAAACACTATATTTTAAAATCATTTATGGTTAATATATTATCATTATCCTAAACTGTAATGTTATCTAAATCATACATTGATACCAAATATAAAGTCATAGCCGAAATAATTATAGAATATTTTATTTTATAATTTAATTTAATTTCGTTTTTTTTATGATTTTAGGATTATAGTTTTACAAAAAAAATTCATAACTCGAACATTAAAAAACATATAAAAATGTTGCACACATTCAATTAGTTTATATTTATTCACATAAAACAAATCATTTAAAAATATATGATTTATTTTCATGGGGAAATATTAATTAATTTAAACTAGAATACTTCAATTCCCTTTCCCATTCATTAATCATATTAAAAACATTTTAAAAATGATGGGATGAGCAGATTACGCTCATTAAGCACTTAAAAACAAAGAAAAACACTAATCCAATGAAAACATTAAAACTCATTAAATTATAAAATTATTTTTATAGTTTATAAATAATATTAAATGAATCATTTTCAAAATAATAAAATACATTTTTATCAATGTATTTCATAATAAATATAACATGAAATTAAAAATACAATTTTAGGGATGTTATAGAATCACAATCATAACCCATTTTAAACATGTATCAGAAATAAAAAGATACTAATTAAATAAATAAAAGAAATCATTTTTTAATTACCTTATTCCTTCCACATATGATAAATAAAATTTCTTAATGATTTGGATGTCATTCTAGGAAAACCCATCATTTAAGAAATAAGATGATCACCCAACACTATCTATGTGAACCCATCATATAAGATGAAACGAGATCAATCAACACAATCCGAGTGCATCAATTTATCATTTATTATTTTAATGTTTCATATCATGAATAAAAAATTTTATTTCACTTTTATAGGGGAACACCTTTTAAATTTTTTTAAACAAGATTGATAATTAATTCTGGATATTGAAATTCCCTTATTCTTTTAAAACCTCATTTTCAATATAGAAATACCAACTCATTCGAAAATACATTTACAATATTAAAATTACCGAAAAAATTGAACATGTGATTATTATTGAATATTTACTTAGATAATTCAAGGTAATACTGAAATAAAATAATGATATTATTGGAAAAAAAGTTATTTTTGTTGTGTACGTTAATAATTGAACATTCCCTTGGTAATTTTTTAAAACCCCTCTTATAAAAAACTTAAAATGATTCATTTTAAAAAATTGATATTAAAGTAAAATAGGTATATTATTTATTTCAATATATATTAGTTCCAAAAAATAATTCATAAATTCATTTTATAAAAATGTTCTTGGAAGAGGGTGTTTTGGAAGGAAACACTAATAAAGTAACATTTTTAATGAAAAGACTAATTTCATCGTGAAAATATTTGAATCATCGGCCCCATTAAATCGTAAATAATTTTTTTGGAATGATAAATTATTTATATTAAATTTACATGGGTATTTTTATACACTATGTATGACAATATTGGTGCATAATATCAAAATATGACTTAACAAATATAAATTGAGATGATGTCCAATAACATGATTCACAATTTTAATTTTTGGTCCTCAAAATATGTAATAATGAAAATATAAAAATTATTTGCACTATATAGAAAATTTATAATATTTATTATTCATTTATTTCACTTCATATTAGGTTATATAAAATTACATATTCAATTGTGTTTACTCAGATGTTTTGAAAATATTCAGATTAGGTGCCTAAAATGTAATGGGTAGATTGTAAATGATCAAAGTGTTAATTATTTATACATATATATAATAATAATCATTAATAAATATCATATTTACATATAAAAATTATTTTAAGAGAAATAATGAATGTTTTAAATGATAAATGAAGTATTATATGATCATCGAGACGATTGGCCAAATATTCGCATGAGTAACAATTCTATTTCATAAAAAAATTATTGAAAACATATCAATAATATTTTGGATTATATAATAATAATAATTTCTAATAATAGTTAATTTGTTTAAATAAACTCATATATATCATTAATTAGGTGAGGTGATGAAAATAGAGACACATCTCTTCGATAAGGCCGTAGTACGTATGTACACAAACGATGTTATAACATTTTTGTGATTGAAAAGGTATCAAATAAAATGATATATTTTATATTTATAATGATGATTATTTCGTTAATATAATAATTATGTCGATTTATTCAAATATATTTATTATATTTTCCATTATTACCTTGTATGAAATGTGATAGTGAAAAATAAACCATATCACAGTGCAAGGTGATAGTCCACCATACACACTTTCAACATTACATTTTCCCCTACGAAAAGGAATATAAAAAAGAAATATATAATATATGGAATAAATATTTATAATTATGTTTTCAATTTAATATAAATAATTTATATAATTATTCAAACAAAAATGTGAGAGTTAGTAATAGAAAATCAAATGATATTTGTTCACAATGCGGTTGTCTTTCATACACATGAATGATGACTTTGTAACCCATTTACAGAATTTTGGGAATTATTTATGTTATTAAATTAACAAAATAAAACATAAGAATATTTAATAAAATTATATTGTTTTATAATGAAGGTTCATGAATAAATTAATGGGTTGGTTAAAGAAATAATATATAATTTCTCATTGAAAAATGTTTCCTCGTCTTCTAATATCTTGTTTTTATTCTAACTAGATCACTTACAATGTTATATTTATATAAAAAAAATTGCTTTATATTTTCATATAATAGAATTTGAGAAGTTATTTTGGTATTAGCTTTCCTATAAATGGATTTTTAAGGTATAAATATAAGAGAGGATGGGGCCTTCTTTTATATAGGAGGTGAGTGACACACTTGCAATTTTAGGAAAGAATTAATTTCATCCACATTTTACCAATATAAAAAGGATAAAAAATATACCATTATTGATAATATAAGATATAAGGTATAAATATTTCCATATAATATGTTATAGAGATGTTCTGTAGGGAATTTATAAATTATATTTTTAGTTCAACAGCTGGTAAAACAATTTTTACATTAACCATAATAAATAATTTTTATTTTTTACACAATTCAATATGGTAAAAAATTAACATAGAAGTCTATAGAAATATATATAATTAAAATTAATAATTGAGAATAAATTTATTAAAATCAAATTTTATAAGGGGTATTCTTAATTAAAAATCCACATATATGGGATGAAGAAGATGGTTGTTCAGTAACATACTGTTTGAGAAATAGTTGATTTTATATTAAATATATGGCTAATAATAAAAATTTTATGCAAATAAATATATATTTACTGATATGTAATATACAAATATCGCTTAAAACATTCACCATTATGGAATGATTAATTAATTAAAATGAAGGAAAAAGATTTATTTATAAATCATTATTGTAGAAAAACATGTTTTAAAATCTAATTAAAAAAAATCACGAAAAAACCAATTTATATTATATTAATAAGTAATAAAGTTTCTTATATATAGTTATATAAACCTATTTTACATTAACTAATTTCCAAAATATATAGTTAATTTTAAATTAAATGATTTATTGAAAATAAAATATTTTTTTACAGAAATTAAAATTATTTACTATTAAAAAAATTATTATTTTGATAATATCCAAAAATTTCATAAAAGGTTTATTTTATAATATCGATTTAAAAATTTTTATTAATTTATTAAATTTAAAATTATAAAATATTTAAATCTTATTTTTTAAGAAAATACATCTTATTATGAGATTAGTCATAACTATGTCCATATTTATCTAAAAATATATTATGAATTCTGTAATGAATATAACAATATAATTAATATTAAGAATTATACAAATTAAAAATTATATCATTACCAAAAAAATTTAAAAATATCAATTCCACACACAATTTTGGTGTTAGCAATTGGGTTTAGGAGCCTATTTATATTATTATAATTTTTTCATTTAAAAATATAATATAAATTTATTATATATTTTTTAGATTTTTTATGAAGGTACGCGATTCAAAAATAAAATAACCAAATCTACATCCGTCTTTAAAATTATTATGAATCATGATTTTTTATAAAAAAAATTGCCTTTGAAAAACAACTCATTTTTCATTTTGAAATTTTATATTGATTTAATGAATTATTCACAATGTAAATACCATTAAAATTTATATTATATGGTCAAAAACAATTTTTTATTTATTTAATTTCTCTATATTTATTCATATTGATGAAGGTTTTTAAATATTTACAATGAAAATCACTAAAATTCAAGACACCTTAACTTATCACTTCATAATATATATTTCAATAATAGTTCAATGGTCACTACATAAAACATAAAATTTGTGGAATCCATTTTGGATAATACAATCTATAGGATATACCATTTAGAGTATGTTTTTTCGATGATATTTTATTACAGTAAATCAATTTCTGATAAGATCGATATTTTATCTATATTATTTTGTAGAATTAAATAAAAATAAAATACGTTCATTATTTTAAATTTTGTAATACTATGGAGTTTTTTTCAAAACAACACATTTATTTAATTATGGAATCAAATTCCTTATGAAATATCTAGTTTTTAACTTTATTTAATCTATTTTGTAAAAAAAATTGAATTTCGTTAACTTGTCATGGAATAAATCTATCATGATGGAAACATTTACATAAAAAACATTAGAAAATTATATAGATACGTAGAAAATTTCTAATTTTTTTTCTCACAAAAAACATAATAAAAAATTCAATTTACCTTTTTTAGGTTCCCATAAATTTTATGAGACTATAGTAATTTTTTTAAATTATATAATATGGTCAAGAAGAAACACGAACGAAAATAATAATTATTTTAAATAGGGATATGATGTATATATTTGAAGAATATTTTTATATAATCATAATCATATGGTAATTCAGCCCAATCAAGATTTCTATGGTTTAAATACATCTAACGATTTTTTTGGGGGAAAATATTTATTCAATCAAAAAAAATTAAGGGAAACATATTAAGAGAAAAAATATTTTATTTGTAATTAATTGAATAAAATGAGATATTAAATGACCTAACAAAAACTATTTTTATTTTTATTTTCAAAAAATTATTTATAATGATCCATGTATTGTACCCAAAAGAGTCCTTTATTCTTTTTTTCAATGAGCTTCATTAATTTATGAACACTAAAGGATGAAATCTCTACATACCATGGATTCAATGAGAATTATTTGATTTAGTAGGATAATAATAATGATATAATAATCAAGGATTTATAGTCATTAAAAAGAGGAATTATGAATTATAATCACATCCTATAAATGTTGATTAATGTTATTTATATATCCTTCATATTTCCAATTTTTTCCAATATATTAATTGAGTATTTCAAAAAATATATCTAAACATTAAAAAAAACAAAAATTTGACACAAAGAGGATAACTATTAGTTTAATGCAGAAATTATTATGTATGAGGTTTTAATTCTACATAATCATTATCAAAATATAATAAACCAATCATGATAGATAATTCATAAGAATCCCATGAAACTAATAATTATCTAATAATTCAGGAAATAATATACAATATACCACAAATATAAGTATTCTTAGAATGACATGGTCTATTCTAACATATTTCTGGAAATAGTAAGGATCACTATATCATGGTATAGATTTTATTGAAAAAAATCCTCACATCCTGCATCGTTAATTAATTATTTACCAATTGAAAATATATTTCTTATGATAAATGAAGAAGAAAAATATTTCTAAAAATAAGTATCTTAATAATACAAATATTATTGTTTTTTGGAAATGTTTATCCTTATATAGATAGGTATATACTTGTTTTCAAATTAATCATATAAATTTTCTTATTATCCTTCATACCTACCCATTATCATCATCAAAATTGATGTGCATTAAAAAAGTTAATATTAAGGTTTAATGAAATTATTTATTTATAATCTATGGGAATATAGATGGATGAAGTGTATTTTATAAATAATTTACTTTGGCTGAATGTTTTTATTTTTTCATATGTAGAGAGTGAAAGTATATGATTTTATGAAATTTATATTTCTAATAGGTAGTGGTATGGTGTAGGATTGAAATATAATATAAAATTAATCCATTTAATTAATATATAAATGAAATATATATGAAATCATTTTTTGGTGGTATTGAATATGTGCTTGTTCATGATTTTGTAAACTAATCCATAGTACGGACAATTATTTCATCATGTTGTGCATGATTTTACATCAATTATTAAATAATTAATATTTATTTATATTTTAAACAATAATATATATCCTTATTTAATGAATCAACTTGTTATAATGATCTTGTAGTTTCATAAGTATGTAATAACACTGTAAATTTTATAACATATATGGGTGGATTTAATAATATTTTACAATGACCAATAAATAGATTAAAAATTTATGAATCATTTAAATAATTGATAATTATTATTAGGGAATTTTTAGTAGTCCAAGGTTTATTCGAGTAGGCTATGTAAAATTATTTATGACTTTTGTGATATGTTATATGTTCATATAATTAGATAGTGTTAGATACTCCTTGATTTAAAGCTATCTTTCCCTATTTCTCAATTAATAATATTTTAGAAGATAACGAGGAAGGTGGGATCTGTCCTATGAATTGAAAGAATCATGTAACTAATTTTTTACTCATTTTAGAGGAATATTTTTTACTCTAAGGAATCCATATCATGTATAGTAAAATATATCTTAGCAAATTTGGCTTCATATGAAAAATTAGTTATGTTCTATTTAGAATGAATAAAATATCATAAAAGAATGAGTATCTTAAGCATGTATAGTGTGAAATATGATGGAAACTATACGACATCTAGATATCCAAAAAATTATAAAGGTATTATATAAATTCATTAAAATTATTATTTATTTTGTGTACTAATGGTGTCTAAATTTTTATATGTTATTTAAATATTTTATAAACAATTATTTCTAATTTTTTCATTTTTTAACTCAAAAAAGATACATTTTAAAATTTTAATAAGGTAAAACAAATTCCTAATTAAGATTTTATTTATAATATTTATTTCCCTAATATATTTTGGAATAATTAATCCTTATCTCGAATGACATTGGGATGTGTCAAAATGATTATTGTATACTATATATAGATCTCAATACCAGCCTATTACATTAAAAAAATTTCATCAAGAAAAAGTATGTTTGTGTTTAATGTCATTTATTTATAAGATATAATTATGATAAAAATAGATTAAAAGTAATTTGAGAGTAATTTTCATTATATCGGATATTTTTATTCACCCTTGGGATATATATATATATATATTATTTTAAACATTTATAAATTTATTTTTTTATTAAGGGATAGTATTGTATGGCGATGAAACATAGTGAAAAATATAACAACTAAATTGATATTTATATGTATAAAATATAAACACATTTTATTATTCTTTAACCATGACCTAATATTTATTGGTGTATAAATTCACATTCTCTTGGTCAATACATCCACGATTTTTGAATTATTATACATGAATTTTATAATAATGTCAACTTATAATATTATATACCCACTGAAATATATCATAATCAAATGAAGCATCATGTTTTGAATTGTAACGAATTTCAGATAAACATTATACTTTTTAATTTTTAATCAACCAATGGTTTGAATTAATATTATTTATGAAAAAATTATTGCATTTTGAAGATATTGTTATTAAATTAATATATTGTTGGAGAATTTTTATACTCTTATGAATCTATTTTCTACCAATATAGGATATATTATATGATTTAATCGTTGTAAAATTTATATCATATTAATATTTTAATATATACTAGGAAATAATATGATCCAATGCTATTTCAATACACATATTTTTAAATATAATATCATAATATTGTGTGAACGAGGAATCCTTTCTATGGATTTGAAAATCCGTATTACCATCAAATTTATCTCAATGGATATATACATTTATCAAAAATCGATATCAAATGATCATATCTATATTTTGTTATAAATATATCATTTATATGTACAAAAACATATATTTTTCATTTATATGTTCATTTAGTTAATTGAAACGTTACATCATAATACAAATAAGTTTTCAGGTTTTTTTCAAACATTTTTATGAAAAATATCATCCACATTACAATAATGTCATGGTATTAGATTAACATCTCATATATTATGAATACTAATTAAAAATATTATCGAATTAGAGATATTATTATTAAGAAGAGTGATATATTTAATGAAAATTAAAAAATATCATAAAAAATTTAAATAAAAAAATGTTAATAATATTTTTCCTAGAATATGCTAATTTGAAAACCACACATCAATTTAATGAAACAAGCAATGGATATAGTTTAATAAAATAATAACCCTTTAGAAATAAATAATACACTTTATAGTTTTATAATAAATCATTCATACATTATATATAATTATATTTTAATATGTAAAACATGACATTGTTGATTAAAATAATTCATTATTTTCAAAATTATGTCTATATAAGGCTATCCTGAAAACTAATTCACCCATGGAAAACATCATGGGTATTATTGAATTTTTTTGTCACATGCATTAATAAACGTTATATCTTATTTTAAAAATTGGAAAGTTATTATATTATATAATAAAATTTTTCCTTCAACTTAATAAAATATTGTACCAAAAGGGCCTCTCATGATAATGAAAAACATGATGGAAAATTTAAAATATATTAATTTTTTCATAGTGTGTATACAATATTTTTCATGTTGATTTTCAATGTATATTTTTTTTTAAAATATTAATAAATATAAAAATATTGAAATATACTAATATTTTTTTATGATTTTTATTATAATAATATTTTAATATGTTTATATCAAATAATTATGTGGAAATTAATTTAAAACACAGTTGTAAGGTATATATTTGTAACTAAAATGAAATTATTTAGATTTAATATTTTATGAACATGGGGAAATATTAGATAATGTACATGGAGGTATTCGGGATATATTTAAAGGTACATAGGTCGATGTTGAATTTCTTATAGTGTAATGGAAGTTTTAATTGAATTTTGGGTGTCTATGGGTGAATTTGTTATCCTTGAATAGTCATTAAAAACATATAGCCAATCTATGAGGTCTATGATGTCAAAAAGATATTGTTTTAGAATCAATGAATTGTCTAGTACCCTATTTAGTTGGATCATGTATTTTAATTGATCATCTAGAGTGACTTTTGTAGTTAGTGAGTAGTAAAACGTACCTTGAATTCTGGAAACACAGGCACATAAAAATGCTTCTTTATTTTCTATTTTATCTTATTTTTATTGATATAATCTCTTTTTATACCATTGATATAGGGAACATAAATATTGGGTGATATTTTGAATTATTATAAGATCACATTAAATATATATATATAAATTTGAACCTTATAATGTTTGGGTTCTTTAACAATGGTTTTCTATTCATTGTTCATCAAATCGTAACATTGTTTCTAGATCTATGGATTTGACTAAGTGGTTTCATTGAGAATAGTAATATAGTTATGAGTTAAAATATAATCATTACATAATTAAACTCACTATGATTCTAACTAGTCTTAATCTATGATGGGGTTTATAGATCATACCAACTTTTATCAGATTAACGAATAGAAACTTGTACAAATTAATTAAATCACACTGAAAATGGATTCCATAGTTTATATAACCCAGATAAATCCAAATTTATACTATAATATATATAATTGAAATAATTAATAAGAATATTATTCCAAACATGTGACGAACATAATAACCAAATAGTGCAACAACAAAATTAATAAATAGTGAATGAAAATATAAGGATCAGAATCACATTATAAGGAATGACCCCAAAAATTTAGAACATTTATAATCAAATATATGATGATTTATCTTGATCACCTACATAAATGATTTCAACAATCATTCAATTTACATCATCTTCATATTTTTTAATTGATTAACCAAACAAAATTCCATTTCCAAAGACACAATACAATTCATCATGAAGTATAGAGATTGTTGAGTATAAATATACCTAGTAGAACACATAAAAAATAAAAACACATTTCAGAAATAAATAAAACTCATAGTAAACTAAATATATTCATAAAAGAAAAAAGTCATAGAAGTATTTAAGAAAACAAATTTTATCGAAACAAAACATGAAATATAACTTATATTGAAGGATCTTGGATTACCCAGATAGTAACTATATGATAATTAAAAAATACACTATCACCAACACTTCAGTTACACCCCTCATAAAAAGTACTAATGGGACCAATGACTTATATTTTTTATATTTAAATAGAGGGGTTATGAATCACTATGGTAGGGCCATTCCTAATAGTGTTATATGTATATTTTTTATAGGTTTTAGGTAATCCATATGTGGAGTTTCAATCTTCAATCACAATGATAGGTTAAATTTTAATATCCTGGATAAATAAAGAATATTAAATTTTCATATTTATTAATATTTGTGAATTAAATATTAATTTTACTTTGAATGGGTTTCTATGTTCGATAGCGTACCCGATACGCACCAATGGGTTTTTTTGAAATCTTATGTTGCACACTAAATATATAATATTATTATTTTAAATGGTAGTTAACACCATTCCATTGAATTTTTGGTAATGAAAACAACTTACTACAATATTATTACACATGTTTGTTAAATGTATATACATTTATAAAATAAAAGTTAGAGGCTTAAAATGTGAATAAATCTAATTTAAGCATAATTTACATTAAAAGGCTGATTTTACAGCCTTTTAATGGAAAACACTCTATAAATATAATATTGGACACTTTAAATAAATTTATATGACCTAATAAAATTATTCTTTAGAATGGGGTCTTCAAAATTTACTTTGTGTAAATTTTTGGAAATTTTCCGATAAAGTTCATTTTCTAATGGATAGTGAAAAATATTGTATTTTAATTCAAAAATATGTTTTAATCTAATTTATTTATATAGTTATATTAAATTTTAAATTGGAATTAATGTTTAATTAGAATATATTTTTACAATTTAATCTAATGTTGGTGGTTTGAGTTAATTTCACTTTGAAAATGGACATAAACAAGTGTCAATCTTTTGATAGTTATTGTTTCTCAAAAACATGCTATTTAATTTAACAATGAGAATTAATTTTAAATTAATAAATTCCACTTATATGTTTTTAATTTATCCAAATATAAATAATATTTGAATTTAGAATATCAAAATAAGCTTATCCTGATTTTTTGGTATTGTTATAAAAAACTTCAATTTTTGATGAATAGTGAAATCACTTAGTAGTAGTTAAAAAATAACTTTTTCATTTATAAGAAATTTTACCACTTCTGTGAATTGAATTTCAAAAATACAACATATATTTTTTTTATCATGAAATAAAATTCTGTTCAAAATGATTGAAATAATTTTTGGTGAATTGTATCTTTTGACTTTTATTTACCGTGGTTAATGGTAAATAGGGTAATTCAAGGAAAAAAGAATATTGTAATAATTCAAAATTACCTTAAAACATGTCCTAAACTTATTGGATGAGTAATTGTCGACCATGGTCATCTTTAAGTCTATTTTGGGACCCCATGGAGTCACTTATTAATGATAATGACACATTAGATTAATTAATTTAATGTAATGGAAAAAAGGACATAAAAAAATTCTTTTAGTAAATTAAATTTTATATGGTGTTATATAAATTATATATTCAATTATAAATATTAATTGGAGAGATAAAATTATTTCCTAAAACATGGTATTATTTTTATAATTGTTATCCATCACATAATTTAAATAATTTAAGACACAATAATGATATAGAACTTAAATCATTAATAAAATATTTAAATAAATAAGATTATAAATATTAAAATAACATCCAAATCATGTCCAATTCTTATTGGATGATATTATTTCGACTATGTGTCATCAAATATTCTACTTTAATTATTTTTGGACCTTTAGAAACCGAATATCATTATATAATAAAATAATATTATAACACTTTCCTAAAGAGCCCCTCCTCTCCCATATAAAAAGAGATCACTTCTAACCAATTCCTCACACTGCTCAAGCCATTTGGATCATCCATCCTATGACAAATTAATCTCCCTACATCATTATCCTCAATATACTATGATTTTTTTAATGAGAATGATTCGAACTACAATTACACACATTTCCATCTAATTGGTGAAGAACATAATGATGTTGCGGATTGGAAACTAATGCCTCACGAAATTATGATTGTTCAAATATCTCAAACCACCTATCATGGTGGCCATTATTGTGGTAATGTATTTATGTATTATATATAATATTTTTATGTTTTCATTATGCTTCTGTATTTTTTCTTTTTATATAAATACATTATGGTTTCCATAGTGAGTAAATACGATAATCTCATTAGAAGAAGTGCGGACTACCGCCCCCTTAAAGTGATATGACTCATTAATGCCTCATGTGGGATGTATACATGATTGATTTAATAATATTTTATATTATGTAATACTGTAATTATAATATAACTATGTTTTATTATGTTTTTATTCCATTAAAATAAGAAATAGAAATGGATGTAGCGTTCATGCGTACGTACGACCTTCCATCTCCAGGAATGGTGCATTTCATTTATTACCTCTGAATGTTATATACTATTATAAATAAATGTATATACTAGATATATATAATATATATGTCATATAAATCATTAATATCATTATGAAGATAATTTATATCTTACCACATGAACAACTTGTAATTATAAGGTTTTCATTTTTTAACTCAAGTACCAAATATCGACAAAACGACCATTATTAACATTAATGATTACATAACTTTAAAACATTGTAATAAGTTATATAATTAGAATAATAAACTTTATAAATGTTCTTAAGCAATTATAAATTAACATTATATTATTATTCATGAGATTAATGAACGAATGGGTCAAGTCGGATACAAGGTAAGGGATCTTCATATCTCCCTTTTAATTCCATGAGATTTCCATTGTTCTCCACTTATTAATTGCATGTGGGGTATTGTGAACAACCATTTGATATATATTATCATGATTATAATTATATTCATGGTATTATGTGAATCATTTGGTGGTTATTAACTTTTGGTCGTACGACTCTATTGATTACAATGTGGTAAAGGGTTTCATCTCACGTTTTATTCCTGTGAGATTCATGCTATATTTGCCACTATTTAATTTTGTGTGGTGTATCTACTACCCAAGCTTTTATGCTGTAAAATATAAAATCTTTTATGAGTATTTACATCTTCATTTTATAATCCATCTTTCTTGTGGCGTATGTTTTGTAAGTTACCAAATCGTTAAGGGAACCTTTCTCCCTCTGCTTTTTTAAAAGACTTATTTCTGTTATGTCTTTTTAATTTACATCTTATTATGTTGGGATATGTTATTCTATATCATTATTGATGTAAACGTTATGTCCAATTGATTATATACCCTTTTTATCACATCAACTCTTTTTCTGTATTTTATAGTGATGCTATTAGGGTATCGAATTTATACAAGGGAACTTCATAACCCATTTTCAGTTATTTGGGTTCAACATGTACATGTTGAATATGTCATCCTATGAATATGTATGAATGACTTATGATTGTTTTACATGTAATATCCACTTATATTGGGTGCATTTATATTTTTCACACAAAATTATGTGATTGATTTATCCTTAATTTAAGGATACCATCTTTATAAGGGATTTCATCTCAATTTACATTTCCACTGAGTCTTCATTGTTGTTATGAAAAAATTCACTCTTATATGGTTTATATACTATCCTTTGAAATATTAAATCATGAATCCAATTATTCTCATGATATTATAAATTTATGATTAAATTTTATTCCTCAATTATTTTTATTCAAGTGTTTCTCTTTTTGATTAAAAAAACTCATTAAAAATTATTATTTTAAATGTTTTAATGATTTTTTCTTAGATTTATTTATAATTAATGTACATGTTTAAAAAATGGGTTTTACGATTTATTTATATGGACATTATTGTTTTCAAATGATAATTCATTTAAAAGCTTCAAAGTGGTATGGGTCAATTTGATTCAAAAATCACTCTTTAAATGGTTTTGAAAATGGTTAAATAAATCCTAATTTATTTTAATATCTTTATTTAATATATTAAAATTTGGAAGTGTTAACTTTCCGTTATGATTATGTTATAGTTATTGGGCATTATTTACATATATGGGTGGTTCCGTGATAACCCTATGTAGGGTGAGCCTGAAATAGCTCTCCAATGCATTGGGTAATTTGACAGAGTTCAACGTGATGTTTCTACAAAGAGATTTAGGGAATATATTGTTATGGATATTACAAGTTTAACTCCCTACGTAACTGTGATAACTAGAATGTACGTTTGTTATGGATTCCATAAGTAACCGCTATGATTTATGATTTGTGTGTGTTATTCATAAATCTTATGATTTTGTATGGTATGTTATGATTCACAAGTATGGTTTCATTGATTTGTATTTATTGATGGGATAATGTTTTACATCCTTATTTTATTACCCTTACAGATCTTTTTATTCTCATAACATGTTTTTGAAATGTTTTCCACAGTACATAATGATTAATATGGGCATGGATGGGATCAAGTAAAAGCCATGCTGTCTAAAATATGGAACAAGACATGTAGAGTTTTTATTTTATGAAAAAAATTGATACTGGGAAGTAGTGTCTACTTGTAATATTAATGTTGTTATATAATATTTATTTCCTAATTATCAAAAACACTATACCTGAAAAGATTCTCAATGTGAATTATGAATTTAATTCAATATTATTAAATGTTGTAAGGTCGTGTTCTTATTGTTGGTATCAGAGGTCGGTTTAGATAACTTTAGAGGGTAGGGTACTATTTAAGCATATGTGACATTACCATAATGGTTATGATTTCAGAAAGTGTCATAGTTTTTTAGATAATGTGAATGAGTTTATAATAACATGAATAATTATATCTTTGTATTTACCCTTCGCATAAAATAATATATGATTATTTTACAAATATACTCCCACTTACCTTTTTGGTTATAGTCAATGGTTGGATATAGGAGGCATAAATGTAACTATGCATGTAAAGAAAACTATGATGGTTTTTTGAATGAGATATTGAATGAATTGGGAGATGCAATGAGAACTCTTGTGGTTATTCTCAAAAAACTATCTGGAGTCTTGATTGACCACTTGAACCTTGGTGATTTTTATAAGGCATCGTATATACGAGATAAAAATCCCCACAGATGTTTAGGTAATAATAATAAAGGTATGTATGTTGGAAAACCTATGTGTCATGGATATGGAAAGACAAATCTAGGAAAATGAATCAAAGGGACATGTTGATGCTATTGATTTGGAAATTATGGTTATAAAGCAAGAACCTGTGATAGAAAAAGGAAGCATCATGTTGACACTATAAAAGGGGAAGAAGATATTTCTGAGGGATCAATTGAATATTTTAAATGTGGTGTTCATGGTCATTATATTAACACATGTCCAATAAAGAAGTTTTGGTAATGGGATCACCAGGATCGTACAAATATTTTTTTACCAATACCTAATGACATTTCAATTTAGGATGAAGAACAGACAATTTCCAATGAAAGGTGTGGATTATTTCATAACATTTGATTTGATATTATTGAATCGTAGGAAATAATTCATGACTATGTTTGTAGGAATTATGTATTTCAGAATAAATTGAAAAATAATTGTTAATGGATCATGAATAATGTTAAATGAGTATGAAGTAAAAATATAAGGGATTCAAGAGTTATGGTGGATTTTAGGATGGTGAAATGCTTAAAAGTATTAAGGATCATTTGATGATGGGAATTACATTACAAGACTTTTTATAGAATGTGTAACACGAATATTGGTATATGAAAATTTTATTCAAGGAATAATTATCTTTTGTTTTGTGGATATATTTATAAATAACCATTTGGTTTTATATTATCTTGAAGTTGAGGAAATTATATGTTAATACATTTTTGGGATGCCAAATGAAAGTTATTAGAAAAACATCGTGCTTAAAATATGTAATCGTTATTTTTGATAATTTTATCTCTTTTTGGGAATGCTATAAAATTATATTGTTTTTGAAAAAAGGTCAACACGTGGACCGTGTGACAACCCATCGTGTCGGACAAAGCTGCTAGAATCAAACCCACAACCAAAGTGCGACTTCAATTTGTCACCTACCACTGGACTACGTGGTGTCCCTAGTTTGTATAACTAACTATCTTTAGTTAGATGATTTTATGAATATATAATAAGTTTATTTTCGGTTATATATGTAAATTATTAACCTGTCATGGAGGATATGGGATTAGGTTAGTTACTTTTCAATATGAGACCTTAAGAGTAACTGTAGTTATCTGGAGATAAATAATAAAATTTGTCTATGAATATTATTTGATTAGATCCTTTTGATATTTGGGTTTCAATCAAAGTTTGGATTACATTTAATAATTTTATGGACAACTGTTTATTGAATGATCTTTTTTGAACTTACAGTTTTGTTTGACAAATTTTGTAGATTAAGAGTAGTTTTTATTTTTGTAAAAGATTAACCTTTCTTGTGATTATCTGATCTAGATCTAACCATTTTGGTTTTTGTTAAGGTATAAAGACATGGGAAATATATATTTCATCTTTTTTGGATTATTTGAATCTATCGATGTTGATTATAGTGCTATTAATGTGAAAATAAGTCATCCTGAATACTCATCGTTTGGAGAAAATATGACTTTCTAATAGAAATCTAGTAAAAAATGAATGGCTAGATGAAAACTATATATATTTCCTTATGTTTTAGTTAATATCATAAATAAATTCTTCAATGAATAGTAACATAAAACAAAACCCTTGTTTTTTTACTTTTCCTACTGGGGAATCAAAGACTGTTTAACCCATCACAAGTTTGTGATTTTATGGTGGTTAACTTTCTCATAGAAATGTTTTCTATCACTCTCCATTAGAACATGATGGTTTGTTTTGTCCTCCATATCCATGTTTACATGGAATACTAGTATCTATTGTCTTGGTTAACCTTTGTAATTATCTTCCTTTATTTTAATGTGATAGTTTTATTGACTCTTTTTCGATGTGGGGCTTTCAATGACGTTTCTGACCCCAATTTTAATATTGTGAGGATGCAATACCCAAAAGGGGGAAGGATGTAACACCCCAGGTAAAAGAAGAATATGGCATTTTAATATTTATTAATATTTGTTAATTAATTATTAATTTTAATTTAAAGGGGTCTCTATGTTCGATAGTGTAACTGATACGCAACAACGAGTTTCTTTGAAATCTTACTTTGCACAATAATTATAAAATATTATTTTTTAAAATTGCAGTTATCTCCTAGCCATTGTATTGAAATGTAATGAATAAAAGTAACTACAATATTATTATACATGTTTTTTAAATGTATTTACATTTATCCAATAAAAGTTGCAGGCTTAAAATGTGAATGAATCTAATTTTAAGCACAATTTATATTAAAAGGCCGATTTACAGCCTTTTAATGGAGAACCCTATTTAAATATACTTTTTGTCACTTTAATACATTCTATTTGACCAAATAAAATCCTTATTTAGAATGGGGACATCAAAATTTACATTGTGTAATTTTTTGGATTTTTTCTAATAAAGTTCATTTTATAATTAATAGTGAAAAATATTGCAACTTCATTCAAAACTGTGTTTTAATCTAATTTATTTATATCTATAGATTATTTTTTTAATTGGTTTTAAAGATTTATTAGAATATATTTTTACCATTAAATCCAATGTTGGTCATTTTAATGAATTTTACTTTGAAATTGGACATAAACAAGTGTCAATCTTTTGATAGTTAATGTTTCTTAAAAACACGATATATATTTTAGAAATGGGAATTAATTTTAAATTAATTATTTTCACTTATATGTTTTTAATTTAGAAAAATAGAAATATTTTTTTTATTTGGTATATCAAATAAATCTTTGGCTGAATTTTTGGTATTTTTCTTAAAAACATAAATTTTTTATGAATAGTGAAATCACATAGTAGTAGTTAAATAAAACTGACTTTTTTATTTAAATGAAATTTTACCGCTTCTGTGAATTATATTTCGAAAATCTTACATACGTTGTTGTTATCAAGAAGTAAAATGTGGTTTAATATGATGAAAATTATTTTTGGTCAATAGTAACTTTAGACTTTAATTTACCGCGGTTAA
The DNA here is from genome assembly GCA_963277665.1 of Viscum album. Taxonomy (NCBI): domain Eukaryota; kingdom Viridiplantae; phylum Streptophyta; class Magnoliopsida; order Santalales; family Viscaceae; genus Viscum; species Viscum album. The sequence continues at coordinate 896,539,795 of OY728151.1, read as the reverse complement.
AGGTAAATAGGGTAATTCCAGTTAAAAAGAATATTGTAATAATTCAAAATTACCTTAACAGATTTTCTAACCTTATTTTATGTGTATTGGCCAACCATGGTCATCGTTGGGTATATTGTGGGATCCCATGGAGCCACTTTTTAAAGATAATGACACTTTAGATTTATTAATTTAATGTAAAGGAAAAAATGACATAAACCAAATTATTTTAGAAAATTAATTTTTATATCATGATAAATAAATTATTTTATATAATATAAATATTAATTAGAAATACTAAACGATTTCCAACATCAAGGTATATTTGTTTTAATTTTTAGACATCAAATATATTTAATTATTTATGACACAATAATGATGTATTATTTACCTCATTAATAAATGATTTAAATAAATAAGATTATAAATATTAAATTAACATCCAAAACCTCTTAAATTCTTCTTCGATGATATTATTTCTACTATGAGTCATCTTATGTTATACTTTAATGATTTTTGGGCATTTATAAAGAGAATATAATTATATAATAAAATAATATTATCACACTTTCCTAAAGAGCCCCTCCTCTCCCTTATAAAAGGAGACCACTTCTATCCAATTTCTCACACCTATAAATACTTTTGGCTCATTCATAATCTTCCCAGTTAATCTCCTTACATACCTATACACCTACAAGAATCCTTTCTTTAGGCTTAAGGAACTTCAATAAGTCATTTGGGTCAAACCAAAGTGAGTTACCCAAATTAAAGGCCACAGTTTCTCTTAAATTGTTTCCTTTTATTTTACATCTACAACACCTACACTCTTTTTATTCCTTTATTTTTTAAGAAAACCAATATCCTAAACATACTAGGATGTTGTTATTATATGTATTCGAACTACACATACACACACCTCAATCTAATTGGAGAAGAAAATAATGTTTCTATGGATGGCTAACTATCATCTCACGAAATGATGATTGTTCAAATATCTCCACCCGCCTCTCATGGAGGCCATTATTATTGAACTATATTTATATATGATATATATTAGGATTATTTTTTCTTTATACTTCATTATTTTTACATTTATATAAATACTTTATGGTCTCCATAGTGGGTAAATACGATAATCTCGTTAGAGAAAGTGCGGACTACCGCCCCCTCAATGTGATATGACTCCTTAATGCCTTATGTGGGACTTATAAAGGATGGATTTAATAATTTTTTATATGATATTATACTTGAATTATAATATAACTATGTATAATTATGTTTTTAATTTCATTAAAATAAGAAATTGAAATGGAAGTAGCGTTCAAGCGTACGTACGACTTACCGTCTCCATGAACGGTGCATTTCATTTCATTCCTCTAAATTTTATGTACTATTATAAATACATGTATATAATGGTTATATATGATAAATATGATATCTAAATCATTAATATAAATCTTAAGATAATTTATATCTTTCCACAATAACAACTTTTAATTATAAGGTGGTCAATTTTTTTACTCAACAACCAAATATCGACAAAATGAACGTTATTAACTTAAATGAATAGATAATGCTTATAAAATGGTAATAATTAATATAAAAGTAATAATAAAAATTATAAAGGTTCTTAATAAAGAAGAAATTAACATTATTTTATTATTTAGGAGAATAAAAAATGAACGGGTCATGTCGGACACAAGTTAAGGGATTTTCTTATCTCACATTTAATTCTGTGAGATTTCCACGGTTCTCTACTTATTCATTGTATATCGTGTATTATTTACTATCATTTGATATATATTATCATTATTCTCATTATATTCATGTTATTATTTGATTAATTGAGTGGTTATTAACTTTTGGCCATACGACTCTATTGATTACAATGTGGTAAATGGTTTTATCTCACATGTTATTCCCATGAGATTCATGATATATTTGCAACAATTTCCTTTTTTTTCGGTGTATGTACTACCCAAGATTTCACTCTATGTAATATAAATTCATCTATGAGTATTTATATATTCTATTTTACGATCCTTCTTTCATGTGGCGTATGTTTTTTAAGATACCAAATCGTAAAGGGAACCTTTCAACCTCCTCTTTTTAATAGACTTATTTTTGTTATGTCTTTTAATTTACATCTTATTATGTTGGGTTATGTTATTATATATCCTTTTTATTGTAAAATTTATGTCCAAGTGATGAAATAACCTTTTTTATCTCATCAACTCATTTTCTGAATTTTAATGTGACGTTGTTAGGCTGTTGAATTTTTAAAAGGGAACTTGTTAACCCAATTTCAATTATTTGGGTTCAACTTGTACTTCTTCAATATGTCATCTTATAAATATGTCTGAATGACCTCTAATTGTTTTACACATAATATCCACTTATATTTTTTGTATTTATATTTGTCACACATAATTATGTGATTTATTTATCCTCAATTTAAGGATACCATCTTTATAAGGGATTTCATCTAAATTTACATTTCTACTGAGACTTCATTGTTTTTAAGAACAAATTCACTATTATATGGTGTATATACTATCATTTGACATGTTATATCATGAATCCCTCTATTCTCATGATATTATAATGTTATGATTGAATGTTATTCATCAATTATTTGTATTCAAGTATCCCTCTTTTTGTTTAAAAAATCACTTCAACCAAAATATCATTTTAAATGTTTTAATGATTTATTCTTCAAAATATTAATCATTAATGTCCATCTTTTAAAAATTAATTTTAGAATTTATTTATATGTTCATTAATTCTTTCAAATGATAATTCATTTAAAAGATCCAAATTGGTTTGGGTCAATTTGATTCATAAATATCTTTTTAAATGGTTATGAAAATTGTTGGTAAAGAAATATTTATATCAAAATCATGATTTGATATATTGGAATGTGGAAATGTTATCATTACATTTTTAATGGGCTAACGTTATCCTTCCTTATTTTATAACCCTTACTGAGCTTTTTATGCTCATCTGATCTTTTTGAAATGTATTCCATGGGACTCAAAGATGAATAGTGTCAAGGATGGGATCAAGTAAAATTCATGTTGTCTAAAATATAAACAAGACATGTTTCTTTTTAAGAGTTTTTATTTTATGAAAAAAATGGATACTGAGTATTATTGTCTACATGTAATATTCAAGATGTTATGTAAAAGTTATGGCATAATTCTCTAAAATTATAAACCTGAAATGACCCTAAATGTGAATTATTCATTCAATTCAATATTATGTAAGGTTACAAGGTCGGGTTCTTATATGAATACTCCACTAACACTATGTAATAGTTTTACCATATTATTAATTTTCAATTAGGGGGTATACCAACTCCATGTGTAATACAACCATCTCAACATCTCATTTTTATCGACTTTATAATAATAATAAATGAAATCAACAAAATTTCACTTGAATAAAAAATTTGATGATAAAGATAAATTCATTAAAATTTTTATCAAAGAAATTTTCAATTAATGGACTAATAAAAATAATTTTTGACATACATGAGTGATGGGGTATGACCCCAAGGTTTGGAAAATAAATATTGAATGCAGGAAACACTATATCTCTTCAAAAGAAAATTTTTTTATATCCTAGCAAGTAATTATAATTTTTCCACCACTGTGATTTGAAATTCCAAAAACTGATATACACAGTTCTGTTTAGTATGATATTTTGAGTCTGATAAGACAAACATAATTTTGGTGAATACTAACATACACATATTGATAGATATATGAATAGTAATATGAACCTTATAAAAAGTAAATAAAAATATTATTTCATATTCATAAGATTATAATATAATAAGATCATGATTAATTTTTCAATTAGATATAAAATGAAATATATTTTTAAATTTTTTATTTTTCAAATTAAATATGATTTTCTAAAAAAATTCAATAAAAAATATTTATAAAATTAACTTAAAATGATAAAATTAATTTTTTGAATTATACATGACAAAAATTTATTGGGGTGAATTTTTGGGTTATTTCTAAAATACATGTATTTTGGGTGAATGATAAAATTTTATAATTTATGATAAATTAAAAATAAATGATTTATTTGGTCATAAGGGATGTAAGTCTGAAGTAAACCCAGTAGTTTAGAACTCATATGAAAATATAACAATTCTTGTTCACAAGATTCATTACTATTGGTTATCTATGAAAAAATAATAAAATAAACAATATAATAATGGGAAAACCCGCCTCTCCTCAACTATAAAACCCCCCATCAATCTGCCATCACTTCGCTCCTTTATGCCATGATGAACCATAATGTTCTTAAAAAATATCATTCCCTAGTCACTTCCCACTTTATAGAGCTCTTGGTCTTTCCAATAGAGAAAAAACCCTTCTTTTCAAGAGATTCTCACGGATGTGGATTTAGGAAGGAAATTCACATTCTATTTCATCCAATTTCATTTCATGTTTCCTTTCTGTTGTTACCCTTTCTAAACATCATATATCAAAATGAGAATTATAACTCCATTATAATTTATATAATTGAATTATATGTTGTGAATTTAGGATATATCATCAATATGCTTACTCCCTCTCTGTTATTTTACAAACGAAATTATCATCCGTGAGGTGCCGAATTACAGCCTTTAGGGATGATGAAGTTTAGCTCTACAAATTCACATTCTGCACTTGTCATGAAACCATTTTATGGGTTAAAAGGGTTATAATATATGTATTATAAACTATTTATTATTATTTAACCATTATAAGAACATAATATTATAACATACTACCAAACTAGTTCTAAATAATTGAAATACAATAAAAATAATGTAACTGATTTCCATTAACATTTCATCTGACGATTCATCCTTATTATATGTATCAAAATGATATAAATGACCATTAAAACATATTAAGGTTCATAAATAATATTTAAATTAAATTCTATAGTATTACATCCACTCAACATGAACTCCATTACTTAAACAAGTGAAAAGATAATGAAAATCAAGAAAACGAACATTCTAGAACGATAGAATTCAATATTATAACTTATCAAAAAAAGGAATAAATGAACTAAAAACTTATAATAAAATAAATACATGTATAATAGGTTCTTAACTATGTTTTTATGTATTATATCTTAATATTCCATTACCACATGGTTATAATAGGAACGTTTAATCCTAAGGTATGGGTTTTCTACCTCGAACCTCCATTTTCATTTGAGTTACGTCTATTATCAACATACCAAAATTTAGTTCTTATTAATTAATATTTTATCCTAATAAATTGTCTGATAATGTTCTATATATGTGGATCTACCCGGACCATACCTTCTTTTATGGGGAGTTATTGGTTTTTAATGAATGTATCATAAATTCTTCAAGAAATACAATCCCCTTTCAAATGAATTTACCGAACTGTTGCATATTTTCAACGGAACTCAATGATTTGTTTTAAGAATGCATTATTTTCAAAGGAAAATTATTTTATTATTAAAAAAATAATATTAACTCATTTATGGTATTAGACAAAGATTCTTTTCGAAATGAACTCTTCTTTTAAATGTAAAAACAATATTTATTTGAAGAGTTACGCGATGATTTTATAAGAGAATTTTAATTTCATTAATCATTCATAATCATTATTATGTATAAATGGGATTAATATTTTATGAAATTATCTAAATTTTTTTATTAAATGGATTATGATTTTTTTACAATGGATGTGATGTCTTGAAACCATTCAGTATATAACATCTAATGGTTAGTGTTTATGATTAATGATTTGGGAAAGTAAGTTACATTTCATTTTTTAGTTTCAATATGAATATATATGTTGTTTTTTTATATACATACTCGTAAGAGGAATGAATATGACTAATTGTGGGATGGGTGGGGCCGGCTATAGCTTCATTATTCCTCGGTAGGTCTCTTGAGACAAGTAGATATGGTCTTGGATGAGGCCTTGCCTATTTTGAGATATTTTTTTGGTTGTGGACAACTAATTTTTAGACATCTTGGTCAAAGACATGAAAATGTGTTTTAGAATGTACGACATATAAACATACCTCATTTTGAATCTATAAATTGATAGTTCATATGGTTATTTTACTAGTATAATTCCCATTACTATGTTTTATTATAGAAATATTTACTCATCTCACATTCCTTCCAAATTATGTATATGTTTTCTAAAAGAATGTGTTTCAAATTATTCACCAAGTCTAATGTTCATATAATATTTCGCAGTATTGTTTAAAATTACCGAGCATCTGAGCTCACCCCTTCTTATGTTTCATTTTTTCAAGGAAATGAAGAGGTATATTATGATTGAATTGCATGGATAATCATAGAGTGGTGATTGTTCCCAATGTAACTTTTATGTTGTTTTTCTTTTCATGCTTTAATGTTGTACTTATGTATGAATCTTGTTTCAAAAATATACTAAACTACTCCGTCATTCTGGAAGCATATTCCTTGCTTATACGCCAATGTAATAAAATAAGAAAATGAATATAGACAATTGAGGTCTGGCCCTTAAAGAGGGTATCAAAGTATCTATAGTAGAGAAAAAGAAATTGAGATTTAGAAAACATATATTATGAAAAAACCCCTAATATAGTCTTTGAAAAAGAAACATACAAGATCATCAGGGTATTTTAGTATTGAATATATTCTTTTGTTGTTTCTATAAAATAAATTCTTTTCTGGATACTACAAGTGGATGTGGTTCTGGAACATGTGTATCTAAGAGTGAAACTACGACAAGGTGTTTCAGGCTTGACCCTCGGTATCTGGGTGCCCCACAATGGGCCTAATAGTTCGCCTAGTTTGACACTCTTGAGGGATATGGTTTGGGTAAATCACATTATCATTACAATCCATTATGATGGATTTAAATGCAATTTTTTCTTTAAAAAGACATATTTATGTTTATGAGAATAGTTTGCCTAAAATTTTTTCTACTTTGAGATTCAAAATTTTTATTCATATCATAATATATTGTATGCCATTATTTAGAAATTGATCCTTGTGAATGTAATATAACTGCAAGAATGTGCATGTACCATATATGGATTTCCCTATGATGCAAATAACGATGTTGGATCTAGTGATGTGAGTTGTGCTGAGTAGATTATAAATATACTAGGACAATTGACTTAGTATATAAAAAATAACCATAATTATATCGATGATATGGATCCACAATGTGGAGGAGATATACTAGACCACATTATGTGACACCAGCCTCCATCATTTAATTGAACTACAAAACTATTTGTAGAAGAGAAGTGGATGAGTTAATATTATAATATATTTCTTGCTTGATATGTAATGAAATAGAAATGTTTTTCATGGTGTTTTATCATCTATATAAGGATTAGGATGAATAGTGCTGTATAATTCATAACACAAAGGAGGAAGTGGAAATAGAATAAATAGAATGGAGGGATTCTAAGAAAATATTCTTTGAAAAAACAACCCTCATATACAACGAGTAGACATGGAAAGACAGCTTTTGAATTTGATGAAAAAGGAAGATGATAATTCTAAAAAGTATTTAGATAACTTTAAATGTTTAGAACATTATTCTGGGGACTACATTTTTAATCCAACAAAAATATTGATTAATTCTTTGATGAAAAAAAACCATTCCTCTGACGAGAACTGGTCTCCGAAATTTTCTCAACTTATAAACATATAGATTCATGTGATATCAAGAATGAAAAGGAATTATCAATTTATTATGACATTAAAATAATGAAATAAAATTTGAGGGTTTCTAAAAACTATAGAAAATGAAATAAGTAAGTGGAGAAGAAGGGCTGAGTAAATTCCAACCATATGATAATTATGGAAGAAAACACATTGGTGACCACTTAAATATAAACCGATTGCGCTAAAAATGTGGAAGAAAGGCCACCGTATTTGAGATTTCTAGTGGAATAAAGAAGAAATTAATGATCAATTTTATAACTGTAGGGATATGAGACCCTATGCTAGTTATTTTCCAAAGCATCATAGAAACTTGACACATAAAATTCTTATAGAGCAGGGAAAATCATATGTGATTTAAATAGATGATATTAAAGTTCCATATGATGTGTTTTTAGGTACTTTAGTTGTTTCCTAAATCATATCAAATTCTTTATTTGAATCAATATCATCATATTCATTCATAACTTCACTGTTTTCCCTGAAAATTAGATATTTCTAATTCGATTTAATAAGGGATTTGACAATAGAAAAACCAAAGGGATGTCTCATCATAATAATGTGGTGTTTGGAAGTCCCCATTAAGGCATATAAATGTTATTTATTTTCTGATTTTATTATCATACCATAGATTGACAATGCGATAATTCTCTTTATGGATTGGATTTTTTTTACCGTGATGTGAATATTTTTTGAAAATAGAAAGAGGCTTCTATTTTTGAAGATGATGTGGAATTCAAAATCATTAGGGAAGAACTATCACCATATGATTATCAACTATATCCACCCACATTATCTCTATAGAATTCAATTATCTGTGTGGATGGGAATAGAATTACTATGGGTGAATAAATAAATGTTCAAATAGATGATGTGCATAATGTGAATGAATATGTTGACGTCCTTCTAATGTATTTGCATGGAAATTATATAGATTGGTAAATTGAGTTTTAAATTGACTTAATTCTTGGTTAAAGGCCCATATAAAAGACCCCTTATAGAATTTATACTGTGGAATTAGTGGAACTTAATAAACAACTAGAGTAATTGAGAGATAGAGGATTTATTTCCCCGAGTGTTTCTCTATGATGAGACCATTTTCCTTTTGTTAAGAAGAAATAAGGGTATATTTGGTTATTAATTGACTAGGGGGAGGTCATTTCAATAAAAATAAAGAACAAGTACACCAATCCTTTAATTGATGATTTATTTGATCAACTTCAGGGAGCCAAAAATTTTCAAATATTGACCTTTAATCATGATTTAAATTTTTGCATGTAAGGAAGGAAGACATTACAAAGAAATCATTTCAAACCATGTATCAGAATTACAAGTTTACAATTATTCCTTTTGTACTAACCAATTCACCGTATGTACTCATAGATTTATTTAATAGAGTTTTCCTAGAATATCTTAATTAAAATTTGGTCATATTTTTTGATGATACCTTGGTATACTCTAAAATATATTAGGATCATGAAAATCACTTGTGCACTATTCTAAATACTTTTAGAATAAATGAATTATATGGGATGTTTAGAAATTATATATTTTAGCTTCAATTAGTTTCTTATCTCGGCCAGAGAGTCTCTAAAGATGGAATGTATTTTGATCCTTCTAAGAAAAAGGTTTTGAATGAATTGAATACTCCAATTAAGATAACTGAGGTAAGTGTTTTTATTGGATTGGAAGGTTATAATTGAATATTCATTTACTACATCACCCATTTCAAAAAACCAATTACCAAAACTTTTTGTAATGAAATTTATATTGTATAGACAATATAATGCGTGGAATGTTTTGACGAATTGAAGAGAAGAATTGTAAATTCTCTGATCCTATCTCAACAATCAGGGAATGACGGGTTTGTAATCATTAGTGATGAATCATAGAAAGGAAACAGTTGTGTCCTTTGAAAATGACAGAGATATTTCCTATGCATCAAGGATGATAAAATTCATGAACAGAAAAATCCAACTCATGATCTTGAGTTAGCAGCGGTAATCATTTCAATGAATATAAGGAGACATTATCTCTATGGAAAAAACGTGAGATATATACAGATCAAAATATTATATAGTATATCTTCTCATAGAAATAACTCAACATGAGGCAATGGATATGGCTCAAAATACTAATGGATTATTATTTTACTATACACTACAACCCAGGAATTGAAAAAAGGTAACTAATTCATTGATCAGGAAGGATCATGGAGTTCCAAAAAAAATGAGGTTTAAAAAGGATACTTTTTACATGGATCAAGTAAGGATGGATATGATAATTATCAAATATGGTGAAATATATCTACATATTCACTTTTTACCAAAAATTTTTATTATTAAGGATTGAATTTTCTCTACATGATGATGAGAAAATTCAAAATATAATTAATGTTTTGAAATCTTGGAAGATTTATAACATTGTGTGTGGAGGTGGTGTTCTGAAATTTGGGATGATGGTTTGTGTTCCAGCTATACATGAGCTAAAAAGGGAGTTATTTTATGATTCTAATACTTTTAATTTAACTATATATCCTTATATCACTACGATATATTGATATTTTAAAGAACATTTTTGGTGGGATAAAATGAAGAGGGAAATTGTGGATTAAGTGTCAAGATGTCTAGTCTATCAAAATGTTTAGGCTGAAAATAATCATAAAAAAGGATTCACATAACAGAAACATATTCTTGCATGGAAGTGGGATGACATAAAAATGGATTTTTCCCATTGATTAACCTAAAACCTATGAAATAAAAATTCAATATGGGTAATTATGGATCGACATACAAAATATGCAAAATTCCTCGATATAAGAAAATAAATTCCACTATAGAACCTATAAAAACTCAATATCAATGATATATTGAGACCTCGTGTAGAACTTCTCGGAATTGTATCTAATCGTGACCCAGGATTTGAAAAAAAAATCATGAAAATTATTCAGAAGTCTTTTTGATACCAAAAATAAATTGATTAATGATAATCACCCTCAAAATAATAAGAAATTAGAGAGAACTATCCAAACCATAGATTTAATGTTACGATAATGTTCACATGACCTTGAAGGTACATGGGATGAATATTTACTTTTACTGGTGTTTTCCTACAATAATTATTTCCATTCATGTATTCAAATGGAACATTATAAAGCATTATATGGGAAGCGATGTTGTACACAAACATGTTGCGATGAAGTTTGTCAAAGGAAGCTTGGGGTTACCAAGCTTGTACAAGAAACAATAGTGAAGGTAATGACTATTCAAGACCTTATCAAATATGTACATGAAACAATGATATCATAATAATCGAAGGATTAGAAATTTCAAATGGGATATCATGTTTTCATATAGTCTTCACCGTGGAAGGGTGTTTTAATATTTGAAATGAAAGGGAAACAGAACCCAGGGTATATTAGACCATTTGATATTATAGAAATAATTGGAGCTCCTGCATGTCATTGAAAATGCTGCCAAGCCTATCCAAAGATCACAATATGTTCCATGTCTCATTGCAGATGATGTACTTTCCAGACCCAACACATTTCCCCACAATGAGGGTATTGAATTGGAAGCTGACATATCGTACTGTGAAGAGCATATCTAGATTCTTGAAACAAAAGAAAATGTTTTGAGGAATTTTACAACTACACTTATAAAGATATATTGAAAAATTATAATAAAATTGAAGAAGAAACATGGGATCCCACGGATATTATGATGAAGACATACCCAAATCATTTTATGAGGTAACATTTTTTGAATTTTGAAGAAGAAATTTTTTTAAGAGGGGGAGAATGTAACTCCCAAAGGATTTAAAATAAATATTCGATGAATGAAACACTAAAACTCTAAAAACACCAATTTTTTATAAACTAGCTTGTAAAAATAATTTTTCCACAATTGGTATTTGATATTAAAAAAACTGACAAACACAGTTTGGTTCAGTATGATATTTAGTGTCTAATAAGTCAAACATATTTTTTGCTGAAGAGTAACATACCCTTGTGAATAGTAACATAGCCTTATGAATCATAATATAAATAGTAATATGGCCTTTATAAATAGTAAATATATATATTATATTATTTTCATATGGTTATATGATAATTAGATATTGATTAATTTTTCAATGTGATATAAAACGAATTATAGTTTTAAATAATTTAATTTCAAATAAACAATTATTTTATTTAATAATTAAATAATAATTTTTTAGTAATTTTTTTTAAATCATGAAGTTTTTTAGTTCTACACGTTGTAAAATGATTTGGGTGACTTTTATGGATTTTTCTAAAATACAAGAATTTTGGGTGAATAGTAAAATATGGCAATTTATGATAAATGAAAAATACATGATTTATTGGGTCATAAGTGATGAAAGGATAATGTTGGACTACTATGTTTGATCTAACACACCCATATTACTATTATTGGTAAAAATATTCATTATAATTGTTTTTCGTTGGCAATATAATAAAATAAAGATTTAAATAACATAAAAATCAGCATCTTCTCTACTATACCCCATCACCCTCTCTTCTTTTCACAACTAAAAGTCATGATGATCCTAAATTTTTTTCCAAAAAACCCTAAACATGTCCCTCCTCATGACAAGGATATTTTGGTCTATCCAAAAGAAGAGAACCCCTTACTTTAATGGGATTTTCAAGGAGGTGGATTCAAGAGGTAAATTTGCATTCTATTTCATTCAATTTCATTTTATGTTTCCATTCAATAGTTCTCATCTCTTAACCTAATCTATCTAGATGAAAATGATAAATTCATTATCATATATATAATATAATAAAATAATTTTATTTGTTGAACCATCATCAATATCCACACTCTCTTCCATTTAATTTATAAATGAAATCATCATTTGTGAGGTGCTAATTTACATCCTTTGTGCATAACGAAGTTTCATTCTTGAAATTTACCTTCCGTACTAGACATGAAACTATTTTTATATTTGAAAAAATTTATAATAAATTTATTATAAAATATTTAATATTTGGGAACCAGTATATGTACATAATATTAAGTAATATGACCAAATATGTTCTTAATAATAAAAATAATGATAAAATAATCTAAGTGATTGTCATATTAATTTCATCTCATTATTCATACTCATTCCATTAAAAATGATATAATATAAAATTAACATATCTGGATGTTCATAAATAATTTTTTAATTCTATTATCCATATTTACATCCATTCAAAATTAAATCCAATTTATAAAAACAAGTGAATCGATTATGAAAATCAAGAAAACAAACACCTCAAAATGATGGAATTTAATATTATAACAAATCAATATGGACTTAAATGAACTAAAAATCATGATAAACTAAATAATATTCTATTATTTTATTTATTAAGTAATTAATTAGTAAAATTTAATATTCCATGACTATATGTTCAATAGCAGAACACTCATACATAATGTAAGGGTATTATACTCAAACCACCATATTCATTCAGGTTACATTTATTGTCTACATAACTCAATTAAATTAATATTCATTAATATTAATCATCATTGTATATATATATATATGAATTTTATATACATGTGTCATATGAAAGATAATTCTATAATTTATGGGGATTTATATGTTTTATAATGGATCTTTCCAAAAAATCATGAAATACAAGCTTGTATCCATGAAATTTATCAAACTCTTACATATTTTCAATGTTACTATATAAAATATTTTAGGCAACCATTACTTCCTAAAAATCATTTTAAAATGAAAAAAAATTCAATCTCTTAGTTGATTTTATAAAATGATAGTTTCCAAAATAACACTTCTTTTCAAAGTAAAAGAGTATTTATCACAAGAGTTACTCGATGATTTTATAAGTGTATTTTCATTTGATTAAATGTTGTTAATGATTCTTATGTATAAAATTTACAAATATTTTATGATATAATCTAATATATTTTGTTAAATATTTTATGATTAGTTTGAAAATGTGTGTGATTTCTTGAAATCATTCACCATAATACTCTAAATGGTTATTGATTATGTTTAATGTTTTGGGAAAGTTTTTTATATTTCATTTGTTAGTTTAGTATGAATGAATATTTTATTTATGTTTATCCCTTCTCAGATGATGGATACCATGATATTGTTATGTGAATGGTGGGGCCTACTATATTCCCTTGATGAATCGATAGGCCTCATGAGACATGTAGATAGGGACTTGGATGAGGCGTGGCCCATTTTGAGATATTATTTCAGACAATAAATATATTATTTCTATAAAAAAACATTTTTACAAAATAATTTCCCATTAACACAACATTTTTTCCCTATGGATCTAATTACCATAATCAATGAATGAATATTTATAGTCCGTCACCATAAGAAAATTTCTACATCAATAAAATAATTACATATAATACAAATGTAGTGGGGATTAACTCTATAATACCTTGGTTTATTTATAAAATTATAGACCAATTATATATAATACATTTTGAATAATAATATATTCCATTTTCAAATACATCAAGTAAAACTATAATATAAAAATCCTTTAAATATTATACATGATAACCAATAATTAATATATTATCAAGGTGAATAATTGTAAAGACCCAAAAATTCCATGGAAATTTGTTTCTTAAATACATTGGATTTTTACAAGTCCGCGAAAATTTACGACGCTTGAATCTGAGGCCCGGTGTTCTCAAAATCAATTTCTAATGTTTTTTTCGGGTACGTTCAGTGAACGTTCGAGCATGCTTTTATAACTTTTGAACCGGTGATCAGAACTAAAATCTGAGGGGCCCATTGAACTCCTAGTGCCGGTATTCGCTTAAGAAGACTTTTACCTCGATGACAGTTGGTCGAGAATGGAAGTTAGTTTTTGGAGTTTTTAAGAATAAAGTTAAATAAAAATAAGTGTAGCTTATTTTTATTTTGGCGGTTAAAATATGAAAAGGGGAGGTTGGAGGTGGGGGCCACCACAACCTAACCTCCTCTGGGAGGTTATGGTGGTGGGGCCCACTCACACATAACCTACCTTGGGAGGATATCCTTGTTAAGAACCACAAAATCTTAAAACCCCCTTACTCCCCATAAAGGGGGAGAAAACTCTTCACATCCCCCACCATTTATTTGAGCCAACTCCACCCATTAATTATGTGAGTAATCTCATTTAATTAATTCTTCATTTGAATTCTTTTGAATTCATGCCAACAATTAAATAATAGAAAAATCTATAATTTTATTTTGGGTTGGCATCTATTCATTAGGGGGATCTTTGGAAGAACTTGGAAGAACATGGAGAAGAACTCTCCAATGAAGAACATAAGGAACGCTGTCTTCGACTTTGTCACCTACGAACACTCATTCGCTAACAATGGATCTCCTCTTCTTTTTGCAATGCGCGAGCTTATGTTGAAAGAGCGTGACAGAAGTGGCGAACGACGAAATGATGCCCTCTTTTCTGTGACTTCTTCAATGATTATCAAATACAAGGTAGGGGTCATTTTGGTTGATTTTGATATTTTTTCTTCGTCATTTTTGAGCTTCGATAATATTCATTTTCCATTACCCTAGCATGGATGGTGTGGGCCGAACAAACACGGCTAAACAACCCTCTGTTGGTTCTCTTTCTTTCATGGTGTGGGTGGCGCAACGGCGCTGCTGGAGGAATGGGTCGCGGCCAATGGGACGCGGTGGTACATGCGGTGACCAACAACAATCTGGCCACTGAAGAATCCCGTTGAGCCAGTGGTTCTGGGCTACCGGAGAGACGTGGCACTGTCGCACCATGAGGAGAACCAGACCGCGGCGAGGCAGGCCACAGCGGTGCCGGAGGGGCGTGGTTCCATCGTACCGCGCCAAAGGAAGGATTCGCGGTGGTCGGAAAATCTAGGCATGGCGTCGTCACACCGTGCAGGAGGAGTACCGTGGACATAGGCCACGGTGGACGGTGGAGGGCGACTAGCTGAGTGGGCCGCTAGCGGGCGCGCTATTGGCGGGACCCGAAGGGTCCCATGGTTATCAGGCTGACGCCTTGCTCCGGCCGTTGAAGAAGATGGAGGGGTGTAACCCCCCCCCCTTAATTTCTAGGGTGGGCCACGCAGGGAATCACCCATAGCTGGCACCCCCACTGGCCAAACGGCCAGCTGGGCAGGGTCTCTGCGCCCCCCGTGGGTTTGGCCACATATGCGGGCCACGCGGTTCGGGGAGCCATGTGGGATGGGCCGCCGCGCTGGGATGGGCCTCCGTCGTTGGGCCATGACACTGCCACTGGTTCGGGCAGGTTCCGGAGGGCCGGGCCAGGTCGGACCCCAGTCCGGATCCGGGCCCTGGTCAGGTCGACCCGAACCGAGGCGGGTTGGCCCAGACCGGGTCAGGTCAGGTGGGTCCTTCTGGGTGGGCCCGGACCCGGACCAAGTTCTAACCCATTACACCTTTTGGACATATCTTGAGATATGGGTTTCCGATTGATGAACCACCTACGGCGATAGAAATCTTGGAGTGAGTTGGTTCTTTTGGAATACCCCACTTGTGATTTGGACACAATTGGGGTACGTTCAGGTGGGTTTGAACATAAAATCCAACAGGGTCCCTAGAACGGAATTTCCAATAACTCACAGACTGGGCATCTGATTGACGCGCCATATGTTGTATTGAGACCCCTATGACGATGTGATCCTTTTTGATAATTTAACGTTGGACTTTGTGAGTGTTCGAGTATCGACCTATAGCTCTTGGAGTGGATCCTCCTAGAGACGAGCAAGCAGAGTATAGAGACCTAGTAGCTGGCTGATACCTGGCGACTATTGACCTTTCGACTCTGAGTGTTTCGACTAGCCCAGTTGGAAGAGCCTATATGTGACATTGAAGATCCCTAGTGGGGAGCGCCTCTGTGTGACTTAGCAGACCCATGGTACTCAACAGGAGGAGTACCTCAGCATGCTACGAGGGGGAGCGCCTCTGTGTGACGTGGCATACCCACAGCGGGGAGTGCCTCTGTGTGACATAGAAGACCCATGATACATGATAGGAGGAGTACCACAATAGTCCAGTATAGTGGGAAGAACCTCTCTATGACGTGGTAGGCCCACAGTTCTCTATAGAAGAAGTGTACACCATCAGCTGAGTTTTTTTCAGTTTGACTGGGAGTGTTACTTGTTACCACCCCTAAAATAAAATCTTGTTTTTGAGCTGAGTTAATGACTTTGGAGTTTTTCTCACGACTAAGATTGGATACATGATAACTTAGGTATATGTATGGGGTTATACCTAAGTAGTGGTTATCCGTTTATTCCACACATTATGGTTTATACTTGATTTATTTAGTGAGACATTGAGGTTCTCAGGGTCCTTACTGAGTATCGTTATACTCACCCCTGCATGGGCTATGCCCTCACCTCGTTTTGTTGGTTGCAGATGACTGACATCACTAACTGAGGCAGAGAGTGGCTGGACAGGACGATTCTCGGAGGTGGACCACTCGGTGTGACAGTACAAGTAGTGGATGGACGGGCGTGGAGTTATGTGGAGACCATCTGTAACTACCCTTTATGTAGATCCCCTGAGGATGACCTAGTAGCTGATTTACATTCTTTCAGTTGTACTGTACTTTTTAGTTGTTTTGTACATTACTATTGGGCTTCTATTTCTGGCCCATTTACTTTCAACACTCTCTTTTGTATATAGTTTTACATAGAGTTTTATTTCCATTTTCATACTCTTCTGTAAGTGTTTCGGTTTATAAAGGCAATGCCTTCCCAGTTTAGAGATTTATTCCTTTGTTGCTAGTCTCCAGCCCCTATCATATGGAAGCCGGGCTTGGGGTAGTCACGATACGGGCCCCGAGGGATGGGTCATGACAAATTTATAATATAGGAGTCAGTTCTACCATAGAACTCAATACTATGATCTTTATTTAATGTGAAAAAATTGTTTTAAGAGTACTAAGTGTGGTCTTCAGTGATGGAGTCATGTGTTGGTGCGGCGGCCGACGTATCCATACACCAAGACCCTGACTACTGATTACTGACATAGTGTACAAAAACAATAACTGCGTGTGTGTCTCAAAAAGTTTTCTTACACCAACTCAACAAGGTCAGCACAGCATGAATAATATTTCTACCGTGTCGCAACTGTTTCTCTCAGGATGCCTCCTTGCAGAGCCCTGAGAGTCATACGCTCTGAGATCCCACCGAGCAACGAGGCCTCGGTGCAGGGCCCTTTACCAGCAGAGGCACCAGCGGTACCACTTCCAGTTGTCCCACTGATTCCACCATCCCCAACAGTAGATGATGCACGCTGCTTGAGCATGTTGCATGAGTTCCATCACCAGAGGCCACCTAGGTTCTGGAGAGAGATGGACCCACATGCAACTAAGGATTGGCTAGAGGCTATTGTGAGAGTATTCTGGCTAGTAGGGACACTAGAAGACCGCATGGTACTCTTTGGTTCGAGTCTCCTACAAGAAATAGCAGGAAGATGGTGGAGCCTGATTCTCTAGGTGCACGATGAGGTGAAACTACTATGGGCAGACTTCGAGATCCCATTTCAGGTGGAGTTTGTCCCATACACCCTTCAAGCGGTGTGAATACAGGATCTACTTCATCTTCCTTAGGGTAGCATGACAATAGCATAGTACTCAGTGAGGTTCATCAAACTCTTGCTCTACTCCACAGATATGGTACAAGATCCATTCTTCCAGGCCCGGACTTTCGAGCAGGGGATCAGGCGAGAGATCAGGGCCTCGATGATCTCCCTCAACATCCCGACACAGGCGGGGGTGTTAGAGAGAGCCCTCCTAGTAGAGAGTTTCTTTGATGAGCAGTCTGCGGTAGTGAGACCCACCATTAGCCGACTTACTGCAGAGTCTTCTTCCGGTGGCAGTAGATAGATGACACGGATGTCATTGATGACCAGACCCACTAGTGGATGACCATAGGATTTTGAATCTGTTGTGTGGGGAACCGGGGGCAGTGACTTATATTCCAGGAGAAGATAGTGTAATGCATGCGGCGGGCTGGGTCACATGGGTCGTGACAGTCTGACCCACCGTTCAGATGATCAGAAGCCAGTTGAGGGACCTCACAGGCAGAGGCAGAGGTTCGATCTAGGTGGTGTGCAGAGAAAAAAGGATGTGGAAGAGGAGCTGGTGGAGTAGTTGGTAGTGGACGATGTTTTGAGGTGTTTCCACAACCACCACCAGGACCTCCACCCCGACTGCAGGGAGCGGGTGGACAAGGGTGAGCTCAACATCAGGCAGTTGAGGCCTATGACTATGGCGCTCCGTAGATGATTCGAGGTACAATCTTTGTCTACTACACCTTAAATTTAGTTCTTATAAAAATATGTTCCAGTCACTCTTTCATTACCACCGTCCTCATTCAGAGCTCAGAGTTTCCGACGGATCCATTGGCTCTATCCGTACGGCTAGAGACTTCTACGAGAGCAGACTCGATGATTATGCACTAGTGCTGGCAGTGTGAGCTTACTCTAAGAGGTGAGAGATTTGGCTGGCATCTCCTCATAGTGGCGTCAAGGCCTTACGAAGTCATCCTGGGTATGGACTGGTCATCCAGATTCCATGCTCAGATCGACTGTATTAGGTGAAAAGTGTGGTGTGTCCGCACGGATGGGACTAGGTTCACCTTCACCAGTGAAAAGGTAACCTTTGCAGCACATGACAGACTTACTCAGAGGAGAGTGCAGCCGATCACTCACCAGTCTTCATGCCTTACCCTTAGAGTAGTTGTTGTGGAGAGTCTGACATATCCTGTATTGGTGGACCAGTACATGGATGTTTTCCCGGACGATGTTCCAGGACTACCTCCTGGTAGAGAGGTGTACATCTACATTGACATGTACCCTAGGATGACACTGATATCTACTCCATCATTTCTGATAGCTCCCAATGAGCTCTGTGAGCTGCGGGTACAGCTGGAGGACTTGCAGGGAAAGGGATTCATCTGGCCTAGTGTTTCTCCCTGGGCAGCCCCAATTCTATTCTCCAAGAAGGCGGATGGGAGCATGAGGCTTTGTGTCGACTACCTTCACCTGAATGAAGTGACCGTGAAGAAAAAGTACCCTATTATTAGGATTTATGACCTCTTTGATTAGCTCAATGGAGCATGGTGGTTCTCGAAGATAGACCTCAGATCATGTTATCACTAGCTCAGAGTTCGAGACGAAGATGTGCAGATGATGACCTTCAGATATTGGTACGGCTACTATGTGTTCTTTGTTATTCCCTTTGGAATAACCAATGCTCCAGTAGAGTTCATTTGTCTCATGAATAGTATTTTCTAGTATTACCTTGATTGATTTTTCGTGTTCTTTATCGAAGACATTTTGATCTACTCGACTACTGAGTAGGTGAATGCCTAGCATTTTCAAGTAGTACTAGACATACTCTGAGAGCACCAGCTTCATGGTAAGCTCTCGAAGTGCTAGTTTAGGATTCGATAGGTTCACTTTATGGGACACGTCATCTCAGAGTATGGAGTTGTAGTGGATCCATTGAAGATTGAGGAGGTACTTGCTTGGGAGCCACCCAACAGTGAGATAGAGGTACAGAGTTTTCTGGGCTTGGATGGATGCTACTGGAGATTTGTTCAATACATCTCCAGAGTTTCAACACCATTATCATCCTTGACGAAGAAGGGGTGACCATTTTTGTGGTTGGTGATATGCCAGAAGAGCTTTTAGGAGATGAGGCAAAGGCTAACTAGTGCCACCATTTTGAGGCATCCAGAGGAGGGTATATGGTACATAGTTTACTGGGATGAGTCAGGGACCAGACTCTGGTGTGTACTGATGTAGTAGAGAGCTATGTATGCATATGGTTCTCGGCAGCTGGTACAACAAGATTAGAACTACGCTATCCATGACATGGAGTTAACAGAAGTGCTCTTCGCCCTGAAGATGTGGTGGCACTATCTGAGGGGTGAACATTTTACTGTGTACTCTGATCACAATAGTCTTAGTTATATCTTCTCTCAAAATAAAATGAACCTATGACATCATTGATGGATTGAGTTCCTCCAGAACAATGACTTCGAGATATTCTATACTTCTGGGAAGGGGAACGTTGTTGTGAATGCGCTCAGGAGAAGGACTGGTATTCAGCTACTAGGAGAGGAGAAAAAGTAGATGATTACCTTACAGATATCCTTTGTGGATATGGATGGAGACACCTTTCTGTAGTCTCATACAGTCACTCCTCTTGTTCTTCAGCAAGTCAAAGATGCGCAATGTGGGGACGCTAACTGCGAGACATGACGTGCTCAGATATCTACAGGGCAGGCACCTGATGGATTTTCTGAAGGTGGGGATCATGTCTACCTCTCCAGAGGTGTACCAAGGTACCAGTAGCACATCAAGAAGATTTTTGAAGGGATTTCCACACATCCCTTCTAGTGGTATATCCAGGGGTGGCAATGATTTACTAGTACCTTCGATGACAGAACTAGTGTCTATGTATGAAGATGGCGGTAGAGGAGTATGTCTCTCGATGCCTCATTTTTTAGCAAGTGAATATGAAGAACCATATACCAGTAGGCCTGGTTCAACCCTTAGAGGTCCCAGAGTGGATGTGGGATGGGATATCCATGGAATTCATGATGGGTCTTCCACGTACATCCAGGGTTCACGATTCGATATGGGTGATCATTGACCGACTCACAAGTCATCCCACTTCCAACCGATCAGAGATCAGGGCTCAGTAGATAGCTTCGGATGCCTCTATGTGAAGAAGAATGTGCATTTTCATGGAGTAAATTCCTTTATTTTCTCCGAATGTGATGCAGAGTTTACTTCCAGATTATGGAAGTGGTTGCAAGAGGCTTTAAATACACAGCTTCGCATGAGAACCTCCTTCGGTTCTCAGACAGATGGTCAGACCGAGCGTACCATCCAGACCCTCGAGGACATGCTCCATGCATGTGTCCTCAACTTTGGTCATAGCTAGGAGGATCACTTACTGTTGGTAGAGTTTTCATACAACAACAACTAACACTCCACCATCGGGATGGCACATTTTTAGGCCTAGTATGGTCGAACATGTAGATCGCCACCGTGCTGGATAGACCAGGGGGAGTCAGCACTAGTGGGACCAAAGATGGTACGGGCTACCACGGAGAACGTGCAGATCATCTAGGAGTAGATGAAGACAGCATAGAGCAGACATATGTCATATGCTGATAAGAGATGGAGACATCTAGAGTTCGAGGATGGTGACTACGTCTTTCTATGGGTCTCACCTCGATGAGGACTATGAATATTTGGCCAAGGCGGCAACTTATCTCTCCGATTCATCGGACCTTTCCAGGTCCTTGGTAGAGTAGGAAATTTGGATTACCTCTTAGATCATCCACCTCAATTTCACCGGGTGCATGAAGTCTCAGCTGAAGAGATAAATGCACGACCATTCCCACGTCATCGACCATGGAGAGGTGGACTCGATGACAGAGTGACTTTCACAGAGGTTCCAGTGGAGATCGAGGATCGACAAGAGCGTGTTCTTCGTTAATGGTCAATACCTCTAGTGCGCGTTTGATGGCAGCATGGGAACCTCAAGCAGAGAACATCGTAGCAGGTGGCTCAGATGCATGCTCAGTACCCCCATTTGTTCCCTTAGTTCGATTTGTAGCATACGAGAACATAAATCCCTGAGGTGGGGATAATGTAAAGACCTGAAAATTCCATTGAAATTTTATTCTTAAATTCATGTTATTTTTACATGTTCGTGAACATTTACGCTTCTTGATTCCGATGATCGGTGTGCCTGGGATAAATTTCTGATGTTTTGTTCGGGTATGATCAGTCAATGTGTGGGAGGGATGTAATAAATTGGGTACAATTGCTCGGAACTGAAATCTAAGGGAACCGTTGAACTCGCAGTGCCGGTATTCTCTTAAGAAAACTTTAACCTCAATGGCAGTTGGTCAAGAATAAATGTTAGTTTTTTGATTTTTTTAAGAATATAGTTAAATTAAAATAAATGTACCTTATTTTTATTTTGGAGGATAAAATCTCCATGGGCAGGTTGGAGATGGGGGGCCACCACACCCTAACCTCCCTTGGGAGGTTATGGCGGTGCGGCCCACCCACACTTAACCTCCCTTGGGAGGATATTCTTGGTAGGGACTGCACGGGCTTAAAACCCCCTTAACTCCCCGTAAAGGGGGAGAAAACCCTTCAACTTCCCCACCATTTATTTAAGCCAACTCCACCCATTAATTACTCGAGTTATCTCATTTAATTAATTATTCATTTTAATTCTTTTGAATTCATGAAAGTAATTAAATAATAGAAAAATCTATTATTTCATTTTGGGTTGGAATCTATTTCTTTGGGGGAGCTTTGGAAGAACGTGGACGAACCTGGAGAAGAACACTCAAATGATGAACTCAAAGAACTCCATCTTTGACTCCGTCGCCTCTGGATGCTCATCTGCCAACAGCAAATATCATCTTCTTTTTCCGATGCACAAGCTTAAGTTGCGAGAGCGTGATGAATGCGGCAAATGAAGAAACAACACACGCCTTTTCGCGGCTTCGTTAATGATCATCAAATATAAGGTAGGGGTCATTTTGATTGATTTAGATATTTGTTCTTTGTTGTTCTTAATCTTTGATAATAGTCATTTGCTATCACCCTAACACAGAGAGTGCGTGCCAAAAAAATATGGATTGAAAACCCTCTGTTGGTTCTCGTTCTATGATGGCGGAGGCGACACACCAACACCACTGGAGGAACAAGCCATGGCCGGTGGCCCGCAGTGGCACACGCGGTGACCATCATTGAGCCGGCCACGGAAGAAGCTGGAGGCGCAAGGGCCACCAGGCCGCTGGAGGGGCGCGGCACCATCGCGCCACGTGGAGAACCAAACCGCGGCCAGGTAGGCCGCGACGGTCGGATGACGTGGGTGTGGCGCCATCATGTTATTCCTGAGGAGTACCGCAGTCATAGGTCATGGCAGACGGAGGAGGGAGGATCATTGAGCCAGTAGCCGGTGGGCGCACTATAGGCGGGACCTGAAGGGTCCCGTGGTTACTTGCCCGGTGCCACACGCTGGCCATTCCAAAAGATGGGGGTGTAACCCCCCTGATTGCTAGGGCGGGCCCCGAAGGGCACCGCCTCTAGCTGGCTCCCCAACTTTCCAAGAAGGCCATCTGGGCAGGGCCTCCGCGCCCCCTCGGGTCGGGCCACCGGCACTGGCCATGCGGGCCGCGCCTCCAGCGGGCTGAGCTGTCGTGCGGGTCGGGCCTTCGCCGCTGGGTGAGAAGGGTTCTGGCAGGCTGGGCCAGTTCAGGCAGACCGGGTCAAAACCCAGTCCGGATCCGGGCCTGTGTTGGGTCGACCCGAACTGGTTCGGGTCGGGTCGTTCCGTCTGGGGCCTGACTGGACCCCGACCCTGTTCTGACCCATTACACCTTTTTGCCCATATCTTTGGATACCGATGTCTGATTCACGAACTGCCTGCAGAGATGGAAATATTGGAGTGATACGGTTCTTATTACATACCCCACGTGAGTTTTGGACACATTTGGGGTACGTTCGGGTTGGTTTGAACATAAAATCTAACCGAGCCACTGGAACGAAAATGTCAATAACTCATAGACCGGGTGTCTGATTGACATGTTTCCTATTGTGTTGAGACCCCTATGATGAGTAGGTCCTTTGAGATACTTATACTTGGGAATTAGTGATAGTTGGTGAATTGACCTGTATCTCGTGTAGTGGATCCTCCTAGATATGAGTAAGCGTAGTATGGAGACCTAGTAGCTGGCTGATACCGGACGAATACTAGCCTTTCAACTCTGAGTGTTTAGACTAGCTCAGTGGGAAGATCCTCTATGTGACACAACATAACCATAGTGGGGAGCACCTCTGTGTGACGTAGTAGACCCACAATACTTGACAGGAAGAGTACCTTAGCAGGCTACGAGGGGGAGCGCCTCTGTGTGACGTGACAGGCCCAAAGTGGAGAGCGCCTCTGTATAACATAGCAGACCCACGGTACTCGACAGGAAGAGTACCACAGAAGTCCGGGATAGTGGGAAGCACCTCAATGTGATGCGGCAGGCCCATATTACTCTATATAGGAAGATTACACCAGTAACCGATGTTTCGTCAGTTTCACTGGGTGTGTTACTTGTTACCACCACTAAATATAAAATCTGGGTTTTGAGCTGAGTTAATGAATTTTGAGTTTTCCTCAAGATTGATATGGGTTACTAAATAACATAGGTATATGTATGGGCATATACCTATGTAGTGGTTATCCTTTAATTCCATAATTTTTGCTTTATCCTTGATGTATTTAGTGAGACCTTGAGGGTACCGGGGTCCCTACTGAGTATCGTTATACTCACCCTTTGTACGGGCCATGCCTACACCTCCTTGTGTTGGTTGCAGACGATGGACAATGCTGACTGAGGCAGAGAGTAGAAAGACTGGATGGTACCCGTAGGTGGACCACTCGACGTGACCTTACATAGAGCGTACAGACATGGGTGGAGTGCTGTGGAGACCATATGTACCTGCCCTTCATGTAGGAATGCTGGAGGATGACCTAGTATCTACTTTGCATTAATTTAGTTGTACTGTACTTTTCAGTTGTGTTGTACATTGTAGTTGGGCTTGAATTTCTGGCCCCTTTACTTTTAGTACTTTATTTTGTATACAATTTTACATAGTGTTTTATTTCTAGTTGCGTACTCTGTTGTGAGTGTTTTAGTTTATAAAGGCAATGCCATCCCAGTTTATTGATTTATGCCTTTGGTGCTAGACACCAGCCCCTGGCCTATAGAATTCGGGCTTGGGGTAGTCATGATACAGGCCCCAGGGGATGGGTTGTGACAATAATAATCAATATTGTTGATACATCATATGTCATTAACCCTAGTGAATACATTTAATTTAATTTATATTAGAAAATGAGTATATGATGTGTCACAATTATCTATATGGTCATACACATATATTCTAGTTCATATTAAATTTATACATTTCATGAATATTATATGATATTAAAAATACTATCTTGGTTTAGAAAAACCAATATCTGATGAATAACATTGCCGAACATCCTCAAATTATATCATTATTATGTTTGAAATTTTAATGGAGTTAATGTATGAATATTTAAATGTAGTGTATCTTTTTAACAAGATAAAATGAGGATTATTATTAATTAATCACCCAAGTAATACCAACAGTTTTATATATGACATTCCATGTTGTATAATTTCATGGTAAATCCCAAAAAAAATAATTCTTGTGTCTCGTGGGTGATCTTTATTTACTAATACAATACAGTACTCTTGATCTTATAATATTTTTTATTACTCATATCTTTATTTAACGATCATAAAAATTTAAATTTTTTAAATTTATCTCTAGGGATTGATTTTTCATTCCAATACCATGACATATGTTGTATAAGTGAATTAATCATATAGTAGAAATACATATTTATATTATGATTCATCTATCTAATATTAAATAATTATTAAGAATATACTTTCATAACCATATGAATTAGTATATTTTCCACTAAGTCATAATATATAAAGACCATAAGAATCAATTTTTGTATTTTGTTCATTTTATTAGAACATTTAACATCACCATGTATATAACAAGAGACCCAACTATATCCATAAATTATTTTGTGAGGTAACATATTTCGATACAAAATACATGCATAATGGTTATATTATTATTCTTAATCATTAAAGTTAACACGTTAACATTATATCTAAATAGTTTTACTTCCTAATATCCAATATTTTGATGTATCAAAATTATTATTGTTAAAATTGATGACATGTTAAATTATTCTAAGAATGAAAAATTATTTGACATCATCGGTAATATTAAGTGGTATAATAGTTACCTTACTTTCTTTAATTACCAATAAAATATGCTGAATCCTTATTTTGTTTTTAGAATATTTTATTTACATACTTCTTTTGACTTATTTATTACTCATAAATAAAAAAATAAAATTATTTATTAATTTAGTTAAATTTTAAAATCCTTTAGAACAATATTAACACCCAAAATAAAATTAGAAAATATTTTTATCGAACATGTTATTCAAAATCCAAACAATTTTTCTACAAAAATATTATCAATATTATTTCTTTTATGGGAAAAAATAAATCAAAAAAATTCACATTTGACATTTTTTACGTAATGTGGAATGAGAATTTTGAAAAAATATATTTAAATAATAATAACAAATAATTTAATAATTTAATTTTTTGATAAATTACTATTTTCTATTTTCAAAAAATAATAAATACATTAATTTATTAATTTTCATTCATAGTATTTTATTGAATGAATAATAAGAATATCGACCAAGGGCATCTGTCCAAAATTTTGAATGATTTGAAGATAAAATTCTATGATAATCATCTTCTCCTGTCACATAAGTGATAAAAAAAGAAAATACAAGTATAACATTTATATCATGCAAAAAAAACTTCTCATTCATTAAAGTTTCAACTATTTCATTTTCATTATATCATCACTCTCTGGATTATTCCATAAATTTATTTTCATCTTTTAAATTTTGGACATATTCTAAATATTTTTATATAGTATGGTTTATATCATATATAATTGAAAATTGTTCAATTAATTAATTAAAATTAATTCCAAATTAAGACCCCCTAAATTTTTTATAAAACCTATATGTAATGTCGGTAAATATGGTTTATATTGTATAGACATCCCATAGTGAAAATGTATCCTTCTTTGATAATATCCTTGTTTAGTTTTAAATCAGTTGGTTTATACACCCCCTTTGCCTTAATTTTTATTTATATGGATAAATCTCTTACCCTTTCCCCATTTTCTATAACTATAGAACTATATCATAGACCAATCATGTATTTTATGGTGCATTTAACATATTTAGAAGATCAAAAAATTCATTTTCTAAATAATTCATGTTATAATTAATGATGAATTCTTAAAAAATATTTTATATTAATTTTGGCATAGATTATATCACTACATTATTCTTAATAAATGATGAAAATCTCTCTAGGTCACTTACATACCCTATATCATTGAGTATATGAGTGGAAAATAATGTACCTCGGTATCCGGACATCAAAATTAATTTTCCGAAATACCATATATTTTGTGTCTAGATTGTGTATATGAAAGCATTTGAAGTTATATGTCATCCCAAAATCATCTATATATTCATATTCCTTCGATAATTTAGGATATAATAAAACTATAATCAATATAGCCATATCAATATATTTTTTATGTGTTTTATATTAATATCCATATCAAATTGACTAGAATATTCAACAGGTTTATCAAGAAGTAATTTCATTAAGCCTTATAATTTTTCCTCTATTTCAACAAACAATAAAACTATCATATATTAGTATATGAAATTTTAACAATTTATAATTTTTTTAATTCAAACATTTATCTCAATAAAAAGTTTAAAATAATATACATTTCTATTCTAATATATAATATTTGTATTTATCTAATGATTATCATGTTTCATAAATATTCAATAAAAACTTTTATTAAATATGAAAAAAAATAAAATGATGACATTTTATTGGAATTGTGATTATTAGTGGGAAAAGATAATAGTTTTACTATTATTTGATAAAAATTTAATAATCATATTATCAAAGAACTATTTAGGTAGAACATTGTGCCAATTATATCATATATAACTCTTGGATAGTTGAGAAAATAAAAAAAACATAAATTGGTCTTGTAAATTTTCCGATATATATTCTACTGAATACATTGTTATAATAATTACATATATTTCACATTCCCTTCAAATGATAATCCATGTTATGATAATATTATTAGGATCAACTATATTAAATAATTATGGTCTTAATTAGAGTTTAGATGGGAAGAACTTTAAAAGGAATGTATTTTGAGTTGTTTTATTCTATATTTTCTTAGATATGTGTATTTCATGTTACTATTTCCATATATATATATTAATTATAATATTGTGTATTTATAAATCTATTTTCATCAACCATGATAAAATCCCCCAATCCATTAATGTATAAATACTTATATTATTAGTAATTCTTTATTTTCATATAAATAAATTCATTATAGAATTTATTAGAAATCCATATTCATTTCCTTAAATTTGTATATATATATATCAAATTAATATTAAAAACATTATATAATTAAAACCCTATTATGATCATGTATTTTATGATTGTAATTCATCCTCACCAATCTAGAAAGAATCATAGTAGTGAAACCAAAAAAATTGACCAAAATCCCTACTATATGGACACCAACCGCTCTAACAAAATAATACAATATAATTTTAGTAGTTAAATTCGTATTCAGATTCATTTTAAGTGAAAATGTAATTATAATAAGGTGATATAATATTAAATAAAGGGAAAAGGGAAAAGGGTAGGACACCTTTTCTACTGGGCCACTAGGTGCCAGGTACTCTAAAATTGGTATCTAATAAGAACCTGTAGGTTAAAAGTTGCTCAGTTTGAACCATTAATCACATAATTAATTATATAAAATTATTGGTAGGTCTTTTGGAAATATTACCCTAAATAATTTGAAATTTGTTCAACAAGAACATGAAAATATTCTTAAATGCTTAGGGGAATGTGAATCATTTCTAAAATGTGTCTCTCTATTCATATTATAGAACCCAGATGTTTAATCTGTCTCCTTAGATAGGTCCAACATCCTACATGATTCTATGTCTATTGATTGATTATGAAGGATTTTATTCAATTATTTTGGGTCATATCTAAAGTACTCTTCCCTATTATTATAATTTATCATTGTAATCGGGCATATTGAAATTTTATAAAATTCTACTTCACCTGGATGTCATAATTTTTTTACCAATTTTCATGGATCTAAGTACAGTAGAAATTTCCTTTTGATATTTTCTATAAAAAAACTGTTATTACTTCCATCAATTTATTTTTCCATGTAAATATCAAGTTATTACCAAACTCAAAATATATTATTGGTGTTTCCCTTTTTTTTTTGGGTTACCATACCATAACCTCTTAGAACCTAGAAAAGATATGTTGTCCTTTTAAGAATGTAATACCACTCTTCCATATAATACCCCTTGATGTATTTTTTTGAATTATCATGGGGTCATTCAACAAAATTTTTAATCATTATTTTGATAATAAATTATATTTCACTATTAAATTGATGATGTGTATAGGTTATTTTAGATCACTATGAATTCATATTTTTAAGGGAATTCCCTTTGTGAATTTTAGGATTCCATTCCATCTTAGTTATATTATACCTTAGGATACATTGTAATTACTTATCACTACTATTAGTTTACCAAATAAAATTAATATTTAATTACTATTTCATCTATTGAATTTGATTTTAATAATTCCACATTATGACCTGTTCTTTGTTGTTAAATAGATCCATTATTCTTATTCATGACATTAATTTATTGTATAACTAGATTATTTGGTTATTTAAAATAAATATACATATATATATAATGTTTTTAGATTCTATTTTAGATATAATGATGGGATATGATCAAAATTCCTTTTCTACTTATACTCCATCTCTTATTTGGAATGATGGACTAAGGACCCATCTTTTTATACAACTTTTGATTCCAATTGGGTGAGCTTATGACCTAATTTTGTTTTTGTTATATCAAGTTGGTATAGATTTAGAGATAATCCAACCACCTACCTGATATCGACATGGAGATCTCAATAAGTTTTTATATAATGGTAATGACCCACCCTCACTACTCTAAGTTCCCCTTCATTCCATGGGACTTTAATTACAATTTAAAAATCTTATTGCAGTATGATGGATATAACTATTATTATTAGTTGAACATGGTTCTATCCCTTTATGGTTTTTTCTATAGACATGGTCACATTATTCCCTGTGAATTACAAAATCATGGTGAAACCATTTGTCCATAGAAATATTTTCATGTTTTTATTGTAATATCGATGACAGAATACTTCTAAAGGAATATTAATTTGTGGATCTAGATTTTACTAATGAATGAATTTATCCAATTTTATATATTCACATTATTTAGGAATTTTGAATGAACCATATTTCTAGTTGAATATTTCTCCATTAATGTATGATTTTTCAATAACACCATATTACATTTGGCATATTTTTTCTGGATTTTATTCCTTGTCTATGACACCATATTGCAACAAGAATATTTTACCAAGGTTGTTGGACTTATAGATGTATCTATATTGTCATTAATATATTTACTTATGGTTACATGACATATTTATGACACCATATTTAAATTTAAAATTTTCTTTTTTATGTAGTTCAATAATTTTCATAGTCATCAAAGACCATTACAATAGTGTTACAAAGATTTTACTTTTAGAAAACCCCTCTTATCTCCCCCACAATCTTATACTACCTAAATTTTTACCACACATTGATAATTTTTCATAATTGGGCAACCATTTTATCCATTACATGAACTGACTACCACTTTTCCTCAGTACATTCTATCATCAAATATATGAGATGATTCTTTTATTCATTTGATAGATCCTTCATGTTATGTAAGACATAATAGGCCATGATTTTTCTAGATATTTAATGCATCATATATGATTTTAGATTAAATAGAGAGTAGTTATTTATCCCATATTTATTATTTTTATTTATAATCATCGCCATTATTTATCATCTTCTGATGGATAATATATTAGACGAATTTTTATTTGGGATAAAATTTGCATTGGTTGCCGAGTTTATTGTAAATTTGAATTATAAATAATTAATCGTAGTTATTATGCTTGAATGTTTTTTTATATTTAATAATTTTAATTAATGTTATATATTATTCAAAATGAATATATTTCATATTTTACCATAATTAATATTTAAACGTAATATTGGTCAAAATGTTTACATGGTTTTTAGACACAATAATTCATCTATGGTAGTTAATATTGATGATTTATGTTATTATAAATAATTAAATGTTATGTTTCTTTAGTTATTATTCATGACAATTACCCATCATAATAATTCATCATCATAATAACGAATATTAATTACATCCACTAATATATGTTTTATTATTATTAATCAATGGAATTTATTGTAGTTGAAATTTTGATTAATTATTTGAAAACTAAATAGCATATTTTGGCTAAATAAGTTCAAAGATAATATAATTAATTATTCGGTTGAAGGAATTCATGAAATGAATGGGTGTTCCATTTCATGTCTATATACACAATGAATTGTTAATGAAATATATGATATTATTTTGTTTGATTTTATTTAAAACATTATGAAATTTTATTTTCCAGTAAGTTCCAATGAATCCTTTTCATGGTTGAATTGATTTTCATGAATATATTTCTATACAAAAATGAAATATCAAATTATTATAAAATTAAAATTTAATGACATATTTGTTATTTAGTTAATCGATTTCAATAACAACCATTATTTGATGTTAAAATAAATATATGTTGTTTATAAAATGGTATTTAGATTAAAAATGAGTTTCAGACTTGGTAGAAACTTTTAGTAAATTTTCTTCACTAATATATCAGAGGGGATTATTATAAATTGCCATTTTTCGTAATAGTTTGAAATTTTTTTGATATAATTTATCATAATTTTCTATTTTGGGAAAAATAATATTTATCAATGTATTTTTTTAGATATTTAGATTCAAAATATAAATACTTTATATTAAGAATATAGAAATATTTATAAAATTATTTTTAATGTTCAATGATGGTTTTTATATTTATTTTAATTTTTTTTACAATCATTATTTTTTCTAAAAAAATTTAATTCATATTAAAATGGATAACAAGATGGATGTGAATTTTTTATTGGATAAATGATGTTTTATTAAAGGAATTAATATTTTTTATATATTTTTCAATCAATAATTATTCAACAAATTAAATTATATGATTCCCATGTTTTGATTATGTGGGAAGATTTTGGTTTACATGCGAGGATTCGAGTTATCATATCACTAAAAAACGATTACTAAAATATCATATGTGGTATCATAATTGATAAAAATTAAAATAGGATAATGAAAGTAATTCCTAATAATTGATAGGTATGGAAAATTTGATTGTTTATTTATTTATAGTTATTTCTCATGAAAAACGTTTATATATACTTCAATAACTGTAAATGAATATGGTATTTCTTATCTATTAATTAGAATCACAATTCCATTAATGTTATAATGGTTATGGATGAAGTGAATACCCAAAAAGTCCATATAAGTGGAAATAATACCAAACACGAGTTATCAATATGATTATATCATGGGAAAATAATATATGGATGTATTAATATTGGTAATTTCTTTATCCTTGATATATTTATATAATAACTAACTAATGATACATTTATTCAAAAAAATTACTAATGATATAGTTATTCTAGTATTTAAATGCATAGTTGGATGATTGAAATGCCACACCTTAAAAGGAACCATATTCATTAAGCCTGATGGTATCTCATATTTTTTAGGAGTATGCTGAAGGCAAGTTAGATCAGGTTTTTTAACAATACTATTTTTGGGATTTCTTGTTTAGTGGGGGTTTTTTTAATTATCCACTAGTAATTGTGGACCATATATCATTTCTTCTTTAATTTTATTTCATTATCTGTTATGATATACTCCAAACTGGTTATTCATTATGGTTTTCACAGTGTATATAGATTTTTTAAGAGGCCGGATTCACATTGGTTGTTTTGAGTTTGTGGATATAGTATTCATTGTTTAGTTTTATATTGTTTTGTATAGTTTCCCAGTTATTGATTTCCTTTCCACTTCTACTCTTCTAGTATTATATTTTAATGAGTTTAAAATCTATGTATATCATGTAGTTCTTTAACCCTCCTTATAAATTTTCATTTATGGTGTATTTCTAGTAGATTATATGATTTATTAATCTCTTGATGATTAAACATAAAGTCCTACAGTAATGGTCTTCTATGTGGGATGAAGCTATATGTATGTTATCAGTTATAGTACTGATGAAATTTCATATTTGGATAACATTTCGATGTGATAATTTAATCTCTTGTTGATGGATTTGGTGATTCTCTCCTATCAATCTAGAATTATTAATTGTACAATTCTAGAATCTCTCTCTTCTAATAGAATGTTATCATAGAGGAAATATTTTAGAGTTAATTGGAATGTTGTGTATAGTAATAGTATGGAACTAAAATAGTATAATAGAGAAGATAAGAATAAGGAATTATTTAGTGATCCCCCCTAGGACCAAGCTTGATTTCCCCATCTCCTTACCTTAATTTTCATACCGATTTTTTTAAATTGGTTTTGTTATTTGAAATTTTTTTATGGTGTATATTTTTGTGGTTTCATTGATTAAAGTGATTCAGTAATATCATGTGATGTTACCACTCAAACATAATGTGAATTTTTTATTAAAAAAAATCCAAAATATATTTGACTGGGACACCCTGATTTTTTAGGTGACCCAACATTTTTTTAAGTCAAATCATTTTGGGATGGTTTCTACTTGTTTATCTAAATAAATATTCTACCCGATACTTATCATGTTTTCATTCACATTAGAAAATTTTAATAATGGATGTGCATTATGAATCAATTTACTATCATGATTATATGGATATATGATCCTAGTGATCTTGGAAACGATATTGAAATATTCTTTTAGCCATTAATAGATTGGTTGAATGATGTTTGGACTATCAGTCTATTGAATTTTGATGCATTTATAATAGATTAATTAATCATTCATGTGGTATTTTTTGGATGATAAATTAATTAATTACATACATAATAATTTCTAGTTAGATTACAAAGTGAAAATTATAATGACCTATTTTAATAAAAAATCATTTAAATAGACTAAAATTTTGATAACCATTTGACATCATAGAACATTGATGTATTCTAGTGATGTATCATAAATACAATAAAAATAATAGACATATTGATAATGTTGCAATGATATACATTTCATTTCATTCAATTAAAGAGGTTGACATCCTTATGGAATGTGGTGAATTTAATTTTAATCTGGGAAAGAGAAAATTTAATTCCAAAAAGGAATGTAATATTATTTTGAATTAAAAAATATATTTTATAAATAAAATAATATTCTTTGAGATGTATTATTAGATATAAATTTTTTTTTATTAATTTTTGGAAATAATTATTATCATGAAATACATGTGTGAAATGATACTTTTTACACTTTATAATGTAATGTGGGAACTCGATGTTGATTTTTTCACACACAATTATTTAATATATAGGAATATAAATCCAATAATTGGTCATGGTTTATTTGGTAAATATTTCTAAAAATTATCCATTTTAGATGAAAAATGAAGAGTAAAATATCCAAAAATTACTTAATATTTTCTAGGTTTCATATGTTTTTTCATGTAAATTTTCAAAATGTTTAGTACATGAGTAGTCAAATGAAAACCACTTATGACCCAAAACTAATATGTCTTATTGAATGATTTTTTTCCAATGGTCATTCTATATTTACATTCACATTATTCAATGGTATTTCTGATAAGTTAATATCAATTTTCTTGTGCCCTTTGGGAAAAAAGTGTGAACATACGTGTTATTAAGAAACTATATAAATATGATCCAATTAATCTTTTTGACCAATACTATTTTTTTCCTTTGGTTTTTTTCATATTTATCTAATTTCTGCTGGTACATTTTCACCTAGATATTATTTTTAGTGGTATCATTTGAAGTAGTTTGATATATTAGATATAAAAATGGAAGACTTTATTGAAATGTTACATGATGAATATGATTAAGCATGAATGAAATATTTTGAAATGTAATATAGAGTCGGGATACATGGATTTGTATTCAAAATTTATGGCAAATTTCACTATGGGATCAAATAGGCCAATGTGATATGAATATGAGAAATATGATCCCATTGACACTATATTTCCATGATTACTCGAAACTGTGGGGTAACTAGATTATTCTAGTTGTGTACACTATATGAGGAAGTATATAAAATATATAATATAAATTTATTAATCAACTATGTAATGTATGATGACTATATCAATATAGTTAAGTAATAAATATTTTTTATTGTTTTTTAATTTTTAGTGCTTCATCCATTTTAAAATCTAATTATTTATAAATAAAATATGGAAATTATTAAATAATGAAATACATTATTACTTATAAAGAGGTAAGAAAAATTTCAAAGAAAATTGTATTTTTCTTTTTTGGAGTTAATGGTAAGAAACTTATTTTTTACAGAAAATAATATTATTAACTTTTTTGTATTATATGTTCTTATATTTCATGTTAATATTTAACAAATTTATAATATATCACATAAAATAATTGCATTTCCGTTTAGTCTAAATAATTTAAAACATAATTAAATAACATATGATGAAAAAGGATTTGTTTCATTATAAATTGTTGTGAAACAATATTTATGAACAACATAACAATTCCTCAATGAGTGTCAAAATAGATTTACATGATACAACATCGGACATGCATTCTCATTTGAAAATATATCATATCATAGTGTTCTTGATACAATATATTTATTATATAACTACATGAAATTTCATAATCCAATGATGAAATATAATTGGTTGGATTTAATATAATTACAAGAAATATATTTAGATATTGGTAGATTTATAGTTATTTATATGAATCATTAGTTTTTTATTGTTTATCATTTCTTTTTCTCATCCCTCGATAGACAACTGTTTTATATACCTGACATTTTTAAATAATAATTTAATGTTATTTGAGATTTTATTTGAAGAAATATTTTTTATGAACATTAGAAGGATAGTGATTCTTTTAATGAACATACTAATAATCAATAAAATGTTACATTCAATGACACAGATATTGTAATTATTAAAATAGATTATGATCCAAAAATTATAATTGAATAAAAACAATATTGACACATATATAATTATTTAGATTATAATATTTTTAATTGGTTTTATATTTAAACATTAGTAAATAGAACTTAATTAATTTTGGTTATTACACTACATATATTTTTTTAATAATTAAATATTTAACATTGAAATGAGTGGAATATTGGGATGAGTTCAAACTATAATAACCAAATATAAAATTATAATTAAAATATTTATTTTTTGATAAAAGATTTTCATTAGAAATATTTTTCCATTTATTATTTTTATTTTATATCATAAAATTTAATTATTAAATATTTTAGTTATTTATAATTATCTCACAATAATATTAATAAAATTTAGGGAACTATGTTTTTGTGTGATGAAGTGAAATGAAAAATAAAATAAAATAAATGAGTAGTGCATCAATATTTTATGAATTATCTCATTGATAATCATTATGATTATTGAATTTATTGTTTATTAAATAATTATTTGACTATTTGGAGGTATCAATTTCTTCATATGAGTATGTATAATTATAATATTTATATCCCTTATTGTTTTAAATAAGATCATTATTTTATCAAACATATTATATTAGGTAGATTCATTAAGGATATATATTGACTTCACTAACAATACTAAGTGTATATAAAGGGATATGCCAGATTATTAGACAAGATGTTGAAATCCATATATGACTATTAATAATACTGAATCTATATTTTTTCCAAAATATATCCATACATTCACCAATGATTATGGATCATTTTCAATATCCCTTCCCTTATGAAAAAATAGGATTATATGGCTCATTATCCTATTACTAATTATTACCCATAACCACTATCTAATATAAAGTTCCATGGTACTCTATACACCCCACCACAACATCAATATCAAGCATATTATATTCAAATATTTAATATAATTTTTATCCCAACATCACTTAAGTATACATCATTAACATAACCAACTAGTCATGTTATTTATACCCCAACAACTATATTTTAATTTACATATGCTTGTCTTTAACCAAAGAGAGTAGTCTAGGGAACATCAAATCCCCCAGTTTCTAGTATTTGTCTAATCATTAAATAATTAATAAAAAAATATTTATTTTATTTCCAAAATAATTTTCTATTTATGATATAACCTATATACTCTAACAAATGATGAACACACTCAAAGATTCAATATTTATTAAATAATTATTGACAATTTACGGTTGAATAAAATGTAGGTAGTTTTATAATGGAAATAATGTAAATGAAATAATGAGTTTTATTGGTCAAAATTCCATTATTTGAAATAATATTCTCTTCTAATTCATAAATAAAATATAATTTTTAGTTAAAATAAAATAAAATTCTTTGGATATTATTTTGGTAAGTAATATTTATTAATATATTTATATATATTTATTTATTTAACATTCAAAAAATATATATGTCTTCTAACTCATATTAAATATAGTCTTTAAGATTAATAGAACTCCAATATTATGAAGTGATGGAGTTATATGAAATCTAGAAAACATACTAGTATGAAATATATTTTCTTTAGAAAATATAATTGGTATTGAGATTAATGGAATGCCAATTTTTCATTATTACCCACTATCATAGTAGAAAGATATAATGGGTATTAGAATGGTCTTGGTTTTAAGGTATTACATAATTTTATATATAACCATTTGTTTATTTAAAAGTGGTTATTAATGTTTAAATTATTAATTTTATTGATATTTAAAAAATTTAAGAAATATATTTAAAAGATAAATCTATGAAAAATAAGGGAAATAAACATTTTGTTGAATAAATTCATACAATCACCCACATTTCTCTCCCAGATAATAAAGAAGAAGTTTCTAATTTAGGAAAATTTATTTATTTAATCCCATCCAAAATATAAAAAAATCACCACACTCTAAAATTTCCATAACATATACTGTATTAATATATATTTTTGAATGATTTATTCATCAAGTGAAAACATATGTAAGTGTTTGACTAGATGAACAATATATTGGTGATTTGAATTGAATGATCTAATATTAAAAAATTTCTCTATATTTAATCTCACACATCAAAACATTGACATGAATATTTAATAAATGAAATTGTTGTTTCAATTAGCCATATATTTAAAATATATGATAGTATTTCAATGATTAAATTTTAAAAAAAACTGTGTT
The DNA here is from genome assembly GCA_963277665.1 of Viscum album. NCBI lineage: Eukaryota > Viridiplantae > Streptophyta > Magnoliopsida > Santalales > Viscaceae > Viscum > Viscum album. The sequence continues at coordinate 896,500,907 of OY728151.1, read as the reverse complement.
TTTTTGGGGAAATATAAATTTGCAATATAATAAATTTTACTCATAATTTTATATAGGGGTTATTGATAAATTTTTACATTTAATTATTTATTTTAATAAATTGGTTTTGTAACATTAAGTGAGTTTATCACATAATTTCATGATTGATTTTTGAAAAAGTAAATTTTTATATTTTAAAAAATTAATTATTCTTTTTAATGAAACATTGATTTTATGATAAGCATGAGTATTCAAAAAAAATTCAAAATTACATGTCATTAAATTCAAAAAAAATATTATTTTATTATTTGAATCCAAATTTCAATTATTTTTTCTCTTATTAGAAATATATTTTAATAAAAAAATCGTAATGACACTAAAAATATAATAATTTATCAATTAAATTTAATAGAATTTGGAAAAAAATTATTGAATGTAATATAATTATTTATTAGTGCCCCAACAATTGATGTTTTGGTAGTTTGAGTTTAGAGGATGTTGGGAAGGTCGACTGGCTATGTCCCTAGGCCTATGTATTTACAACTATTTTATTTTCTTGTGTTGTGTACCACAGTGGTAGATGTAATCGACTATATATGATGATATATTTAGACTATTAGATGATATGGGTTGAAAATTCTATGGAATGTATTAGGTGAAATAGGAATTTAAATATAAAAATAAATATATTATTATCAATGATAGTTCTATATCAAAATTCTAATGTGATCATATCATTAATTCTCCTAAAAACATGACATTATTTATAAATGTAATGACACTAATTTTATAAAAAAATTCTGTAAAATATGAAATGGGCTAAATTTTGTCTACTAAGGATATTAGGTTGGTGTAATTTACTGATTCATTTAAACATAATTTTGAAAATAATAAATATCCTTAGAATTATGTTTATGTTCATAATGATTAAAAAATCATTATTTTATTACAAAACATAAAAAAATACAGTTCCATTAATTATACTGAGGAACATAACAATCCTTGGGATGAAATTAACACCATATATGAGTATCAATAAGCTTATGTTGTTTTCATTAATAAGGAGTGTGAAGATAAAAATAATTATGTTTCAAGATGAAATGGTAAATATTGAATATAAGGTTTCATGAGATGAAAGTGAAAATCAAATTACTAGGTAAATATAAGATAATGATAAAAAATATACATAATTTATGTGTCTTTATTCATTAATAATGTTTTTGAAATTAATTTAGCTTCAAATACCACACTATATTGGAAGGGATTTTCTAGCATATTAATAACATTCAAAAAAAGAAAATCATATCCCCTTTTTTCATTCAAACATAACTAAACAATGATGATTATGATGTGTCGATAATATAAAACGAATGTCTGAAAACAAATAATTAGATAATAATTAATAAGATAAAATCAATAGTTTAATTTAAAAAGATAAGAAAAAGTAAATACTATGGAAATATTTATTAATATAATGGTATGAAAGGAAATATACTCCATTTTTATTATAAAAAAATAATTTTATCTTTAATAATATATTAATAAATCATTAAGAATATGGTTTCATTAATCGACCATTGTAAATAGGATTTATTTTGAGTCTTGTTGGGAAATATGAAAAGGTATTTTAAAAAAAATTAGAATCCATTATTAAGTAACAGTTTTATTTTTACGAGTAAAATAGATTAAGATGAACAAAATTGTATAAGGTATAAGATCTATAACAATAGAAATAAGTGGAATATTATGTTTGTGTGAGAGATAGATTTTATAATAATAGTTATAGATTTTATGTTTATTATTATTTTTGTAATATCAATGGTAATATGTTTAGAAGTTATTATTTTGGGAGAATTTATAAAAACAACTAAAAATGGTAAAAAACACCATAAGTTAGAATTATCGAGTGGGAAAAATTATTTTCAAATAAATAAGAGCTAATCTAAAAAGTATATTGTAAAATAATGTTTATTTATGGGATGATTCTTTTTGATGATATAACTAATGGGGTTATAAGGCGATTGATAATCTATGTACATTTAAAACATTGAAATAATCTATTTGATACAACTTAAACAAAATGATAACAATTGTATTGATGGATAAATATTTATGAAAATTTAAATGAAAAAATATTGTAATATAATTGTAAACATTTGGTGAAAAAAATAATATGATAAGTATAATGTGTTCCTCATTGTATATACTTTATAGAATAGAATATTAAAGAAACATTCATCTAATATGATAATTTAGTGATTTGATTTTATGAATTTTTAACAAATATATTCTTATATTGTTTTTAAAAAATAAATAACATGTTACATAAGGTTAAAAGTGATATTGAGTTCTAACAATGTATAAAAACATGTTCTTTGTTAGATTTCAAAATATTATTAACATTTAAAATGTATTTTTCTAATATCCTCAGAGTTCTTCAAACAATATATATGATTGTGTTAGTTTTAGAGTATCCAAAAATTTTATAATTGATATTTTAGTTTACACAATTCATAACAACATAGGAAAAAATTTGGTCAAATTGATGTTGGTCGAGGCGTTGACTATAAATTTATTTAAATTATTTCTTATTTTATTCTCTTATATATTCTATTTTAGTGAACATGTTGGTGATGGGTGAAATTGATTTGATTTCAAGGTAAATGCTTTTTTTCTACTTCTTGTTATGGATATAAAAGAATTATATGGTTTATTGAAGGAAGAAATAATGACTCTCATAAATGTGTTATCCTAAAGAATAAATGATATTATTGTTATTATAATTAAGTATTACAAGAATGATTTTATTAATGTAGTTGTGAGATTTTTATTATTGGTAAATACCCTAACAAACCTATGGTGTGGTATTATTGATGGATATTTATAAATCAAATATTATTTTTTTATTCAATAAAAAATACTTTATTAGGGATTCCATCATTTAGAAGGGTCGATGATGTATAAAGAGAGTTAAAAAATGATTCTTGGGGCTATATTAATATTTATATGATTTGATAAAAATTCATACTAGGAATTCATATAATAAAAATAATTTTTTCATTTGTGTTACATGAATGTTTTATCATTTATTATATCATTATGGATACATATAAGGCCCCATCGTATATCATTACATAATCTTGAGTTATTTCAAGATTTCACATTGATTATTTTTACTGGTTCAGAGATTTAGAGATTTATTCCATAACTCTTACATAAAAATAAAATATAAATACAAAGTGGACACTTCCCACATAATCCTCATATACCTTAACATAAAATTATTTTAAAAATATACATGGTTTCTTTTCATGTTTAATCATAATACCTTTTCCTTGATTACATCCTTTATTATAATCTCTCATATATCCTATAAAAACATTTCAAAAACATTGGATGTGCACAAAATTCTCAGTAAGGGACATAAAAATAATGATAATACATAAGTATAGTTAAAACATTATAACACATTAAATTATCATTGAGCAGATGAAAGCAAAAAATTTCACATGAATAATACTCGAACTTTTTACTCAATGAAAAATAGTAAAACCAAAAGAAATAAATTAAAACTCATTTAGGTGACATTGAAAATCCAATACATATCACACATTAAAAAATATTCTAATTTGAATGATAATATTTTTTACTTCCACATTGAAGATCAATAATGGGGATCATCGATCGTATAAGCTATATCTGGCTCACCCATGGGCTATAATGGGGGAACAACCCTTCAAATAAGTTGTGTTGGGTTGACCTCTAAGCTATATTGGGGCTCAAACCATTGTATTGTCTATATCCGGCTCAACTGTTTCACATTAATCACATGCACCATTTCATGAATAAAACACATTCATCAGAAAACATGTTTTTTGAAAGCTACTACTAATCCCATAAGAAAAACAATTTTGTATAATAATACTATTTTTATTTTAGAAACCATTTCCAATAACAGAATACCCAAATAATTGAATATGAGATTTATTTTCATTTTAAAATACATCAAGTCTTATAAATAAATCCAAAAATCAAATAATGGTTATTGTCGTAGATAATTCATTGTCATCATATTTGTTAAAAAACATTCCTTTTATCTTTCTGAAATGAATGTAAAACACTTCAAATAAAAATTTCTTATAGAAAAAATTTATGGAAATTGAATAATGAAATACAATTTCCTTTATATTTATTTTATTCGCATATAAATAAATATGTAATTTTTTATAAGGATGAAAATCATTAAATCATTAAATTTTCATGTTTTCCCAAACCACTTCGAACATTTAAATATCAATCTCCATGGATTAACAAATAACATTATAATAGATAAAATATGGATATGAAATTTCATAGTGGTTGTATATACACCATTTAAAATAATAAACGTGCATATTATCAAGATATTTCTCAATGAAAAGACATTGAGACGAAGTCCCTTATATTGAGTCTGACTTGTCTCATTTATTCATTAATTCCCACTAAATTAGGAAACTCCTTTTGATTTTAGCCAAAAGGATTTCTAAAATATCCTTATGAACATGTTAAGGCTTTTTAAAATAAGTGAGGTATGTTTGGAGATTATTTTAGAAAAATTTGGCAAATCCAAGGGGCTTTAGTGGTGTGATTAAGTTTGTATAGGTGGTGTCCTTTATAAAAGGGATATGAAGAACTTTTAAAAACTATTTAAATATAATTTTATTATAATTTTACTTTTTAATTATAATAGTTCCAAAGTAAAAAATTTCAAGAATAATATGAAGATTAGTCTAAATACTCTCAGCCAATAGACATTACACATGTTTAGGTTTCAAAACTAACCATATCTATTAGCTTTAACCCTTAGTTATAAACATTAAGACATACCATGTCTTCTTGTATTTTCATAATATCTGGTTACTATAGTTACTATAAAATTCCAAGAGAACCGCAAGTGGATAATTAATGAAATCTTAACATCTTATAATTCATTTTTCCAAATATTATATTTTTAGAACTGTTATATCATTTAATAAAATAGTATTTTTTAAAACTCATTTATTTCAATTTTGGGACAATTCAGAAATTTATTTTTGCTAATATCATAACAACTTATTTACTTCAAAAAAATTAATATTAAATAATCCCTCACCTATTAGAGTCATACAAAATTATGTATGGAATCAAAATGTTCAAATTAAATTTATATTAATATCTAAAATACCATTTATTGTAATTTTTCATTAATAAAGTAATCATTGTGTCATCATTCGGTTATAAATATAAATATATTGAATGTATAAAAAATATAAATTAAATACCAAAATTTAGGAAATATTTTTATCTTAATAATTACTATTTATAGTCAAATTTACCACTTATATAAAAATAATTAATAGTTTTTCTATTAGGAGATTAATGTTAATGTTATCTTTTCCATTTTAAAATTAAATATTTTAAAAGGTCATTATCACTCCCAAGTGGCTCCATGGGGTCCTAAATTTGACCCAAGGATGATCATGGTATGAAATATCTCATCCAATAATATAATAATATGTGTTAGGATATTTTTTATATTATTATAATATTATTTTTTTACCCTTTCTTTGTAATTTAAGTTTTAACCATGGAAAATAAAAATAATCACTAAAGATACTATTCATAATGTCCAAAAATTAGAAAGGTAACAATTTTTATAATTTAATAATTATGATTCCAAATATTAATTCCAATTTTCCAACTTCAAAACACATAATTGATAGAAATTAATTTAATATTAATTCATGTTTTCGAAATTAAGAAAATGGGTTTTTAAAATAAAAATCAATCAAAAGCATATCAAGAGTTTTTGTACAATTTAAATGTGAAATTACATGTAATTAACATAAATGGAGTGAATGATAAAAACATAATCCACTTATACATTAAAAAAATATAAATATAAATCTATCTATATTGAAATATTAGAAGAAAAAATACTTTTCAATTAAAATGCAGTATTTTTCACTTTTCATAAAAATATAAATTTTATCAAAAAAATAACAAACTTTCTACTGAAGTAAATTTTTATGTACCACTTATAAATCATTAGTATATATTATCAAATATAACATATAACGGTAAACAATTTAAAAGTTTTTCGCCATCAAAAGGCTGTAAATGACTTTTTAAAAATGTTAGAGTACTTTATGTGTAAAATTTGATTCGTTCTAATTTTAAGCCCCTAAAATTCATTGGATAAATATAATACAAATTTATGAAATATGTAAATTCATAATATAGTTAAATATATTCATTACCACTAATATATAATCTATGTGTTAACATCAATTTAAAATAATAATATTAATGTTCTATTATTTTTTGGTATAATTCATTGTTGTGTACAACGTAAGATTTCAAAGAAACCTATTTTTGCATGTCGGGTAAGCTATCATACATACTATCTCATATAAACTAAAATTAATATTAAATTCAAAAATATTAATATATATGAAAATGTATTATTTTATAAAAACAAAGGACGTTACATCATTCCCCCATTTTGGAAATATCAACCTCATAAGTTTAAAATTTGGCTCAAAAACATCATTGAAAATTCCACATCAGAAAAAGATTCAATAAAACGGTCACATTAATATAATGAAAGATAAGTACAGAGGTTACATGAGATATCATATTCTACGGTTCCCTGTAGAAAATCATGGACATGGGTGATAAAACTAACTCTTAATGGCTAATAATGAGTGATAAAGAACATAATCATTGGAATGTTATGAATCACAAAACCATATTTATGTGATGGATCAATAGACCACTGAGAAATGTAAAATAATAATTTTTTGTTTTAAGATCCTTTTGATAAATTAATTTAAATCCTATAATAAGAACTTAAATAATCTTAATTACTTGATGTATTTATATTTTATAAGAATAATTTAATCCTCATAATATTTCTAGAAAATTATGTATAGCCCTATGAATAACATTATGTATAAAAGATCACACAAAATAAACAGGACATTAATATCATAAAACTAATATCAAAAAGTAAATTCATATTTCCATATTAAAAAAACATAAAGAAACATAACACCACAAAAAATCTCCCATAATGTCCCTTGATAACATATTATCCCAACACATAAAACCTTATATGGTGTGTCAAAAACCATGAACCTATGGTAATCCTTTGAAAAATACCATGCTCTCAGGACCTTCCATTACATCATTAGATGTCTCAACGTCAACTATAATATAAGAAAAATATGTTTACAATCCTTTTTGTTTCCGATGAAATTAATTTTCACCATCTGAAATTAACTTGATACATTTATTTTTAGAATTTCATATATCATTAGAACTCAATAATTTTACTATATACTAGTTATCTATTTTATCATTATTAGAAAATCTAGAAACCTTTTCATCATAGTCACAAACCTTGCGACCTATGTTAATACACTGGTTAAACATTTCAGAACATGACATATATTCCAACAATGTATTTAACCACACATTGAACAAGTTTTGGGCTTACCACCGGAATTATTAATTTATTGCTACTCCATTTCCTATTAGCTTGACCATTTTTTACTCTTATCATATCATGTAACAACATATTTGAAAACTCCATTTCAATATTCTCATCACTGTGAACCAATTTTCATATCCTTTAAATTATTGGTTGGCCAAATATCTTCATATCCCTAGGTTCAATATTGAGTAAAAACTACTTAATTTACTGTAAATGTCTCTAATTAAATCTAGAACATACATGGCCAATCATATGATGTTTTATTTATATGAAACAACTGAATCATTACCCATTTTAATTAATTCTTTGAATTTTTTCACTATCCTAATCCGAACAATCATAGGGAAATATTTCTCCAAGAAAATAACATTAAACTCTTTACATTTTATGGCATCAATATCATTTTTTCTCTAGTATTATTAAAGAATGATCACCATTGAAAGGATTCACCTTAAAAACAATAGATGGAAAGAGTTCCCTTTTTATTTTCTAAACATCCAATGATGTTAAATATCTTTTCTAAGGTATTGATCAATCCTTCATCTACCAATGGGCCAAATGATCAATTGAATGATTGTGGATGTTTCCTTATAAAATTTTCCACTGATAACATAATATTATGTGATTGATAAGAATTATCTCGTGCATTGGTAACATTACCATTTATATCCTGAGTCACCTACTCCATCACTACAACAAACTATTTCAGTTCCAATTCTCACCACCCCATGATGATGATTTGAAAATATATTCATATCAATGCCTTCCCATTAGAAATTTTTTATTCCTTATATGGAAGACCATTCTAAAAATACATAGTATATAAGAATAAAAAAGGTAATCATAAAATTATACATCATGTTAACTTAATCATAATGTAATCTCTTCTAAAGTAAATAAGTTAATGTCATCCAAACCTCTAATGATATCTAAACAGAACTTTGATACCAACTATAAGGAACCTGTCGTAAATGTTACATAATATTGAGTTATGTCAAGAATTGACATTGAGGATATTTTCGTGATTATCAAATTTGATAATATGGCCACATCTATTACATAATGAATATTTAAATACAATGTGGAAATATCCAATAGTATCCTTTTCATCTATAACATAATTTTTTTTTCAAAAATAAACATTTTTTTCATGTTTAAGGATGATATGTTTTCCTTGATTTTATCATTCACACTATTCAACCTTAAATCTTATGGAAACATTTAAAAACATGAGATGAGAACAAAAAGATCATTAAGGGGCATAAAAATAATAAAAACCCATTAGTTTAGTTAAAACCCGATAACCCATTTAATTTTATTTGAATGTATGAAACCAAATATTTTTAGATGAATAACACTCATACTTTTTTATCAATAAAAAACACAAAAACCTATATAAATCAATTAGAAAAAGTTTAGGTGACTTATAGAAACATATATATAACACCCTTTTAAACATATTTCAATTGAAATAACCATATGATTGACTTCTAAATTGGAGATCTATAATTTTGATCACCCTCTGTATAAGCAATATCGGGCTCACCTGTGGGCTGTAATGGGAATCAAACCTTCATATATACTATTCTGAGCTCACCCATGAGATATAATGGGCCTCATCCTAGATGTATAAGATATATTTGGTTCACCCATTTCTTATAATTATCATTTACCATTTCCTAAATAAAACACATTCATCAAAAAGACACTTTTTTGCAATATTCTTCAAATTCCATATTGCAATGATTTCCATAAAAAATTCCATTTTCATTAACATATATTTTTAAACAACCAGATACACAAATAATGAAATAAAGGATTTATTTTCTTTTTAATCCAAATTTAGACATATTGAGGAAGACAAATATTAAATAACGATTATGTTGGGGGGAAATTTATTGTCGATGTATAAGTTAAAAAACATGCATATTGTCATTTTATAATGAGTGGAATACCCTTTGTATAAAAAGGTTCTATTTGAAAACTTTTAATTAAATTCAATATTAACATAAAATATCATATATAATCCTTTTAAACCCATATAAATATATATTTAATTTAATATCAAGAAGAAAGAGTGTAAATATTTAAATTTTCAAGGCGTCCCATTCCGATTTAAATATTTAAATATTTAAATATTAATGTAAATTATTTAATATATAAAATTAGTAAAGATTAAATAGGGGTATTAAATGTCTTAATGGAAATATATAATCCTTATAAAAGAATAAAACTGGATATTATCATGAAATTACTCAATGAAAGGAGATTGAGAAAAATTCCCTTACCTTGAATCTGACTTGCCTCATCCATTCATTTATTTTCTCTAAATTGGATAACACATTTTGATTTTAGCCAAAACGATATCTTGAATTTTCATATACCAAAAGTAAGTCTTATATGAGGAAGGGAGGGATATTGGGTGCTAATTCTAGTATATATAGGATGATCCAAGGGATATGAGATGTGTGAGTAAGTGGATAGAGGTTGTAGCCTTTTATAATAGAGGGAGGGGAACATTAGAAACATATTGAGATATTTTTTTATTATTTATTGATTTTAGAAATCTAATTGTTACAAAAGGATAAATTTATAAGATTAGGGGAGGATAGGTCTGAATCCTCTAAACCAATAGGTTTTAGACAAGTTTAGATCAAATAATTAACCTTATCATTTAGATATAACCCTTAGTTAAAAACCTCAACACTTACCATGCCTTCTGCTATTTTCATAATATATAGTTATTATAGTTACAATAAAATTAAAAGAGAAAAAAATTGAATCATTAATGATATTATTAACATTATATAAATTGGTTGGCCAAATCATATATTTTTAGGACTATTATGTCATTTAATAAAATATTATTTGTTTTAAAAACTCATTTGTTACAACTTGGTACTATTTAGAAATTGATTTTTTATTTTGTAAAAACATGATTCCTTTGAAAAAAAAGTTATTAACACTTCCCCCACATGTTAATGTCTTCTAAATAATTCTTGGATGACATAAAAATGATGAAATTTCATTTATTTTAATATTTTTAATATCATTTATTTGAATATTTCATTAATAATGTAATTGTTTCATTATCATTGTGTCATCAATATATTTATTTATTCAATGTCAAAAAATTATAAATAAGATACCAAGATTTAGTAAAACTTTTTAGTTTTTTAATTCATTTTTATATTTAAATATATCATTCATATAAACCATATTAATTTTTTTTTGTTTGGAAGTACATTTTTATGTTATATTTCCCTTTTTTAAATTAAATTTTATAAAATCTTCTTATCAGACCCATGTGGCTCCATGAGGTCCTCAATTCATCCCAAGGATTCTCATGGTTAGACATTTCTCATCAAATACTATTATGACATCTATTTGGGTATGTTTATATTATTATAATATTACATTATTACCCTTTTTCCCTAGTTTACCCTTAAACAATGGTAAATAAAAAATAATTACTAATGTTACTATTCACCATGTCCAAAAATAAAATGTAGGAATTTACCTAATTTTTTCCTTATGATTCCAGATATCGAATCCAATTTTAAAAATTAAAAACAAATAATTCGAAAAAAAAAATATATTTCAAAATTAATTCCTTTGGTCAAAACCAGAAAACTTGTATTTAAGATGTAAAAACTATCAAAATATTAACATACGTTTATATCCAATTTAAATATGAAATAAAGTCTAGTGACAATAATTAGATTAAATGATAAAAAAATTAATCTAATTAAACATTAAATCAAACCAAAATAAAGATATATCTATATAAATAATTTAGATTGAAAGGTCATTTTGAATAAAAATTTAGTATTTTTCTTTATTCATAATAATATAAATTTTTTAGAAAAATAAAAAAATTTCAACCGAAGTAAATTTTTATGTCCTTCTTCAAAATGAGAATTATATTTTATGAAAAAAATCATATTAAATAGACTAAATATATTTTTAAAAAGATATCTCCAACAAAAGTATATAGAAATACTTTTTAAAAATAATAAAATATTTTATATTTAAAATTGAATGCATTATAACTTTAAGACTATAAATTTAATTTGATAAATATAAAAACGTTTAACAAATATGTAAAATAACAATATAGTTAATTCTTTTCATTTATAATAATAAAATGATGGGGATTTAACTACTATTTAAATTAATAATATTATTGTTTTATTATTATTTTTCTATGACTCAATGTTTTGTGCAACAGAAGATTATATAGAAACCAATTTTTGTGTGTCGGGTACACATTCATACATAGTGTCCCCCATAAACAAAAATTAATATTAAATTAAAAATTATTAATTTATATGAAAATGTATTATTTTATATATACATGGGGAATTACATCATTCCCAATTTTTGTAATAACATCCTCACAATTTTAAAATTTTGCTTAGAAACATCATTGAAAATCCAACATTGGAAAAAGTTTCAATAAAAAAATCATTTTAAAAGATGTAAAATAAAGTACTAGGGTTACCTAAGATATAATATTCTAGGTTTCACTATTGGAAAACATAGACATGAATTATAAAAGTAACACTCAATGTAAAATAGAGAGTAATAAAGAACATATTCATTCAAAGGTTATCCAATAAAATTCCATAATTATGTGTTGGATCAAAAGACCATTGAGAAATAAAAATGAATAATTTTTTTGTTTAATGATCATATTGTGGAATTAATTTACTTCTAAGTATAAGAAAATAATGAAGCATAATTAATTGATGTATTTCTATTTTATAATCACAATTTCATCCTCCTAATATTCCCAAAAATGGTGTACATCCCTATGAATAACATTAAGTATAAAATATCACACAAATAATAAAGGATAAAAAAAATTTAACACTAATGTCCAAACATAAAGTCAAACTTCAATATAAAAAAAATGCACTAAAAAAACATAACTGCACAAAAAATATCCCATATAAGTCATTAAAAACTATTTATAACATCACATAAAACCTCAGAAGGTGTGTTAAAAAGGTTAAACATATGTTTTTCCTTTGAAAAATACTAGGATCTAAGGAGCTTTAATAACTTCACCAGTTATCTCAACATCAACTGTAGTAGTAGAAAAACGTTTTCTCAAACCTTTTTTTGATCATGCATATTTCCTCCCTGTGTAATTAACTTCAGACACTTATATAAATAATGTCCTATCTCATTGCAACAAAACAATATTCGTATGGATTCGTTATCTATTATCTAATAATTTTAATATTTGGGACACTTTTCCTTGTAGTCATGAACCTTGTGACCAATCATACCACACCGGTAACACTTATGAAATCCTAACATGTGTACCCCATTATTTATTTTACCACTCTTTGAACAGGTTTTGGGATTACCTATACAATTCATAATTGGTTTCTTCTCTATTTTCTGATACCTAGACTATTTCTTACTGTTATCATCTCATGGAACATATGTTTCAAAAAACTCCATTTCAATATTCTCAGCATAACAAAACTCTTTTTCATAACATTTAAATTATTGGAAGGAAAAATCTCTTAGTATCCCTAGTTTCAATACTCAGTGAAATATATAAATTTTACTATCAATTACTCGAATAAAATATTGAATATAATTGACAATTTTATAAAGATTTCTTCATATGTGGAAATAGAATCATCATTTTTTTCGTTATTTCCAAGAATTGTTTCTCCATCCTAAGCCGAAAAAACTTTGGGATATATTTCCAAAGGAAAATATCATTAATTGCATCCCATTCCTTGGAATAAATTTCATTTTTGTCTCTATTATTCTTATATAATAATCACCATAGATTAGCTTCGCCTTTAAAAAAATAGATGGAAAGATTTTCCTTTTGACGTTCCAAACATCCCATAGATTTAAATATCTTATCTGGGGTATGGATCCATTGTTCAGCAACAACTTCTTCAAATGATCCATTTAATAATGGGGGATTTTTTCTCATAAATTTATAAAATATTGAAATATTTGTCTATTGATGATTTGGAAGATCATGTGCATTCATACCACTACCATTTATTTCTGGATTCTACTGCCTCATCACTATAACAAATTCATCAATTACAATTCTCACCACTTGATGTTTTTTATTTTATTGTTTTTCCCTCTCGATGCCTTCCCATTATAGCTTTAATATTTCATCTATGGAAAAGAAACTAAAATATTCATTGTTTAAATGAATCAACAGGGTGATCATAATATTATGCATCATTTTAGCTTAACTATAATGTAAAATCTGATAAAGTAAATTTATTAGCACCATATTAACCTCTATAGTAATCTAAACCGACAAATGATAGCAGCTATAAGGCCCTATCCTTAAACGTTGCATAATTTTGTGTAAAGCCAAGAATTCACATTGAGGATATTTTTAGGTTTATAGCTTTTGAGAATTAATCCATGACTATTAAATAAGAAAATATATAAATAAAAACTGGACACTTCCAACTGTATCTGTTTTGTCTATAATATAATTTTTTTTGTAATCCAACAAGGTTTATTTTCATGTTCAATCATCATAACATTTAAATGATTCCATTATTGACTCTATTCACCCTTAAATACTATGAAGAATTTTAAAAAAATATGGATGATCAAAAAAATATCAATAAGGGTCATAAAAAAAATTGAAACCCCATTATTCTAGATAAAACTGTAAACCCGTTCAATGTTCTTTTAGTAGATGAAAATAAAACATTTCACCCAAATAACTCTCAAAAAATTTTTTCAATGAAACACACTAAAACCAAAAAAACAATTATAACTCTTTTAGGTGATGTAGAGAGTAATATATATAAATCCCATTCAAATATATTCCAGTTCCAACAACCTTATGGTTAAATTCCATATTGGATATCTATAATGAGGATCACCATTTTTATAGGCTATATCAGGATCACTCGTGAGCTATAATGCGGCACAACCTTTCGTATAATAGTGGTATCCTCACCTGTGATCTATAATTGGTATAAAACCATCATATAATCTATATCAGTATCAACTATTTCATATAATTCTCATGTATTAATTCATGAATAAATCATGTTCATCACAAAACATTTATTTTGAAATATTCCTCTAATCGCATATGAATAACATTTCTGTATAAGAATACAATTTTCATTTAGGAACTCATTTTCAATACCAATATACCCAAATAATGGAATATTGGATTTATTTTCATTTTAAAAGATATTATGTCTTATAGAGGAATCTAAAAATGAAATAATCGTTATGGTAGCAGAGAATTCATTTTCACTGTATACGTTTAAAAATATTCCCTTTTCCATTTAGTAACGAAATTAAAATGCTTCATATAAAAATATATTTTTAAAAAAAATTGAATGAAATTTAATATTTATATATAATTTCTTGTTTATTCCATTTATTCCCTTTTAAATAAATATGTAATTTAATATTAGGAATAAAAATATTATGTATTTAAATTTTCATGGTGTCCCATACAACATTAAAAATCTAAATATTAGTCTTTGTAAAATAATAAATAACAATGTTATAGAAAAAATATGAAAATGAAAAGTCATGGTGTCATTATATAATCATTTTAAATGAATAATGGTTTATATTATCAAGATATTCATCAATTAAAGGAGGATTAGATGAATTCTTTTACCTTGAGTTTGACTTTTCTTGTTAGTTCTTTAATTTCCTCTAAATCTGGTAACTCATTTTGATTATAGCCTAAAGGAATTATTGAATTGACTTTTTCCTATGTTATTTCATATAAGAGGAATATATGGATTTGGGGAGATTATTGTTTCATAAGTTGGATGATCCAAGTGGCTAGCGAGGTGTGATTAAGTGGGTAGAGGTAGTGGAATTTTATTATAGGGGGGAGAGGAATATTAAATCAGTATTGAAATATTATATTATTATAAATTGAATTTATAATTAAAATAGTTATAATGTGATATATTTTTATAAAAAATTTACTATGGGTTTAAATCCTCTCAATCAACAGGTTTTATAGATGTTTTTGCCCAAAAGAAACTATATCTTTAACCTTTAACACTTATTTAAAAACATTAACTCGTACAATGTCTTCTTCTATTTTCATAATATATGGTTCATATATTTACTATAAAATTACAAGAGAACCATAAGTGTATCATTAAGGAAATTTTTAACATTATATAAGTTATTTGGTCAAATCATATATTTTTTGGAATGTTATATCATTTAATCAAAATGTATTTGTTTTAAAAACTAATTTATGTCAATTTTTACACTATTTAGAAACTGATTTTATTTTGAGTCATGAAAACATGATTCTGTAAAAAAATGGAATTATATCATCCATAATATGTAAGAACCATTTAAGAAATCATGGTTGGAATCAAAATTTTCATATTATATTTATTTAAATATTTATAATATCATTTATTTTAATATTTCATTAATAAGTCTATCACTGCTTCGTCATTGTGTCATGAATATATTAAATTATTTAGTATAGAAAAGTGAAAAATAAAATACCATGATGTATGAAATATTCTTCCAATTTCTAATGGATATTTATAGTGTAATATATCATTTGTATACACCAAATTGAAAATTATTAGTTAATAGAAACATGTTTATGTTATATTTCCCTTTTCTTTATGTTATATATTATAAAAGGACATTATCACTCCCAAGGGGTTTTATGGGGTCCTAAATTCCACCCAAGGATTCTTATGGTCATAATTACTTCATCTAAATTGTTTAGAACATGTGTTATGGTAGTTTTATATGATTATAATATTATTTTTAACATGTATTTACCCAATTTACCATTTAACCATGGTGAATAAAAATAATTACTAAAGTTGTTATTCATAATATCGAAAAGGTACCTATTTACATAATTTACTCCTTCTCATTCCAAATATTAAATCCAGCTTTCAAAATTGAAAACAATTAAATGCCTGAAATTAATTTAATATTAATTCATATTTATAGAACTAGAAAACAGGTTTTAAAGCAGTTAAAACTATAAAACAAATCAACATGTTTTTATATCCAATTTAAATTTGAAATTACATCCAATGACCATAAGTATATTAAAAGATAAAAACATAATATAATTAAACAATGAAACCTATTAAATGTAAAATCTAACTATATAAATAAATATTATGAAAAGGTAGTTTTTATTCAAAATGCAATATTTTTTACTATTCATAAACTTTTGAATTTTATCAGAAGAATACAAAAAATTAATCCAAAGTAAATTTTGAAGTTCTTATGTTAAAGGGGATGTTTGGTTTTCAAATAGAACATAATAAACTTAAAAAAATTTAAATGTGTTCTCCATAGTAATTATGTAAATCACCCTTTTTTAAATATTATTGTTTTTATGTTCAAAATTGTAATTAATCTTATTTTGAACCTCTAAAATTAATTGGATATATGTAAAAACATTTAATAGATATTTAAATTAAAAATATAGTTAATTATATTTATTTTTTATAATAAATCATCTAGGCGTTAACTACCATTTAAAATAATAATATTTTTCGTTATTTATTTGGTATTACTTAGTGGTGTGTGCATCGTAAGATTTTATAAAAACATGATGTTTCTTGTCATGTATGCTATCATAAATAGTGTACCATTTAAAATAAAGTTAATATTAATTTCAATAATATAAATATTTATGATAATTTATTATTCTATAAATGCGTGGGATATTAAAATACATGCATTCAAGAAAATGTTAATTAGGATAGAATTTTTTATTTATTCAATTATTATATAATATATAGAATTTTAAAAAGTTTTTTACTTCCTTGATTGAAATTTTTTGACCAAATCATTAGAAAGTGTTTTTTATCTAAATTTGTTGATTAAACTAAGATTAAAGGTAATATTGAATCTTAAATATTTCAATATGTAAAAAAAAAATTATATGACAGAAATATTAATTAAATAGTGGAATGTAACGTAATACAGGTCATTTTAATTTTATCCTCACATATAATTGGATTTTACTTATAATACTATAACTTGAGGATTAAGCTTTACTATTTGTAGTTATAGATCAATTAACTAAAATTATTCCTTAAATACAATTTCACATTTCATTATAAGGGGTAGATTATAAATTTTTCATCACGTCATCTATTACCAGTATAATATCATATTCCACAAAAACATTAAGCCTTTAGTGTTCCATGATATGATTGAATAACTTAGTGTTCAAAGGTCTAATACATATATTCAAAAAAATCTCACCACAGGAACATGTTTTCCTCCTACTCGGAAATAATGATGACATTTAGGGGTTTCTATATTGACTATATAAATTTTAATAATGAAATAGTAAATAAAATTTATATTATATTCAATTGACGACTTGTTTGATCTATTTCAAGTGGATAAATTATTTTCTATAAACCAATTATGACCAAGATATTATAATAAAGTGTTAAATGTTTGAGAAAAACCTAATAAGTCAAAAATTTCCATAACTAAATAATTAATTCTTATATTTCCATTTTTTGGATAATAATATGACTGTAATATTTATTTATTTGATAAATAATATCATTGGTAAACATCATAAATCATTTATTATAATATTTATTGTTTATGTACATCTTTATTGAATATGGAATAATATTATGAATTTAATTTTTATGGTTTTTATAAACACTATGGGGAACAAGATATAGAGAATGATTTATTATTTTCAATTACGAATAAACTAAAGAAACTATTTTGTAATGTTTTGTTTGAATAATAAATTTTCATTATCATGGATAATGTTTAAATTTTAAAAATAAAGTTAAGGCCAAAATATATTTGGAAAAAATTATATAATTTATAGGTAGGATAAAATGGTAATCATTTTTACTAAGGATTTTTTGATTCTATAATAATATATTTTAGTGTGAACCAATGTGGGTGTGAAATTCATGTGGGTTAAGATATATATTCAATAATTGGTTTAAATAAAGGTAATTAGTTTTTTATATCTTATAGAGATATCATATGACTATTGTAAATGATAACAAGAAAAATTTTATGTTTATTTATTGGGATTGGGGTGTTTTCTCATGAAATTTGATGATGTGTGGGTGACTAATCATTTTTCATTAAACCCCTTAAAAAGTTTTTTTCCCTAACACCAATATTCAAATGACGGTAAATACTATAAAAATGATTGTGTATATAGTTAAAATTATTCTAAATCTTTTAAAAAATATACTATATCAACTAAATGGTAAATTAACTATAAATTAGTGGACTTTTTTGTAGACATATAGTGAATTATCTATTAATGTGATTGAAAATATAACTTCTAAACCAATATTGAAATTTAGAGAACAGGTGATGAAAACATTAGTGTTTTAACTAGTGAAAATATCTTTGATATACATTATTATATGAAATATAAAATAATTTCATCTATCCCTATTAAATTATTAATAATATTTCCTTTTAAAATGTGGTTTGAAATATCTATAAAAAACATACATATGAATAATTAGTTGAATCATTATTCATCAAGATATAATCAACATAGTAGTGAAAATGATAGTGACTCACTATTAAATTATATTTTACTATAATCAAGGATTTAAATGTTCATATTCATATTACTTTCCCAACTAATATTTTTTAATATTTATTATAATAAATTCGTAATTGTGAAAAGAAATAATTTACACCATTAAACTTGTTAATGTTATATTAAGTGTTATAAATGTTTATTCTCTTTTTCAACTAATGATGATTGAATTATAATCATCATGAAATGAAGAAAAATAATAGAATATTGAATATTAAATCCACTTAAATTAACATAACCAATCAAATAAACTTGAAACAATCACCTTTATATACAAATAGAAGATAAAAATAGATTAAAAACAACATACATATTAAGATGTTAAATTATATGAATAAAATAATATATCCTCTCAATGATCGATCACATTTATTTTCAATTTGGTTTATGATTAAAAAATAATATGTTTTAATTAATCTCATATATATTTTGGGAACTTTACTCCCTTTATGATATTATTGGTTGTGTTAGGGAACTAGATGTAATATATTATTTTTGTTTAATGAAATTTATATATGATATTAGATGGATAATTAAGATATGAATCCTAGTTATATTTATTTATATATTTAAATTATATATTTTTATTTTATTTATTTCTTCTACTATACAAAGTCATAGAATATTGATGATTTTTTCTTTTGTTTTCCTTGTTCTATTCAAGAAGGAAAATGAAATATGGTGTCATTATAAATAAAAAAACCCAAGAATAATTTTTAATTATATTTCAAGTTAACAAATTTTGATATAATTTTACTCTTATAATTTTTTTTCATTTTAATTTATGTAATAAATTAATTTATGAAATTTGATTTATTAATAAACCAAAAAGGATCAAAAAAATTTCAGCTCAATAGAGCTTCTACATCTACAATTTGGAGATAATAATTGAAGAAGGGTGCATTGTAATCCAAAGAATATTATTATACTATATAAATTTAGTTCAACCAAAAGTATTTAGTTGAGAAATGATTCAAGTATATATTTATTTTATCACAAGGATTCTTCCATAAAATATAAAACATGACAAGCTGAATAAGATTTTCATTTTCAAAACATGATAAATGAATAGATCACTATATCCATTTACACTCATTATTTTTCATTTATATTAGATATACATATCTAGTTTTATAATTATGATATTTATTTAAAAAGGATTATTTATAGTAAATATTGATATAGTAATAGTTAATGGTATTGATTCATGTGACAACGATGGTGGTGGTGGTTAGAGAGTTTGTGATTTTGATAGATATAATTTTGTTTTTGTTTTGATAAGAGGTTGTGAGGATCGAAGTGGTGGTTATAGAGGTTGTTATAATCATACTAATAATGACTATAATAATCATTTATAATAAAATTATTACAAACCAAAATGGGATTTCATCTGACCAGATACCCAGCCCGGTCTATGGAATTGCCCGAAGGGCATTCTCGATGCCCACTGGATGAATACTAGTGAAAGGAATAAAATTGAAACTATTTTGGAATAATTTAATCTCTAAAATAACCATGAACAATAATATTATTAGAAAAAACATCAAAGGAAAAAAAATTAATCTCAAGTAAATACAAAAACTAATTTTGTTACAATATAAAACTAAACAAACTAAAAAAAAACAAAAATCAAAACACTACCATCACGATGTACATGTGACCTCGACTCACCCCCATCAACCAACCAACTTTCATCAACAATTATCAAACACACAATGAGCCTAGAAATGTATGAGGACCTTCAAAATAGATCAGGTCTACCAACACCAAGTATTTGAAGTTGGGTATGAGTTAAACAACTCAGTAGGCAACCGCAAAAGAATCCATGTGCTTATTTTCCCAAAAATAGTCCATTAAAATTTATTTGAAAATATATTAATAAAATAGAGGTTTCCTCATTTTAAATAATTATCACAACCTCCACTTTTCCAAAACATAATAAACTAAAATTTCTTTGGCTCAAAAACATTTGACATTTTGGAATCCCAACACCAAACAAAGTTCTAACCATAAAAAATACCATACTAAATTGAATATAAATATTAATTGAATGATGGAAAGTAA
Organism: Viscum album; assembly: GCA_963277665.1. NCBI lineage: Eukaryota > Viridiplantae > Streptophyta > Magnoliopsida > Santalales > Viscaceae > Viscum > Viscum album. The sequence continues at coordinate 896,479,749 of OY728151.1, read as the reverse complement.
ATTAAAAATAAAGTAAAAAAATTAGATATAAATAGTAACCATGGTTGATTATAAACATCCCTTTAGTGACCCTTAGGCATACTTGGTTTGGAACCTCCTATCGGTATATATTAAAGCCTCAAAGCCTATAATCAACTGGCCACTCTCCACTGAACAATCCATAGACACATCCTACCTAGACTCTTATTGATTCAAGGATACCAACACATCTAATTGGGGCTAGAAGGATACCATAACATGATCCTCTGAAATAAACACAAGAACTCATAGCAGATAAACATAAAATTTGTAAGTTATAGACACTTGCATGTGTGACTCACCATAGATGTCATCATTGCACTTGCCTACCAAAAAAACAAACACCACTATAGGAAAGACAATAAAATATAAATACCTCTAGTAGACGTTCCCTTTTTATCTATATATACATGTTACATCATACAAGGTGAAAATAATTTCTTCATATCTCATAATACATCAAAACCATTTCAAAAACACTCCAAAGATTCAATCTCCTTAACTTTATCCATTCCGTAAAAAAACCCCCAATACATATTAAGTACCAAATGATCCATACAATTATTCAACCAAAAATACATTTGAAAATCCAACACCACATTATTTTCAAATTACAATACAAATTTTTTTTTAAAATATATGTACAAATGGTCCCTTAAGTTCCAAACATTCACCAAAACATATTTAATGTCCTAATGGGAAATGGGTTTTAAAAGACATGAAGTTACATTACCAAATCTCTTAAAGAAACACATTTTCTTTTGAAAAACATTGAATCATTCAATGTAAAAGGGGAAGAAAATGATATGAGATACTTTTAAGGGTAATGTGTTTTAGATTGAAATCATAATTTTAATGCACATCCAATTGTGAACCTTATGCACCCATGGATGTTCCATCATCCAATGGAACCATAAGTGTGACCAAGAACCCATTTTCGAAATCATTCCCTAAAAAACATTCTTTCTATAAAATCCTGGCTATTCAAATTAGTTTCAAAGGCCTAAATATCCCCTTTAAAAGACATGAATTTTACAAATCACACATATAATTACAAATAAAAAATAAAAATATAATTATATAATTATGTGAAAATTTTCACAAAAAACCCATTTTTATTCTAAAAGAACACAAAGAATTTCATAAAACACTTAATGTTCACCAACACATTGGAATAATTGAAGAATAATTGAAAAAATATTATTAAATTATTCTTCTAATTTAAAAATTATATAATAAGCTAGCAAATACAATCATGTGCATCTAAAAAATGTTTAAAAATTAATTGAAAATATAAAAGTATCAATGGATTGCATTAAAAATGAAATATAGGGAAACACCAACATCACTGGTGTGTGTATATTATGACTCTCTGAGAAGGAGATGAACTAATCCCATTGAAATACCCTCACACTCTAACATCCATGAAATCAATTAAAAATTATTCGACCCTAACCCATGGTTTTTACCATGATGTAATCCCCACAATGGAACCCATAAATTATGAGATAAGGAAGAGGGAATGGTAAAATCAACTTAAACCCAAAGGAACTAACCTTAGAAACCTCCATGGTCCTTTAATGGAGGAAGGATATGAATGGAGAGGGTTTTTGTAGGACCCCATGGTGCACATAGGCTAGAGGGAGGATGGGATACCATATTTCTCATTAAAAACAAAAAGGGTAAAAGTGGTAATTTTCTCTTTTTAATGATTGAGAAGCTCCCAAGGTTAGGCCAAATGTTTTGTTAAACAATTCACTAACCATGCGGACTTTTATATCTATGAAGCCACTGACTTCATGACTAACCAAGATGATTTATGTGACCATGAATAGACCTTGTGGTAGCTTCTACCAAGATTCAAGACCTACATCATGACAATGCTGCACAGTTTGTGTGACCATATAAAAACTGTGTGAAAGCTTCTATCCAGTTCCTATACTATTTACATGGGTACCTAAGATGGATGAACGGTTTCTATTAATCATGCATATCCCATGCGCAGTCCAAATCCCCCAAACTATTCAAAAAACATAAAAAAATTAACTAAGACCCAATCCCTAACCTCGTCTAAAATATCTGAGACCAATAAAAGGATGAAATAATTATGTATAAAATGTCAGGGTGTGAAAATTACCCCCACCAAAACCCTTTCTTCTCCCAGAAAGTCATCCTGTTTATAGTTGAAAAAAAGTATAATCCATGCTCAACTAAAACCAAGGGAATCCATAAACCTTCGGGTGACTATTCACTCTAGAAGTCACACATGATCAGTCTGGAAGTATCCACAACATAATAATTAGAGGAGAACATGAAAGGGTACTTCCCACCACAATAACTCAACTTGAACGATAAAATTAAAACCTAAACAACAATACCGTGTCATAAAATGGATACCCACTATGAGGAAACATGAAAAAACATGACCAAAAGAGCATGATTACTCCCTATAATAACCATAGTTCGTTTACACATGGGACAAAAACAAAAACATAAACAATACTATGAATTTCTCGTGATGGTCAAAGACCCGCAACACAACGGGAGGGTAACCCACCAAATTTAACACCACCCAAAAAATGAACTAGTAACATCATTAATAAATTCTATAAAACATGAGAACCTTAAGCATTCTGAGTGAAAATTGAGACTAACTTGTATAAGGAATAAGAATACCCATAAATGAAATAAAAAATATTCAAAGAGACATGTTGAAATGAACACCATAATTTAGATCATGAATGAACCAGTTCAACACTCATTTACGAAGAAATATGAACTTAAATTAGTAGGAAAACAAGAAAAATGATTCTTTACATATCTATTATCTGACATGGAAAGAAAAAAATTGGGCCATGGTTTCACACACCCTGGAAAAAATTTGAATATAAGTGATCTTCACTAAGAGTCATGTGGTTGGATCACAGATGACTGAATTATCACATTCCTCATAGTAAAGTACTAAAATACCATGATTAAAATTATTTCATTGGGAAAACCCTTCAACAAAACCTCTTTAGATGACCAATATAGCCCTAATGATATCATTTATTTATTGGATGCAACAAGAAAACTAAAAATTATCGAATAGGTCACATTAATGAATACAAGTGAATGACTTAAATAACTGGTAATCAAACCCAATGGAGGACACTATTTAGATATAGGTTCCCCTACAACACACTTTTCTCAAGATGGGGAACACTCATGAGAGCCAACCACCATGGATTGCACCATGAGAACTAGCTCATACAAAAATGCATCATCCACCAACATCTCAAAATGAAGATCCAAAGAAGATATGACTCTCCCCATGATCTCTGGGTGAACACTTCTAATGAAGTGAGATGCCTTCTACATATCTTGCGATAACATGTCTGGCGAAAAAAAAACTAGTTTCGTGAAATGTTCAATGAAGGACATCTCTATCCGATGGCCTTCCCAAATACACATCAGATCTTCCAAATTCCTCTTCTTCGTATCCTTAGGTATGAACCATCAGACAAAGATGGAGTTAAAAAATCCCACATCATCCCAAAATAAAACAATTTTGGGGAAATCAACTCCCATTTATACAAATTTTGACCCTCGAATAACAAAATAAAAATTCATACTCTTACTGCTTCGGGATTTGCCAACTACCGACGGACATTCTCAACGTCCATTGGCCACTCAACCGCCTCTGATGGACCCTAATCACAAAGATAGAGATACAAAGACTAAAAATAGAATAAAAATCGGTCATGAATCATTTAAAACTTTAGGGACAGATCTAGGATTTTTATTCTGAATGACATAGGAAAAAATAAATTGAACCAACATCAAACCTATGACAAAACAAAATAAACACCTTTGGCCAAAAAACAATCATCTTAGATGAAAACTAAAAACAACACAACCAAAAACATACCTCTCAAGAACTACTATTTTAATATAAATTTCAATACCACCTCATTTCAATGATTAATCCATAAAAAAACCACATTTCACCAAAAATAACCCATGTTATGAAAAACAATCCCAAATTATGAAATAATTTGCTTATCGAAATTCATATTAGAAAACCTAATGTAGCCCTTAGATCCCAAAAATTCACCCATGAAATTTTATGAATGACCACATGTCTTTCAATCCATTTTCATCCACACATTCCAACATGCGCTTCCCACGCATACCCATACACAATAAAATTTTCATAAGAAACACTAAGGGTAACACCTAGCCACATCTTAGTAAATCCAATCATTTACCTAACTCTTTAACCAAAAAAATTTAAACCCAACTACTTAAATTTCGAACCACCTGATGGAAAACATTTTCCATTTAATAACCCATTTTTATTTAAAAACGTACTCAAACAAACCAGGACAAGAAATAAACAAACTAGACCAAACTACTAAATAAGGAACTACCGTCCTGCTTAACCAAACAACATGGTAGTGGGCCATGACCAAAGTATGAATCAAAATGAAGAAGGAGCCTAAACTATGTCTGTAAACACCACCTCGGTCACTAATCCATTTTAGGTCATGAAATATTACTGAATCACCACCATTTTCATTATTTAATCCAAAACAATGAAAATAAACATAAATCATTGACTACCACTGAAATCTATGGTCTCACGATGAGTGGCGGTGATCAGGCGCCAACCAATATCCTACTTCATGAACCTTGAAAATCCTAATATCCAACTACGAGACACCCAAAATTACAAGGGCCCACCCTAAAATCATTTTTCACAAACTATCTTGGTATTTCATCTAACCCAACATCTGATCGGTCCACAGCATGGCCCAAAGGGTGTTCCTGATCCCCACGAGCTAAAAACCGGGGCATATTATCTAATATAAACAAGTAGGGACTGATTTCAGCCAGAAATTACCATCATAAATAAAATAAATATAAAAAAATAGCAAATTAAACCATTGAATCTCAAGTAAATCAATAAACTAATCCAGTTACAAGATACAACTAAAAATACTAAAAACCAAAAAAAAACAAAACACTGCCAATGGGATCTCCATGTGGCCTCAAGTTCACCTCCAAACAGAATCATAACTAATCAGACAATGATCATTCAATCCATGAACATGTACAAGGAAGAAGACCTACAAAACTGATTAGGTCTACCGATACTGAGTGGTATAAGTAGGGTGTCAGATAAACAGCTCAGTAGGAAACAACAATAAAATCCAGGTATTTTCTTTCCCTTAATGATTACATTAACAATAGTGTAAAAATAAGTTAATAAAATTTGTTTTTCATAATATTATATAAACAAAAGGACTTACTCATTTCCAAAACATAACACGCCACAATTTCATTGGCTCAAAATAGTTTGACATTTTGGAATCCCAAACCCGAACCATGTTCCAAGAAATACAAATACCAAGCTATGATAAAAATAAATAGGTAGTGAAATATTGATATAAATTCAATATAAATTAATCAAGAAGATAAAAATAGTCATCATGGGTGATCATAAACATACCTACAATGAACCCTGGATGTACATGGATCAGAACCACCTGTCAGTGTATTGTGATGTCGTTAATTCTTAACAAAATGGCCACCCTCAACTGATGAATCTAGTGCTACAACGCACCTGGCCTCTTGGTGATACAAGGGTACCAAACCATCCAATCAGGACTAACAATATACCTTCACTTGATCATATAAATTACACATATGATCCCATGGTAGATATACATAAATTAGGTAAATATGAGGCCCTCACATTAGTGACTCACCTTATACGAGGACACCACTATATGATAACCCACTATACAGTAACCCATAAAACATGGAACCTATACTTTACTAACTGAAACATAGACACCATTATATGATAATCCATAAAAGGGTATTCCAACCTTTATAGGTTCCTGGTATATGTGTGTGTGTGTGTGTGTGTGTGTGTCACATCATACAAGGTACCAAGCGGGTCATCATGTCACATAATCTTTCTAAACCATTTCACAAATACTCCAATGATGCAATAAACTTCATACCATGAAAACATTAAAATAATCCAACCCCCAAATAAATAATATTATGTTCCAAACTAGCCATACACCTCTTCAACCATAAAAACATTTCAAATTCCACCCCGACATTATTTACCAAATTCAATTAAAAACACCAATAAATTTTATGCAAGGCTAAATGGGCCCATTTTTTCCAAACATTCACCAAAACATATTTCGAGGCCAAATATGCCAAATATTGAAAAAAACATAAATTTACATTCAAATTCTATTGATGAAACACATTAGTATTTGAAAAATATAGGACAATTCCAAGGGAAATGGGAAGATGTGGAGATGAGAAATTTTTTAGGAGAAGGTGTTTTGAAGATACATCTTTATTTGAATGCACATACATGTGTGTACCTTGTTCAACCATGTATGTGGAAAAATCCAATGGAAACCAAAATGTGACCATGAACCCCTTTTGAAATCTTTCTAAAAACAACAATTTCTTTCCAAAAAAATAGCAACAGTTCCATTTAGTTGAAAAATAATTAACAAACCCTTTAAAATCATTGAATTTTTAAAATCAAATATATAATTAAAAATTATATACCAAAATTATTAGAAAAACACAATGAGGCTAAAAATTTCAAAAACCCGCATTATTTTATTCAAAAATAACAAATAGAATTAAATCAAACTCAATAAGTGCACCAACACCTAGGCATAACTGAATTATCACCACAAAAAAAATTAAGAAGATATACTAATTTAAAAACAAGATAATAAGATAACCATTTGTATAATGTGTATTTGAATCATGATTGAAAAATAATGAAAACTATTCAAAAATCAATGTATTTAGTCGAAAAAGAAATGGAGGGAAACACTACGTCACCAATGTGAATATTTAAAAAAAACTACAGGAGGAAGAAGTACAAAGACCGAGGCATGTTCTGCACACCCTAACATCCAATAAATCGGAAAACAAATTTCTAACCCTAACCCTAGGTTTTTTCCAAGTGGGAAACCACACAATTAAATTCTATTAATTATGATATAATGGAGAGGGAGGATGGAAATAGACTAAAAACCCAATGGACTTGCCTTACGAATCATCCAAAGACATCAGTAGAGGAAGGATTGTAAAGGAGAGGGGTTTGGGAGGACCCCAAAGTGATCCGAGTCTAGTTTATGGAGAAGAAACCTGATTTTCGGTTTAAAACATGGAGAGAAAAGTGTAAATTTTAACTTTTTACTCACTCGGAAGCTCACACGGTTAGTCCACTAGATTTATCAATACATGATCCAATTGTACAACAGCTGATATCCAAGAAGGGATTAACCACATGAATAACCCACATTTCTTGTGCAATCATGCACAGACCATGCGATAGAATTGTGTAATCTCTCAATCATACGAAATGATAGGGATGCATGATTTGTATGACCATGTTAACACCATGCCCAAATCAATAATTAGATTCTATCTACATCATATACTGGACGCGCAGGTACCAGGTAATACCATAGGATTCCTACCCACCATACAAATCCCATGCATAGGCCAAAACCAACAAAACATCCAAGATACTCAAAAATTTCAACCAGGACTCAATCCCAAACCTCGGCCAAAGGATTTGGGAATATAAAGAATAAAATAAATATGTATCCAAGGTCGAGGTGTAACATAAACAATATTTCTAGTTTATTATTATTATATTTATCTTTTTATAAATATTTCAATGTTTTTTATTACTATTTTTTATTTACTGAATTATTATTATTTTTGTGAACAAAATATTGATATTAATTGAAAATATAGGCACACTATATCCACAAACAAGGAACGTGGTAGTACATAAATAGAAAATTTTCTTCTCATGGATATAAATATTTATAAATGGATAATCATATGAAAGTAACTATATTTTCATGTGTGTGGACTATGGATTTAATCTTTAGTCATGAGTCTGCTAAAGGAAAAAGTCATATAGTGATAGCTGGGTTCTCATGTCTATATTTATTCTACTATAGACTGTGTATATGGCAATAGTATCTTGATAAATGAGCCGTTATTTCCATGGATATAGGGGCCACAGTCATCCTGGACATTCCATTATGCAATATCATTGGGTTTTAGGATATAGTTATGTTTTTCTGCAGAATCATTCCCCATTTTCTAGTGTCTAAGTTATATTTTCTAGGTGTTTATCATTTCATAGTGAAAATTTCATGCTTTATTATTTATTTAGAATATTAATTGTTTTATTTTTAATTTTTTATAGATAATTATTTTTATGAATTTAGCATCTGTTTATGGTTTTTTAGAATTGGTGGGGTGTTGAATATCTACCAATATTCCAAACCCATGACACATATATACCCTTTAGGGACCTTCCAGACTGTATTTTATGTAAAATGATTAATAGAAATACATATAATAATTCATGAATGTACTTTATAGACCCCATGAAATGGGAAACCTATTTTGGGACATCATGGAGGGAGTGAAAAGTTTAAGCATGGTGGATTTCCAATGGTTTTTTGAGAATGTTATTCAGGAGGTATTCAATAAATTTTGATTCCTATGACTTATATGGGTTATGAAGCATTATAATTAATCATTTTTTTCTATTTTTCATATAATATATATACATTGGATTATTTTGACTTATATTTAATTTGTGTGCATGTACATATATTTACATTATCACTTGTGATCAATTTGGTTAAGTAATTAGGAACCCATGATATATTAAGATACAGTTTTGGATCAAATATATGAGAACCACATAAGTTATGCCATATTTATGATGTCCATTTTCCTTTATTTTAAATTATTTTTATGGTGAAAAACTCCATCCCACACTAGAGTTATCAAACCCCTATAATTTATAATACCTTTCGTTATTAGGAGGTCCTCCTGAGGTATTCTAAATACCAAACATTGTACCATTCATGTTATTAGTATATGGTTATTACAAAATGGTATTAAATACCGATTTATGGCATCATAGTTATGTTACATGAGAGAATACACAAGATATAATTATAGGGACATGAGAAGTGACCCATAAATATTCTTAGCTGTCGTAATTATAGAGGAATCCAAAGGTACTAAGTGTAGTTTGGGAATTGATTTTTCTTTTGTTTCCCAAAATAATACCATTGTTATACCTGACTCATGAATCATAATATTTGTTGACATGTAGGACCAAGGAGGGTGTATTTACATTCTTTATGACTTCTTTCATTTTTTATGTAAAATTGTTGGGTTTTAATAAATTATTGTAATATCAGAACAATTTACAATAAATAATTATGTTTTAAATATTTATTTATTGTTGATGAGTAAGTTAATATAAGAAAACCATTTCGTCCTTTGGTATAATGAATAGTTATATAATTTTATATCATGACTTACTATTCATTTATAAATACATTCAATCATTTCTAGGTTCTTATAAAAAAATTTTGTATAAATCATGTATGTTTAGAAATAATATTTAAAGAAACTATTTTTTTCTTAAGTGTACATTCAAATAAAGTTATTCTTATATATATGTTGTGTAAATTTTTTTTTGGAAATTAAAATTGTATTTATAAATAAGTAATGATGGTACTTAGGGAATAGGTTTTTAGGAACAAAATAGATTCTATAAATTTGATTCATGAGTTTGAATTAAAAAAAGGAAAATTTAATTATATATCATGTTATTAGATATTATTATCTTGATATATCTAATTTCTGTTAAGTAGGAAGGGCTGGATAAACATGCTCAACCCTACTGACCAATAGTTGACCCTTATTTCCTTATGTGGGTTTTATTAGTAAATATAGGTTTCCAGACAAGGATTTGATAAAAAGGTAATGATTGAATTTTTTATTATGATGGAATTCTAGTTCTATTATCCACATGAATTCCTGGGTTATGCCTCATTACATGAAAGGGTATAGTGGCCTGTATAATATATGATTGTTGGTAATTGTATGGTATTATACATATAAATGTTATATATGAGGTTCTGGTGAGGCATGTATCACATATAAATCTACAATGAGGAATCTAGTTGGTCTGTATACTATTAGAGATATAATTAGGGTGTGAACTACATCATATTATTTTATCTTTGATATAGGTTCATTTATATAATTCATTTTAGAGAAACCAAAATCTCTTATTGTGTTTATGATGGAGGATCCACCATTCTAAATGAGTCCTAATACACCTATAGATAATGTAATTTAGCTATTGAGGTAGAATTCATCCATTTATTTAGTTTTTTCTTTAATTGAGAACCTATGACTTCCTTTTCTTCTCAACAAGAAACCCATTGATTTAATTTTGGTAATGGATTGGGGGACCAAGATTATATATTTCATTAATTTATCTACAATAAATTTATCATTAACTTATCTAGAAGGCTTATAGTATACAATACATGTTGAGTGGGGGTTAGGGGTCGGGAAAGAGAGACTGGATTATGGACACGTGGTGATGATTATTTTTGAAATGTATAGAATTTTATAAGGAGACGATAGGGAGAAAAGGAATAGGTGTTTCTCCTAGTGGTGGATCATTACAGAAATGTATTTATATAAATCATTTTACAATTTCATTTGGAGTGATTCATATTCCACTACTGATCTTATTTTGATTACAAAACCAATTTTTATTCCTCAATATCATATGGAATAAAAGGATTTCATTAAAGAAATATAGTTGGAGGATCTTGGGGTCCAATGATTTATGAGGCCTAGAAATTATTATTAGGTTTCATTAATATTACTTTCCAAGAATGTTAATAGATATACATATATATTATTATATTGACTATTAGAAACTGAACCAGGCCACTATTGAGAATCATTATCCCTTTGCTCAGATTGATGATCAATTGGACCAGATAAAAGGGGTGATGTGGTTCTTGAAGATTCACTAATTTTCATGGTATAATCAACTATATGTCATGTTGTATTCCATTCTAAGTAAAAAAAATTAATCTGTATGTGATAATAATAAGTACAAATTTATTCATTTTATCAAAACTAACTCCCTAGATGTATTTATAAACATGTGGATTTGAACATTCATCAAATCATGGAATATTTCCCAATGTTTTTTATGAAAAATTTAATGTTTTATTGTATCTCCACATATGATAATGATTATCACAATCATATTATTTTATAGAAACTATGGGATCATCGGTTATACATGAATAAGTATAAATTATCATCATGGTTTGGGGAAATAAAATTCATTAGGAGTTTTTTTAGAAATCCGTGTATCAATTGATCTTGAGATGGTAGATATGATTATGTGATATAATGTTCTATAAATAATATTTGAGATAATGAGATTTATTTGGATCATATAGTGTTATTATTTCTTCATTCTAGACTTCTCAGAGATAAATGCACTTATAAAATTTCTAATGAACAATGGAGTTAGATTTCAGTGTACCAAATAATGTGAATCAACATTCTATCAATTTAAATTTAATTTTTACTTCAACCCATGTTTTCTACTTATGTATACTTTTTCATGGTTTTGAGGTATATTTTTATTTTATTTATTTTTCTTTAGAGGTGGTCTCATAAGGGATCATTGAGCTTTGTATTATGGTACTACATAACTATTTCCTCATGAATGGAATTACCCAACACGTTATAGAGAATTTTTTATTTTTTAAATACTAAAAATTATTTGATGTATTAACTATTTTTGTGTGAACTTCATTTTTTATATACTACAATACCCTAAAATACTTATTTTCACAATGGTAGATGAATATTATGTAATATTGGTGGATGGACTAACTTTATTAATTTTATTATTACATATATTATACATTTCTTATAGGAAATTTTGGTGTAGATTATAATTCAAGAGTCTAATTTTGTATCGTATCTAATTTTATATATAGTATTTTTCAATGTTAATGTTGTGGGAGATAGAAGATAAGTATATATGAATCACATTTTCTATTAAAATATTCTCTAGGAAATTGTCAAAGACACCCATATTTCATACTCTAATTGTATGGTTATATGGGAGAGGGTCAATGGTTGGGAGACCATTAAAGGTTAGTCCATATATTTTAATTATCTACTTTATATTTATATATATATATCATGTTTCATATTATTATAAATGAATAAATAATCAAATAATGTCATTCTTATGGGAATTGTCCCTAGAATCCTGAAAATGAATTTATATATCCAATAGTAGTTTGTGTGACTTAAAAAAATTGTATTAAAAGAGTCATCATGATCTGCATTACCTATCACCAAGTAAAATAATAACATTATAATATGGAGGTAACTCTTTAGTCACATTCTCTATCTATAAAGTGATAGGATAAAATATCGATTAATTTTTTTACTGGGTTATGAAAATTTTCTAAAGGTAAGGATGTGGTTTGTGTTATAATAGTTCATTTGAAAAAAAATAGTATACCTTCTTCCTATCACATAATTTTAAAGAGTTTAAGAGATTAAGGATATGAATTTGATGTAGATATTGAAACTCTATGATGTATGAGTTAGTATTTTTCATGATATGGATATATGGTTTAAACAAATGTTTTGGAAGGGGTTTTGACGATATTTGGGATCTCATGTAAAATTGAGTACATCTATTCATCCTCAAATGAATAGACATAATGAGTGGACTATTTAGAATAAATAATAAATTATTAGGGCTTTTATTATTTATTTTTACGGATCATTGGAGGATCACATTTCATGGGTGTATCTATCTGACAATATTAGTAACCAATCATTATTTTATAGGGCCATGTACAAAGCATTATATAGTAGAATATTCATGTATTCTCTCGATTGGATAGGGATCAGTATGTATTCAATTTTCAAGCCAAATATATTTCATAAGAAAATTGAAAAGTATAATCTAATCAAAAAAAATATCATGACTACTAAGAGATGAAAAATTCTTATACCAACCATCAAACATGATTTTTAGAATTTTGGGTTGGTGACCATGGGTTCCTTCATGTATCCCTGAAATTGGGTCATCACTGGATTAGTAATCTTGTTAAGTTAATCCTAATATGTTTATTCATAATATGAATTCATGGTGATTTATAGTATTGTCAAATCAATTACCCATGAAAATGATATTAATTGTTACATGAAATTATTTCCATTATTATCAATTGAGAATGTAAATTCCCAAACCATTGCACATTATCCAATATAATGATATTGATCAAGAATCTGATGCATCTTATATTAATTATTCTACCTATATTAGTGATCAAAAAAAATGTTAAAATAATTCCCCATGTTTTATTTTTGTGGAATCGTAGTAAAATAAATGATGAGATTTGTAACTAGGTTGATGAAATGAAGATCCAATAGTCAAAGTATCTCTCTCTTGAATCTATCTAATGATTTGTGGGGATGATAATCCTTATTATTGGGATATTTTAATGACTCAGAACTATATTACCAAGTAAACCACCAATATTATATATAATTAATCCTTATTTTGGATTGAATAATGTAAAATGTTTATTAGGAGAAAGGGGTAGAAGAATATACTATGTGGAAGGTAAAACGAGATGAACCATTAGTTTTGGAGTCCAAAAAGTAATCAATGGCCCTGGACTAAGTACCCAGCATGCACCTATAAATTGAAGGTTGATTTGATTGAAAAAAAGATTAAAAAATAAATTATTGAAGAAACATTTTATGTTTTTGAGGTATAATTCCAAATCATGGGGTATTTTATTCATTACACCCCTAAATAAATCATAATTTCTATGGGGAATATGAATTACAATATATATATATATATATCCACTTTAGTTTGACCAAATATATCATCAATATTTTCAAATGGATCAACCATCAATATTTTATTTAGGATGTATAATTTCTTCAGGAAGTCATAGATACAATGAGGATAAATCAAATCCATGATATTTTTCATCATTCATATATTTCTTCTATGGTAGTGGTTATATTCACCTTTTTGTTATTAATGGTCATTTTAATCATGTACATTTCTTTTTTATTTCCTCTAATCCACGTGTAGTGGAAGATTAAATTACATAATTACAAGGTAAAACCTTTATTTCTTCCATTAATTTATTTTCTCACTTTAATATCATGTTATTTTATTACTATAAATCCAATAAAGTCATTTGTCTTCACTCAAGGGTCTGAATACCATTACCTCTTATAAATAAATTGAACTAAAACATCTATTTATAATAGGTATTCCCCTATACCCATAATACTCATTTAGGGTTGGGTTGGAATCACTATAAGTCTGGTTACTCTTACCTAATAATTTTTATATTGATAATTAATTAAATTTTAGCTTTCTATTATAATGTTTTGGGGTTGTTCGAGTTTGTATTTAATTTATTTATTTGTTGGTATTATAATGGTGAATTTTATAATTCTTCATGTTAGTTTTCTTATAAGGGGATATATCTAGTAATCCCTTAACACTACCATTATTTTAAAAAATATATACCTATATTATATCGATCTCATTTTTTGGGTTTCATTGAAAGAATTCATCTTTATGCATCATCCCTATTTATTAAATTGATTAATTCATCTTCATAGTTAATGGATGTTGGGTAAAAGATGATTTCTGGTCATTTAAATTATATATATATATATATCATTATCTTAATTATATACACTTGATTTGGAGTATGATCCTCAAATAGGATCACAATGTCTTCACTATGTATACCACTTCCCCTATTCAAATTAATTGGTTGAGACCCTAACTTTGTATACATACTTCCCCTTACTAAAGGATGAGCTTAAATCATAACATTAATTATTCTATACATATTTGTAATGGTCTGTAAAATTTCATTACCACTAGATTGAGATCACTTTCTGTAGGAATGTGATAATAAGGACCCTAATTATTTAGTAATTTATCATTTAATAATTTAAATGATATTCTTTACAGTTTAATAAGCATATTGGTTGTCTTATTTTTTATCTTTACAAGATAGATATATTATTTTCAATATCCTATTATGTTATTAATTTTTTTTGGGAACAGGTGTTTTCCACCAACTATGTTTCCATACTCATTCCCTTCATATGACGTACAGGATGTGCACATACCACTTTTTAGATAATTTGGGTATGATAAATGTGTCTGATCATTGGAGGTAGTTCCTAATTAACCTATGGTCACATGAACTACTTCGTTCACTTCTTGGAGACAGTTTGGAATTCTTTATATGATTTTTCTATAGGCATTTACTATGTGTCATTCACATGGGATTCACTCAATTTTCACACATATCTCTCATTTGGTTTGGTTTTTCAATAGATGGCATGATTTATCTTGTTTAAAATTATATTATATATGTGGTGTATTTGTTAGTCTATTTTTGAGTACTCTTATCATTTACTTATATTCTTTACTCCACCAATAATCTATTTTGGCTGATAAATGTGTACCCATGAAGAAACTAGATAAAAATTTCACCAAAAAGTTTAAGGAAATCACAGGTCATCTTATATTTTTATTGGAATGGTCCTTGTTTTTACTTGTCTTCATTGTAGGAAACCACTTCACATACTATCATTATCAAACCCCCATCATTTATTCTAACCTATGGTTATTAGGAGGTGCTTTTTGGGCATTGTAGAAACCCATATTTGCATAGTTATGGTTATCATGTCATATTAATTACACCGACAACCTAAAAAAATAACCATGTGTGATTTATAGTTTTATCAATTTATTTAATACCAATGTGACATAAGAATTAAATTAAATAATTTACTATTAAATTATTAATAATAAATTACTATCCTTAGTTGAAATAAATTATACCTTATTTGATAACATAGAATAAAAATAAATATATTCATGGTTTGACATATTATAAATTATTTTAAACAATTATTATTTTTAAAAAATATTAAAAATTTTAAATATTTATTAACAGAAATGATGAAAATAATATATAAATTACTAATCTATAAAAAAAATTAAAAATATATTTACTGTTTCAAAAAACATGAATATAATTAATTAATATTTTTTGTATAAAATATGAATTTTTCATATTATATAATCATATAAATTTAATATCTTTAAAAAAATATGAAATCATTGTATTTTAGATTTACACGACATACGTACATTCTCCTTCATATTTAAAATATATTATTTCATAAAATATTAATGTTTTATGTTGGCATTCAATTTTATTATACCATATTAAATATATAAAATGATTCAATTATTTATGTACAAAAAATTTATATTTATTTAGACCCTAATTTCGTCTATGAAAACCATTTTGGAATAGTTTAAAAAATTGTGAAAATAATTATAATAATAACTTTTCACTAAATCAATATATTTACTTTATATTTTTCAAATTTTTTATAATCTATCATCATTTTAAATATAATTTGACCATATTAATATAAATATATGATATTAAAATCAAATAACATGTAAATCACATTATTATGTACTAAGAATTAACATTTAATATTTATCACATATAATATTTCATAGTAATTTAATGTGTAAATATAAAAAATAAAAATGTAATTTTTCAAAGTTTCATAAAAATAAAAAAATTAAAAAACACTTAATATTATTTTTAAACAAATTATAAATTATATAGTCATTTTAGAATTTAAAACATGGTAAATTTTCAAAATACCCTATTTCCCAACTAGCAGTATTAATTATATTGCAACCTATATTACCGATGAAATTATGAATTGTCAAATTTCTTTTTGTGATCGTATTGATCCCTAATGAACAATAATCCACAATAACCATTATCACCTGCCATATTTTATATTTTTATTTCTCTATATCATTCAAAAGGATATGATTATTAATTCATTTTATAGAATCTTAAATAATAGTTCTAATTTCATTTTTAATTTATTTTGAAAATATATTTATATTGATGTCCCAAATTTCACTATTGACATAATTTTAGACATTAATGTAAAATATGATATCATATAGAAAAATACATATCAATCCTTATTTTTGATACATGTGAATAATGAAAACTATTAAAAGTTATATTATATATGACAATCAATGATACCAATATCTACAGTATTAATTCTTCTATATATGACTCTTGAATATGATTGAAATCAATTAAATATTTTTTTATCATAAAATTATTGGTTATAAATTTAATAATTTTCATAAAACTCATTAAATTATTCTAAAAAAAATAAAATGGGATTATTACAAAAAAAATTGTTCTTAAAAGATATCTTTATTTCCAAAATGAAGTTAAAATATTCAAAATAAATTCCATGAGATCTACAATAATATTTTTTGAGAAACTAACATAAAAACATGAAGAACATTACATTTGTAGATGTCAAACTATCTCCCTAATGATTATGGAAGTTTCCATATTGATAATAAGTATCTTATATCCTCCAAATATGTCAAAAAATAATACAAATCATCAAAAAAGCTTCTTTGTAGTATTTAACCATTATTTAATTATTTACTAGAACAGTAGCTGAAAGTTATTTTTTATTTAAATTGTAATGATAAATACATGGGAAAACCCATTCAAGGAGGTAGAAAGTGGTGAAAGAAAAAAGCATCCCCTTTTTCTACACTAATACACTCAATGATAGTAGAGTTAAGACCAGCATAAACCATAAGCTCCTCATCGTGCCTAATCATGCGAGCCAGCGAGTCCATCATAAAGTTGGTCTCCCTCCATCATTGATGAACCATCCTTCCTTCATTGTTCTACACTTTATATTAATGAATGAAATATGTCAAATCCCAAGGTATCTCCTGGGGACCCTGTAATGCCTTCACAAGGACATTAGAGTCTGATTAAATCTTCGCCGCTTGAATTCCCCACCTCATACATTCCATCAATCCAAATAGTAGGGCTCGAACCTCTACACCAAAGGAATTGCCCGAGCCATAGAAAGCACTGAAAGTGATACTGATTGATCCCTATTAGTCCCAGAAAACCCCACCACCCCTAAAAATCCCCTCTATGTAAGAGCCATCAATGTCGAGTTTCAAACCACTATTTGGAGGCATTCACCTAACCCAACGTCTACTTCCCCTGATCAGCAAGCATGGTCAATTAAGAAGGATACATATTGTGGCTAATGTGTTCCATCATTTAACAAGAAATGCCAACTCAATAATGAGGGATCTTGACTGCATATTTAAGAACAAAAGAGAGCATTTGTATTCTAGTTGAACCAAGTTGTGTGCCACCCAACTGGTCCGTCATATGCACACAGGGATGATATTCCAAGTTGTGTACTCCATAGTTTAATTCTTGGTATCTAGAAACCATGCTGTCATGAGTTCTTGTTGATATCTGGATTCATTATCAGCGTTCTGATGAGGAGTGAAGAAAGATCATTTGTAGGAGGCCCATTGGCCTTGAGAAAACAAATGAAGTGTCGGCTCAGCCTTCGGACTCTCACAACAGCATCATCGAGAATACATGGTTATACCCTTCAGCTGTATGTTCTCTTTTATTGGAATAGCCTTGTTTCTGATCCTCCACTGCAAGAAAATAATTCACATTGGAATTAAATTTCACAATGCTATTGGCATCCACTCGTCTGAGGTGTCTTCTATCTAGAGTATCCTCATGTAATCCCAGACATTTTACCTTCCATTGCTTGACCCAGTGAAGCGGTAGATGTCTAGTTCATAACTTATAACAACGTTTTCAAAAAGAAACTCATCTGATTGGGATTCAACCCCACATGTACCAACTCATACAACTCACTAGCTTCACTTAATGAAATACTCGGAGAGGGATAGGATGAGTAAACTAGTATTTCCCCAAACATGTTGGTTTCCTAGAAGTTAACCTTCCCTCTTCCGATAACCAATCAAATGTAGTTTGACAGAGTATCGATATGGGAGAACATGCACCTAGCCAAAAAAGTTGCACCGTGATGACCAGCCACTTACTGTTGTCTGTAGCGTGACTTGAATAACAATTACCATAGGGTCTCCCCTACGATGATCTACCAATAATGTCAATATTTCATGACTAGAATGGTTTCTTGTATGTCCTCAAGGACTATACCTACTTCGACCACTGGTCTAGACAACCGATTCCAAGAATCTCAGTTTCTATGTCCTTCATGTTTCACATCCCACTAGATGGCGTTGATAAATATCTCCATTTTCAAACAATTCCATTTGGTGGTTTAATGACGGAGAAAACATGCATCAGGATAGAATTTAGCACATTGTTGATCAGCATTATCCACCCTCCAAATGAAAAAATTGTTCACTTCCAAATGATGATCCTTCCCTATAGCCGCTCAATAATATCATCAAAGTGCTATTTTTTGTCCGTATGTGGGAGACTGGTACCCCAAGATAGATGATAGGGAGTTGTTTCTGATGGCATCTAAGGATTCCTTGGAAGTATCTACACCACCTTCCTGGGTATTTTTCTGATTTGAATACATGCCTTTTCAAGGGGTTAAAACATTGTCTGTTAAGTCAACCTTATCTGGATAGAATCTTCATAAGATGGGTCAGTGATCTGTGCCTTCAATTCCAGAAAATTCAAACATCATCAGAAAACATGAGATGAAAAATACTCTCCATACTTTGAATCCCTCCGAAATAATTCTTATTTCCCTCGTCCAAGAAGTAATTTACATATCGGGATAGAGAGTCTTGATTAGGAATAAAGAGACTAGGGGATAATGGATCCCCCTAATGAACACCCCAGACTTATTTATAGAAGATGAAACATTTCCCCATAAGAGAGACAGATAGATAGGGAGAGGAATTTCACCTGAAGAAGAGGTTGGAAAACCATTCCTGGAACCTAAAGCTCCTCATGAAAGAAATTATAAATCACCATTTTATATTATCGTAGGCCTTATTCATGTCGACTTAGAAGATAACATTGGAACCCATTTCACATCAATGAAGGTCATGCAAAAGTTATTTAGAATTTCCAACCACCCCTTGAATAACTCATCCCTGAATAAATCCATGTTGCTCTGTTGAAACCAACCTGGGGATGAGCTTTTAAAGTCTCCTAGAGACGAATGTGGCCATAATTTTATAGGAGACATTGTAGAGGAAAATAGGTTCGTATTGGTTAATGAAGGATGGGTTCTTGGTCTTACGGATGAGAACCACCTTTGAGGAGAAAATTCCCCTATTAAGGACCCCGCCACTAAAGAAATATTTCACCGCCTCCACCACATGTGGTCCAACCACCTCTCAAGCAGTAGTGTAAATGGAGGCCGAGAAACCATATAGACATTGTGCACTATCCAGTGAAATATTTATCACTGACTCCATAACCTCATTCTACATTGTAAGGGTGGTAAGGTGGTTGTTATCTGCCTCCCTCATGAGTTTCGAGAGACAACTGAAGAAGTCATCACTACCTGAAGCATCTGTCACAATGTTGGAAGAGGCCACCCCTTTCAGGAGACCCTTGAAGTGTTCCAAATCCATTTCTCCTGCGACATATACATCAAATGTGAAGCACCCATATTCAATACATATATTGATCCTCATGTTCCTCCTCTCCATTATACAAGCATGGATGAAGGCATTGTTGCAGTCGCCTTCCCTTAAACATCTTACATTGGAGCACTATTTGTAGACTCTCTCTATTTCTAAAAGCTTTTAAGCAAGGGAGTACTGCTTGTCACATTGAATAATTAATTTTTTTCCATCCCAAACAATCTGAAGTGATTCCTCCAACCTATCAACCTCTCCTTGAATGTTGTTCACCCAATCCTCAAAGTCTAGTTGGGTGACTAGATAGCTTCTAATTACATACTTGATGTGCTTTATGTGGTTAATCAATCCTACCCAGGACCTTCCTCCTTCCTCCTTTTTCCAGGATTCTTTCAGATGCTGCATGAAGGATGCATCCTGATACCATGCATTAGAATAGTGGAATGTTGGACCCTCCACCGCTTCGAGCCTGATTTCTATATGTACAAGGGCATGATCCAAAAGTGAGCATGTAATATGGGTAACCAATGTTTTCAAGAAAAGATCCCACCCTTGGATATTTATGATGCATTAGTCCAGAAGTCTCTATATGCGGTTTGTTCCCCATTGATTGTTGCACCAGGTAAATTTAGTTCTTGAGAACCCCAAGTCCAAAAGTCCTACATTCACTTTAAATCCCTTGACGTTCCACATACCTCTTTGATTGTATATGGAGCCACCTATTTTTTCTGATAAGTTTGAAATAGAGTTTAAATCACTACCAACAAACTAGGGAAAGAGTCCTCGTTGAAAGACCACTCGGTGATGCCATAACTCCATCCACTTGCTGGCATCAATACTTGCGTAGATGAATGAGAACATAATATCAAACCCTATGTGGTATATCTTCCTGTTGATACATTGCGGCATGAGTCTCACAACCTCAAATGAAACATTATTCTTCTAACATATCCAAAATCTTAGAGTTATCAAAGACACCATGAAAAGAACTCTTGAAAACCATTTTTTAGCCAACAATGATAGTTTGTTAGGATTTGGATTCAATTCTAGAATCCCCACCATCCATAGTTATATTTCTAGACTTTATATGTAAAAAATTCATGATTTTATTTTGCCTCTATGCCACGTGAATTTCATATGGTAAGAGAAATCATCACAGTAATCCCTTTCAAGCCATATGGCTCGACTAGAGAGAGAGAGAGAGGTGAAGGTGTGAATAGACATGTCTTCATTGCTTTGGAATGGTTGGCTGGTCCAGAGGTCCCAGCCTCACAATTATCCCATTTTTGAGAGAGAAAAACATTCTCGAATAAGCCATCAAAATCATCCAATAGTGGCCTCTATCTAGTTGGGAGGAACCCTAGTGAGCCTACCCCCAGTTCGCCTTGCACCAAGGAGATCAATAACCTACATTGTGGGGAATTATGGGAATCTAGTAACTCTTTTTTTGGTAGCATTCGATGTACAACCCAACTCCATCAACCCTACCACTGAGAGGGTAAGGATTCTCACTAAGGATATTTAGAGAATAATTAGTGATGACTTGGATGAGACACAAACTAGAGAAGGAAGAGGGGAAAACACTTTGGTATGGCTCCACGTAGAGTAAGCAACGCATACCTCAATGCCCTGACAAGCCACTTCCTCCATGTGATGAGACATAGAAGATAAAATCATTCTATGATGGCTAGGAGACAAGACAATCTAGACCTTAGGATTAGAGGAAGATGTCGGAAAATCGATGACTATTTCAGAGGTGGGCCACCCACCCTTCGATGCCGACATGTGACAACCGTTAGAATGATTAGAATATGAAAGTGGGTTAAAAATGGTAACATCTCCATTCATCTTTCCCCTCGATGATGGTGGGTCTGGACCCAAATCCTCTTGAAAACCCCATAGGGAAGGACCCACTTCCTCCTGTCGTCTCCGAATGTTCCCCTCCAGGTGGACATGCAAACCACAAAGCATGAAAAACGTCAGAAAATGTTGAAAGAAGATCTGCTACTTCTAACTAAAATTGTCGTTCGATTCTAGAAGGACCCTAGAGGGCCTCTTCACTACAAGGTCCAACTCCATTCTTATGTGGGGATTGGATGCAGCATGATGGCACATGGTGTTATCATCCACACAAGAGGTATAAGTACACATTATACACCCACCATATCATATATAGATATAATATATTATCATAATACCTAAAAAGTATTTAGTATATAAAATATATTAAATTTCCAACCAATGATTTAATGTATTTTTAATTTTTTAATTTTTTGTACTCATTACTCAAATTGGGTTATTTATTAATATTTTACTAATAATTCATGTATTAATTAATATTCCAAGAATATTATAAAATTTGGATGTGAATCAATTAATTTTAACATACTTAATGTATCTACAATTTATTATTGAAACTTGATTGAAAATTCAAAATTTAATATTTAAGCATATATATCATTAAAGAAACATGGTTTTTGACTCAAATCATCCGAAATTTCCAGAAATAATAGACCAATTAGGTTGAAATAAAATAATATTATCTTTAACATATTAAAATCATGAATTTAATATTCAGTGATATTACCACTCCTCATCCAATATTTAAAATTAAAATTGTGGTCATTTTATAACCGTAAATAGTAAATAAAATTATAAAATAATAATTTTTTTCTATTAGTGAATTTTCATGAATCATTAACGTTTTTAATATGTTATTCTATAAATAATATAATTTTTTATATAGGTATTTTTTTTACATTATAATTATACCCTAATAAATTCTTTTTTATTTTATGGTATGTCGATCATAGTATAAAATAATCTTTCAGAACCATTACTCTTAATGTGTAATATATATTATATATGGAATACTAAAAAATCCATCCATCATGGTAAGTCAAAAAAAGTTAAATTTCATAGTCCAAATATGATATCTCCTAAAAAATATTCTTCTGGATTTTACATGAGGCTAAAATTATTAATCGATAACTAAGAAATAATAATTTTTTTTAACACATGACATATCTATGGGAGGTTTATATAATTTGATAATAAAATTATTAATAGGGCTTTATTTATTGGAAAATAATGACCATAATAATTAAATATTATAAAAAATATATTGACACCTTATTTTTTACCATTAACTCATGTAGAAGCTTTACTTTCTCTATAGAAATATTGAAAATATTTAACGCCATCTATACATCATCTAGATTATTGTTTTTGTTGTGTATTAATTATTTATCCATAATGTTGTATCTCAAAAGTTAAATTTTACTGTGAGACAATTATATTTAATTGTTTAAACACTCTATAAAATTTCCAAATCATTAGTCAGTTTATTTAAATAAAAAACAATATTTTTTTACGGACATTTACGTATTAAAAATATAAAATAAGGATATTTTTTTTATTGACATCCTATAATGAAAGCTATATAGGGTATGGAAAATAAAACACTATGAATTTTACCACAATATGATCCATTGGAATAGAAATGATTTGTAAAAAGACTAAAATTAATTCTACCTGGTATAATAGAAAATGACATATGATGTTTATATAATAATTTCAACAAGTTTCCATCATAAGGATGTTATAAATAAACTTTTTTAGATATTTTAAACTAAAAAATTCTATCACTGACGTAGTTATTAAAAATATAAACATTAAAATCTCTATGTAATCTATAAACATACTAACGATTTAACTGGAACATGCCTATTTTTACTATGTTTTACATCATTGTATCATTACTGTTTACCAATTATAAAATTAGGTAAAAATTAATATTTATATTAATATAAAACATAGAAATATAATCTGGAAAAACTATTTTGATATTAAAACAGTAAATTATGTATTACATTCTTAGTTTCATAATTATAAAAATAAATATATTTTTGAATAATAAAAAAGATTTAACAAATCCACATATTTTACTAAAATAATAATTGGACATCACAAATTTTGATTTAATAAAAATTTATTTTGTAATTAATTCTAAATTAATAAATATTTATTTCTGTCAATAAAAATTATTATATATTTAAATATCTGAAAAAAGTATGAAGTGTATACCTGATTACTTATGTCACTACCTTAATGATACTTTTTATTTAATAAATGGATCATTATATCCATAACCAATGTTTTGAAATTGTGATATGTGATAATAAATTTGGATTAAGGTTGTGGATGATATTCTGTGTAAATGAAATTATTTTATTTCTTTCTCCACCTTAGTTTTTTTTGCGGTGGGGTTGCTGATGTAGAGATTATAGTGACACTGGAGGCAGAAGGATAAGTTGTGGTATGTCGTACGATGAAATAGGAATAGTGAAGTAAAATATATTGGGGGACTATGAGGTTATAATTTTATTATGAGGGTTCTACAATGTGGTCTCCACCCATTTTTCCGGGGATTTGGCATGACCAATTTTATATTGACATAGAATAATTTAATTCAGTATTATAAGGTGTAATACTTTATTTTTTTTCATGGAATCCATTCAATACTTTAATAGCCAGAAATAATTATCATATAATAAGGTATGAATTTAGAGGACCCAAATCCCAATAAATGAATAATGTATTTTTCCCAAGATGATATTAAATTCACAAGATTCATGAAAAAATGAATATATTCATTTTTTAAAATAAATTCATACATTCTTATTATCTTATTACAATCTATATTGAACCATAGAAAACTGAAGGCTCATTTTTTGTATTCTATCACACCAGTGGTGGATCTAAATCATATCGTATTCAGTGGCCAATTTTGTCAGGATTAGAGGTTCTATTTATTCTGTTTTACTCTATTACTTTCAAAATTCGTTCTTTTTATTTATTTTATCATTATAATTGATCCATGGTAGTGGGGGTAGTATAAATTTTTTATATTTCATAGTGATTTTTATAAATGTTCATTTTCTATAAGTTGGTGATGATTTCTATTGATATTAATTCATAGTGTGATTTTATCTCTTCTAATTCGAGTGATGTTATTTATGATTCTTCAATCGTGACAGGAGACTCAAAATCTCTCCTCTTATATTATGATTTAAATTTGGAATTATTTGAACATTAATTTTATTAGGTGAATTCTTTAAATTAAAATAATAATAAAACGTATCAAAATTCAATAAATTATAGGGAATATATGATACACATGTAAATTATATGTTTTTCATGATATTGATCAATTGTGATTTCATATATTGATTGACATGCTTACTATTGTGATATCAATATTATTATGATTATATTATCATATTCATAATTTATTTTTAATTTAAATATTATAAAGTTTTGCATAAAGAAATTTAGAATAGGCATATGTTATTATGAAAAAACACAATAGTAGTTGTAATTAAAATTTTATTTTTTCTATTATGATCAATTTTATGGTATAGTAATAATATACATATTATGGTTGACTATTTTTATTAATAATTAGTGGTAGAATGTTTTTTTGGAAGTTATTTACATGGTTTATCACATAGTAGAGAAGATTATGTTTTTATAGTGGTTGAGTTGATATTGAGTTAGTCAGATTTATATAATTCAATTGTTGTTATTTTTGTGATTTAGTAGTGATAATTTTGTGGTGGTTAGTTGCCTTTTCCTAATAACTATTCATAGGGTTAGATTTATCCATGTATTAGTTTTCTGTTAATGTGACTGATATTATTAAGTAATATTGGTTATTTTTTGTTTCAAATAATAAATAATGTTTGCTGAATTATTAAAGAACTAATTATTCTCAAACCTGATCCCCAATAATATTTTAAACATTAACAATTCAATTCAATTTCATATATTGTTCTATGAAAAAACAAAAATCCTCCTTTATTCTTATATTATAGATATTCTATGTAATATATTTTATCACAGACAACCCTCTTCATCCCACACATATCGAGAAATATGACTAATAAATAAAAATTTAAAATATAACCCCTCAAAAATTATTCTATTATAAATTAACGTATTTGATTACTTCCATGTAAACTCAACCATTGTACACAATTTCCATATATGAATTTTCACCATAAAAACCATGTTTATTCCATAATATCAAAGTTCTTATAAAAAATTTTGCTCGTCAATTCTCATTGAATTCATTATTTTATAAACAATAATTGTGGGACAAGCTTAATTATAGAGTGATGGACCAGTTTTCCCACTAGTTAAATGAAAACAACTAAACAATCACCAATGTGATTAATTTATTCATATAATGATTTCCATATTGTCACTAAATATAAATAATCCATATTTTCACACCCTTATCATTACTATATGATTTTTTCAAATGAAAACATGGTTACATATTATAAAATTCATTTACCTCATGAAAAAAACATTGTGATGTGATTACACTACCATAATTGTGTTTTATTCTTATGTCAATGTTTATCATTATTTTATAGATTTATTTTAGTACTACTGATGAACTAATATATTATAACATCCATATTCCATAATGTCATTAATTTTATAGCCAAGATTGTGAGACACTAATTTATCATGTGTAACTTACTACAATTTGAGATCAAACTTTATTTAATGATTTAAGTCACTATGACATGACATATTCCCCCCTTTCTACATTATTAATTTCGAATATCCCTTATTATCATCACACTCATGTCACGACCCATCCACTGGGTCATGTATCGTGACTACCCCAAGCACGCCTTCCATATTCTAGGGGCTGGAGACTAGCACCAAAGGCAATAAACCCTAAACTACGAAGGCATTGCATTTATAATAGTAAACAAACCCAACGAAGTACGCATCTAGAAATAAAAACCTATGTAAAACGTTATACAAAAGAGTGTGCTGAATGTATTGGGGTTCGGAAGTACAAGCTCAACAAAAAAGTACAATACAACTTAAATTCTTGTACAATCGAAGAAAGGAAGTAAATCGGCTACTGGGTCATCCTCCGGCATTTCCACCTGAAGGGTGGGTACAAATGGCTTCCTTAGCACCCCAAGATTGTATGTCCACTCCGTGTACGTCTCTCTATGTGTTCCACCTCTGGGTACCATCATGTTCTTCTACTCTCTCCGCTGATCTGCGTTTTCCATCATCATTAACCAACACAACGAGGTGCGGTCATTAAAATGAATTTACACTTTCAAATAGAAAAATACTTATTCAACTCACATATAATATGATTATTTTTCTATATACTATAATAAAATATTATTTGGACATGTTTTGGTTTTAAATTTAACCTTATCATTAATCATTAACTCTGAGTTAACTTATTTGTCTCCTAAGATGTCTTCTTCTATATTAATACTATATTGTTAATATAGTTACTATAAAATTTCAATAGAACCTATGGTGGTTAATTAATGAAATCTTCAACCATAGCTAATTCTTTTTTCCAAATCATATAATTTTTTTAATATTATATCATTTAATAAAATAATATTCGTTTAAAAACTAATTTATGTTAATTTATATTCAATTCATATCATGACATTTAAAAAATCCATAACAACATGATTATTTCGAAAAAACAATAGTTATTGAAATATGAAAAGACATTATAATTCAAAAAATTAGTTTATGGCATAAAGAGTTTCAAAGTAAAATAATTTTAATTTTTATAATCTAATTTATTTAAACATCCATTAATAAGGTAATCACTATATCATCATTGTGTCATAAATAAATTTATTTTTTTAATACAAAAATTATAAATAAAATACCATGACTGACGAAATATTTTTTTATTCCTAATTAATTTTTATATTATAAGACATATATTATATAACCCCATATAAAAATTCTAATAGAAAATATATATTTTTATGCTATATTTTTTATAACATTAAATTGAATGTAGATAAATGTAATTTTTACACACAAGTTGCTTCATGGGATCCTAAAATCGACCCAAGGATTCCCATTGTCAAACATATCTCATAAAATAGAATTATTAAACATGTTAGGGTAATTTAATATTATTATAATATTATTGTTTACACACGCTAACCTGATTTACACTTTAACCATGGTTAATAAAATATTTACTAAAGTTACTATTTAGAATGTCTAAAAATAATAGGTACCTATTTAAAAAAAATTCATCTTGATTCAAAATATTTAATCCATTTTTTCAATTTGAAAACCCTGAAGATTATTTAATTAAATTAAAATTAATTCTCATTGTTGAAACCAAAAAGCAGGGTTTTAAAATATAATAACTATCAAAAGATTGACTTGTAATTATGTCCAAATAAAAAGTGAAATTACTTTCAATGAACACTGTTGGATTAAATGATAAAAATATAATCCAATTAAAGATTAAAACAAATTAAAATTAAAATATAAATATATAAATTAATTACATGAAATGAATGTTTTGAATTAAAATGATGTATTTTTCACTATTCATTAAAAATGAACCTTTGGAGAAAAGTACCAAAATTCAATCAAAACTAAATTTTGATGCTCCGATTCAAAAAACGAAGACTATTTTGTCAAATAAAACATATAAATGTGTTAAAAATTATATTTAATAATGGTTCTCTATCAAAAGGTTGTAAAACTGCAGTTTTAGAAAAATAATTTTCTTATCCGAAAAATTAAATTTGATCTTATATTATATCTAGAAGTCGTATAAGATGAATTTAAAACATTAAAATGAATATATATAATAAATTTTTAATTAAATAAAAATTCAAAAATAGTGATATGAAAACACAATTATTCTCTTTTAAATAGTTTTTCATAAAAACATAACCATTATATTCAATTGGTTTTTATTTGAATTTTTAATAAATTTTTTAACCAATGAATCATTATATAGACATGTCTATAAGATATTTGCAAATAATGTTGAAGCAATTCATTCTCTACTTTCAAAAGGATTTGAATTTAATGAAATTTAAAATTATAATTATATTGTTTTATTATATTTTGATATAAATCAATGTTTTGTGCATCGTAAGATTTCGGAGAAATCCATTACTGTGCGTCGAGTTCGCTATCAGAATAAGCATCCACATTAACGTAAAATTAATATATTATTAATAAGTATTAATAGAAGTAAAAAAAGTATTAATCTATAAATTCCTCTGTCATTACGTTGATGATGAAAGGTTGAGATTGATTCATCTTATTAGAAGGGTTAAGACTCATTTCAGCTCATGAATGTGCCCAATATATCATTAACGATGGGTTCACCCAAATTGCATTTGGTGAGCCAGATATAGATTATATATTGTATGCTCATATTTATAATTTAAATAAATGTGTTATTATACATTTTTGTTTAAAAAAATAATTGAGTAACATGATATTTTCTACTGTGGATTTAATTAGGCTCTAGTAATTTTGAAATGGGTTCAAAATGAGTTACAAAGATAATATTCCAAGAAATATAATATGTTTTCAATATTATATATATGGTTGTAAATTATTACATTGATCAAAGATTAATATCTCATGTTATGATTATTTGTTTCGCTACTCTTTCTTTTGATTAATATTCAAAATATAATATTTGTTTTATGATCCATGTATTAATGGGTATGATTATAGTAATGTTTTGATCAAGAACATTGATTAGGCCAAAATACCCTTATTTTCTTCTCAAAACCCTTAATGAGACTCATCTTCTAATGATTAGATTCACTTTGACTGAGTATTTGAACTTAACCTTCTAATGTCTCATTTTCCCAATTTTATTAGAGTGATGTTAATTGACATTTATATTTAATGGTTTTTAAATGGATGATGTTTCTGGGTGGTTTTTAAACTCTATTTTTAAAATTAATAGTTAATTATAGTGGGAAGAATAATCGCTTGAATTCATGGGTATTTCTTATATATTCTTTTTCTATAATTATATAAAACTCCCAGACAAAATATTCCATGCGTTTGTAAGTGATATAACATTTATTTTTGAAGGTGTAGTTTTTAGATGGTGTAAAATGGTTAACCTTCATCCATATCAAATATTTAAATGTTATTTAAATGAATTTAGAACAAGATCATAATGTTTGGATTCATTGATTTTATAATTTTATGAATTATTAATGAATTGTTTTTGTAACATTACAAGAGGATCATATATGATTATATTTTTATTTTTTAATTTCATATATATATATATATATATATATATTATAAATTTAAATTTGTTGAATATGATATTAAAATAATTTAAGAGGTATGTTGAAACATAGGTAATTGTTCATATCACAATAAAATATTTATTCAGGGTTGTTTATTTTTATGTTTCTAATGTTAAAATGATATGAAATTTCTATCAAAAAAATATATTTTTCTGTTCCTCCTACTATAACCAATGAATACATGTTTTACTTTCATTTTTTTTCTATTTAAAAACTCAGTTGAATGAATGATTTTTTTATGGAAAACTATGTTTTTTATTCATTAGAGATTCTTTTTCATCTATATCAATATTTTCATCAAAAAAATTCAATAATGATTTTACTATTTTACATTTATGTTTTGAAAAAATTTACCCATTAATGAATTTATATAAATCATTTACATGTAATATTGATATAATTTTCAAAATAGGGATCCTTTTTTCTAATGTCATAATTTAACCATTTTTCATGTACAAAATAAGAATGGGTTCCCTACCATAATGAATACATTTTGTTTTGACTAATATTTAATAATTTTCTATTTTTCATTCTAATTAAATTTTATTTCTTATATATTAGAAATTATTAAATTTCAATTATGAGATTTCAAAATTAAAAGGGTATTTTTTCAGGACTTTTATATTCATCGTTTAAAATTTGTTTCATCTGTGTATATATCATTTGATTATCCAAATGAATTACTAAAGATATACACTAATCCAATCATCCAACATATTTATAAGAACTAATTATGATAATCATTAATGTTTTACATATTGGCATTCCAAAAGAATGTTCTCCCAACATGAATTGTTAATGATTATTAATTCATGTTGGTTATGTTTTATTGATTTTTCACATGATAAATGAATTGGAATTATAATGCGATGGTTGGGGAATGAAAATAAATATCCCCTAGTTAAAATAATATGTAAATTGATAAAATGTAGATTTCTTATTTCGATATGTCCATAACCATATTGGTATGATGTATGGGAATAGTGCATCGATGGTTTGTTATTGATGTTCGAAATTATGGAATATAACTTTAAAAAAAAATTTATACTCTATATGATTATAAAAATAGTTATGATATCCCTAGAAATATTTTAAGATAATATATTACTAATTTATGGAAATATTTGGTCTTCATTTCATACTGCCATTTTATCTATGCCATATTTATTCTATGATATCTTCTCTTGTGTGCATTCAAATAATTAGTGTATTAGTTCACACCTTCATATGTATCATTTCTCTATGATTCACGGAAGAGTATTTCGATTAATAATAGTGGATATTATTGAGATAATAATTATTTGAACATAAAAATGATATGTTTTAGTTTATGTTTAAATATGAAATATGAGATTCAAGAATGGATCTAGTTTAAAAATATTATTAAACTAATATAACCTTCATGATGAAATATATATGATATAATTTCAGTATAATTTATTACCACAATATAAGAGGAAAATGCTTATGGTTTTCACATTTGGTATCATAAAAATTCTATTATACACCATGGGAGCTCAGTTTAAAATATATATGTCACGACCCCCTCCCACCAATGATGCCCCTCCTGAGCTGGCAATGGCGAAAGGGAGATAATGACACCCGAGTCCCACCTCCAGTAGGCCCCGGGTTAGAAACTAGCACCAAGGGTATGAGTTTTCACAAATACGGGAGGCATTACCCTTCTTATTATTTTGGATCAGGAAATAGGACAAGTCAACCACCAAAAAGAAAAGAACAAGTGTATATAAATAAAACCAGACCAATCCCACATGCATGTTTAAACAATTATATAAAAAGGTACAAGTACAAGGAATCTCAAAATTACAATACTAAATAAAACAAGAGAACAATAACTGCAACAACTCCAACTACCCGACTAGTAGGGTCTCGCACGACCCTGGTAGTCCTCCTAGAAACCTGAAAGTAAACGTAGGGTGAGAATACAAGTATACTCAGTAGGGAAACCTAAAGCTCTCATGCACAAGTGGGAAGACATCCTAATGTCCCGTGAAAACAACAGAAGAAACCTAAAAAGGAAAACTATCCACCCAATCTCACCAGCCACACTCACCAAAACACAATCACAGCAGGTAGTAGTAGTATAAGAACATGAGCATTGGGTACCCCGCAGCATTTCCCATTAGTTTGCTGAACGTCTTGACGTTGTCACACTCTCCCCGCCCGCACACACCTGGGCCTCACAACCACACATCCCACCCGCACACACCTGGGCCACACAACCACGCATCCCTCCCGCACACACCTGGGCCTCATAACCACAACCACATCCCCGCCCGAAGACACCTGGGCCTGAAATCAAAACCTACCTGAAGAGTCTTAGGTGTAAGGTTGCCTCAAGCCATCATAGCCTATAAGCCTGCCCGAAGGGTCTTGGGCCAAATCACCCCAATCGAAACCTACCCGAAGAGTCTTGGGTGTAAGGTCACCTCAAGCCATCACAGCCTAGTGGAGAAGGAGCAGGAAGGAGCTAGTAACTATGGTAAAACACCCTCTCCCATGAAATGGGAGTGTTCGGCACTATGTTCTCTACATGGGTGTGGTGCGATAAAACACAAAAGATACATATATATATAGCAAACACTCATCCCAACCTATGGCTTCTAAAAAGTGAAACTGGGCATGTGTATCGGCACTACTACCACGAAGCATGCATACAAAAAACAACCCCACCCCCATTAAGGTTTTCACATTTCAGTAGAATTATTTTATTAGTTCCTTAACTACTGGGCAACAATCCACAACCAAACACAACAATCATTCGTAAGCATATCACTTACATCCACAAAACATGTTAGGGAAACACAAGAAGCACAACAAAAAACTTCTTAACAACTAACCATCCCATTGATTATTATTTTCGTTTCATTACCAAGACTCACCATTCTTACACATTTATTATTTATTAAACACAACCCATAGTCGACTCACATTTAAACCCATCCCAGCAGCCTCGCTGCCAACCACCATAACCACACAACACATCTTTATCCCTTTAATACCATTTATTGCAGCCCTGCTTCCCATCACCATCACAACATTCACACCAACCCACAACCAAGTCAACCGCAGCCCCGCTGCTGACCCAATCCACAACAACGCACAAAACACCCCCAACACATGCCACGTAACCAAGCCAACACCCACATGTTCATTATTCCATTTTGTTTAACCGGGGTGATCACATAAGGGTTCCAGATGTTCATTTAAATATCCATCTTTACGTGATTAACCAATTTCCAAATTCAACAAAGTTTCACTCACAAAAATGGTCTAGAAAGATAGGGAAACATTTAATTGAGCAAGAAAAGGCCCCCAACCATCGTGATTTTCAGCAGGCATAAGCCTATTCACTTCACAACATAATATCATAGGATATAAAAGGTAAAGTAATAGCAATCACAAATATCCCATCCTCGTTCTTTAACCAGTTATTAAATTTATTTAAAGGTTCAAACATTTATCATGAAAACAAAACGTATACCCACCCCGCATGATGCACAAATTAGAGAGACGAAGGTAAAACCCCTACCTCAATAGGTTATGGTCACAATGCGCCCCCAGATAAAATTTAGAAGACGTTCATCAGTGTCCCGACAAAACCACCTCGGGAGGAAGTCAGAGAGGAAAAGCCGATGGAAAGACAACAGATCTAAGCTCGGATGTTCCGCCTCGTTGTTACGATCCTGTGGCCGCTGACAGATCATAAATCGGAGCTCAGACGAAAATGCTATGGAAGAAAGATCCTTCGAGTCTCTTGAGAGTGCTATGCTCAGATGAGAGGGGAGGAGAGGAGTGAGATGAAAGGAGGAGGGGAACCCTCCTTTTATAGGTGTGAAAAGAAAAAGTACACGGCGTGTACTTATGGTACACGGCATGCACTCGGCCATTTTCGCATGGTCTCCACGCGACCTCCAATGCAGATCCGTGGCTGTTGACTGCTCAACACACGGTTTGAAGGTAACCCATACGCGGGGAAGGTCTACACGACGTGTAGTTTAGACAAACGATGTGTACTCATTTATTGCACACGACAAGGACACAACCTTCACATAGCACACGGATGACGACTGGTCAACACACGGTAACACATATGTGGGGAGGGACTACAAGGCGTGTAGTACTGGACACACGGTGTGTACCCATATTCTTCAAGCGGAAAAGTCACAACCATCCACAAGGGGTATACCCAGCAAGAGGGCACACGGCGTGTACTCAAACTACACGGCGTGTAGTTTCAAAATTCTGGAAAGTGTTGGAAAAGTCCATTTTACCCTCCAGAACACTTATAGCCTTCTTTTTGACAAAGGAATGGGTTGGAGATGTCCGGTTCATTACATCAGATACCTCTTAAAACATTCTCGTCCCTGAGAATTCAAAAACCATCCCAGAGTAACCAAACAAGATACCTCTTAGGGTTCTCGTTATAACAGGAACCCAACCAACAACCCTAATCATATGTGTTAAGTATTCCTTCTCCTATGTTGAGATATTATTCACTTTAGGCAGCACTGACTCACCCGCACGGGTTTAATTTCATCCTCATTAATGTGTCTCGATTAATAATTGGGTCTTCCCACTTTCATGCATTAGTATTTTTCAACTCGTACTAACCCCAGCACCACACAACCAACACATTGCCCGAACACATGAGTTTGGGAAATTCTTTCACCTATGTCGAGATATTATCCGCTTTAGGCAGCACTGACTTGCCCGCACGGGTTCAATCACATCTGCATTAATGCATCTCGATTAAGGGTCAGGTTTCCCCCCTTCCCACACATCCGTACATGTTACACATTACCAAGGAACAAGAAAACAAAAAGGTCTCACAACTGATAAGCCAAGCATTCCATATATCAAAGGTACAGAGTACAACATCAACACAAAGCTCAGAAGAACAAGGGAAAACACAAGTCAAAACAACTCCAGGTATTGAGCGTGCATCTGGGTCTCCCGCTCCAAAGTGATCTCCTCGAGGTCGCCATGCCTCCACAACACACGAACCAAGGGAATAGTTCTTCCACAGAGCACCTTCTCTTTTCGATCCTCGATTCTGATTGGTCGTTCCTCGAAGGTCACGTTGTCTCCCATATCCAACTCTCCCCATTCGATAATGTGAGACTCATCGTGTAAGTACCGATGAAGCTGGGAGACGTGGAAGACGTCATGAACTTTCTCCAACTGAGGTGGTAGGGCCAGCTGATATGCCACCTCGCCGACTCGCCCCAGCACCTCAAAAGGTCCGATGAACCTAGGTGAGAGATTGATCCCTTCCCCAAACCTCCGCTGCCCCCATCAAGGGGAAACCTTCAAGAACACATGGTCTCCCACCTCTAACTCCAAGGGCCTCCTCTGACGATCAGCATAAGACTTATGTCGGTCCTAAGCCGCCTTCATCCTCTCACGTACAAGCTGTGCTTTCTCCGTGGTGCTCTGCACTACCTCTAGCCCAAGAGCACCTGTCTCACCAACCTCTACCCAACAAATGGGTGAACGACATGGTCTTCCATACAAAGCCTCAAATGGTGCCATGCCAATAGTAGAGGGGGATCTGTTGTTGTAGGAAAACTCTACTAAAGGCAAGTGTCGTACCCACGATCCTCCAAAATTCAGAACGCATGCTTGCAGCATGTCCTCTAACATTTGGATAATCCGCTCTGTCTTCCAGTCGGTCTGGGGGAGGAAAGCAGTTGTAAGGCGTAGTTGGGTGCCAAAAGCATGTTGTAACCCCCTCCAGACTCGTGAGGTAAACCGAGTATCCCGGTCTGAGACGATAGTACTCAGAACTCCATGAAAACGCACTACCTCCTCTACGTACCTCTGTGCTAAGGTACTCACCGGGCCTGACTCCTTGATTGCTAAGAAGTGAGTCGATTTCGTCAGTCGATCTACCACTACCCAGATAGCATCATAACCACCCTGAGCTCTGGGTAGTCCCATGATGAAGTCCATTGAGATTTCATCCCACTTCCACTCGGGGACATCTAAAGGATGCAACAAACCATCGGGAACACGATGTTCAGCCTTCACTTGCTGGCACACTAGGCACTTATCAACAAACTCTACCACTGCCCGTTTCACCCTAGGCCACCAAAACTGATCTCTCAGGCCTTGGTAAATTTTTGAAACTCCTGGATGAACCGCTAAGGCTGAGCTATGGAACTCACAGAGAACACCCTCACGCATTGCCTCCAGAACAAACAACATTCCATGGAAAAGCATCGGATGTCGGCTATCCTCTGACCATCCCTCTAGAGCATTACCCTGATCCAAATGATCCCGCATCACCTCTGCCTCAGAGTCCCACCACTGAGACTCCTCCACCTGCTGCGACAAGGAGGATTGTACCATCATCTGGAACAAACAGCCTCTAACACATTCTTCCCTTGCATCTAAGTGTAGGGCATCCAACTCTCTCATCCCCTTCCAAGAATCAGCGGATTCCTGGACCACTTCTTTATGTGACTTCCTGCTCAGAGCATCAGCCACAACGTTTCCCTTACCTTCAGTGTAAGAGATCTCAAAGTCATAGTCTTAGAGAAACTCGACCCATCTCCACTGCCGTAAGTTCAGGTCACACTGGGAGAAGATATAATGCATGCTCTTGTGATTTTAGAATACCACAAAGCGCTCCCCAAAGTGGTAATATCACCACAAATTCAATGAAAACACTACTGCTGCAAGCTCCAGGTCATGGGTGGCATAGTTACGCTCGTGAGGGCGCAACTGCCTAGACCCATAACAAATCACGCCCTTCTTCTGCATCAGCACGCACCCCAGACCAAGGCCAGAAGCATCACAAAACACATCATACAACAACCCCTCCTCTAGAAATATGATCACGGTAGCACTAACCAGCTTCTCCTTCAGGTAATCAAAAGAATTCTGGCTCTGATCGCTCCATAAGAAGACCTGATTCATCCTAGTCAAAGCTGTCAATGGAGCAGCAACTTGAGAGAAGTCTGAAACAAACCTTCGATAGTAACCTGCCAACCCCAGGAAACTACGAACTTCTGACAAGCTCTTGGGTGCAGCCCAAGAAACAACTGCCTCTACCTTCTATGGGTCCACCGATACTCCATGATGAGACACCACGTTCCCAAGTAAGGGTATATCTTGTGTCAAGAACTTACACTTCGAAAATTTCACGTAAAGCTGGTGGTGTCGAAGGACTTCCAAGACTGCCCTGAGATGCTCAACGTGCTCCTCCTCTGATCTTGAGTAGATCAGGATGTCATCGATAAACACAACAATGAACCGGTCCAGAAACTCTCAGAAGACAAAGTTCATAAGTCCCATGAACACAGCTGGTGCATTCGTATCTCCAAATGGCATCACTGCAAACTCAATGAGCCCATACCTGCACCGGAATGATGTCTTCGAGATGTCACTGTACTTCACCCTCAGTTGAGGATATCCTGATCATAGATCAATCATAGAAAACCAACCTTCTCTTCTCAGCTGGTCGAAGAGATCATCTATCCTTGGAAGGGGGTAACGGTTCTTGACCGTTACCTGGTTCAGCGTTCGGTAGTCTATGCATAGCCTGAGACCACCATCTGCCTTCTTCACGAACAAAACTGGAGCACCCCATGGCGACAAACTGGGTCGAACAAAAGCCTTCTCCATCGGATCGTCAATCTGAATCTGCAACTCCCTCAACTCCGAAGGTGCCATTCGATAAGGGGCCATCGAAATCGGACGGGCACCATGCTGTAGGTCCATCCAGAATTCAAAGTCTCGTAGGGGGGGGGGGGGGGTAGAGTCACAAACTCCTCAAGAAAAACATCGAGGAACTCCCCAACAACTTTCGGGACATCCATCATCTCTGTATCAGCTGGAACCACTGATAACCCTCTCAACAAGGAAAGGAGAGGCTCCATACGCCAGCTTCCCACTAATAGCTCCTCTCGCCAACAAAAGATACGCGCTGCCCATCTACGTCGGAGAACGCGACTCTTCTACGGATGCAGTTGATAACGGAACTAATAGAAAACAACCATTCGATGCCTAGGATGACATTGTATGGCTGCATCTGTAACAGAAGAAGGTCTCCACTAGATCGATATGGTCCTAACGTCATCCCACATCCCCGAAAAACAAAAGATACGCTGGTCTGGCCCCCAATTTGTGTACTCAGTACCAGTGTTATGGAAAGTATATCTAGGTCTAATCCCAAATCATGGGATAGAATAGGTGCAAAAAAAGAGTGAGAGGCTCCCGAATCGAACAAGGCAGAAACAAGAGTGCTGAACAAACAAATCGTAACTCATACCACCTCTTGTCCCGCTAGAGCTGCCATCTCTGCTACGTGGAACTGTCTACGCCCAGCTCCTCTTCCTCTCTGATGTGGTCCACTTCCCCGACCACGCCCTGGTCGATGTCCCTAAGGAGCACCCTAATGTCGGCCTCCTCCTGCAAAGTCTGCCCTCGGAGGAGCATGGTCCGGCTGCTGCTGGAAGGGCCTCACCGGGAACTGCTGCTGCTGCGGTGGGCGCTGAACCTGCCAACCTCCACTATACGGAGCTCGGTTCGGTCACCGACTCTGAACGTGCCCGAAACATCCACAAGAAAAACACCTCGGTCCTGGGCTCGTGGAAAAGGGATGAGGACACGAAGATCTGAACTGGAACTGCTGGGGCCTACTCCCCACTGGCCTGAACCTGGAAGGTCCTGTCGCAGGAGACCTACTGCTGACTGCCTTCCCCTTCGACGAACCTTGCTGAAACACCTCACACGGTGCACCTCCCAGAGAGTGCATCCACTCTATGACCTCTGCCTTCTTCTGCACCTCTAAGTACGTCGGAAGGGTGAAGGGGGTGACAGCATACTGCAGAGAAGGACGAAGCGCCTCCTCCAACCGTCATGCCCGAGACTCTTCATCCGGAAAGAGATCCGGAGAAAAGCGCAGGAGATCCTTGAACATGATCCCCAGTTCTTATACCGTCATACTACACTATTGAAGGGAGAGTAACTCCTGTCGCTTCTCCTCCTTTATCATGGAAGAAAGGAATTCCTCTCGGAATTCCTTCTCAAAGTCAGCCCATGGAACCTCGGCCTCTATCCTCTCTCCGAGGTAGAGCATCCACCACTATCGCACCGCACCTCTCAGCTGACTGACTGCTAGGGGAACCTAGTACTCCCTTGGAGCACAGATCAAGGTGAATGTGATCCCTAGCTCCTCAATCCACCCCTCCGTCTCCGTATCCAAAGTACTACCCTCGTACTTCTTGAGGGTCTGCCGCTGGAAGGAACGGAGAGTCTTCTGCCAATGGATATCTTCCTCCTGTCGGTGAATCCTAAACTGATCGACCGCCTGGATCTGCTGGGCCTCAGCAGTCTGAGCCACCCAGGGATGACGTCTAGGTGCCATAGCTGTACGGTAATCAAGAATCGCCTAAGCCCGAGTAGTAAGGAAAAACTCAAGGTTTTATTTTATCATTTTATTTCAATTTCTTTCCCAGAACACCCAAATCAAGTAAAACACAAACATGATTATGCATGTACCTTTCCTAGGGTCTCTACCTTGTAATAAATGTAGTCTCACATGGTCGTTTGGTAGGCTCAGAGTCCTTGCATCAGATCACGGGGGGCCCTAAAATCCCGTGTCCTAGCCGGTCTTCCCTGGCCTATCTCACGCACCAAGATTAACTAACACTGTTGCCCTACCATCCCATGCAATCCTCAATGTTCCTAACTCCAGACACCATCCTATCTCTCAATAATCCCTCTGATACCATTCATTCATGACCCCCTCCCACCAAAGATGCCCCTCCTGAGCTGGTAATGGCGAAAGGGAGATAATGACCCCTGAGTCCCACCTCCAGTAGGCCCTGGGTTGGCGACTAGCACCAAGGGAATGAGTTTTCACAAATATGGGAGGCATTACCCATTTTATTATTTTGGATCGGGAAATAGGACAAGTCAACCACCAAAAATAAAAGAACAAGTGTATATAAATAAACCCAAACCAAGCCCACATGCATGTTTAAACAATTTTATAACAAGGTACAAGTACAAGGAAGCTCAAAATTACAATACCAAAGAAAACAAGAGAACATCAACTGCAACAACTCCAACTTCCCAACTAGTAGGGTCCCACATGGCCCTGGTAGTCCTCCTGGAAACCTGAAAGTAAACGTAGGGTGAGCATACAAGTATACTCAGTAGGGATACCTAAACTCTCATGAAAAAGTGGGAAGACATCCTAATGTTCCGTGAAAACAACAGAAGAAACCAAACAAGGAAAATTATCAACCCAATCTCACCAGCCACACTCACCAAAACACAATCACAGCAAGTAGTAGTAGTATAAGAACAAGAGAATTGGGTACCCCACACCATTTCCCATTAGTTAGCTGAACATCCTGATGTTGTCACACTCTCCCCGCCCAGACACACCTGGGCCTCACAACCACACATCCCGCCCGCACACACCTGGGCCTCACAACCACGCATCCTGCCCGCACACACATGGGCCTCATAACCACAACCACATCCCCGCCCGAAGACACCTAGGCCCTTTAATCGAAACCTACCTGAAGAGTCTTAGGTGTAAGGTCGCCTCAAGCCATCATTGCCTATAATCCTGCCCGAAGAGTCTTGGGCCTAATCACCCCAATCGAAACCTACCCGAAGAGTCTTGGGTGTAAGGTCGCCTCAAGACATCACAGCCTAGGAGAGAAGGAGTAGGAAGGAGCTAGTAACTATGGGAAAACACCCTCTCCCATGAAATGTGAGTGTTCGACACTATGTGCTCAACATGGGTGTGGTGCGATAAAAAACAAAAGATACAGATATATATATAGAACCCACTCAGCCCAACCTATGGCTTCTAAAAAGAGGAACTGAGCACGTGTATCAGCAATGCTACCACAGAGCATGCATACAATAAACAGTCCCAACCCCATTAAGGTTTTCACATTTCAGCTGAATTAGTTTATTATTTCATTAAATACTGGGAAACTATCCACAACCAAACAGAACGATCATTCATAAGCATGTCCCTGCCATCCACAAAACATGTTAGGGAAACACAAGAAGCACAACAAAACCCTTCTTAACAACCAGCCAACCCATTGATTATTAATTCTGTTTCATTAACAAGCCTCATCATTCTTCCACAATTATTATTTATTAAACACAACCCATAGTCCGCTCACATTTAAACCCATCCCTGCAGCCCCGCTTCCAACCACCATAACCACACCACACATCGTTATACCTTTAATACCATTTATTACAGCCTCGCTGCCCATCACCATCACAATATTCTCACCAACCCACAACAAAGTCAACCGCAACCCCACTGCTCACCCAATCCACAATAACCCACAAAACACCCCCAACACATGCCACATAACCAAGACAACACCCACATGTTCATTATTATATTTTTTTTAACTGGGGTGATCACACAAGGGTTCCAGATTTTCATTTAAATAGCCAACTTTACGTGATTAACCAATTTCATCATTCAAAAAAGTTTCACTCACTAAAACGGTCTAGAAAGATAGGGCAACATTTAATTGCGCATGCAAATTCCCCCAACGACCGTGATTTTCAGCAGGCATAAGCCTATTCATTTCACAACATAATATCACAGGATATAAAAGGTAATGTAATAGCAATCACAAACTTACCATCCCCATTCTTTAAATAGTTATTATCTTTATTTAAAGGTTCAACCATTTCTCATGAAAACAAAAGGGATACCCACCCCGCATGATGCACAAATTAGAGAGACGAAGGTAAAACCCCTACCTCAATAGGTTCTGGTCACAGCGCGCCCCCAGATCAACTTTAGAAGACGTTCGTCGACTTCCCGGAAAAAACTCCTTGGGTCTATGTTGGAGAGGAAAAGACGAAGGAAATACAACAGATTCAAGCTCGGAAGTTCCGCCTCTTCACTACGATCACGTGGCTGCTGACGGATCGTAAATCGGAGCTCGGACGAAAATTTTTGGAAGAATGATCCTTCGAGTCTCTTGAGAGAGCTCTACTCAGAGGAGAGGGGAGGAGAGATGTGAGATGAAAGGAGGAGGGGACCCGTCCTTTTATAGGAATGAAAAGAAAAATTACACAGAGTGTACTTATGGTACATGGTGTGTACTCGGCCATTTTCTCACGGTCTCCATGCGGCCTCCAACGCGACTCCGCGGCCGTTGACTGGTCACCACACGGTTTGAAGGTAACACATACGCGGGTAAGGTCTACACGGCCTGTAGTTTATACACATGTCATGTAATCATTTATTGCACATGGCGAGGACATAGCCTTCACATGGAACATGGCTGACGACTGGTCAACAAACGGTAACGCGTACGCGGGGAGGGACTACACGGCGTTTAGTACTGGACACATGGGGTGTAACCATTTTCTTCACGCGGCAAAGACACGGCCATCCACAAGAGTTATACCCGGAAAGAGGGCACACAGAGTGTACTCAAACTACACGGCGTGTAGTTTCAAAATTCTGGAAAGTGTGGGAAAAGTCCATTTTACCCTCTAGAACACTTGTAGCCTTCTTTTTGACAAAGGAATGGGCCGGAGAGGTCTGGGCCATTGTAATATATTTTAGATAATATAGTCTTAAAAAGATATATTGATAAGTCTATGTATATAAAAATATCATGAATTATTGGTGTGGTAGTGAATGTGTGGGTTATCTAAAAAATTAAACCATGTATAGATAGTACAATGTTGATGTAGTGGTGCTATAGATACACCTAGATGTAATTTTTCCAAATGTAGAAAATTGTCCATTTTCTAGATCATCACCATTAGACAATAATTGGGCTTAGACTGTGCACAAAGATTGACACCCTACATAGATATTATACTATTCATTAACATGGTCATAAAATACCATTATGAAAAATTTTATAATATTAATTTTTTATGAATATATTAAAAATGATAATATGCTTATGAATTTGAGATTAGTTATGCATAAATCATCTATTTTTGTTATGTTTTCTACCAATTTTAGAATTATCAACTGGGAAATATAATTCTTTTCTTTAATGTACTATATTCCATTTTTTTATAAATAGAATGAATCAGAAGGAATGGAAACAAAATTAATTCATTTAATATATTTAGTAATATCCCTATTAGGATTGATAATGGACATGAAATTGAAGCCTGAGAAAACGATATGGAAATAAAATAACTATATTTGGTCATCTGACTCAGGTTATAACCAAAACACATACCCATATAGAGTAGAAAAATTTTATGCACCATAGTGTAACAATGATATATAATTTTACATGAAAACAACATTTATCAATCATTTGATCAAAAAATTAATTAGTATCAAAACAATGGATATGTACCATAAAAATGATATTTATCTATTTGGGATGTAATTAATGTGAGATGTTTATCATGTTATTTTATCATCAATATAGGATAGATTAATAATGTATTTAATTTTATATAATTAGGATGTTGAGGAAATTGAAATCATCATGTTTTGGGATCTTATTGTTAATTTTTTAGAGAAGCATTTTCATCTTGAGAAACAAGTGGATATGGATAAATATTTCATGCATGATAGAAAAAATGAAATATAAAATATTTCAATGCAGAAAATCTATCATTTTACAGATTATAACAGATGGTACAATCTATACACATGATAAAAAATAATAATATTAACTATTTCATATATATAATAATTCCAATTCATTGATGGTTTCCAATCTCAAAAATATTCTAAACATATGGGGATATATTATCATGTTTTATCATGACTGATGAAGAATATTCCAAATATTATGAAATGAAAAATAGATATTGTTGAAATTTATTATTATTCTAATAATGAAGGAAAACATTTATACAGGGATGAAGAGAATGGATTAATTTCTAACATGTGATACTCGTTGGATGAATCACCATAGTAATGTTTTCAAGTGAAAATCGGTTCAATTCGAGTATAAATAGAAATTCTTTCATTCTCATGAATTTATTTGGAAGTGACTATCAATAAGTATATTTCACTATCTTTATGGAGATAGGGAACATTCCTAAAATTCCAAAAACATTTAGGTGTTATACCATTGATTTTGTCAAAAGGAGATGTCCAATATTAATGCATTAAATAAAAAATGTTAATTAATGTAGTGTTTTGAT
Organism: Viscum album; assembly: GCA_963277665.1. Classification (NCBI taxonomy): domain Eukaryota; kingdom Viridiplantae; phylum Streptophyta; class Magnoliopsida; order Santalales; family Viscaceae; genus Viscum; species Viscum album. Next base: position 896,434,905 of record OY728151.1, on the reverse strand, counting down.
AGAATATGAACTTATCATCCAATATATAATTCAAAATGATTTATTATATTGAGCTTATTCCAACTTTTATTTCTCTAAATATTTTTTTATCATCATGAAATCACAGGATCACTAATTAGATGATTAGTTGGTAGTGAAAAAAATAAAATTGTAATATGATAGCTTGTCATGTTATTAGCTCATCTCTAATAGAATTTTATGAGGATGGGATTCTAGAACATATATTTCTTCCATTTCTAGTAGAAATTTATATAATTTTCAGTACTAATTCAATCAATTTGTATAGATCCAAAATCAAATTTCATGGAAAAAAAGATAAATTAAATAATAAAAATCACACTATGACCATCGATCATTGTGTAAATTAGTTGGTTCATCAAATATAAATTGCATCCATTATATCATTTTTAGTACATATTAATGATGGATATTTTTTATAAAATGGTTGAAGAAAAACTCACAATTGAAATTTTTTCTATATTTTAGGAATATGATGATGTTTTCCCTATAGTTATTTATATTATTCCACATGAAATATCTTGGACATTTTTCAATTGCACTTAGAAGTTGTGATACACCAATTTCAAAGAATCTATAGAGAATGAAGCATACATAGTTATAGTCACATAAGTTATCATTCCTTGAGAATCATGATCCTGACACCATTTTATATATTTATTCAAATTGGGGACCACTTATTCTTTTTATTGTTAAGAAATATGTCTTAATTCATATTTTTAGTAAATAATATGAATGTAACAAGAGTAGTATTAAAATTAAAAATCATCTACCATGTATTATTGATCTGTTTGATCCATTTTTATGTGATCATTATTTTTTCATGATTGGTCTTAATTTTATATTTCAACATCTAAGGGTCATAGAAGATATAAACAAGATATCCTTCCATAAGGGGTATGTTTCAAAGGTATTTATTATAATCCCATTTAGACATACCAACACACTGGCTATCATTATATATATAATTACTAAAGTCTCTAAATATTCCCTTAACCTATTTATGGTAGTCAATATAGATTATATCATATTATTTTTGACTAAAAATCAATATAATTAAGGACATATGAATAATTTATAGAATACCCTAATGAAGGATAATATATATTACAAATTTTTGAAGTCTATTTTTTTCTTGAAAAATTATCAATATTGGGGAATATAATTCCTTTTGATTATATGTTGAGGGATTCGTCAATGAAATATTTTATTGAGAAATATCTTAGACTAATCAATATTTTCCAATATCAGTATTATTCATTTAATTTATTTATAATACCAATGTATTTTGAGAAATTATTAATTACAATAAAATATCCTAACACTGTTGAACTGAAAGGGGAATATGTTAATAGGTATATATGAATGTGAGGATAAATTCATAGAACTAAATAGATTTTTGTGAAATGCTTATATTATTTCACTAGACTACCTTAGGGGAGGTTTTTTTAAAACTTAGTGATTCATAGAATAAGGGAAGATGATATATCCCCGTGAAAAATTATAAAATTATAGATTAAACCATTCAAAAATTAATTTTTTTTAGAAAAATGTCTTGAATAATTACTCAGATAAATAATAGAAATTTATTTGTTTAATATGTGGATATAAAATATATATAGTAAAATATGATATATATATATATATATATACTAATAATAAATTTTTAATGTATATAATTAAATAAAATGAGTTGAATTTGATATAGTTAATATAACAATACATGATCAATTATTTTAACTTCTCCATACATTATGACCATGGGTAAGATAACACAGGTGCATGATGCTCTACGTTTGAAATTTTATGACAATTTTTCCATAAGGGGGATTAAATGAGATTAATTTATTTTGGATTTCATAATTTTGAACGTAAAATCAAGAGGAAATGAAGAATATAATATCATTCTATGATGAAAATCAAAACATCCATCCATGTGATGAATAAAGAAGAACATGAAAGGGATGAGTGACTATGGATGATTGTGAGAAATGTCCTTCATTTTAGTCAAGATTATGATATAATGATAATGTGTATGAATCATTTTTTTTTCTTAAACATAACAATCATAATGGATTTATTAGATGAATAACATAGATCATCATTTTCTATTCATTTTTGCTGATTGATGATGTTTAGAGATTTGAATGAATTTTTTTATATAACATGAAAAGGGGATATTGATGATTATTTATCATGATAATTAGTTTATTAAAAATATAAGTCTATGAGAATAAAATCATATTGTATTTTACAACCATTAACACATATCACAGTGGATTCAAAAAACTTTTCAATGGACTTCATCATGGAAATCCAAAAAAAATAGAAAGGGAACAATTCTATTTTTGTTATAGTGTATCACCCTATAAAAACAGCCATTTTCATTGAAATTATATGGTATTTATCTCATAATAATCATTCTAGGGTATATATTTAAAAATTTATAGGTATTTATGGAGTACCTCATTTAATTTTATCTTATCGAGAACTATAGTGTACCTCATTGTTTAGATATATCAAAAAAATTGGATACAAACATGATATTTAGTGATTAATAAAATATTAAGAAAGATAGAAAGTATAAGTGGACTATTCAAAACTTTGAGGATACTCTTAAATACTCATAAATAGATTCTATATGTGTTCAGTATTAAACCTATTAGTATAATTTTCATACAATAATATAATTAAAATTCATATTGAAATTCACATTTTTTAACCTTTCTATCTAATGAAATTAGGAAATACAACATGATATGAAAAAATATACGAAGTAAACCTATTATGAACTGAGATAGATAGGAAATTGTAGAGAATGTTATAGTTATTCAGCATCACATCATGATAACTCTGAATTTATCAGAAAGTTGTATAAGAACTCATCGATGATATTTAAAGTTCAATGTTGATGATAAGATGTTCCATTATAAAGCTAGTTGGAAATAGGTTATGGGATTTTTAATGATGGGATTGATGATCCTTAGATATACAAATCCCCTAAAAATATTGATATCCTTAATAAGACATCTGATCTCTTGTAACATTCACTGAATCTATCTCAACTTCACCATGTGTTTTATATAACTCTCATCAGGATGTATATACCTAATAACTCATATAAAAAAATAATTATTCATAGTAATGGAGAAATATCATTCTTATGAGGATAAATTGGTATAGTTTCTATATCAAATAGAGTATGTTCTTTGAAAAAAGACTACTAACTTGATAAAACTAAATTTGAGTAAACTACATTGGAACTCAAGGATGTGAATATGAAAATGTATCATTAATTCATTATATCTGAGTAACACAAATTTGAATGTGAAAATCATGTAAGTGGAAAACAAATTTTCACATAGATATTTTATTATAAATTTCTTTTCAAATAAATTTAGTATTATTGATATATTTGTTTACAATCAATTACATGTTTAAAAGAACCCTAATATGTTATAAAACTATTATTATTTTAAATTACATTAATCATCAAACAATTAAATTACTAGGTAAAATAATAAAATAATATGGAGATTTATTTCATAATTATGTATAAAATTTGTTGATTTCTAATAAATTTTTTATAAATAAAAAAAATCATTCGATGGTAAATATCAATGTTTTTTAAAAATATATTTCATTGAATACCATGACATTTTATATAAATAAATTAGATCATTCTCTATTTTTGAATGATTATATTTAAATTTATATATTATATATTAAATATTTTTGTTTAACATTCATATAATATATTTTACTAGTAATTGAATAATAATAAAACCATTATTAATAATAATAATAAATTCTTTATAGTGAAACTATCTATGTATTTTTCAAAATAAATTTAATAAATATTTATCCCACTTATATAAAATTATTATTATAAAATGTTTTATATGTTGTGAATAATAATTTTTAAATCATCAAAAATGATGAAATTGTTTTTTTATTGAACAATCACTAAGATAATTATTATTCTCATTTTAATAAATTATCTAAATAATTATAAATATAATGTGACAGTGATTAATAAATATATATATATATAACACCTATATTATTTCTATTGTATTATTATATTGTTATTATCTTTTTCCAATATTTTATGATATGTATACGTGGTTGCAATTTTTTTAATAATTACTTAGAAATTATTTTAGGTAATGAATATATACAAAATGACACTCTCATTATTATAATTACTATAAAGATGTATCATAGAAATAAAATAATATTATGTTCATTTATAAATTTATATATTAAATATTTATGATATTTTTATCATTTTAATTTATTATCAATTTTTTGAGATGGAATAGTTATTCAAGCCTACATAATGATTGTTGAAGTAATTGTAAAATGAAACAAAAAATTTAAAATATTGTAAGTTATAAAATATGGTTGAATTATTATGTTTCATGAATTCTATAGATAAATATAACATATTAATTGGGTATTAAATGCATGCATTCAGATTCCATTTTTATATTATTTTCTTCAAATTTCACCTTATGTGGATTGTCCTACAAATGAATTTAATGAATTATTATTTAAGTAATATTTTGTAAAATGATTTAAAAATAATAATAATGCTTTATTTGGCCATGTGGATGTGAATAAATCTATAATATTAACCTTTTTTTATTATGATTCAAATACCCTTTAATATAATATTTCTTTATTGAGAATGATTAATACCGTCTCATATACTAGTAATAATTTAATGGGTTTTTCGGGGATTAAATATAAGAGAAAAGAATTATTAAATTACCAAAAATTTTCCAAATTTTATTATATTATATTATTTAGAATCAATATAATACTAAATTAGAAATATATCACATTATTTCTATATTATCTTGAAAGTTAATTTATATTAATTTACTAGTTTATGTAACTTCCATGATTCCCTTCCCATCACATATAAAAGTGCGTATGATATTTTAACTTCATCATAATGGTTGATCTCTATGTCATAAACAATCCCTATCACAAAAAATTTATAATTTCCTTCACTTTTTATTGGATCCCTTTTCTTCACCTAAGACAAATTTTTGAGGGCTAACATTGACTGCTAAAGGATGTATATAATATAAGAGATAATCATATTTTCTGAATCTTTCATTTTAATTTATTATTATACATACTCAATGTCTATTATTCCCATTATAAAATAATTAATTTAATTTCAGGAATATACTGATATTTTATTATGATAATTAGACACACAATTACCACATCATTTCCATTAAAATGAAATAAAAAGTCACTTCTCAAGCATACATATGTATTACCTTTTCCACTTAAGAGTGTAATATTTTTCATCATTATTTTATTTTGATTTTTATTAAAATTGAACTCATGAATATATATGATATTTATGATATTATAATTATTATTATTATATCATATATCATTTATAATCATACCATTCCACTAGTTATATAATGACAACATCGATCATGTGTACGTGGTGATTCCACTATCCATAAAGCGATGTAATTCATTTCTAATTTCCACCATTCATAGATGATTGTAAATATGGGGTAAATGAATATATAATTTATTTATATTATAAATAAAATATTATACATGATATAATATGGATTATGATTAAAATACAAAATTTTAAGAATAACAAAATACAAGAACAATGAAATAGTTATTACTCGTTATATAAAATTGTAAAAACGAATTATTAATAATTTGGTATTGATATATTATCAGTAGATAATATTTTATTTATTTGAAAGAATTTATAGTTATAATATAAAATTATAGACAATGTTATTTTATTATATCGGAGGTAAAATCATTTGCAAAGATAAATGGACCTAAGGTAGGGGATTAATTCACATTATGATTCTTATTTGCGACTGATTATGATTATGTTTAAATTAGAGGAATAATATGAGATTTTTATCTTAAAACCAATATATAATTCATATACACCATTTACCTCTAAAAATTACATTTTTACAATTTTTCCTCTCATTAATCATAAAAGAGACTTAAATAATAGTTATTTGAAAAATTAGCCATTTTATTTATTTTTTCGGGAATCTCTCTCTCCCATGTCCATATTGTTATTATGTTGTTTAAAAAGATTAATATTGTCCACTCAATTTTAAATAATATTTTACAGCTTTTTTAGTTTCTATAAAAAATCTAAATGGAATATTCTTGTTATTTTTGAAATGAGAAATATATTAATATAGGTGTGGAAAAAAATAAATGTTTTAACATACACCACATGAATGAATTTTCCAATCAACATAGATAATAAATCAATTTATGATGTTATTACATGTCTTCATGGATCATTCGAGGGAAACTCGTTTCCTTATATTTTTTTTAAAATGGAAATTAAAAATGTGATTTTAAATTGAAAATGTAATTTTCCTCAAAATGTTTCTATTGATCTTTTTAAAATACTTAATTTTATTCTAAAAAACATTGATGAAACTTATAATTTATTAGGTATATATTATAATGATTCCATCCTATATATTACTTGGGATATATTATGATAAATTTTATGGTGAATGTAAGGACATCTCAAATTTCTATTTTTCTAATATGGATAGTTTTTATTTATTAAATCATATTTATGATGTTTAATTATTTAATATTATAAAGAATTAAGAGAACTTATTAAATATAATTTGGGTCTAAGAATTACAAAGTTATTTTATTCATCATTATGTATCATAGGAATATTTTTTTGGGTATTTGGTCAAGGCCGTACACATTTAAGTTAGATTAATTAGAATACGTCCTTAATGGAATGATTAGGAAATTTCAAATTATGTATACCATCATTATGAAATCAAATATTATTTCCCATGTGGGTATATTGAAAGTTCTATTCTCTTGTTATATGTTTCAATATCTTGTGATTATTTATATTCATTAATTTGATAATTATTTTTTCCAACCATTGTAATCAGATATTATTTATTCTATAATAAAATATGTTATACACATTCATTTTCATGGATTCCGGGATCACGGGTTTTATTTTTTTCCCTTTCCCTATGATTCCATGGAATATTCTACGAATGAGATTCAAGGATATTAATGACATAATAATGATTTTCTCAAGTAATATTTAATTTTTTTAAATAATAATATGAGGACTAAGAATGTATCTCACTTTCTAAGACTATTAGTGTTTTTGATTTTTTAGGAGGTGATAATTTTTTATTTAATTATAATTTAATAATGTAACCAATTTTATTTGGATACTAGAGACATTATTATTTCATGAATAAGTACTATTTAGTATGAATTTCATAATCTAGATTAAATTTCTCTCTTTATATTTCATAATGACCTCAAATTTCACCCTTACATTAAACCCCATATATTGTGCCACATATATTTGATTTTCTTATTCATTATAAAACACCTTTTCAAATAAAAAATTCTTATCCATCATCATTTCATTCATCATCGTCAACCCCTCAATCAAAACTATGATATACCCTCATTAGTAATAAATTGTATCATTGTGTTACCATATTAAAAAAAACTATTGGACTCACTTATTCATTCCACCATGTAATATTAAACAATCCATAGAGTGGATAATATAGAATATTTAATCATGAATAAATATTGGTGGAAGGGTTTATAATACAATTGTAGGATCACATTCATGATCATTAAATTAAATTATATAAATAGAGTGAGATTAATTCAAACTCTCAATGGAAATTTTTATTGGGATATTATAGAAATAATAACTATTAATAATATTGAAAAATTATTTAATAAATAATAATATAAAAAAAAGAAAAAAAAGAAAGGAATAATCATGTAAATCATTAATTATCACGAACTTCCAAGAAGGGTTATGAATAAATATATCTTCAAAAATCATGAAAAATTTTATCAAAACATTACTAATTGATTTATATAAATGAAAAATGAAATACCAAATAAAAATACATATATTAAATATAAAAATAATCCCCATATATTCTTAATCAAATATTTATTACAAAAACCTACTCAAATGTTAAAATAATTATCAAGTATTTATTATAAATGTCATTTCCTTGGACCTAACACTAATCATAGTTTTTGATTACTATATTAATAAATGATTAATGACACACGATGTATTAGTACTATAATAGTTTAAATATTTCTTTTTATAGAATTTACATGGTAATATACTTGTATTATTTATCTTATATAATGGTTTTTGTTGTTCCCAACTATTTTGAGAGCCATGAGATATTATTACTATAATCATATATAATTGTATAATTCAATTGATTTATCAGATTGATGGGAAAAATATTACTCTTAACTACCTATTTTTGTAGTATAATTACCTATGGTAATTTTAAATAATAATCATACCTGTGGGGATCATGAGTGGAGGATATCATAATGAAAGACCCCCATATAGGAACACCACATGATTTTCATGTAATTAGTGTCTATATCTGTTAGCATGTATGTTGGCCACTTGGATAATAATAATTAACCATTTATATCATTTTATTGTGTACATTGATGAATGATTAGTACCATTCAAATAATATGGTGGTGATGTACCTTTTTTGGGTGTGTCATTAGTGATATGGAATCAATTTAATTCTCATTGGTGTATTTTCCACTTATGAGTAGAGGAAAATATATCTTGATCCTAGTTGAATAAAATAGTTTAACTATCATTATATCGATGTACATGGTCAAAGTGGTTTTTTATTTATTTTATTAGAATGAAAATAATAAATAAGGTAATATAGTATTATTAAATAGTGTATGCTTCTTGTAATATGATATCTAATAAGAGGATTATATTATATTACATAAAATGTTTTTTTTCACAGTGTATAATAACATTTAAATTAAATGACTATTAGGATTTAGTTCCCTCCATTTTATAATGATATAGAAAATATTTATATGAATGATCCCATGTAAATTAAATCAATTATTTTATTCAAAATGATAATAATTATAAATTTTTTACCATTGAATTCATGAATTATTCTTGATAAATAAATGAATATCAGAAAATTTTTATTTAAATTTATATTAATTATTCAGGACATTATAATGAAATATGGAAGGGATGAGTTGAGTTAAGGTCACTAATTTAATCATGAAGTGTCATTTTTATGTTTCCATTATGAGATTAAATTTTAATGATGGTATTGAAAATATTAATAAATTCATATAATCCAATGTTTTCAAAATATTAATATTTTAATTTCTAAAATGGATTAAGTGAATTTTTATAATCCAAATCCTAATATGTATAAATGATTTAAGTCCATTTAGATATATTCTATGTAACACCCTGACCCTAGATACCCAGAGTTGGTGCATTTTTACATAACATTGGCATGATCACAAGAAAGATCAAGTCTTGAATGACCGATTAGTTTAGTAGCCTTGGAAATACTAGATATACTCATACAGTTTTCATTACATCAATAAGTGAAAAACTACAACAACCTATTGTCTTCATATACCATCATACTATCCCTACAGGTCATTCGTAAAATACTTTTCACATCCTTGGAAAAATATACATTGAAAGGTGTCAGCTCAGATGCTCAGTAAGGATAACAATATAGTGGAAACATTCATAAATAAACATAAAAATTTAAGGCAATCTATAACTAAAACAAAAGACTTTTAAACTTGATCTTTAGCATAATATGGAAAGGATAAAATAAAAATAATTCCATTTACTTATTCACATGGATATTCTACTAGTCTAATAATCACATGAAAATATTAAAAACCACTTTCACAATGATGGAATGCATAATGCCAGACTATCATAACCACGTAGCCAAGACCTCGTGCCAAGAGTATAAATAATATTTTGTCAAGGCCTTGTGCCAAGACACTAGTTTGTATCATGAGACATACTGATGCATCTAGGAGCTATTTTGGGCTCCACCAGTCACTTAATAAGTCCAATGCATTCCTCATATGAAAAGTTTGAAATATGACATAAACATTCGTATTAAACTAGCATACAAAATGTCAATACATAATCGACAAAACATGAATGTTATAAAAATAGCACATCCACAGTTAAACATAACTAATTTGATATAGTATAGAAGATTGTATTATATCAGATTAATATCAATCAAAAATAATGAAGGATATTGACATAGATTAAAATAATCGTCAAAAATGTTAGAGAGAAATATCCCCCTTTTTTCTTGAAATCATTTAAAAGTCGCACTATTTGTCAAGAAGCTATTTAAAAATAGATTTTTGAATCAAAGTGTCCCATACCACTTTGAAACTTTTAAAAGTAATTTTAATTTTAAATCATTAATGTACATATTAATAAATTCTTAAAACCATTTTTAAAAAATGGACACTAATGACAAATATTTAGAAGAATAAATATTTAAGACACTTAAAATTGTATTTTAGTTAGAGCTTCTAACCAAAAGAGAGACACATGAATACAAATAATTGAGGTAATCAAAACATTATAATATCATGAGAATAATGGGATTCATGATATACTATGTCAAAGTATATTATATACACCCTATTAAAGTGATTTGGTGTATAACAACAAGGAAGTATCAATGGAATGTAAATTGGGATGAATACTCTTATAAAGACCATATCCTTAGGTTAAGGATTAATCAATGACATAATTTTGTGTGACAATTATAAATACACTCAATATGATTGTATATTTAGTTTAAATCAATCAGATGACATTCACACATATTCTTGTGAAAACAACACCAATGAATTGGATATTTAACTCAACAAATGGAGATTGAGTTAAAATTAATATTATCAAGTTAATCTGATGACTTGAGAATTTATCAATGGAGTGATTATGTGTATCAAAAGTATATCCACAGAAAGGGGAGTGGAATTTATGACATAATCAAATGAATAGTGATTCTATACATAATCTTGGAGTAAAATAATTAATGAAGTATGCGTAAAGCCGAATGAGTGGAAATTGAAATTTCAAATTCCCTTATTGATTTTGTAACATAAAAAACATACACCCATGAAAGAATGATCATAAAATTATGATTTAAATATACATAAATTAAAGTATATTACACAATGAAAACAAACATGGGCATTACACACACCACATGTAATAAATAAGTGGTGAACAATGGAATTCTCACGGAATTAAAAGTGAGATAAGAACCCCTTACTTTGTACATTTTCCTTGGCCGACAGTAGGTTAACCTCCTATATAATGGTGGAATAATTGTTTTTGAATTATACAAGAATCATTTACATTAATATGATATCATATATGATCTTTTAACATTTATTTTTTAATAATATATTTGTATTATCGTCATTTCGTCTATTAACATACTCGTTTTCCTTTATATTCTATGTTACATAAGCCGTGTTTATTATGGATAGGTTGTATCTTATTCATATACAGAATTATATCAAGTCCTTAAACATTATTTTTAATCATCACATGAGAATTATACTTGAATGTATATGATGGAGAATGAAAATCATCGCGTTCAGGGAGACGGTAGTCTGTAAGTACGCACGAGCGATAATATCATTATTTTGATGTTAAAATAATATTTAATTGGATGGTATATGTAACAGCCCGAGATTTTATGAAAACTATTCTTTTTAAATGTCTTGTGTTGTACGCTACACTAAATGGAGATGGCACAACATGCATCCTTGACTTGCCTTGCATTACACGCAATCACAACCTTCCTCGATAGCGTGTGCAGTACGCAATACTGAGTTTCACAAAACAACGATATGCTATTAAAATATTATTAAAACTAGCCGTTATGAATTGTAATAACCACTTTTTAAAATTTTAGAAATTTTCGCTCTCAAAATGGACTTCATTTTTGGATTCGGAGTATCGAATTTAGCCTAAGGTGAAATTTTGTTACATTTCGGATAACTTTCATATTCTGATGAATAGTGAAAATTACTAAATTATAATTAAAAACAACTTTTTTAATCGAAATAATTAATAGTGATAAATTATTAATTTGAGTGGTTTTAAAGTATATTTAGAATATATTTTTACAATTTAATACAATGATGGTCATTGAATGTAATTTCACATTTAAACCAGACATAATCAAGTGTCAATCGTTTGATAGATATTGTTTCTTAAAAACACGCTATTTTTTTTAACAGCAGGATTTAATTATAAAATTAATTAATGAAACTTCTATGTTATGAATTTGGTAAAATAGACTTCATTTTTGAATTCGGAATTTGAAATATAGCATAGGATGAAATTTTGGCATTATTCTGGAAAACATCAATTTTTGATGAATAGTGAAACTAATAAGTGGTAGTTAAAAAACTGAATTTTTCATAAAACATAATTTTACCGCTTCTTTGCATGGAATTTCAAAAATCCGAGAGACACGGTTGATGTCAGTAAGTAAAATGTGGTTCAATGAGATGAAAATAATTTTTGGTGAATAATAACTTTTTACTTTTATTTACCACGATTAAAAGTAAATAGGGTAATTAAGGGTAAGAATTATATTAATATTACCCTAACACATGTCCTAATTCTATTGGAAAAGTTTACCTCGACCAAAAACAACCTTAAGTGTAAATTATTATCATTTAGGCCCACTTGGATTAGATTAGGACATTTATTATTATTTAATTCAAAGAAGAGTTAAAAGAGTTAAAATCAAAGTTTATTTACTAAAACATTTTTTATATAGGGTTGTACATGAGATAAATTCGATTGTAAATATTCATTAGAAATATAAAAGGATTTCCTACAGAATAGTATTTTATTTGTAATTTTTAGACATCAAATAAATTAATTTATTTATGACACAAAGATGATGCAGTAATTATCTTATTTATGAAATATTGACATAATTGATGTTATAAACACAAAAATAAATGTAATTTGAGACTTTTTATGAATTCCACTAATTTTATAGGTTACTATGATATATTAGTGTTTATTTAATCAACTTGGTTCGAACATATAATTCTGTTATGACTTTCACAAAAATCATATATCAAATAGTGTCAAAATTGACACAAAATAGTTTTTAAATCAAATATTATATTATTAATTGTTATTTTATTCCTAAAAATCTATGGTCCGGCCAAATGACTTAGATAAGAATATATATATTAATAATAAACAATTTGGGGTTCGTTTGGCATGTTATAGTAAGTGTATTAACCATATAGTGAAAGAAAACAAAAAGACATGGTAAAAGTTAAATTATTTAACTTAGAGTTAAATCTAATTGATAAGGTTAAAATAATACCCTAAACTTGTCTAAATCCTATTGGATGATAGGATTTCGACCCTTCCCCACATTAGCTTCGAAATAAGACCCTTTGGAACCATTATAAACCGATTTTGACTTTAATATAAAATAATATTTTGAGATATTCCTAAGGTGCCCCTCTCCTCCCTTATAAAAGGGCACCTCCTCCCCCTCCTCCTCACATCAATTTGAGCACTCATGCTCGGTCAAACCCTTCCATTTTATCCTCTCCACTTCCCTATAATAATCCTAGAGGTTCTGGTATTCTTCAAAGACCAATCTTAGTTCCCTAAGTGGAGGATTCAAAGAGACGTTCCAAAAAAGAGGAGGTTCGGACACTTACAAAGCAAGTCGGACCTAAGGTAAGGGAAATATCACAATATCATTTTTATCCGAGATTGTTTATTCGTAAGTATTTACTAGGGTGTATTTTATCATCCACATCCATGTTCCCTCAATATGTAATATTGTTTCCATCCACATACAATAGTTTAAATCCAATTTTACCCTTCGGTGAGTTTTTAGTAAAGAATATGAAAGGAATCTTTTGTCGTTTTTTTTGTACGAGGTACTTTTTGACTTTTCCGACAAAAGTACGAAGAATGTTTTTTTAACTTATACGGAATGAATGAATTTTTAAAACTTTATTTAAAAGAAGCTTCCTTTACACGTTTTCAAGTTTATTTTTAATCAACTTCTTTTAGTTTAAAGATTTATGACATGTTACGAAAGGAAAAATGTTTTTGAAGAAGAAAGGATATTTTCCTCAAGAATGGAGATCATGTGTTTTATCAAAATTATTTTCCATCTAAGATAATAAAGGGTTCTGTTTTTATCCCTATTATTACATTGATTTGATTATGTTTTGATGGAAATATTTTTATGAATTCCTTTATCTTATATGAATTGTTTTATGATGTCATGTTGTTTAAGAATCCCATTTTTATTACATGGGTTACGCTATGATGTGTGGTTTATGATTATGTGGCACACATAAGAATGGATTCATTATAAGATGGGTGGGACCTATATCTCCCTCCAATGCATTGGGTAATGATTTTATATCTCATGAGATAGACATGGCTGAAATGGTAGGTTATACCGGTTCAGTGAAACAGGACTGAAACGAGGGTTACTCGATTCAGAAAGGGACTTTGTCCTCTAAGATAGTCTTGTAAATGAGTCTTGACTAACAAGAAATGATTCTCTATGACTATGTGTGTATGCCACAAAGTTTCATGTTTTAAGTTATGCTTATTGGGATTACATTGCACTACTATGATTTATCCCATGTTATGAAATGATGCTCTCTTTTGCAGGTTAAGATTTCCAAAAGTTATGTTCATATGAATATGATGTGATTTATTTTCTTTTGTTTACCGTTACTGAGCATTTGAGCTCACCATTTTATGTTTTCTTTTCCCCAGGATATAAAGAAAGGTTTTAGGTAAGAAAAAAAGGGAAGATCTTTATGAGAGATATTGAAGATCTTTCACCACGATTAGAAGATTACGTTCCAAGTTTCCAAAGACACTAAACTATTACGATCCTTGTGTGGGTGTTTTTGTTATGTACTAAGTATTATGCAAATGTAATGTAATGTCAATGTACGTCAAGTTTTCGGGTATCTACAGTTGGTATCAGAGAAATGGTTTAGTCAACCTTTGGAAACTAGGATGTGAAAAGGTTAGTGAGGTCCGTAGAGATATTTCTAAGGTATGTCTAGGGATGTCCCTAAGGTTAAGTATACGTATAGGTTATAGTCTTAAAATTGCGCTAACTATCTTAGAATTACACCTAAGATGTTAGATATTGAATTTACTCCACCTTTATTATGTTGTTTTCCCTAGCATGATTTTTGCCTCTTACACTATTCTTTTTGGGTTTTAGACAATGGCTGGAACCCGAAGGAACCATGTTGATCAATGCAATGGACAGTGCAATGATTGTCCTCCTGAACAAACAAATGTTATGGGAGATGGAGTGAAAATTCTTATTGCTATACTCACACAAGCTATGAATCATTCTGGACTTCAAATGAGCAGAGAAGGGAACAATATTCTATTGAGTCCTTCATGAGGCAACGTCCACCTTCTTTTAGTGGGTCTTCTGATCCACTTGTGGCTGAACTATGGATCAGTACTACTGAAAAGATATTTTCAGTTCTTCAATGTTCTGACCATGATAAATTCATCTTAGCAGTATATCATTTGGAAGGTGAAGCTGATCAATGGTGGAATCTTATCAAGAATACAAGGCAAAGAGATGAAATTGAGTCCATGGAATGGTATGAGTTCAAGAACTTGTTTTTCAGTAAGTACTTCCCTTGTATTCTTCGAACAAAGATGGAAAAAGAGTTTCTTGAGCTGAATCAGAAGGATGATGAATCTGTTGGTATATATGAAGCAAATTTTACAAGACTTGCAAGGTATGCATCTGGCATTATCATCCAACCTGAAAGTAAAGTTGATCAATTTTTCAATGTCTTAAAACCAAGTCTTCGAAGGGCATTAGCTATAAGAGACTTTAGTAGCTATGAAGAAATTGTGTGTTGTGCTATCAAGGTAGAAATGGAAGTTGGTGTTACATATCCATGTCATGGTTTTGACAAGAAACGAAAGATGGAGTTCAAGGAGAAATCTCAGTATAATGGTGAAAAGAAGATGAATGTTTCCTTATGCCCAAAGTGTGGAAAGAAGCATGGTGGAGATTGTCATAAAGGGACTAGAAAATGTTTTATGTGTGGAAAAGAAGGTCATCGAGCAGCTGAGTGTCGAAGTAATGGAAAAAGGGTTTCTAATGATGTGAAGAAAGCAAACACTGCCGAGAACGCACCACCAACACTTCAATGTTTCAAGTCCAAGGAGATGGGACATTATGCCAATAAATGCCCTAATCCAAGGGTTAGTGATGATCAACATGACCAACCACTTATGGAAAAGGACAAAGGGAAGTCACATGCGATCACTACTGGCAATGTTGAATATTACAATGATGTGGTGGAATGATTAAGTGTTTATGTAATGGGATTCCAAAATAGTGTTGTATATAGTATCGTGGAATATTGGAATATTTATGTATTGGTCTATTGTGGTTTTCAATAATTTTACGGTACCAATAACCATGGAAAGTGATTGAGATATTTTTGGAAAAAGAATGATATGCACATAATGAAGGGAAAACAAGAAAATTAAATATTTGACAGTATTCATGAGCTCATGATTGATATAAGGACTATGTGATATCATGGTTTGAGTATATAGAATTCTGAGGATTTTGGTATGTGGAAAGTGTTAACTTTTAACTGCATTCATGTTTTCACTAAGGTTTGATGGGTATTCAAGAGAATACATGATTAAGGCCTTTGAATGTTTGGAATGTGACCAACAAAACATATCTTATGATATATGGGGATCAACGATGGTATTAAATCTCTGGTAGTCGTTTTCACTATGTTATGAGAGTGGACTGCAGTATTATGGATATGCCTAAAGATTGAAATGGATTATGATGGACATAAGTGAGTATTGTTTAAGGATAGAAGTTTTTTTTCGATATTATTGATGGGATGTTATAGTAATATAGTTTTAGAAAAAGGACAACATGCAGGACGGGCGACAGCCCATCGCGTCGGACAAGGCTGTGGAAATCAAACCCACAACCGAAGTGCGACTGGCCTTTATCGCCTACCGCTGGCCTACATGAAGTCCCTGTTTAGTAGAAACTAGTTTTATTATATTAAACAGTATAATATATGAAGTATAAGTTCATTTTAGGAACCATATATGATTAATCTCACTATAGAATGACTTATGTAACCTTTTGTTTGAGACAGATGGAATGAACCGTCATTTTATCACATAATCTGCTAACACTTCACAAATAACAAATTCAACTTCATTTATTTAAGAGATGAAGTGGGAATTGTTCAAGGCACGAACAACAGTAAGATTGTTCCAAAATAAAGTAAGTATTTCTTCTAATTCAAATTTTCAACTTTAGGGAAATGATCTTGAAAACCAAAAATGTTGTCCTAGTGATCTTATACCTGATGAATCAGATGGTACCTTAGATCGTCACAAATTTATGGCTTTGTGATTGCTGGCTTTTCCATAGCCATGTTCTCTACCACTCTCTATCAGAACATGATGGTTAGATTTCTCTTCCATATCCATATTTTCACCTATGTGGAAACCCAGTGATTAGTTTATTTGGGTAATCGTTACATTTCATACTTTAGTTTTTAAATCCAAGTTTTCGTATTCCTTTTTACGATGTGGGTTTCTATTAAATAAACTTTCGAATAGTAAACTATTTATAACCCCGACGAATTCCGAGGGCGAAATTCATTTTAAGGGGGGTAGAATTTAACATCCTGAGATTTTATGAAAACTATTCTTTTTAAATGTCTTGTGTTGTACGCTACACCAAACAAAGCTTGCACAACACACATCCCTGACTTGCCTTGCATTACACGCAATCGTAACCTTCCTCGATAGGGTGTGTAGTAC
The DNA here is from genome assembly GCA_963277665.1 of Viscum album. NCBI lineage: Eukaryota > Viridiplantae > Streptophyta > Magnoliopsida > Santalales > Viscaceae > Viscum > Viscum album. The sequence goes on along the minus strand of OY728151.1, from coordinate 896,417,087 downwards.
GCAATACTGAGTTTCACGAAACAACGATATGCTATTAAAATATTATTAAAACTAGCCGTTATGAATAGTAATAACCACTTTTTAAAATTTTATAAATTTTAGCTCTCAAAATGGACTTCATTTTTGGATTCGGAGTATCGAATTTAGCCTAAGGTGAAATTTTTTTACATTTCGGATAACTTTCATATTCTGATGAATAGTGAAAATTACTAAATTATAATTAAAAACAACTTTTTTAATCGAAATAATTAATAATGATAAATTATTAATTTGAGTGGTTTTAAAGTATATTTAGAATATATTTTAACAATTTAATACAATGATGGTCATTGAATGTAATTTCACATTTAAACCAGACATAATCAAGTGTCAATCTTTTGATAGATATTGTTTCTTAAAAACACGCTATTTTTTTAACAGCGGGATTTAATTATAAAATTAATTAATGCAACTTCTATGTTATGAATTTGGTAAAATAGACTTCATTTTTGAATTCGGAATATTAAATATAGCTTAGGATGAAATTTTGGCATTGTTCTGAAAAACATCAATTTTTGATGAATAGTGAAACTACTAAGTGCTAGTTAAAAAACTGAATTTTTCATAAAACTTAATTTTACCGCTTCTTTGAATGGAATTTCATAAATCCGAGAGACACGGTTGATGTCAGTAAGTAAAATGTGGTTCAATGAGATGAAAAATAATTTTTGGTGAATAGTAACTTTTTACTTTTATTTACCACGGTTAAAAGTAAATAGGGTAATTAAGGGTAAGAATGATATTAATATTACCCTAACACATGTCCTAATTCTATTGGACAAGTGTATCTCGACCAAAAACAACCTTAAGTGTAAATTATTATCATTTAGGCCCACTTGGATTAGATTAGGACATTTATTATTATTTGATTCAAAGAAGAGTTAAAAGAGTTAAAATCAAAGTTTATTTACTAAAACATTTTTTATATAGGGTTTTATATGAGATAAATTTGATTGTAAATATTCATTATAAAGCTAAATAGATTTCCTACATAATCGTATTTTATTTGTAATTTTTAGACATCATATAAATGAATTTATTTATGACACAAAGATGATGCAGTAATTATCTTATTTATGAAATATTGACATAATTGATGTTATAAACACAAAAATAAATGTAATTTGAGACTTTTTATGAATTCCACTAATTTTATAGGTTACTATGATATATTAGTGTTGATTTAATCAACTTGGTTCGAACTTATAATTCTGTTATGACTTTCACAAAAATCATATATCAAATAGTGTCAAAATTGACACAAAATAGTTTTTAAATCAAATATTATATTATTATTTGTTATTTTATTCTTAAAAATCTAAGGTTCGGCCAAATGACTTAGATAAGGATATATATATTAATAATAAACAATTTGGGGTTCGTTTTGCATGTTATAGTAAGTGTATTAACCATATAGTGAAAGAAAACAAAAAGACATGGTAAAAGTTAAATTATTTAACTTAGAGTTAAATATAATTGATAAGGTTAAAATAATAACCTATACTTGTCTAAATCCTATTGGTTGATAGGATTTCGACCCTTCCCCACTTTAGCTTCTAAATAAGGCCCTTTGGAACCATTATAAACCGATTTTGACTTTAATATAAAATAATATTTTGAGATATTCCTAAGGTGCCCCTCTCCTCCCTTATAAAAGGGAACCTCCTCCCCCTCCTCCTCACATCAATTTGAGCACTCAAGCTCGGCCAACCCCTACCATTTTCTCCTCTCCACTTCCCTAGAATAATCCTAGAGGTTCTGGTATTCTTCAAATACCAATCTTAGTTCTCTAAGTGGAGGATTCAAAGAGGCGTTCCAAAGAAGAGGAGGTTCGGACACATACAAAGCAAGTCGGACCTAAGGTAAGGGAAATATCACAATCTCATTTTTATCCGAGTTTTTTTATTCGTAAGTATTTAATGGGGTGTATTTTATCATCCACATCCATGTTCCCTCAATATGTAATATTTTTTCCATCCACATACAATATTTTATATCCAATTTTACCCTTCGGTGAGTTTTTAGTAAAGAATATGAAAGGAATCTGTTGACGTTTTTTTGTACGAGGTACTTTTTGACTTTTCCGACAAAAGTACAAAGAATGTTTTTTTAACTTATACGGCATGAATGAATTTTTAAAACATTATTTCAAAGAATCTTCCTTTACAAGTCTTCAAGTTTATTTTTAATCAACTTCTTTTAGTTTAAAGATTTATGACATGTTAAGAAAGGAAAAATGTTTTTGAAGAAAAAAGGATATTTTCCTCAAGAATGGAGTTCATGTGTTTTATCAAAATTATTTTCCATCTATGATAATAAAGGGTTCTGTTTTTATCTCTATTATTACATTTATTTGATTATGTTGTGGTGGAAATATTTTTATGAATTCCTTTATCTTATATGAATTGTTTTATGATGTCATGTTGTTTAAGAATCCCATTTTTATTACATGGGTTACGCTATGATGTGTGGTTTATGATTATGTGGCACACGTAAGAAAGGATTCATTATAAGATGGGTGGGACCTATATCTCCCTCCAATGAATTGGGTAAAGATTTTATATCTCATGAGATAGACATGGCTGAAATGGTTGGTTATACCGGTTCAGTGAAACAGGACTGAAACGAGGGTTACTCGATTCAGAAAGGGACTTTGTCCACTAAGATAGTCTTTGCAATGAGTCTTGACTAACAAGAAATGATTCTCAATGATTATGTGTGTATGCCACAAAGTTTCATGTTTTATGTTATGGTTATTGGGATTACATTGTGCTACTATGATTTATCCCATGTTATGAAATTATGCTCTCTTTTGCAGGTTAAGATTTCCAAAAGTTATGTTCTTATGAATATGATGTGATTGATTTTCTTTTGTTTACCCTTACTGAGCATTTGAGCTCACCCTTTTATGTTTTCTTTTCCCCATGATATAAAGAAAGGTTTTATGTAAATAAAAGGGAATATCTTTATGGGAGATATTGAAGATCTTTCACCACGATTAGAAGATTACGTTCCGAGTTTCCAAAGACACTAAACTATTACGATTCTTGTGTGTGTGATTTAGTTATGTACTAAGTATTCCGCAAATGTAATGTAATGTCAATGTACGTCAAGTTTCGGGTCTCTACAGTTGGTATCAGAGGAAAGGTTTAGTCAACCTTTGGAAACTAGGATACAAAAACGTTAGTGAGATCCCTAGAGATATTTCTAAGGTATGTCTAGGGATGTCCCTAAGGTTAAGTATACATATAGGTTATAGTCTTAGAATTGCGCTAACGATCTTAGAATTAAACCTAAGATGTTAGACATTGAATGTACTCCCCCATTATTATGTTGTTTTCCCTAGCATGATTTTTTCCTCTTACACTATTCTTTTTGGGTTTTAGACAATGGTTGGAACCCGAAGGAACCGTGTTGATCAATGCAATGGAAAATGCAATGATTGTCCTCTTGAACAAACAAATGTTATGGGAGATGGAGTGCAAAATCTTATTTCTATACTCACACAAGCTATGAATCATTCTGGACTTCCAAATGAGCAGAGAAGGGAACAATATTCTATTGAGACCTTCATGAGGCAACGCCCACCTTCTTTCAGTGGGTCATCTGATCCACTTGTGGCTGAACAATGGATCAGTACTAATGAAAAGATATTTTCAGTTCTTTAATGTTATGAAAATGATAAAGTCATCTTAGCAGTATATCATTTGGAAGGTGAAGCTGATAAATGGTGGAATCTTATCAAGAATACGAGGCAAAGAGATGAAATTGAGTCCATGGAATGGTATGAGTTCAAGAACTTGTTTTTTAGTAAGTACTTCCCTCGTATTCTTCGAACAAAGATGGAAAAAGAGTTTCTTGAGCTGAATCAGAAGGATGATGAATCTGTTGGTATATATGAAGCAAATTTTACAAGACTTGCAAGGTATGCATCTGGCATTATCATCCAACCTGAAAGTAAAGTTGATCGATTTTTCAGTGGCTTAAAACCAAGTCATCGAAGGGCATTATCTATAAGAGACTTTAGTAGCTATGAAGAAATTGTGCGTTGTGCTATCAAGGTAGAAATGAAAGTTGGTGTTACATATCCATCTCATGGTTTTAACAAGAAACGAAAGATGGAGTTCAAGGAGAAATCTCAGAATAATGGTGAAAAGAAGATGAATGTTTCCTTATGCTCAAAGTGTGGAAAGAAGCATGGTGGAGATTGTCTTAAAGGGACTAGAAAATGTTTTAAGTGTGGAAAATAAGGTCATCGAGCAGCTGAGTGTCGAAGTAATGGAAAAAGGGTTTCTAATGATGTGAACAAAGCAAACACTGCAGAGAACGCACCACCAACACTTCAATGATTCATGTTCAAGGAGATGGGACATTATGCCAATAAATGCCCTAATCCAAGGGTTAGTGATGATCAACATGAGCAACCACTTAAGGCAAAGGACAAAGGGAAGTCACATGCGATCACTATTGGCAATGTTGAATATGACAATGATGTGGTGGAATGATTAAGTGTTTATGTAATGGGACTCCAAAATAGTGTTGTATATTGTATCGTGGAATATTGGAAAATTTATGTATTGGTCTATTGTGGTTTTCAATAATTTTACGGTACCAGTAACCATGGAAAGTGATTGTGATATTTTTGGAAAAAGAATGATATGCGCATAATGAAGGGAAAACAAGAAAATTAAATATTAGACAGTATTCATGAGCTCATGATTGATATAAGGACTAAGTGATATCATGGTTTGAGTATATAGAATTCTGAGTATTTTGGTATGTGGAAAGTGTTAACTTTTAACTGCATTCATGTTTTCACTAAGGTTTGATGGGTATTCAAGAGAATACATGATTAAGGCCTTTGAATGTTCGGAATGTGACCAACAAAACATATCTTATGATATATGGGGATCAACGAGGGTATTAAATCTCTGGTAGTCGTTTTCACTATGTTATGAGAGTGGACTGCAGTATTATGAATAAGACTAAAGATTGAAGTGGATTATGTTGGACATAAGTGATTATTGTTTAAGGATTGAAGTTTTTTTCGATATTATTGATGGGATGTTATAGTAATATAGTTTTAGAAAAAGGACAACCAGCAGGACGGGCGACAGCCCATCGCGTCGGACAAGGCTGTGGAAATCAAACCCACAACCGAAGTGCGACTGGCCTTTATCGCCTACCGCTGGCCTACAGGAAGTCCCTATTTAGTAGAAACTAGTTTTATTATATTAAACAGTATAATATATGAAGTATAAGTTCATTTTAGGAACCATATATGATTAATCTCACTATAGAATGACTTATGTAACCTTTTGTTTGAGACAGATGGAATGACCCGTAATTCTATCACATAATCTGCTAACACTTCACAAATAAGAAATTCAACTTCATTTATTTAAGAGATGAAGTGGAAATTGTTCACGGCACGAACAACAGTAAGATTGTTCCAAAATAAAGTAAGTATTTATTCTAATTCAAATTTTCAACTTTAGGGAAATGATCTTGAAAACCAAAAATGTTGTCCTAGTGATCTTATACCTGATGAATCAGATGTTACCTTAGATCGTCACAAATTTATGGCTTTTTGATTGCTGGCTTTTCCATAGCCATGTTCTCTACCACTCTCTATCAGAACATGATGGTTAGATTTCTCTTCCATATCCATATTTTCACCTATGTGGAAACCCAGTGATTAGTTTATTTGGGTAATCGTTACATTTCATACTTTAGTTTTTAAAGCCATGTTTTGGTATTCCTTTCTACGATGTAGGTTTCTATTAAAGAAACTTTCGAATAGTAAACTATTTATAACCCCGACGAATTTCGAGGGCGAAATTCATTTTAAGGGGGGTAGAATGTAACAGCACGAGATTTTATGAAAACTATTCTTTTTAAATGTCTTGTGTTGTACTCTACACCAAAAGGAGCTTGCACAACACACATCCTTGACTTGCCTTGCATTACACTCAATCGCAACCTTCCTCGATAGCGTGTGTAGTACGCAATACTGAGTTTCACGAAACAACGATATGTTATTAAAATATTATTAAAACTAGCCGTTATGAATAGTAATAACCACTTTTTAAAATTTTAGATATTTTAGCTCTCAAAATGGACTTCATTTTTGGATTCGGAGTATCGAATTTAGCTTAAGGTGAAATTTTGGTACATTTCGGATAACTTTCATATTCTGATGAATAGTGAAAATTACTAAATTATAATTAAAAACAACTTTTTTAATCGAAATAATTAATAGTGATAAATTATTAATTTGAGTGGTTTTAAAGTATATTTAGAATATATTTTTACAATTTAATACAATGTTGGTCCTTTAATGTAATTTCACATTTAAACAAGACATAATCAAGTGTCAATCTTTTGATAGATATTGTTTCTTAAAAACATGCTATTTATTTTAAGAGCGGGATTTAATTATAAAATTAATTAATGCAACTTCTATGTTATGAATTTGGTAAAATAGACTTCATTTTTGAATTCGGAATATGAAATATAGCTTAGGATGAAATTTTGGCATTTTTCTGAAAAACATCAATTTTTTATGAATAGTGAAACTACTAAGTGGTAGTTAAAAAACTGAATTTTTCATAAAACATAATTTTACCGCTTCTGTGAATGGAATTTCAAAAATCCGAGAGACACGGTTGATGTCAGTAAGTAAAATGTGGTTCAATGAGATGAAAATAATTTTTGGTGAATAGTAACTTTTTACTTTTATTTACCACGGTTAAAAATAAATATAGTAATTAAGGGTAAGAATGATATTAATATTACCCTAACACATGTCCTAATTCTATTGGAAAAGTGTATCTCGATCAAAAACAACCTTAAGTGTAAATTATTATCATTTAGGCCCACTTGGATTAGATTAGGACATTTATTATTATTTAATTCAAAGAAGAGTTAAAAGAGTTAAAATCAAAGTTTATTTACTAAAACATTTTTTATATAGGGTTGTACATGAGATAAATTAGATTGTAAATATTCATTAGAAAGATAAAAAGATTTCCTAAAGAATGGTATTTTATTTGTAATTTTTAGACATCAAATAAGTTAATTTATTTATGACACAAAGATGATGCAGTAATTATCTTATTTATGAAATATTGACATAATTGATGTTATAAACACAAAAATAAATGTAATTTGAGACTTTTTATGAATGCCACTACTTTTATAGGTTACTATGATATATTAGTGCTTATTTAATCAACTTGGTTCGAACATATAATTCTGTTATGACTTTCACAAAAATAATATATCAAATAGTGTCAAAATTGACACAAAATATTTTTTAAATCAAATATTATATTATTAATTGTTATTTTATTCCTAAAAATCTAAGGTTCGGCCAAATGACTTAGATAAGGATATATATATTAATAATAAACAATTTGGGGTTCTTTTGGAATGTTATAGTAAGTGTATTAACCATATAGTGAAAGAAAACAAAAAGACATGGTAAAAGTTAAATTATTTAACTTAGAGTTAAATCTAATTGATAAGGTTAAAATAATACCCTAAACTTGTCTAAATCCTATTTGTTGATTGTATTTCGACCCTTCCCCACTTTAGCTTCGAAATAAGACCCTTCGGAACCATTATAAACCGATTTTGACTTTAATATAAAATAATATTTTGAGATATTCCTAAGGTGCCCCTCTCCTCCCTTATAAAAGGGCACCTCCTCCCCCTCCTCCTCACATCAATTTGAGCACTCAAGCTCGGCCAACCCCTGCCATTTTCTCTTCTACACTTCCCTAGAATAATCCTAGAGGTTCTGGTCTTCTTAAAAGACCAATCTTAGTTCCCTAAGTGGAGGATTCAAAGAGGTGTTCCAAAGAAGAGGAGGTTCAGACACTTACAATGCAAGTCGGACCTAAGGTAAGGGAAATATCACAATCTCATTTTTATCTGAGATTGTTTATTCATAAATATTTAATGGGGTGTATTTTATCATCCACATCCATGTTCCCTCAATATGAAATATTGTTTCCATCCACTTACAATAGTTTAAATCCAATTTTACCCTTCGGTGAGTTTTTAGTAAAGAATATGAAAGGAATCTTTTGTCATTTTTTTTATACGAGGTACTTTTTGACTTTTCCGACAAAAGTACGAAGAATGTTATTTTTAACTTATATGGAATGAATTAATTTTTAAAACATTATTTCAAATAATCTTCTTTTACATGTTTTCAAGTTTATTTTTAATCAACTTCTTTTAGTTTAAAGATTTATGACATGTTAAGAAAGGAAAAATGTTTTTGAAGAAGAAAGGATATTTTCCTCAAGAATGGAGTTCAAGTGTTTTATCAAAATTATTTTCCATCTAAGATAATAAAGGGTTATTTTTTTATCCCTATTATTACATTGATTTGATTATGTTGTGATGGAAATATTTTTATGAATTCTTTTATCTTATATGAATTGTTTTATGATGTCATGTTGTTTAAGAATCCCATTTTTATTACATGGGTTATGCTATGATGTATGGTTTATGATTATGTGGCACACATAAGAAATGATTCATTATAAGATGGGTGGGACCTATATATCCCTCCAATGAATTGGGTAAAGATTTTATATCTCATGAGATAGACATTGCTGAAATGGTAGGTTATATCGGTTCAGTGAAACAGGACTGAAACGAGGGTTACTTGATTTAGAAAGGGACTTTGTCCACTAAGATAGTCTTGGCAATGAGTCATGACTAACAAGAAATGATTCTCTATGATTATGTGTGTATTCCAAAAAGTTTCATTTTTTACGTTATGATTATTGGGATTACATTGCACTACTATGATTTATCCCATGTTATGAAATTATGCTCTCTTTTGCAGGTTAAGATTTCCAAAAGTTATGTTCTTATGAATATGATGTGATTGATTTTCTTTTGTTTACCCTTAATGAGCATTTGAGCTCACCCTTTTATGTTTTCATTTCCCCAGGATATAAATAAAGGTTTTAGGTAAAAAAAAGGAAGATCTTTATGGGAGATATTGAAGATCTTTCACCACGATTAGAAGATTACGTTCCGAGTTTCCAAAGACACTAAACTATTATGATCCTTGTGTGTGTGTTTTTGTTATGTACTAAGTATTCTGCAAATGTAATGTAATGTCAATGTACGTCAAGTTTCAGGTCTCTACAGTATATCATATAGAGAGAATAATTATCATGATATATTTATTATTTACATGAATTACACATCATTATTTTACCCATCCATATAATAATGTTTTGAATAACAATTACACCACGACGTGGAGACGGTAAGCCGTACGTACGCACATATGGTGACATGTCATTCAAAGGATGGAAATAATACTGAAATATGTTTTTACCATTTTTATAATAACATCAATTTATATATAATATACTGTATTTATTATTTTAGAATGGTAATAACAACGAAAGTAGAAGTGGAAGAAGAAAGGAACTTGAAAAAGGGTGGTGAAATCCTTACCTCTTCTTCAGGTTCTTCCTTTTGATTTGATCCAAAGGGATCCTTAGTTTGGCTTTATGACTAAAGTAAGGCCTCTAGGATTAAGTGAAGAACGTTGAGAGAGTATTTGGCAGGTTTTGACCGAACCGAAAGGATTTGAAGGGTTTAATTAATGAGAAGGGGGAGTGCCCTTTTATAAGAGGGGTGAGGAGCACCTTTGGAAATGCTAGAAATATTATTTTATAATAAATTCATATTCAGTTTATAATGGCTCCAAAGTGGATTATTTATAGTTTAAGGCAGTTATAGGTCGAAAAAAACTCAAACAATAGGATTTAGACAGGTTTGGGTTAATATATTAACCATATCTTTAAGTATTAACTCATAGTAAATTAGTTTCACTTTTACAATGTCTCTTTTTATTTTTATATTATATGGTTAATAAACAGACTATATACATCCAAAAGACCCTCAAGTGGTCCATTAATGATACAACTATCTTGAAATAAGTCTCTTGTTCGATCCTTATATTATTAGGAATTTAATATCAATTAATAATATAATATGTTTTTTTAAAACTCTTTTATGTCAATTTTGACACTATTCAATAATTGTTTTTTGTAAAAATAATAACAGAATGATTACATCAAATAAAGTTAATTAAATCAATAATAACATGTCTTATTAACCTATAAAATTATTATTATTTAGATAAAGTCTCAAAATAATTTTATTTGGGTATTTCTACAACCAATTATTCTAATTTTTCATTAATTAGGTAATTACTGCATCACAAATGTGTCATAAATAAATTAAATTATATAATGTCCTAAAAATATAAATAAAATACCATTATGTAGGAAATCATTTTCTATTTCTAATAAATATTTATAATAAAAAATCCAACATATATAACTCTATGTAACAAATGTTTTTCTAAAAGATATATGCTTATGTCATTTTTGTATTTATTTTAACTTAATTAATATAACGCGTCATTATCACATAGAAGTGGCTCCATGGGGTCCAAAAATCGACCCAAATATGCCCATGGTCGGAAATGTATGATCCAATAATGTTGGGACATGTTTTAGGATAATTTGTTATTATTATAATATTATTTTTAACACTTATTTACCGGATTTACCATTTAATGATGGTAAATAAAATATTACCGAATTAAATATTCAAAATGTCTAAAATTAAAATTTACCTATTTACATAATTTGAACATCCTAATTCCAAATATGGAATCCATTTTTCCACATTAAAAAAAAAGTGGCAGAAATTAAATTAAAATTAATTTCCGCTGTCAAAACAAAAAAGTGTGTTTTTAAGATATAATAAATATCAAAAGATTGACACTTTTTTATGTCCTGTTTAATTGTAAAATTATGTCCAATGACCAACATTGTATTAAATAGTAAAAATATATTCTAAATGTACTTTAAAACCACTCAAATTCATAAATTATCAATATTAATTATTTTGATTAAAAAATGTTGTTTTTAATTAAAATTTATTATTTTTCACTATTCATCAAAATATGAAAGTTATCCGAAAAGTACCAAATTTTCACCCTAGGCTAATTTCCATTTTCTGAATCCAAAAATGAAGTCCATATTGAGAGATAGAATTTATAATATTTAAAAAGTGGGAATTACTATTCATAACGGTTACTTTTATTGGTCGAGGTCCGTTAGAACTCGAAGTTGCATAAAACACACGCTACTTTATTAATCAAAGAGAAGCGTACTGTGGAAGCTTGAGGTGCTATGTTCTCCCATCCTTCAATAAATTTCATCCTCAAAATTTTTAAAATTGGGCATTGTAATATAATGGAAAGTCCCACATCAGAAAAAGATTCAATAAAACTATCACTTTAAAATAAAGAAAGAGAAGTATAAAGGTCAACTGAGATAACCTATACTAGGATTCCATGTAAAAAAACATGGATATGGATGATAAAATAAGTGTCATGTTCTGATGGAGAGGGATAGAAAACATGATCAAGAGAAAGTTAACAATAAGAAAACCACAAACTTGTGATGGTACAAACATACATTAGTTTCTCAGTAGGAAAAGTAAATGGACAACATTTTTATAATTGTTTTTAAGATACATTGCATAAAGATAATGAATTCAATTCTGATATTGACTAAGAACATAAAGAGATATAATTTTTTGGTAATGTTTCGTCCTTTAATAAATTCATACTACTAACTCATTTTTAAACGATGACTAATCTAGAAGACTTGGTCACACTGGAAGAGATAGATTAAACTTCTTATAGAATCACATGGTCCACGAAGGATTAACTATATATTTACCTTGTCTTTAGAGATTAATCAAAACAAAAATGGTTACTATAAGATCTAATGATCCCCTAAAGGATATTCCATTAGAGACAGAGACACTAATCTTAATTTCTAAAATTAATCCATCAATACCCCAAAGTTAAATAAATACCATTCAAAAATCAATTGTCCTTAAAATCCGTTAATATAATCCAAACTAATATTGAAACCCAAAACATATAATAATGTAGTCTTCCACATTAAATGGTATCTCCAAATGACATCAATTACTCTTAATGTAACATACATAAAAGTAATTAAACTAATCACAAATTCTCTATTATAGGTTAATCATTTCCATAACAAACCCAAATCACTATAAATCCAAAATAAAAACATAGATAAAAATCGACAATTACTCATCAAATGAAATCCCATTGTATTCTATTTTCCTTGGGCATATAGTGTCCCCAAAAAAGTGATCATCTTCAAAAATAACATTTATCACTTAATCACGAAATCATTTTCCTATACAAGGGTATTCACTTGATAAGAAATAAGATCCCAAATCAAATTATTATTCATCAATTAAATAATTTAACTAAAAATAATAATCACAATAACTAGGGACTTCATGTAGTCCGGTGGTAGGCGATAAATCCCAATCGCACATTGGTTGTGGGTTCGATTCCCACGGCTTTTTCTGACACGATGGGTTATCACATGGTCTGCATGTTGTCCTTTTTCAAAAACTATATTTTATAACATTATCAAAATGAGATAAATTCGTCAAAATAACCATAACATAATTTAACCACAAATCTTATCTCATACCTTGCAGTTTCATCCCAAATTATAATAACATATAATTGCTTCAAACCCAACGATCATATAAAACCAAATTGTTATTTATAACTATATCCACAAGGGAAAAGATAATTCTTCCTCAAATATCATTCTCACATTGAAAGCAGCATGGTTAAAAATACAAGAGAAAATTATTCCAAAGTAAACCCATCAAAAAGGATCAAAAATACTTTTTAAACATTTCTCCAAACATTTATTTCCACATACTTTCTCTTTGACCAAGAAAATATCATATAGAATAGGGCGTTCACTCGGGTAATGGTCAGGTCCCCTACATTTACAAAAAATTACTGTAAATGTATTCTTGGGACCATTTTTTATCTTCTTCCATATTACACTTCATTTTTTTCAGCAATTCTTCACTTTATGTCCTTCCTTCCCGCACGTAAATCATTTCTTTGTCCCATTGAGACACTTTCCTGGGTGTCTCCTTCCACATTTCCTGCATGATGGAAATTTAGGATTCCATTCTCAATAGTCTCCACTGCTGGATCTCTTATCATTCATCACCTTTCACTTATTTGTTGAGTCTGGGAATTGGTTAATATATATATATTGTTGATCATATTTTTGTAAAATTGATTTTTCATAAAGACGATATCATTTACGCCTATCAACAATCTATTTTGTTTCTCATTTCCACCACTGTTCCCACCTTGTACATCATTCTCAAAGTCACTATGACTTCCTTGCAATCTAGCCGCTGACTAAAACCAGAAAGTATTGTGTGAGTAACAGTAGTCATAAAATCATTTTGAGACTAAAATGTCACCATATTCTAAATTTGAAACACTTTAGGATTAACCAAGGTCAATTACTCTCATCTTATATATATAATACTTCAAATCAGTATGTAATGAAAATGTAAATTATCCTAATCATATCCCATGGGAGTGTCGTATCCAAGAGTGCAGCAAGGCCCGTTGTCGTGCACCATTTCCCGTTCGAGACTAGCTCAAAGCGGTGCTTTCAAGTTTTACCCCTAGGTACATATGTGCCAGAGCCACCTCAACCTGGTCGTATCTAGATAGGGATATATTGCTCGAAAAACACACAAAATCTCTACAATACCAAAATTCTAGGATGTTCTTCTATACTAATCATCAAAGTCCATCTTAGGTCTATGTTATCTAATCAGATTTTATCTAAATATAGTTTCCAAGGTTTATACTAAACTTTCTCTTATAAAAACTATAACACCCTGACCCTAAGTACCTAGAGTCGCTGCATTATTACATAACATTGGCATGATCACAAGAAATACCAAGTCTCAAAAGACCGATTAGTTTAGTAGCATTGGAAACACTAGATATATTCATAAAGTTTATGTTTCATCAATAAGTGAAAAACTACAACAACATATTGTCTTCATATCCCCTCATACTATCCCTACAGGTCATTCATAAAATACTTCTTCACATCCTGGAAAAAATAAGACATTGAAAGGGGTGAGCTCAGATTCTCAGTAAGGATAACAATATAGCCGAAATTTTCATAAATGAACATAAAAATTTAAGGCAATGTATAACTCAAAAAAAGCCTTTTAAACTTGATCTTCAGCATAATATGGCAAGGATAATATAAAAATAATTCCATTTAATTATTCACATGGATATTCTACTAGTCTAATAATAACATGAAAATATTAATAACAACTTTCATAATTACAGAATGCATAATGTCAGACTATCATAACCACGTAGCCATGGCCTCGTGCCAAGACTACAAATAATATTTTATCAAGGCCTCGTGCCAAGACACTAGTTTGTCTCATGAGACCTAACGATGCGTCGAGGAGCTATAGCAATCTCCACCCGTCACTTACTAATTCTAATTCATTTCTCATATGACATAAACATTCGTATTAAACTAGCATACGAAATGTCAATACATAATCGACAAACCATTAATGGTATAAAAATAGCACATCTAGAGTCAAACCAAACACATTCGATACAATATATAAGATTGAATTGTATCTGATTAATCTCAATAAAGAATAATGAAGGATACTGACATAGATTAAAATAATCGTCAAAACTATTAGAGAGAAATATCCCCGTTTTTCATGAAATCATTTAAAAGTAACACTATTTTTCTAGAAGCCATTCAAAAATAGATTTTTGAATCAATGTGTCCCATAACACTTTGAAACTTTTAAAAGTAATTTAAAATTTAAAACATTAATGTCCATATAAATAAATTCTTAAAACCATTTTTATAACTTGGTCACTAATGAGAAATATTTAGAAGAATAAATCTTTAAAACACTTATAAATATATTTTATTTAGAGTTTCTAACCAAAAGAGAGACACGTGAATACAAATAATTGAGGTAATAAAAACATTATAATATCATGAGAATAAAGGGATTCATGATATACTATGTCAAAGTACATTAAATACACCCTATAAAAGTTATTTGGTGTATAACAACAAAGAAGTCTCAATGGAATGTAAATTGAGATTATTTCTCTTATAAAGACCATATCCTTAGGTTAAGGATAAATAGACGACATAATTATGTGTGAAAAATATAAATACACTCTATATGATTGGATATTTAGCGTAAATCAATCAGATGACATTCACACATATTCTTGTAAAAACAACACCAATGAATTGGATATTTAACTCAACAAATGGAGATTGAGATAAAATTACTCTTATCATGTTCATACCAATGACATTAGAATTTATCAATGGAGTGATTATGTGTATCAAAAGTATATCCACAGAAAAGGGAGTGGAATTTATGACATAATAAAATTAATAGTGAATCTACACATAATCTTGGAGTAAAATAATCAATGAAGTATGTGTAATGCCGAATGAGTGGAAATTGAAATTTCAAATTCCATTATTGATTTGGTAACATAACAAACATACACCCATGAAATAAGTATCTTAAAATGATTATGTAAATATACATGAGTTAAAGTATATTACACAATTAATACAAACATTGATAGTACACACACCACATGTAATAAAGAAGTGGTGAATAATGGAATTCTCACAGAATTATAAGTGAGATAAGAACCCCTTACTTTGTACTTTTTCCTTGGTCTACAGTAGGTAGACCTCCTATATAATAGTAAAATATTTGATATTGAATTATAAAAGAATAATTTACATTAATATGATATCATATATGATCTTTTAACATTTATTTTTTAATAATGTCTTAGTATTATTGTCATTTCGGCTGTTAACTTAATCTTTTTCATTTATATAATCTGTTATGTAAGCTGTGTTTATTATGTATAGGTTTTATCATATTCATATCCAGAATTATATCAAGTCCGTAAACATTAATTGTAATCATCAAATGAGAATTATACTTGAATGGATACGATGGAGAATGAATCTCATCGTGTTCGTGGAGACGGTAGTCTGTACGTTCACACGAGCGACAATATCATTCTTTTGATGTTAAAATAATATATAATTGGAGGATATATCATATAGAAAGAATAATTATCATGTTATATTTATTATTTACATGAATTACACATCATTATTATACCCATCCAAATAATAATGTTTTGAATAACAATTACACCACGACGTGGAGACAGTAAGCCGTACGTACACACATATGGTGACATGTCATTCAAAGAATGGAAATAATACTGAAATATGGTTGTACCATGTTTATAATAACATAACTGTATATATAATATACTAGAGTTATTATTTTATAATGGTAATAACAACGAAAGAAGAAGTTGAAGAAGAAAGGAACTTGAAAAAGGGTGGTGAAATCATTACCTCTTCTTCGGGTTATTCCTTTTGATTTGATCCAAAGGGCTCCATAGGTTGGCCTTCTGACCATTGGAAGGCCTCAAGGATTAATTTATGGAAGTTTAGAGAGTATTTTGGTAGGTTTTGGCCGAACCAAAAGTCTTTGAAAGTGTTAATTAATGAGAAGGGTGAGTTCACTTTTCTAAGAGGGGTGAGGGGCACCTTTGGAAAAGCTAGAAATATTATTTTATAATAAATTCATATTCAGTTTATAATGGTTCCAAAGTGAATTATTTAATGAATAAAGTGGGGATATGTCGCAAACCACTCAAACAATTGGATTTATACAGGTTTGGGTTAAAATATTATCCTTATCTTTAAGTATTAACTCATAGTTAATTAGTTTCACTTTTACAATGTCTCACTGTATTTTTATATTATATGGTTAATAAACATACTATATACAACTAAGAGACCCCCAAGTGGTCCATTAATGATAAAAATATCTTAATTTAAGTATCTTGGCCGAACCTTATATTTTTAAGAAATTAATATCAATTAATAATATAATAATTGTTTTAAAAACTCTTTTATGTCAATTTTGACACTATTCATTAATTGATTTTTGTAAAAATTATAACAGAATGATTACTTCAAATTAAGTTAATTTAATAAATCCTAAAATGTCATATTAAACTAGAAAATTATTTTTATTTATAAAAAGTCTAAAATTACATTTATTTGGGTATTTATAATATCAATTATTATAATTTTTCATTAATTAGTTAATTACTGCATCACCATTGTGTCATACATAAATTAAATTATTTAAAGTCCTAAAAATATAAATAAAATATCATTATGTAGGAAATATTTTTCTCTTTCTAATAAATATTTATAATCTAAATTCCCACATATATAACCCTATGTAAAGAATCTTTTTCTAAATGATATATGTTTATGTCATTTTTCAATTTATTTTAACTTAATTAATATAAAGTGTCATTATCACTTACAAGTGGCACCATGGGGTCCAAAAATAGACCCATAGATGCCCATGTTCTAAAATGTATAATCCAATAAGGTTAGGACACGTTTTAGGATAATTTGTTATTATTATAATATTATTTTTAACCTTTATTTACCAGATTTACCCATTAACCATGGTAAATAAAATATTTACCGAAGTAAATATTCAAAATGTCTAAAAATAGAAATTACCTTTTTACAAAATTTGAACATCCTGATTCCAAATATGGAATCAATTTTTCCAAATTCCAAACACAGAAGTGTCATAAATTAATTTAATATTAATTCCCGCTGTGAAAACAAAAAGCGTGTTTTTAAGATATAATAATTATCAAAAGATTGACACTTTTTTTATGTCCGAATTAATTGTAAAATTATTTCCAATGTCCAAAATTGTATTAAATGATTAAAATATATTGTAAATGAACTTTAAAACCACTCAAATTCATAATATATCAATATTAATTATTTTGTTTAAAAAAATTGTTTTTAATGAAAATTTAGTAATTTTTACTATTCATAAAAATATGAAAGTTATCTGAAAAGTACCAAATTTACTGCCTAGGCTAATTTCGATATTACTAATCCAAGAATGAATTCAATTTTGAGATATTCAATTTATAAAATTTCAAAAAGTGGGTATTACTATTCATAACGGCTACTTTGATTGGTCGAGGTGCGTTCGAACTCGAAGTTGCGTACAACACACACTACTGAATTAATCAAAGAGAAGTGTACCATGGAAGCTTGGGATGCTAAATTCTATATGATCATGGATCTTCAAAAATATGTATTAGACCATTAAATTTTAGTAAATAATTTTTCACCATAACATGTGTTTTTAAGAGTCCATGTAGTAATTCGAGTGAATTAGGGGAACATTAATATTGTCGTAATTGATTTTGGGAAGGCATAATATGCTGCATGGTTATCACATGAATAATACATATCACGCAACTAAATTTTGTGGGTTAGTGCAGTGAAAATTAGAGAGACTCACAATTTTTACAAACCATGATCCATATGACTAATGGCCATGAGTGTTTCAAGAGTGGGATTCCGGGGTCATAATTTTTATCCAAACTGTGCACCTATAGCTGCAACCATAGATCGACCTAACCAGGGTAGGAACATAGTTAGGTGTAATTTTCATAAAATCATTCTAGAAAAATGTGATCCCCTTTAATTTTTTTAAATGACCATTTTATCTTGTTCCTTAAAAACAAAATATACGTCATCTCACATTCTTTTCCTCTAATAGTCTGCCACATGAAAAGATTGTCAATCACTCATTTATTGGATTTAAATCCAATCCTCTATCCAATATCTGAATCCATCAATTTCAATAATTTGGTAACCATAATGGGAATATCTTTAATATGTAACTTCCATTCTAAATTTTTCTCACCATATTCTATTATTCTTACCATGAGATAAAAGTAAATAGTTTTAGGGGATTTTTCACTTTGGTCAATCTCTACTGATTCATCTGAAATTAAAGGAAAACAAAGGAGAAGGAGATCATCAAAATTTAAAGGTATGATTCCAAATATATTATCATTAAATATAATTCATTTTATATAATGTGGAATCATTCTTCTCAAATGAAATTATAAATTTTTCATTAAAAAACAATTTTCCTTAAAATAATATGATATTCATTCTTGGAATTCCCTTATACCCATTTTCCATGATAGAGGATGTCCCAATGAGCTAGTCTAAAAACTAGTATTGAAATTATAAAAAGACCATTGAATTAATGATATTATTAATGGAAAAAACAATCTCATTGTTGTCATTTAATGAATCCAAAATGAAAAGGGTAAATTATATTATGTGAAAGTCAGTGGTATTCCTACATCACATGAATTGTATTTAATTAGTGGATCATAAAATTGATGAAATAAAATTTGAATTATTTTTAAATAATCAATTCATTATTATTGGATCATGATCATCATTTAATAAAATCCATGTTTTCATGCGTTATGTCACTGCATATATAAACTATGTATTTATATATATACAAAAATAAATTTAAATATATATTTTTATATGTTCATAGGTATCATAGAATCATTTGAATCAAGATTTGTCAAATAGGTATCCTTTAGGAACCATATTCGATATGAGTACTATTTATATTTCTAATCACATATTTATTAATGTACATTATTAATTTTATATAAACCATCAAGATTATAATATATATAATTTCTACATTCCTAATAATAAAATCTCATAACTTTCTTGGTTTATCATTTGGTAACTGTATATAAATTTTTGGTATGGGTATAGGAATCGAGAATCATTCTTCTTTGGATTATCGAATTACAACACTTGGATAATGATTGGGTTTATAGTACCGATTTTATCATTATGAGAAAATTACAGATAGTTTTTATCCATTTTTATTTTTTATAAAATGATGTATATAAATACTACAATTCTTCATCATATTCTCATTTTTTATAGTATACATATGTTAAATAATGTTTTAAATGAAAATAATTTGACTTATTGAAGTTATTATATTTGGATGGTTTATGTTTTTTCAGTTCATTTATTATTATTTTTTACACTTTTTAGCATTATTTTAAACATATATTTTACAAATTAATCTTAATGTTATATTATCCCCACCACAACATCATAGACCACCAGTTCTATTTTTTATCATTTTACTTGTGGGGAAACCATCCTGATTTCAAGTACGTAACACCATAAGAATAACTGAAACATTTATAATTCAAATTAATTTAATCATTATATATTTTTAAGCACACATAAAAATATGTGATTATTTAATTATACTCAATGCCATGTATATCTTTTAATACATGAAACAATGAATTTCGTTGAGAGTGTGCGTGACATGTGACATCAAGCTTCCAAAAACCATTCAATTTTATAATTATAAATAATTATTTTTCAGCTGATCCATTAAATATGAGGCTCTAAATAATAAATACTAATATATTAAGTATATATATAAATATCCTACTCAATATATGTATATTTTTAGATCATCATAAAAAATCCTTCAATTTTTAGTAAATGAAATATATTAGTAAAAACACTTTTCATAAAAAATGTTAATTGTTAAAATTTCTGATTAAATTAAAAAAATTATATATTGTTGAAAATTTATCTATTAAATGTAACATGATTTTTGAAAACAATTTATAATAATTTAAACTTTCTATAATTTTGAGTTTTTATGGAAATTCCTTATTTTTTATTTAATAATGAAAAATAATGAATTTATTCAAACAAAAATTAATTTTCCATAAATTTTTTAATTTTAATTAATAAATTATTATTATTAAAACTTAATTATTATACAGTAATATTTATTCCACCTGTGTATTTTTTAATCAACTATATATTGGAATTTTGTATATATTTATTTTATGTTTTAAAAAATATTTCTATGTAATGTTTTTAAGTGTGAAAAATCATGCTCAATATTAATGATCTAAAAAAATCCCAAACTATAATTTTTTTTAAAGAAATGAATATATTATATATATATATATATATATTTTATTTAATATTTATATTATGATTATTATTATATATATTTATAACATAAAACCATCTCGTTCTTTAAAAATATAATATTTGAAATGTCATATTTTCATCATGATTGTAGATTTTGTTTTAAATTAAATATTTTAAAATTTTGTAGAATTTATTTAATAAAATAAGGTTCAACTTTAAAATAATCATTTCTAATTATTATTAAGGTATATTTTTGAAATTTTTCTAAAAATATTCATTTTATTTTAAATACTGACAAGTACTAAAAATTAATTGAATACTATATTCTCAACTAAATTATTATAAAAGTTAAATTATATTTTAATTTTTTATTTACGTAAAACAAGATAAAATATTTATATTAATTAAATTTAGGTCATTTTAATCATTTTTATATTGAAATTGGATATTAAAATAATGTAAACTTTTTATAATTTTTTTTAAAACTATTATCTCATCGTGTTTGTTGGATTAATTTAAAACCCACTTTTTCCAATTTTGATTATTTAATTGTGGAATATGTATTAAAAATTAAGAATAATTATAATTTATATTATATAATAATTTAAAATTTAAATTTTACCAAAACTAATAGTAAAAATATTAAAGACTATTTATCATGACTATGGTTAATATAAGTATATCGTGGGGATCAAACTAAATAGAAAATGTTTAAAAATTTATCAAAATATTTTGAAACATAATTTTATATAAATATTTTGATATTATACCTTCTGTTATAAATAATTTTTCATTTTTTTCCTTTGATAAGAAAAAATGGTTGGTGTAATTCTTTTAAAAATAAAATTACATTTTTTCCATTCATTAATACAAGACCAACACTTCTGCTATTATCATTGTATATTAAAGATCTTTTACGTCATACAAGAAATTCCCAAATCACTTCCTAGATTCACTACTCTCAAAATAGAATAATTTTTTGGGATAGAAATCCACCCTAGTAGGTATTTCTGTGAAAACCTATGGTGGATACCCGAAAAGGAGTTAACGTTTATCAACAAGTGTTTTGTTTTTTTCGACATACACCCCCATAAATTTTATAATAATAGAATGATATAAAAAATATGTATCCTTAATTTATTTAGATTTTTTGTATTATTTTTAATTAAAAAAATCTCCACCTCTATAAAATGTTTTATGAAATCATCGTTCAAGTATACGACAAAATACTTCTTCATGATCTGATGTCATTCATTTTGTAATTTCTAACTATCAATGAAAAATATAATTATGTATTTATTGTTAATAATTTTAGTTTATTTTATTACACAAATATTTTAAATATTATATTACATTTACCATTTTAATTTCCATTATAGTTAATATTATAATGTCTCTTAGGTGTATGGTTGACTACCACATTGCAAACCAATGTTATACATTCAAACATTACATTGAATGTAATAAGTTTTTTATTATTGACCATATATGATATATATGACTTGGAATTTATTATTTAATATTAATATATCATTGGTGAATATTTATTTATATGTAGACAAAATGTAATAGTGTTCATGTTTACACACAACTGACTATCTCCATAAATAGTGTATCTCATTTTCAATTTCTATCCTTGGTAGATTACTATAAATACATATATAGGGAATATATATGATATTTATGTCATGGATAAAATTATTGATATAATAGTACCATGATCACATTAACAAGTCCAGAATTATCAAATAAAGCGATATAAAAAATCCGGGAAATTATTAATTGAAACATGACATTAATATATAAATGTTAATACAATGGTAATTAGTGGACAAAAAATAAATCATATATTTATATGATAGATTTTTGAATGGTTATTTAATATGTTTATATTAAACATATATTTATTATATATGATGCTTTAATGACTTTAATATCATTCAATACTTACATTAATGGATTTATAGTATCATTTTTATTTTCAGTATACATATGAACTTCACACCTCATTTATTTTTTATCGTTTATCTATGGAATATTTTAAATTATATGTCATCAATATAATTATTTTAATTATTTCTTTGGTCTCTTTTTATTTTATTGTATATTAGGACATAAAATTTAAATGAATACTTAACAGTAAGTTATTTTTTTCTCAATATTCATTCGTTGAGATGTATATTGTGTTATGAACCTATATTATTTCAAGATGTCAATAAAAAGACCCATTAACATCTAATATAGTTAATTTATTTATCTTCGTGGTATTTAATATTCTATTTTATGTTATTACTTCATGGAACGTATGATTTAATATATCAGAAGTGGTAATGGTTTTATGCTACAATCTAATCATTTGTCAAGACTATGTATAACAATGTTTCTAATATAAAATATGTTTATCCATATCTTAGTAAAATAAAATTATATCTTTTGATATTGGTATTATAGATACTAATAGTACCATTCTTCATAATTTAGTATATAAAACAATTAGTAAATTTTAAATGAAATTGTGACTTGATTTATCTGTTTTGCCAAAATAAATTTGTTTCCTCAAAAACCATATTTTCTAAAAATGTTTTAAAAATAATTTATTAAAATAAAATGATTTAGAGAAGAAATTTTTACCCATTTTAAAATTTTTACATAAAAATTTAAGGAATATTCTTATAGTTTTTCATATATTTCATGTTTGGATTTTATAAAAAATTTAAATGGAATATTACTGTAAATAATAATGAAATGAATGAAAAATCTCATGATCATTGCCATTAAATTTTTTTAAGAACAGAATAAATTTTTTCAAGAATATCATATTATTTGATTTTAGAATGTTTTATGTTAATTTTTTTTATAGAGTGGAATGTATATTTTCCTCATGATTTATTATATGATCATTTGAAATAATTTTCCATCTATGCTTACATAATATGATATTAGGTTTTCCATTCTATAGATATAAATTGAGGATATCATTATTGTTGTTTCTTTAAATTGATAGGTAGGATAATATGTTTACGAAACCTGTTTCTCTCCCAAGGGTTATACACTTATAACATTATTATGAAACCAGTATCTCTTTTATGGGTTACGATATATAACAATTATGAAATGATAATAATGGCTATCTCTTTTCCATAAGGTAATATATGATGAAATATTCATGTAACACAATCATTTTCATGGTTTTGTATATGAAGAATGTTTTATGATCTTGTGTCGAACACATATATATTTTTTAATTATGTGATGGGAAGGAACAATATCTCCCACAATGCGTTGGAAAAATATAGACAACCCATGAGTAAATATGTTATGTGTGAACCTATTTATGTCTTCAAAATGATATTCATGAAACTGATTACATGCTTACAATTTTATGCTTGTAAATGAATTTCTTGTCATTAATGTAATGTGTGGTCTTATATTTTGTGTACATAATGTTATTTTTGGGTCTGATTTCCTGTCCATAAGTCTATTCATGGGAATGATTCCATGTACTTATCATAGTGAGTGAATTTCAATCTATTAATATATGTTTATAATGTTATAATTTTATGTGTATTACAAAAATCCATGGTTTACGACAATATTATATTCTTGTCGATCAATTTTTTATTTCTTTATGATTCATTTCTTATGAGATTCTAGTATTTATTACAATTCTCAAGATTCTAACAATTGATATGAAGGGAATGGTTTTCAAATGTTAATGCCTTGTTCTCATACAATAAAGTTCATGTTATTCTTAGGCATTTCCCATGACTATCATCATAGAGAACATGATCTCACCATTTCATATGTTTTCTATACTCAAATTGTTATGAAACATTTATGTATGATATGTTTTTTTGGAGAGAAAAAGGGAATGAGATTGGTTGGAGATATTGAATATGATTCACTAAATTTTGAATAATGACTTCCAAGATTCCAAATGCACAAAACTATAATGGTTATCATGAATATGGTTATGTAATTTGATAAATTTTCATCTAAAAATATTTAATAACCATTGGAACACATGTTTCTATATAGTTAGTATCATAGGAAATGATAAGTTGAAATTTGGAAACTATGAGTATAAAAAATTAGAAAAATCCTTAGTGATATTAATATGTATTTGTTAAGGTTTTTCTCTATGTATAAATATATGTATATATAAAATTATTAGAAAATATCTAAGAATTATGTTTGAGATAGATGTAGTGGATAACAAAAAATTACAACTTTTTCAATATACAACAAGTGGATGAGGCTCTATCACATATGTACATATGTGTAATTACTCCCAAAAAGGTTAATTGAGCTTGATAGGATCATTAATTGGTTTATGACACTGGGCCTTGATACACAATTATTTTAACAATCTTAAGGGATAATATTTTTAAATTCACAAACTGTTTACTAACCCACATGTAGAATTTAATTGGATGAAGACAATGAATATATATGGATAAACCATTGTTTTCATAACATATATAACATTTCCTAATTTAAAAAACATATATCTAATTTTTCCATAATTTTTTACCCATCCTAATAATTGTTTCTTAAACTATGATTTTTGGTTTTTGTGAGTAAATGTAATCTGATAAAACTATGTTAATATTTAATATGATGAATAATTATTTTATTAGAATCTATATGAAATGATGCCTATAGTAAAGGATAATATGATTATGACTAATCATTTCTCAAAAAAATTATTGAAAATTTGATCCTTAAAAAAATCTTTTACTCACTAATGAATATATAGATAGAGATCCTTATGAGATTTTGTAGGGGAAACCATGGAGGAAAAAAGATTTGGTTTATATATTTATATTATGTGGGAAGATGCACTCAGGATAATATCACAAGATGAAAACCACATCTATTTTATGATTAATGGTTATACAACTAATGATAGAGAGAAAAAATATTATATATTAATGGAATTAAGTGTAAAGGAAAAAAAGAAAAATATTATTTTATGGTTTTAGAGAGAAATGGGATGATTATATTATTTAGGTATTGGAAATCTAGAATTATAAATTATAAAAGTATTCTTTTAGTATATTATTTTAGTTAATGGTTTGAAATAATATATTGAATGAATTTTGGTTTTATTCAATGTATAGTGAAGAATGTATGTTTTCAATAAGGATTTACAATAATTCAGGCAGTTACCAATATTTAGGAAAATATATGACAAAGGTATTCATATATATTCAATGTGACTATATAGAGATGCTTTATGAAATTTATAGTATTGTTGTTATATTTATTTTGATAAAATTAGATTCCTTTATATAACATTTTATATTTTTTACTGGTCATAAGTATAAATATTTCAAAAATAGTTATGTAGAAATGTAGATGAATATTTATATATTAATGTATTATTTCACCATATAAGTATTTACTAATATTTTATAATAAAATTTATATTTTTTAATCTATAGATAGTATGATAATAATTCATTATTTTATGGATCACATTTAGTATTCTAGACATGAAAACTCCATCTCCTAGAGAAACAATTGAAGATGAAATGGATCAGAAAATAACTATAGGATGTAATTAATCATATGGATTAATAATATATCATTTATGTACATTTTAATGTGATCTCATTTTATATGGAAATAAAATTCCCCATCATTAGGAAAAGGATCTTGAAATAAAAATTTTTCTTGCTATAATAATATTTGATGATATTAGTTTCCATTTTGATGCCTCTTTTGATTATGTTTCTATGTTATTAACCTTTATATAATAACCTTATTTCTTGTGATAAATGATCACTATCACTATATAATTATATTTTCTTTTAATCTATGTCCATGCATTCACATCAAACTTATGTTATCTTTCATGGATGCATTCTATGTGTTATTCTAGATTACATTCTCACAACCACTTACCTTTTTTGAGAGGATATTATTCAATATTTTTGAAAATGAGGGTTTTAGGATTTAATATTCAAATGTTAAACGTTTGATGAAAAAGTTAAATTTTTAGAGAAAATTCATTTAACGGGTGTATAATGTATCATCCCAAGATTTGGTGAAATGTTATTTTTTTAAATGAATCTAACCATTTTGATTTCTTGATTATGCATCGAATTCAGTATAACTTGCAATATATTTTATACAAAGTTTATCTGAAATTACATTAAATGTTTAAATTCTTCAATAGAATGCTAGAAAAGCATCACCGATTCATTGAACCATGAAATAATATTGTTTTAATTTTATAAATTTTTACCTAGAAGTTAAAAAGGTGGGAATGATTTGTATTAATTGATTTTTAAAATATAAATATAAATATACACTTAAATATAAATTTAATTAAAAATACTTCATAAATAACACATCAATTATTAGTAATGTAATTATATTCATCAAAAATAATTTTTCGTTGAAAATTATTTTTATTCCATTTTATGATAAAATATTAATATTAATAGATAGTGATTTTTGAAAATATATTTGATAAAATAAAATTTATTTTATTAATCACCATATCAAAATTAACATATATTTAATTTTTTTGTGTATTTTAAAAAAATATATAATTCTAGTGAATAGTAATAAATACTGATTATTAAAAACAATGATTTCTATTTAATAAATAATGTAATTTTAATTGACCATAATATTATATATTAAAATAACTATTATTCCCTTGCATACAAACTAATTATGTACTTTTGATTCATCGTTATAATGTATTTTAGTATATGTTTATTTTAGGGTTGAAATTGGGTTTTACTAAAAAAGTTTATAATTTATATAATGTTTATCAATTTTAAATATTTAAAATAATATTTGAGGATGATTGTATTAAATTAAATTTATATATTAAATTTATAAATTTATATTCATATTCATATTATGATAAAAATTATAAATATATGTAATTTATAATCATCTTATTCTTGATAAATACATATCTTGAAAATCATCATTTTCATCACATCTAAGAGTTTTGTTTTGAATTTTATTTTTTCCACTTATATAAATTTTATTATTTGAAATAGAATTTAATTTTGTAAAACATAATCTTAATATAATATTAGTCATATTTTTTAAATTTTTTTTTGAAATGATTAATTTTATGATGAATGTTTACATATAGAAAATATTAATTGACAAATGCATTTTTATTGAATTTATATTAAAAGATAAAATTTATTTTTAATTTTTTTAAAAAAATTTATATCTATAATATATTTATTAATCTGATTTTTTAAATATGAATCAATTTATTATTGAAATTTATTATAAAAACATTGTAATCACTTAAACATTTTTTATTTGAAAACCATCTTTCTTATCGCAACTAGGGGATTAATGATAATTCAAAATTTTCCAATTCTATTAATTGAATTTAAAAAATTTTATTTGATATTTGGAATCATTAAAATATATATTTTAAAAAATTCTCCATTTAATTTTTTTGTACAAATAAATTTTAAATAATTGAATAATTATTTACCATTATTATGGTAAAACGAGTTTACCAGTAGCTAATCTAAAAGGATAGTGAAAATAAATAACCAGAAACATGTCCAAGGCCCATTGGATAGACATATTAAGACCATATACCTTCTAGTTTCGATATTGGTTCGTTATTGGGTCTGTTTGACATGAAATATATGTGTGTGACATTTTTCCTTTAAAAACATTACATGTTTTCCACTCACCTCACTAATAAAAGGTCACCCATAATCTGATAATTTTCACAAATTTAAAACATTTTGTTTCATCCAATTACAAATAAAATTACTTTTTAAATCCTTTACTATTATAATAGAATCCATATTATGGATATAAAATAATCAAAGGATGGATTTTGTTGCAAACTGAAGGAGGATACACAAGAGGCAGTGTTCATCAATAAATGTTTTTTTATTAATTTCTACACTGACATAAATTATTAATATAATATAATGATTCAATAACCAATATATATTCCAAATAATTAGATTTTACTACATTCTGGTCATGACATATAACCATCTCAACTAGTTTCAACTAGGTTAAAAAATAATCGTTCATGTGTACGAAGGAATACCGCTTCACAAACCTATTTCATTCATTTATTTATTACCACTTCTAATGAATTGAAATAATAGTGATTTTATTATTTATATAACATATTTTTGATATTATTATTTTTTGGGAAATATTATATCATTTATACCATAATTCTTTTCAATTTTTGGGAATTCAATATTGTCTCTCATGTGTACGTTGAACTATATCCCCACGAAGTAGTGTTATTAATTTATGCAACAAATGGAAGGTAATAAAGAAGAGTTTAATAATATTGTGTGATATATATGAAAATTAATTATTAAATAATTAAAATATATTATTTACATTTAATTAATTCAATAAATAGGGAAAATAGATATTCGATCATGTGAATACAAGACCTACCCCCAACCCAAATGGTGTATTACATTTTTTATATATATCCTTTATAGATTAATGTGAATAGACATACACTGAGTATATATAATATTTATTTGTTTTTTAATATTCTAGATATGATGTAACCATGTTCACGGTAATAATACCAAAACCAATAAATTTAGAAATGTATGAAAAACAACATAATTATTTCTAGAAACAGGACGTTATCATAAAATTTTAAATAAATGGGTAGGAAAAGGATATAAATAACTCACACATAGTATAATATGTATAATAATTATTAGATAATAGATGTATGAAAATATATATTTATCAAAAATGATGTACTAATAATTATTGTGAATGTAAAGTCTTATATTAACGGATTTCTACTCACTCCTTTATTTCTAGGAAAAAAATGATTATTCACCGATCTATTCATTTATTTATAGTATATACTAAATCCATTCAAATTATATATCATGAATTTACCTATTTTTATTATTTTTAATATTTTATTTTATTTTATATTTTATTGGGGATTATGATTCAAAATATTACTATAATGGTAAGATATTATTGTCTCAATTTACCTTCTTTAAGGCGTACATCAAGTTGTACACCTATATTATATCATGAGGAGTATATACATCCCATTTCAAATGAAATATAATGAATTTAATTTTCATAATGATATTTCATTATCTAATCTCTTTCATTCCTTCATAATGTTATGATTAAAAGATACCAAAGTGGTCATGATTTTATGTTACAATCTCATAGTTTATCTGGATTATTTATGAATAAGGATAGAAAAATAAAAAATTAGGATCAAAATCTCAAAACTAACATGAATTTTCTTCCCCCATGGTTATTCATTGTATTAAAATTACCATTTTTTAGTAATTGGTAAATACAAAAATTGATAAAATGTTTTTATAAAAAACCATCATTATTTATCACTTCGGTTGGAAATATATTTTCTTTTAAGAACATATTTTCAATAAATGTTTAGAATTATATTTATTATTTTTCATAGTTTTTAAAATCTAATTTTATAAATGTATTACTTTTCTCAGAAATCATTTGAATGGAATCTTCATGTAATTTTCTAAACAACACCCGTCTAAATTTTATTTAAAATGTGACATGATTTATTATTTTAACGTGTACAACATGATACAATCTTTCTATTTCCACAACCATTATTTTCATTTAATATTCATTTATATTTATTTAATGATATATTCAAATTAAAATATTTTTTAATGATATAATTACTAAAACGTTTTCTTTATAGTGGAAACACTATTTTTCTCATGAAATTTATTTAAAGGATCATTAAATATTATTTTTCATCTAAGATGAAATTTGACCAGGTTACGTATATATTTCAAGGGCTATAAACAACTGATACCAACATTATTAATTATATAATTTCTGTATTTTTAATATTTATTCATTTAAATTATTTTTCTTTCACAGGTTATACCATGATTGAATTCTTATAAAACTTCATTCATTTTCATGGGTCATTATATTCTAAAATGATGAAACGATTATAATGAATCTATTTTAAACAAGTTATTATATGATGAAATTGTGATATAACCTATTTTATTTCATGGATTATGATATAATTAATGTTTCATAATCTCCTGTATCATAGATTTATTATTATTATTATGTAATGTATTGGACCTATATATACTTCCCATGAATTGGTTAATGGTAGATAAACATGAGTAAATTTGTTATGCATGAACCTAGATACATACACAAAATGTTATGCATGTATTTAAATAAATTTTCACAATGTTATATATGGTACTACATTTCATTTTAATAATGTTGTCCACATATCTGGTTTCATTAACTTATGATTATGTGAGTGCTATATTTCTTGTCCATAACATAGAAACTAAACTTGCCTTTTTTATACATGTTAACAATGTCATAAACTGAAGTTTATTATAATAATCTATGTCTTATTCCAATTTTATTCTCTCATGGATCCTGATATTGGATTTTGTAATGATTCATGACTTATAAATTTCCAATTTTTATTACATGACAAATGATTATAGATTTTGATATTTATGGTATTATTTTCATATGAAATACTCATTTCTCGTACATTTATGTTCATATTATGAATATATATACCACTTTTATACTCTTAATGTGAATCTCAGATCACTCATTATTCTATTTCATTTCATTATATAATAAATTAATGGTTTATGTAGGATATGTTTGGGATGATTACTAATGAGGATGATCTTAGATTGGAGAAATAATGATCATTTCCTAAATTATGATGAATTCTTTCCATGAATCCAAATGAATTAAACTATAATATTCCTCAAACATATTTTTGTGTAATGTATTTAATATTAATCATAATATATATAATTCAATTATGAAAATACTAGTACAATATATATTGTATAGTTGGTTCAATTAGTGATTAGTGAACAAGACCCATGTTTCTACAATGTGGTATGGGAGATTTTTCCATTCAACATACTATTTAGGTTAGTATACATGTAACTATGAATTTGTATGGATATTTTCATGAGACTTTTACTGTGAGTCGAAAACAAAAATATAAGATAAATCCTAATTTCCGAGCATGGTATATTTATATTTTGATTTTCTATTGTTGTTGTTATATTGATTTTATAATTGGGCGGAACACATTATTTATGGTATAATTCTTATTATTATCATCATTTATTTTTTCCATTTCCTTGTTAGGAAAGGGGAATTAAACATGAAACATAATTTGAACAATATTATTCGAAAATCATGAATATAGGATTTAATATATATATATTACGACATACAATCTCTACTGCATATTACTACTGCCTTAAATTTTAAAATTGGGGAATGTATTAGAATTTCATGTTAGGGTAAAATAATTGGATTAATTAAAGACTATCCATCTTCCGAAATGGAATTTACATATACTTATTGATGGTGGAGCCATTATAACAATAATATCCCACATTTGAGACATATTCATTGAGCACATGGGATTTAATTTCAATTATTTTGATAACATCGGTACAAACAATAATTAAAAAATAATGGACTTCATTAAATTGGGAGTGGTGATTCATCAAATAAAATAGTTTTAAAAAAACATTTCATCATAATAATAAATATATCAGCTAGGTTATAGTTACATGATGATCCAATTTTAGCATATAATGCTTACCCATTTATAACTTCGGATTGGTGACTCATCTAAATAAACCATGATACATATAGACAAATTAATGAGTATGCACTTAAACAAATTTATATACTTAAAATAAAACAATTTTCATTAAATGAGGATTCAAATTTTAATGAAAATTTTGTATTCCTCTATTCCATCTAATAATAATACTATATATCAGGACCTCTACAATGTGAAGTGATACCATGTCCTATTCCCAACCATAGTGGTAGGAAGTATGAAGTGTCTCCCATGTTTCCTATATGGTAATCCATTCCACGTAGACCTATCATTAGAGGAAGGAAGAGGGGTGTGAATTTAAGATAAGAAGGCATGTAATTTTTCTATTTTTAATCTATGATACTGTGTACTATTTAATCTTATCTAAAGTGTGATTTTAGATATTAATGAACTATACTACCACAATGCCCTCAAGTCATGCACCAAGAGAGTGGTGATGAATTTTCTCTAAAGGTGGTGGTCCTTGATCCACCGATATTACCTCTTGATGTACCACTTGAAGAAAATCATATTGTTCCTAATATGGGTGATAATTATTAGTTCGAGGAGTGATTCATAGTGATTATGTATTTTGTCCAAGGGATGTGTGACCTTCGACAACTATGGAATAGTTCACATGTGAATTCTAGTAGCAAAACCTTCCTTAATTATCCTAGGATAGCGGTCCCCATGCTTTTATGACAACGTTATAGTTAATGATGGTCATATTCATGCACCTACAGATTCCTATAGAGTTTAGGGGTAATAATAAACATATATTCTACATGATTATTCCATGCATTGGTAGGAGATTATTAGTCATTATGGTCATAATTTGGGTATGTCATGGGTGGAAATTCATAGATACATTTATTACAATTCCATTATGTGATCTTTGAGAAAATTACGTAGTTGAGAATTTGCAGTTGTAGTAGGGTTCTCTATCATTGGATGAGTATTTATCTAATTTCACAAATCATCTACATGTTTCACTAATAATGAAGGTGAAGAATTGAATGCAACCAGACAGTTTAAGGATAACCTCAAATACACTATTTGAACAGAAGTGAATGAATTTAGGTTAGACAATGTTTATGACATAGTGAATTGGCCTCTTATCGAATATAGGATCATGAGGGAAGATTGTGGTTTGTTTTATTGGATATTAGTGCCATTATAGAGAATTAATTGATTGATAATAAATAATAATTATTTCAACCCTTCACATGGGGGAAGTAGTAGCCACATTACACCTAATGAATTTTATGTTTAATGTCAATATTTTGGGAATCCTGGTCATAAGAATCACTAGTATTCTAATGAACCTGTTGAGTGAAGAAGATAAAAAATGTGGGGAGAAACATCATCATTATATATGTAACATCATATATGTGTGTTATGGGAGAGGATATGTATTAGATCCACCTTCTAGATTAGTATCAGTGGAATGTCTCAAGGAAGGTAGCTTGAGTACTATCCGCCATTTGTCTATAGGATGTGGTCATGGTCTTGGTACAATGAATTTAGATTTACTATTCTATGAGAGTGGCCCAGAATTCCTAGTGAGATTTGATTTCAAGGACATGAATGTTTCTAAATATATGCATTACATCCAACCCTAGAGGAGTAAGGTGTTCGGACTTCTACTGCTAGAGGTACTATTCTAGTTACATATTCTATATTATCATCTATATTTGATATAGGAATGATTGTATTCGATTATATTTTTTGGAAATAATCGAATTATTGTGCCTATAAATGGAGTACTTCTATAATTTATGGTCTCCTAAAACAACATTGTTGATCTAGATAGATCATATATGCTTATGTAAAGAATTCCACTTGATATAGGTGGTTATATTTTTCTATGGAACACCTTTTTCGATGATATGAATGGTTTTGGAATCATACTCGAGATGGTGTAGATATTATCCTATCATGATAAATTAGATTTTTCTCAATATAAGGTATCATTCACATTACACAAGGGTAGTATATATATATTCAAATGAGAAAATTTTATTTCCATGAATGTTGAGATGTATAGATGCATCATGGGATAATTAGATTGACAGTGTAGATTATGGTTCACTTTTTAACCAATCGTGAAATTTAACATATGGATTTCCCATAAGAAGTGAATCATTTTAGGGGTATATCCCATGGAGAAATTTCTAGTTTACTTATTATATTTAAGGTAGATTTCACTATTGAAATTGTTTCAAGACTTGAAACATTATCCATTTATACATATAGAATAGAACCTACAGATCTGTAGTGACTGAAGTAGTTGCTATAAGATTTGAAAGATAAATGTTTTATGGGTCCTAGTAATTCATTGCGGGGATCAAAAATCCTTTTCAATAAGATTGTAGATGGAACCCTATGTCTTTTTAGGTATTACCATCAGATGAACCATCTTACAATTAAAGCTGATATCTATTTCCTTATATAGATGACCTATTTGACCCACTCCAAAGAATCTAGGTCTTCCCAATGATCAATTAGAGGTTGGTCCACCATCAAGTATTAGATTGAACTTAAAAAATACCTCATAAAATATTTCATTATAGGTATATAATTTATTTTTTTTATAAGTCATTCTGTCTCATGAATGGAAGGAATTTATTTATATCCTTTATGAATATGATTTTTTAGTCATGTTTGGATTTTTTTTCTTGTTTATGTTGAACGTCTTGTAATATTTTTTACATGATACAACCATTTAAAAACATTAAATCATGATAAATACCATAATGGAGAAACATATATATGATAATCATTAGAAGTTATATTTTTTAAATAACAAGGTACACTTTCTAGGTCACATCATCTTGTAGGAAATAGTATATGGTGGCCTAGTGAAGTTGAGAGTGGTAGTTTTCTAGGAGAATTCCTATAATTTCTATGAGATATGGAATTTCATAGGACCGGATGGCTATAAAATTAATTTTATTGAAGAAATTCAATTCCTAGAAGTGACTATTATAAAAATAACCTAGAAAAGTGTAAAATTTAACTAATAT
The DNA here is from genome assembly GCA_963277665.1 of Viscum album. Classification (NCBI taxonomy): domain Eukaryota; kingdom Viridiplantae; phylum Streptophyta; class Magnoliopsida; order Santalales; family Viscaceae; genus Viscum; species Viscum album. The sequence goes on along the minus strand of OY728151.1, from coordinate 896,381,469 downwards.
ATATCTTGTGATTTTTTTCAATAGATAATATGAATATTGACTTCAACACCAATCATGATACCACATGAGCCTCGAATAAGTTTTAAACATTATTCTGATGCCTCTTGCGTTAGTCATGGAAACATTCTGATGTTGATAGAATGGGTCATATAATTCAAGTCTCATTATTCAGGGCCTCATGAGAATAATTTGTCTGTGAATTATCTCATGTTTCAGGTAGGGGATCATTCCATTTATTTTTGTAGGAACTAAAAATTGGGGGATGAATTTTTCATGCTGGCGGAACAGAAAAGCCTCACGTATATTTTTAACCAATGTGTCTAAATCTTATTATGCATAAGTGGGTAGAATACATGTTTTAGTTTGACTATGACAATGATTAAAAACCTATTAGTAGAAATGTTTGGTTGATTATTTATATTGGAAGTCTCAAACACAAATAATTTTGGACTCATGTAGTGAGTGGTAGTTGAAGGATGAATTTTTTGTAATGAATGTATTGGTGCTTGAAAATCATAGATAACTAATATCATTATCTTTTCCACTCAACTATTAACATCTATATTGAGTTAATATGAGATATATTTATTATTACCAGAGGTTGGTATCAAAGGGGAGTGTTTCAAGAGAGAACCTACTTCATGGTTGTTTCATTGACAATGATGAGGACTATCCAATTTATTGATGCAACTGGGATATTATGTAAATAAACGAGGAGTTTATTTTGGATTATTATCATTCTATCTCTGAATTATAACCCAATGATACCATGATAAATATTTAGATAAACTTCTAATATTAGTGGTTGGTGTTGAAGTAGAAAAATGCAACTTTTATATCCTGGTGGTCCTCCTATTAGCATGCAAAGGAAGAACACTACAGGAGAGTGGGTATTTCATATCCATTTTACATTACTAATTTGAAATGGGATAATATAATCATATAATATTTGATGGGTATATATCGGTCTCCATGTGTTAATAATTTTTTATGGGATATCATTTTCAATGTGACCAAATTCATCCACATTTTACATATCTGAGAGAACATTTTGTGCAAAATCATGGGATGCATTACATTCAAGATATATTAAGAATTAATTGTGTTGCATGTTTCATTAAATAACATTGAGTCTCTCATATGAAATTTTTATTATAAATGTTCGTATAGAAGTCCCATGGTAAATATGTTCCTATGATCATAACCTTTCACCTGAAAATAAACATGTAGTATGATTGTCTGATACATGTGTTGGAGGACAATATTCATGAATTTTTCCTTAATTTTATATGTTCTTATGAGACTAAAATAAAAAAATGATAAATTTTATTATAATAATATATTTACTGAAACAATATACATGGGTCTATAAGAGGACATACTTGATAGGTCATCTAGTTCTCCACTATACTGGTTAGAATCATGTTAGACAGCACTACTGGGACCGAATCATTTTCAAGAGACATCGGGTAAGTTACAACTTATTCAAATGGGTATGGATACATGTCATTATGTCATGAAATACTTGGAAAATGGATTAACGTAACCTATGTAGTTTTAGTAATTACATCATTCATTTCTAAAAGTTTCACCAAGGGTGGGTCATAAACATAATTAGGGATTTTCAAATCTATCACCTAGTAACATCAATCTTTCAAATATCATAAAGGGATTTTGATCGATATCTTATTAGATATTATTATCTCATAGGTACCAAGCCATTAACGATTTCTTTCATGTATTATAGAGTTTCCCTTATATTTTAGACCCTTTTAATACGTTTTATCAGGAGGATGTTAAATTCGGAGATGATTCTTCATTTGAGAAATATCATATATTGATCATTGATCCGAATAAAAAATGATGTCTGAGGTATTCCAGTTCACCATGTATGTGTGTTGGGTAGAACATCCATTAATATAATGACACATGGGATAGAGTGATTGAAATATGTGATTAGTAACAAGATCTATTCTTAAATTATCCATTACCACCTTTGGATGGAAGATTTAGGGACAAGTTGTTTTATAGAGGGGATATTGTACGATCTATAATTTTTAAATGAGGTAAAAACCCTTTAAATTCCATAAATACTTTCCCCCAAAATAGATGTGATTAAAAGTATAAGGATTAGTTTGAGACATCTTGGGCCAATTCCTTGATCAGAGCTCCACAGTTTGGGATGGCGGACTAAGGAGGCCAGTTACCACAAAGATAGAGTATACTATCTGACTGAACCATGCTGATTATTAAAGTGAATTGAATATGGGAACATGGTTTTAAAAACCATTAATGTTAGGTTTCATTTCTATATAGGGTGTTGAAATGTTTTAATGATGTTCACATTGTTTTCCCAAACATTACCACTAGGCTCTCCCCCATAGTACAACATTACCAGTAGAGGAAAAATGTTTGGAAAACATTTTGGTCATCCCATGCACCAACTTAAAAGTTTTGTATTATTTCCATTTTTTAATTATTCATTATTAACATAAAATATCAGCTATCCAATTAATTTCCTCCAACAATCAGCCATGTGAGAATCACCACCTTCATTCTTCCTTAGGAATTGATTTCAAGCCTTTTACCGAGTTCATTTTCATTAATTCCTATCACCTTGAAAGAATACCAATATGATCTATGATATGTCGCATTAACTTTTATATTTATTTCATAATTTCCATCAGTAATTAGGTGTAATATGAAATTCCTTATTTTTAGGAAAATTTTATATTTCATCGATTTAACATATTTTGGTTAAAACAGAATTATGACAATGTATAATGAGAGAACCAACAAGATAATATATGTGGTCTTATAATTTTTATTGGAATAAAATTCAATTTATATCATGTTCTAACATATTAAATTCCTTATATTCCATGTGTTTCATAAAAAATATCATTTTCTTAATTTTATTTGAAAACAAGTCTTCAGATTTCTTATAACCTTTCTTTCCTTAATGATGGATAACCCCTCCGATAGTTTCCATCCATTGTGGTGTTATTATTAAATTCCCCTTTAATTAATTAGTGTTTTAGAACCAATCCACCTTCCAAGTGGTATTGAATTAATTATTAATTTAAAGAATAAATTTAATTGTGTGAAATTTTTTGGTATAACCATGTCACATGACATATATGTAATTAGTATACAAAAAAATTAAATATATAAAAAGTTAATGTCACGAACCATCCCATGGGGCCCGTCTCATCACTACCCCAAGCCTGCGTTCTATTGGCCAGTTGCTGGAGACTATAACCAAAGGCATAATTCCATAAAATTGGGAAGTAATTGCCTTTATAACATATAACAACAAAAAGAAATCACGTAGTTGGAAGAAACACCAAATAAACGGTATAACAAAACAACGTTTAAAGTAAAAAGGGATAGAATAAAATCCTAACTGGAAAGTACAATTACAACAGTGATACAATAAAACTGTAATATAAGGGAAGACAGATACTGGATCATCCTCCGAGGATTCTACCTGAATGGTAGGTACAAAATACCTCCTTAGAACTCCACATCGGACTGTCTCCCCCATGTACCGACTCACCGTATGGTCCACCTCCAAGTACCGTCCAGTACTGGTACTCTCAGCCTCAGTTAGCGCTATCTTTTGTCTGCATCCAGCCCCACAAGGTGCAGGCATAGCCTGTTTAGGGGTGAGTTTAACAATACGTAGTAGGGACCTCGAGACCCTCATGGTCTCACAAAATCCACCAAGGATAAACAAAAAATAACGAAATCAACATATAACCCTACATAGTTATATTCCCATACATGTATGTAAGATTTCAAGTGATCCATCTCAATCATTTGGAAGGCAAATAAAAACTGACTTAGCACAATTTAGGATTTGTTCTAGAGGTAGTATCATGTAATATCACCAATCACATTTTCAAAACCTCGGATGCGGGAGAAATCCTCTTCTATCGACTACAGTTGGTATGCCACGACACTAAGTGTGCATCCCACTAACCTTTTACTTCTCAGGTACTCCTCCTATCGACTACAGCGGATCTGTTGTGTCCCCAAGCATGCTCCCCAATGTGGGTCTGCTGTGTCACCAAGCGCGCTCCCCCTCGTAGGATACTATGTTACTCCTTCTGTAGAGTAAAATGGGTTTGTTGCGACACCAAGGCACTCCCCACTATGGGTCTACCGCAACACCAAGTCACTCCCCACTGGACTAGTCGAGTAACTGTGAGTCGAAAGTTTAAGTAGTTCTCGGGTCTCATCAAGATACTTCGTCTCCGCATTACTCTTTCTCCTCTCTGGGAGGATTCTCTCCATGAGCTGCTGTTCAATACTCCAACTATCACAAAGTCCCGTGAAGAAGTATCGCAAAGATCTACCATGTCAAAGGGGTCTCAATGCAAAAGACAATGAGTCAAACAGACGCCCGGTCTATCAGTTATTAGCCTTTTAGTCTCGGGGGTTCGGTTGGTTTCGTGACCAATATATCCTGACCATTTACCATCATAATCAAAATCTTCAATGGATTATATTCATGGGGACCGTATTGCTCCTTGATTTCTAGGGCCACTGATGGTTCAACAAACAGATTTCTGGTGCCAAAGTTATGGCCAAAATAGTTTAGATGGTCAAAGTGGGACCGGGTCCGGTCCGACCCGGCCCGACCTGGCATGGGTTTTCCCCTTTCAGGTTAACCCAGCCCAACTCGCTGGGTCTATCCCGGATCGTGATGCGGCCCGGTCCGCTGAGAGGTCCAGCAGGCTGCGAGGTACCACAGAGCCTGCGGGGGACATGAGGCCGCTCTGCTGCGGGGGGTGCCGCGAAGGCATGGGGCCGGTGCGGTCAGGGCACCTCGAGGGGCGTGGGCCGGTTCGTCCATGGCCCCACGGGGGGGGGGGGGGGGGGTTGTTGGCCTAGGCGCCACGAGGGGTGTAGGTCGGTTCGGTCAGGGCCCCATGGGGGCACGACCTGGTTTTGTCGGGGAACTACGGGGGGAGCAGGCTGGTTCAGCTGGGGCGCGGCGAGGGGTGTGGGTTGGTTCGGGTAGGGCTCCACGATGGGTGTGGGCTAGTTCGGTCAGGTTGTCACGAGGGGAGCAGTCTGGTTTGGCTGGAAAGGCAGAGCACCGCGGGGGCGGCCCCGATCGTGGTAGTCGCGGGTGGCGGCATCGTTGCCTTCATCACCTTCATCATCTTCAACACCTTCCTCCATTTCTAAGAGTACACCGATGTAGAATGATGGAGGGGTCAGTCCATGTTTGTTTGACCTGCACCCTCCATTTTTAGGGTCGTAGCATTTGTCTCAATATGAAATAAGAACGATGAACTTCAAATTTTATAACCTTCGTAAAGATTCTTTCCAAACCACAAAAGAAATCAAGGGAAGTATTATCAAGCAAATAAACCACCTACCTGATCTTTTGATGACGTAGACGAAGAGGGTAGAAGGTGAAGTTCTCACCATTCATCTTGTCCGTGACACACCTCCAATCCTGATCGCTTTTTTCGGTTCGTCGTAAATGACGACATCCCACGTCAGAAGAAGCCCCAAGGAAGATGATCGAAGGAGGTCAGCGTTCTTCTTTTGGGGCACGTTCTTCATTGGAGAATGTGTTATTCATTGGAGATTGTAATCCTCTAATTTTTGGGCATCACGTTTCTTTTCTAGCTCCTCTTCTCATGGTGGAGACGTCCTAAATCCTCCTCCCATTCTCCATATATATAAGAGAGTGGGGTAGGAAGGTAACGATAATGGAATTTACGAAGGTTCATTTTTTAGGAACCTTCCTAAATTCAAAGGACGCTATTACTTAATTTAAAACGGGGAAAGACAATAAACAATCATGGAAAAATTAAAGATATGTGTGTTGGCACAATTAATGTGGCGGATGTCAAGAGGATCCTCCACATTAATGAGGGGGGTTGAGGGTTTCTCTCAATTAAAGGGGGGTTTATTCCCGGGTGTTCCCCACCACCATAACCTCTCATGGGAGGTTATGGATCAGGTGGTCCCCACCACCGTAACCTCTCATGAGAGGTTATGGTCTGGTGGTCCCCACACCTCAACCTCCACAGGGAGTTTTAGTTCTACTGTACCCCACCTCCCAACACCCACATGGGTCATTCAAGTTAAAATAAAAATGTCATACACTTTTATTTTATTTTATTCATACATGAAAAACCCAAAAACTAGCATTCACCCTCGACCAACTACCGTCGAGGTGAAAGTATTCATAAGAGAATATTGGCATTGCAAGTTCAACAGTGCCCTATGATTTCAATTTCGAGCACGGGTACTAAATTTAGAAAAACCCACTCACATATTTACAAAACATACCCGAAGTAACATTCCTAAATTCATTCCGGGCACTCCGGGCCTCGGAATCACGCGTCGTCATTTTTTGCGGACTTGTAAAATTACCATTTATTTAAAAAAACATAACATTGAACATCTGGGTCTTTACATTCTTCCTAGATCATAAATTAAATCCCCATAATCCACAACTAAAACTAAGGTAAAATGTGGTGGTATTGAGCAGGCATCTGAGACTCCCACTCCCATGTGCTCTCCTGGAGGTTCCTATGCTACAATCGAACGTGCACCAAAGGTATCGACCATCCATAAAAGACCCACTCTTCATGATCCTCAATCTCTACTAGAACCTACTTAAAATACATCCCATCATCGACGTCCACCTCGCCATGGTTGATGATTTGAGAAGGATTGTGCACGTATCTCCTCAATTGGGAAACGTGGAGAATATTGTGCGCTCGGTGCAACTGAGGTGGAATATTTAAGCTTAAGACACCTCGCTAACTCTTCTAAGGACCTGAAATGGTCCGATGAACCTTCGAGATAACATGATCCCACATCCAAATCTCCACAAAACTCATCAAGGTGAGACCCGTAGATAGATGTGGTCTCCATCCTCTAATTCTAGAGGTCTCCATCTACTGTCGGCATACAACTTATTATTGGTTTGTATAGTCATCATCGGCTCCTGGATGACCTAAACCATCTCTAATATATCCAATACCTTATCTGGTCCCACTAGTGCTGACTCCCCTGGGTCAGTCCAGCACGAGGGTGATCTGCAAGGTTGCCCTTATAATGCCTCAAAAGGGGTCATTCGAATGGTGGATTGATAGTTGTTGTTCTACATAAACACCCCAAATTTCAAGTGATCCTACCATCTACAACCGAAGTTGAGGAAACAAGCACACAACATTTCCTCAAGGGTCTAAATGGTCTTCTCAGTCTGACAATTCATCTAAGGATGGCTAGTAGTGCTCAAACAAAGATGCATCCCAAAAGCCTCCTACAACCCCTTCAATAGTAGGTATGTAAAATGTGTATCACGATCGGAGACAATCGTCATGTGTACTCCATGTAGCCACAAAATCTCTAGCATATAGAGGCATCCCATGCTCTCTGCTGAACGCTGCTACATAATCAGTAGAATGTGGGCCGACATGGTGAGTGAGACGACGATCACCAAAATTGATTGATGTCCCCTTGATGTACATGGAAGACCCATCATGAAGTCAATGGAAATTCCATCCCACTTCTACAATGGGACTTCTAAAGGATGAAACAAGCCTACTGGTACCTAATGCTCTGCCTTCACTTGCTGGCAAGTGAGTCATCGAGTGACAAACTCTACAACTTATTTCTTTATTCCAAGAAACCATGGTTGTCGTCGAAGATCCTAGTACATATTCTCCAATACTAGATGTACCACATTAGTGGATGTGTGGAACTCCCTCAACACTTCCTCTGCAAGTGACACTGGTACCGTGGTATGTCCTATGAAAAGGATGATGTTCTCCCCACTCTCGGAAAATCAATTAGGTGCTTGTCTTCAGGATATATGTTCACGTCATGCCTCACAGTTAGTGTCCTCATGTTACGCCCCCTGACTCGCTGATGAGGTGAGGGAGTGACTGTAAGATACTGAAGAAAAGATGCTTCACCACGTGCCATGAAGGATATCGGCAACGCGGCTAGCTGCTCTGTTTCCTCGCCTAGATGTTGTATACTAGACCTCTTGCTGAGTGAAACTGCAACAACCATCCCCTTACATGGTGTATAGAGTTTCTCGAAGTAATAGTACTAGAGAAAATCAATCCAAAATTTCTATCTTAGGTTCATGTCCTTTTGAGAAAAGATATAACTGAGACTCTTATGATAAGTGTACATGGTAAAACACTCTCCAATCAGATAGAGTGTCCACATAATCAAGGATATGACCGCTGATACTAATTCCAGGTCAAGGGTATCATAGTTTTTCTCTTGTTGTCTCAGTTTTTTTGAACCATAAGCGATCACTACTTTCTCTTCCATCAGGACACATCTGTATCTGGTCCCTGATGCATTGCAGTAGACTACATACCCTACACCTTCCTATGGAAGAATCAAGATGGGGGATCTAGTCAGTATCTTCCTTAGCTTTAGAAATCTCTTCTAGAATCTCTCCAACCACACAAGGGGTTTCCCCTTCTTCATCAAGGATGGTATGTGGGATAAAAATCTGGAGATGTTTGGAAAAAATCTCTAGTAGTATCCATCCAAACCCAGGAAACTCCATACCTCTATCACACTCTTGGGTGGTTCATAAGCAAGTAATTATTCAATAATTCCTGTAACCACTACAAATTCAGCCTCTGAGATGAGATTTCCTAGAAAGTGAACCTCTCGGATCTAGAACGTGCACTTCAAGAGATTCCCATGAAGCTGCTGCTCTCGGTGTGAGTCAAGTACTACCTGAAAATGATAGTAATTCTCCTCCTTAGTAGTCGAGTAGATCAGAATGTCGTGGATGAATACTAGGACAAAGAGATCAAGGTGTATTTGAAAGATCTTGTTCATGAGTCCCATAAACACTACTGAAGTGTTGGTTATGCCAAAAGGCATAACTATGAACTCTTAGTGGCCATACCGACATCAAAAAGTAGTCTTATGCACATCCTCATCTCGAACTCTGAGTTGTTGATAGCCTAATCTGATCTGTATCTCTGAGAACCACCATTCTCCCTTCAGCTAGTCAAAGATGTCCTCAATCCTCAAGTATGGGCACTTTTTCTTCAAGGTCACCAGTTTCAGGCGCCGATAACCTACAAAAAGCCTCAATCTATCATCCACCTTCTTGATAAAAAGAATCTGGGCTGCCGATGGTGAATCAATGGGCCGAATGAATCCCTTACCCTACAAGTCCTCTAGTTGTACCCGCAGCACACGAAGCTCCAAAGGAGCCATCCGATTTGTTGTTGTAGATATCAATGACATAATGGGGTACAAGTCAATGTAAAATTCCACCTCTATGTGAGGAGGTAGACCTAGGAAATCATCAGGGAAAACATCCATGTATTGGTCGACCACTATAGAATAACTCGGACTCTCCATATCAATAGCTCTGAGGGTAAGGCTACCCAACTGATGATGAATCAGTTGCAATCTCGTCTAAGAAAGTCCATCATGTGTTTCAATGGTCCCCTTATCGCCGGTGAAGGTAAACCTAGTCCTATCCATAGGGACACACTCCACTTTGAGCCTAATACAGTCAATTTGTTCATTGATTGTAAATTATCAATCCATACCCAAGATGATGTCGTAAGGCCTCGATGCCGCTACAAGGAGATCCCAGCTGAAGAACAAACATCATAGGGTAAGAATGCACTACTGGAACCATTGCATAATCATCAAAACATCTATTGTAGGAGTCTCTAGCGAAAAGGATTGAGCCAACTACTCCGTCAGAATCTCTGAGCTCCAAACAAGGGTAGTTGCAATAAATGAATGATCAAAACTTGTGTCTATAAGTACTGGAGATATGGTGGCGTAGACATATATCATAGCTCGTATCTTCTCTAGAGCACCGTGGTCAAAGTCCTAAACTTCTTAGAGTTGAGCTCTCCCCTATCTACCAGCTCCCTATGGCCGAGGTGGACCTCTTGTGGTTGTGGTATTAATATATCGAATTGTCGCCCATCACCAGCTCCACGACCAGCTCCTCTGCTACGTCCGGCTGCCCCCTATGGAAAACCTCGATCGAATATATGTCTCTGGCTTGGAAGTACTTCGACCATCTACTGATCATTCATATCATGGTTTGGACAGTCATGAGCCATGTGACACTACCCACCGCATGTGAAAAAATGAATGCTACTAGCATGTTTGTCTCTGTTTCGGGTACCCCACACAACTAATCATGAGTCATACAGTTGTATACTATTGGTGTGGTCCTCTTGTACATCTATGACATCAGTCTGCAACCATCTGTAGAAGACTACTGTATGTGATGACTGTTAGGGGGTATCCCTGCTGGTGACTGCGCAGTAATGAAAATCTCCACCAAGAGGGCTCTCTCTAACACCTCCACGTGCGTCAGAATGCAGAGTGAGATCATCGAAGCCCTGATCTCCCGTTTTAGCCCCTGATTGAAGGTCCAAGCCCTGATGAATGGGTCACACACAATATTAGTGGAGTAACATGAGAGGGCAGTGAACCTCATTGAGTACTAAGCTACCATCATGTTGCCATGTTGCTGGTGAAGTAACTTCTGAATGCGCACTGCACGAAGAGTGGCTGGAAAAAAATCCACCAACAACAGGCTCTCAAATAATGCCTAGAGATGTGTCACCACATCGTGGAACTCGAGCATCAATCTCCACCATCTTCCAGCTGCTACATGTAGAAGGCTTGCAGAAACTATCAACGTGAGATTTTATGGTGTCCCTACGAGTAACAATAATCTCAACACACCTTCCATCCAATCCTCATCTGCCTTTGGGTCTGTCTCTCTGCTGAACCTCAGTGGCCTCTAGTAGTGGAACTCGTGCAACACACTCAAGCAGCACGCACCAGCAAATACTAGGGATAGAGGCGTCGGTGGCCCAATGAGGAATGGTACCGCTTGTGCCTCTGGTGATTCTTCTATTATAAGAGGGTCTTGCACCGAGGCCTCATCGCTCAGTGGGATATCAGTGTGTACATTTCTCATTACTCCAGTTGGTTGTCTACATGGAGGCGTCCTGAAAAGAAACAGATGCTCTATGGTTAAATGTTATACCTGGTGAGCTGACTTGGTGAGCATAGTTAATGAAATATTTTGAAAACACCCATGCAATAAGTGTTTTTGTGCCTTGAGTCGGAAATCAGAAGTCAGGGTCATGGTGTATGGATATGTCGGTCGATGCTCCATCACTGGACTCCCTGAACTGAAAACCACACTCACTACCCTTAAAACTATTTCTTCATAGAAAATAAAGATCATAGTCCTATGTTCTTATATAGAACATACTCCTTGAATACTAATTTGTCAAAACCCATCCCTCGGGGCCCGTACCGTGACTACCCTATGCCTGCCATCCATAGGCCAGGAGATGGAAACTAGCACCAAAGGCATCATTCCCTAAAACTGGGATTTCATTTCCTATAAAACCTACCAAACACACTCAATCATGCATATAACTAGAAGAAACACCAAGTAAAATGTATAAAAAAGAGTGATGAAAGTTAAAGGGGCCAGAATACAATCCCAACTGGAATGTAAAAGTACAAAAGTGATACAATAAAACTGAAATATAAGAGAAGATAGCTACAAGATTTTCATCTGCGGTTTCTACCTAAAAGGTAGGTACAGATCACCTCCTTAGCACTCCACGTCCAACTGTCTCCCATGTTTCCCAACTCGCCATATGGCAATCCTCCATATACCATCTAGTCCTGGTAATTTCGGCCTCAGTCAGCACTTTCCATCTTCTACATCCAACACAACAAGGTGTGGGCATAACCCGTATATGGGTGAGTATAACGATACATAGTAGGGACCCCAATACACTCAAGGTCTAAAAAATCCACATTTGATAAATACTAGAGATTAAAATCAAAAGATAAACCTACTATAGTATATTACTATTTATATACCTTTTTTATCAAGTGATCCATCTCAATCATGAGGAAAACACAGAAAAAATGACTCAGCTCAAACCCAGATTTTATTTTAAGGAGAGTATCAAGTCACATCCTCAGTCACATTTTTCAAACCTCAGCTGCTGGATAGGTCCTCCTCTATCAAGTACAGTGGGAATTCTCCAACACCAAGACCTCTTCCTACTAACCTTGGACTGCTGAGGTACTCCTCCTATGGAGTAATGTGGATCTTCCACGTCACCATGTGTGCTCCCCATTGTGGGTCTACCACATCACCATGTGCCCTTCCCCTCATAGCCTATTGAGGTACTCCACCTATCGAGTACCATGGGTCTGCCATGACACCAAGGCACTCCCCACTCTGGATCTTCCGCGACACAAAGGCACTCCCCACTGGACTAGTCGAGTCCCTCCGGGTTGAAATAGTCAGCGGACATGAGGTCTCAACCAACTACTAGGTCTCTGCACAATGCTCGCTCATCTTCGAGAGGATCTACTCCAAGAGCTACCGGTTGATACTCCAACTGTTAGAAATTCTTTCTAAGATGAATCTCAAAGGTCTAACACATCATAGGGGTTTCAATGCAATAGACGGAACATCAAACAGATGCTCAGTTTGTGAGTTATTATCCTTGTAGTACTAGGGGCCCGTTGGATTTGAGCTCAATCCAACCTGACTGGTTCCCATCACAATCCTAAACTCTAGTTGAGTATAATAAAAGGGAGCATCTTGCTCATATATTTCTAATGCCATAGATGATTCATCAAATGGACGACCTGTGCCAATGTTATGGTAAAAAGAGTGTAAAGGGGCGTGGTGGGCCTGGGTCTATTCCGACCTAGTTGGACCTACCCGCCCCAACCTGGAATGTGTTGAACCAGTTCAGATCGACCTAGCTCATCCCACTAGGTTAGGCCCGAACCGTGATGCGGCACGGTCCGCTGCGAGGTCCAGGAGTCCGTGAGGCTCTGCAGAGCCCATGGGTGCCACAATGCGACACAGCCGCTGGGGGTACCGTGAGGGCGTGGGGCCAGTTCGGCTAGGGTTTCACACGATGAATTGGTAGGTTTGTCCGGGGCACCGTGTGGGAGCGTGGGCGGTTCAGCTGGGGTGCAGATTGGTTCAGTCGGGGTGCTGCGAGGGGCATGGGCTGGTTCTCACGGGGTCCTATGGTGGGGTGGGTAGGTTCGGATGGGGCACCACGAGGGTGTGGGCTGGTTCGTCCCGGGCACTGAGAGGGGCACGATAGGGTTCAGTCCTGGCACCGTGAAGGGTGTGGGATGGTTCAGCCAGGACGCAGCGAGAGGAGCAGACCAGTTTGGTCAGAAAGGCGGAGCTCCGCGAGGGCGGCACAGGTCGTGGTGGCCACGGTTCGCGGCATCATTGCCTTTGTCTCCTTCATCATCTTCCTCTCATTCCTCTACTTTGAAGAGTACACCAAAGAAGAACGGCGGAGGGGTTGGGCCATGTTGGTTTTTCTTATACTATCTGCATTTAGGTTGGTAGCATTTTTCTCAACATGAAAGAAGAAAGATGAACATTAAATTTTACAACCTCCGTAAAGATTCTTTCCCAAACCGAAAAAGAAAACAAGGGATGTATTTTTATGAAAATAAATCTCCTACCTGATCATTTAATGACATCGACGAAGAGGGAAGAAGATGAAGTTGTTTTCATTCATGGAATTCTCCACACACCTCAAATCCCGAGCGCATGCATCATTTTGTCATATATGAGGACGTACCATGTTATAATAAGTCCCAAGGAAGAATGTCGAAGGAGTTTGATGTTCTTTGATGGGTAGAATGTTCTTCTTTGGAGAATGCATTCTTCGTTGAGGAGTGTTATCCTCCAAGTGTTGGTCATCGAGTCACTTTTCCAGTGCTTCGTCGCTTGTTGATGTCGTCCCAAATCATCTTCCCAATCTCTCTATATATATGAGAGGGCTTAGGTAGGTAACAATCATGAAATTTAAGACAGTTAACTTATTAGGAACCTTCCGAAATTGAAATTACATTGTTACTTAATATAAAAAGGGGGAATGAAAATTAACTAGGTTAGCACAATTAATGGTATGTGTGTTGGCACAATTAATGTGTAGGAAATCAAGAGGCTCCACCACATTAATGAGGGGGTCGATATATTCTCTCAATTAAAGGGGGTTTTAGGCATGGGTGGTCCCCACCACCAGAACCTCCCATGGGAGGTTATGGTTTTGGTTGTCCCCCCCCACCATAACCTCTCAAGAAAGGTAAAGGGTTGGTGGTCCCCACACATCAAATTCCACATGGAGGTTTAATTCAAGTGGACCCTACCACCCAACACCCACATGGGTGTTGAAAATAAATATAAAAATGTCGTACGCTTTTATTTTAATTTTTTTCTTACACGAAAAACCCAAAAACCGACTTAAACCCTCGACTAACTACCATCGAGGTGGATGTCTTCATAATTTAATATAAGCACTATGAGTTCAACAGTGCCCTCAGATTTCAATTCTGAGCACCGGTTCAAAAGTTAAGAAAAACCCTAATGCATGTTTACTGAACGTACCTGAAATAATGTTCAGAAATTCATTTCGGGCACTCTAGGCCCCATAATCAGGCACTGTCAATTTTCAAAGACAAATAAACATCCCATATATTTAAAAAATTTATATTGAGATTTCGGGTCATTAACGTTAATGATTTATAAATTATCAATTGGATTTTTATTTAAGAATGACTATCCATTAATATTGATTTTAATTAATTATAATGGATTCTAGTCTAATTTTTTTTGAGGCATGATGGTAGAATTTAAATGAGATTAATGGGCATGGTTTAACATCTTTTAGTGAAACTTGAGAATATGTTACCATATAATAGTGACACACATGCATATATTCCCATATACATATGATTATTCGATATGGAATTCCATATACATGTGATATTGGTTATCGTAATCCCATATACATGGTATTCAAGGGTAGTGCGTCCTATATACTTCTGATACACATGCAGGAAATAAAATATACATGTGATTATTAAGAATATAATTTGGTATACATTTGGTGTTTGAGAATAAAATATTATATACTTGTGTTAATCATCCATGGAGTCCCACACACTTGTGATACACTATCTTAGAGACCTATATGATACTATTACCTAGCCATGAAATCCCTCATCTTTCAATGAGACAATTAAAATCATCCCTAGAAGAAATCATTATATCTTGAGTTTGGTATTTCAATAATATCAATATATATATTTTAATATATATGTAACTATGTATATAGAACATATATATACATACATTCCTATATATATTATCCAATGTTTAGTGTTATCTTGGATTTTGTTGAAACATGTAGTGTCAGCCTAGTATCCCTTAAGAACTATAGTTTACTCATTTATGGTTTATATTTATGATTACATTGTTATTCATGAAAATTTCTCATTTCATATTCACTAATTTAATTGTATTAAACAACATCTATGGGGAAATACTGAGTATATATCACAACATGTCTGAGCTATCTTTAATTTCCCAAGAAACTCTTATTGGTTAATGTGAGGACAGATGAAATCATCCTTCATTGGTTGCATGATTTTTTTTAATTGCATAATATATGCTAACAAAAGATTCATATTAATATTTTGATTCTATTGGAGTTATTTTTGTTAATTGTTTATAGAATTTGGTATATGCATACTACTCTGCATCAATATGTTGAATTTTTTTTCATATATTATAAACACGAAATATTTATTTATATTATCATTCATTGACATATAAAATTTATTAAATTCTGTTTTTCTAGGATTATATAGTACATTTATTATTACATAATATTGTACATAAAATAATTTTACACTAATGTGTTGTAGTCTAATCTTGATGATATAGTCTATCCACCTGACCATCACAAACCCTCACAACTTTTCTATATATTCTAATGTACATTGAGGAATTCAAGAGGTCCAGTATCTCTTTAAATTCCTTAATTATTATTCATTTAGACATATATTATTATAAAGGGATAAATTAAAAAATATAATTTCATTTCATACCTTCCCTCATGATCATATTCACTGTTCTGATATAAAAATCAAAAGAAAAAAGTCATGAAGCACTTCTATTTACGATAATATACTATTATAAACAATATATAGTTTCATGGGGATGTCTTGACTATGTTGCTGATCCTGATAATATTTTTATATCATTGAGTTATAGAAATCTTGATATAATAGATGTAAATTAGGATCATTTCATGCAGTAATTGTTTGTTTTTTTATTCTACGTAAATAAATTAATTTCATATGAATTTTATAAAAATCTAGACCCTAATATACCAAATTTTTGTAATAAAAATATATTAATAAATTATTAAAATTAAATATATAATAGACATTCACAATGTTCATGTTCCTTCAAATTCATTATTAGAAAATTATAATCATTTTAGTAAATAATTTGTGCATGTTATGAACAATTTAGAAAAAAGTTAGTAATATTATATACCTATGTGGGGAATAATTGATAGTTCAAATATTTATCATTTAATCAAAAAATTTATTGATTCAACCATATATAATATCCATATAAATAGAAAAACAATAAGAATTTACCCTATAAAAATCTCCCATTTTCAATCATCAATTCCACAATAAAATGTTATTAAATGTTTTTTATATTTGGAATTAATATACAGATATGAAAAATTTATTATAAAATAAAAAACCTGAAAATTTATTATCCCAGTCCTAATTAATGATAATATTATTCTCCAAGGAAAATAACCACATTCCAAATAGAATCACATTATTTTAATTTTAATATGGGACCCTATTTATGAGATACTATATCATTTCATGTGTCAAAGGAAAATTAAAATATTATATACTTTTTATATGCCATGTCGTAAAAATAATATAAACATTTTAACACCAATAAAAATTAAATTAATGATAAATAAATATATATATATATTATATATTTCATAGTAATTAAATACTCTCCACTATCTTGTTTTTCCATTATCAATATCTCGACAAACAAAAGTAATTGGGTACACTTGCATTAGACACTCACACTATCATGATAATTTATAATTATTAATTAATTTATATTAATTATAAAACATTTTAATTGTTCATACATGAAGTATCCACTCATAAAGAACCTTTATTTTCATTGGATAATCTATGTCAGAAATGCCATCCCCAATATCTTAAACACAGTAGACCATAATGTACAATAGATCATTCACATTAAATGTCAAACATTATACATAATAAAAAATGTGATTTAGGACTATTATTGTGGTTAATATATGTTTATGATAAACCTCTCACACCCTTCTATAAATTTAGAATAGTTTTTATACCCATGGCCATAACTTTATGTCCCGAGAAAACATCCTCAATCCTCGATGGTTGAAGAATTTTATTATCATATTATAACCATCACATGGTAATAAACTCATTAATATTATATATATATATATATAAGAGTTATAGTGGTTCTTAATTACCCTCGTCTTTGTGTTAATACTTAAAATTCTCATCGGAAGGGCATCATTTGACGAACTCGACAACACTTTGCTGCTTGATTTACGAAAAAAATTAATATATATGTTTCTTGACTATTTTCATTATGCCTAAATACTCAACCATAGGAGATGATTGATATCCCATCAACACCTACTTATACATTTTGGTAGGGAATTAATTATTCCTCTACAATAAAATGATGTTATCACCATATTTAGATAATTCTACAGATTTATCTTCTTAGGATATCGTGTTATGTATCACACTATGAACAGTATCTCCCTAGATGTCCATCATTAATTGATAATGATGTATAAGGGATGACATTAAAATAATGGTAAATGTGTTCACCTTGCTTTAAAAAATATTTGTATAATGATTATAAGCATTCAAATTATTCTCCAATCAAATAATCATAAATTTTATCACTATGGGAATCTATGTTAAAATTTTCATTCCTTGATGAATAGAAAATAACTATAAATTTGTATGGGAGGATCCTTAACCAATAAATTTTCCTAGCTTTGAGTTATATTTTTAAAAAGATACAACTTATACTAATTTGATAAATAATGTAAATAAATTATTAACTAATGTGATTTTTTATAAACACCTTAATTGAAAACTAAACCATTTTATATTGTAACTCAATGGATACATAATTATACTCATGGTGTCATTTTTTCAAGGACTATAATAAATCAAATATAATATCGATATCTCAAAAGATCATGACCATTTTGGGAAGGATCAAAATATAACTCATACCAAACGATGTATTTTTAAAATGAAAACCCCTACACATTAGTTTAACTCAAATAAATAACCACAAATTCATTTTTAAAATTATTAATCATGATAATAGTAACCCTTTTCAAATAAGGTACATAGTAATTTCTATAAGACTAGAATATTCAACTATTAATCTTCGATAATTTCTATCAATCCTAAGTAACCTATTAATCACACTCACCATCTTTAGCAGACATAGAACAATCAGACCCTCTACGTCATATGATTAACTCCAAAAACATTATACGAAATGTTGCTCCCTTGATAATAAACATCTTAGATGAAGAAAATTTAATTATATGTATTTAAATATAAATGATTCTCCTAATTAATATCTCTAATAATCGTTAAATTCCAAAAAAAATTCTCTAATAAGAATTACATGATGATATAATTAATTAAAAACCCATAAATATAGTCCAAGCAATGCTAGAAAATCCAGTTCATTTTATTTAGTAATGGTGGGGGTATTTTCATGAAAAAAGGTCACTAAGAGCACATAGTGGACACATAAAAACATGAATGAAATATTAGTAATATCCTCTTCATGATCTAAAGTTATGTTTTATCAATAGTTGAAATCATCCTTTATACACCACAATAATTTTCTTCTCCATTATAAGAGGAAATTGATTGTCCAAATAGATTTTTTTATTTTAAACCTCATCATATTCAACTAACAATAGCCATGAAAATTCCAAATTCTCCAATAAAACATCAATGTAATAAAAATAGTAGTGACTAAATTGGAAACACAAAATATAGAAAATTATTTATCTCTATGGTCCTCCAATTACACTTTTAGAGCCTTGACATAAATAAGTGCCATTTGATAATCTAAAGATAATATTTATGTGATCATGGGGTAATAATAAATAAATTAATTGACATCCCAACAAGGGTGAAACATTGTATCTTTATTTGGGAATAAGTACATACAATTCTCCATTATTGGAAAAAATTATCTTCTCTATTTACAAAATATTAATCACTATAAATGATAGGTAATATTCTATTATCTCAAGAGTATTGGTTGTGATCACCCTTTATAATAGTCATATATTCTTAATCTATGTTAATTATTTCCCATAATTTTGATTTCATATCATCCAATAATGGATGAAATTTAAACATGTGTAGACTGGGGGTATCTATAATATATTTAAGATAAATTCTTAGGGCCCCATATATACAATAATGTGTTCCTTGGAAAATGTATCTCTATATATAGTAAACTCACAAATGAAGATTATATGAATTGTATGATGGTATATGGTAGGATAATATAATCAAGGAGGATAAGATGGGGATTCTTCTAGGATCTATAGCTCTCAAATAAATGATCATGGAAGAAACATATAAACATGTTTTAATGTTAACTAATATGAGGTCTATAGTAGAAAATACACAAATTATTCCTCGAACCATGTTGTCTACTACATTCTAGAATCTATCAATCACCTATATAAAAAATATATCATGTGATATTGTAACCTAAAAATGATGCAGTTCACTTAGAGGTGTTTGTTCTGGTAGTGGATACCAGTGGATTCTATTCCTTAACAAAATATAACCTCCAAATCTCCTTTTATATCAATCTATGGCAGGCCCACCCTTTCTCATAAGGAGGGAATTCATATTTGAGTTACCTCTACATAGATTCCTTCCACCAATATCATCTTGAATGTACATTCCTACCAATATAGTGGAAAATAAATTAGAAAATTTACCTATAGAAAAAAAATATAGCGTAATATTTCACATGGATAGTTAGAAGATATTTGATATATCACTTCTTCTTGACTATGACATTGATATTGTGATCGTTTTTTTATTAAATAGAAATTCATTATCATGTATCATTTGATTCATACTATATATTAATCTATATTTTTAAATTATAAAACGTACACAACTAAAATATCTCACTAATACCATACTCAAATATGAGATCCTATACATATCCATCATGAATTGTATCCCTAGAATAAATCATGATTTGAATAAGCCTCATAAAAACTGATATAATGATATTCTTCCTAATTCAAAGTCATATTTTTTCAAGAATCATAATATCATCAATGTTGTTGGATATTAGTCCTCGTTGAATTTAAAATTAGGCTCCATCTATTATAGTGTAGCTTCATTATGTGTTTAGATGTCCAGTGACCTGTAATGTATTATAAAACAATAACAAATTGTATTAAATAAATCCATACCTTCTACGGTAATATTGAAAATATTGACATTACAAGAAAAAGGATTCATTTAATCCTTTCCCATTTGATGATCATGATTACCATTCATCTGATAAGGCCTATACCACGTGAACACATGAAAACCACTGAATGTGTGAGTATCCTTTACATTCAATATATTAAATAAATTTTACACTGTGGGTGGTCTTTCCCTTGGACCAACGATTGGGGGATCACCTAATTACACCAATATTTTTTGTTAAAACATATACATCTAATCATTGTAATGAATCCTTATCTCTCAACTAGTCATTTACTAGTTTATAGATGACTTGAACTTGATTAAATTGACCTTACCACTATAGTGGATTTTTCTATCAATCAAGCGGAATCCTACAGTTAACCTAATAAACTAATGGTTATTAAAGCATACATGATGGAGCCAAAGAAATGATGATTAAAATAAAAACTCAAGTGAGACACTAAATTATATTAACACATATTATTCATGAATTATTATGAAATCATATATGTGATTATAAACATTAAAATATTTTTCACAAATAAAAGGTTAGTTTTCATTTGAAATTGTGGTTCAAACAATAATTAATAAAAAAATAAAAAACATAACTCAATGTACTATTCATGATATTTATAGGTATCATCGTAATCCTCTTTGTAATTGTAATCAATTAATGATCTACATCAAATAATGTGTTAGGAAAAAATCTAAGTTGGGGGATGAATAATATTGATGAAGTGAAAAAATGAGTTAATATGAAAACATACATGTGTAAAATCGTCACCATCATCAAAACAGAAAAATTAGGTCGACAAAATATGTATATGGTAATAATTCCAAGAAACAAAATGCATAAATATATTGATAATTACTCATCATAAACATTTTAGTCAAACTCCACACTCGAAATGTGTATTTTGAAAGCATTATGTTTCTAGAGAATATATGAATATATGTTTTGAATTAGAACAAATCTAACATTATTCTCAAAAATGGCATATGATTACAATGATAACTACATAATCTATACACATAATAATCTTATGATATAAATCACTTTACATTGAACATTTTTTTCTATATCATTCTAGTTTAATAGTTCATATAATATAATTTTCATAATCATGCATTTCAAAAAGAAAAAAACATACATAAACCATAATGATGTAAGGAACCCATGATAAAATAAAGGATTTAATAATGATTTCAAAAATCATATGTCAATAATAAATTTATAAAATCATAAAAATGAGAAAATGAATAAATAACATTGGATATTAAATGGTATTTTTATAAAAATAATAATTCATTGGGAAAAAAAGATTTAAAATGAAAGGAATAAACTACACTCATGGATATGAATATCATTTCAAAAATCATGAATGTTGCTTAATAATTAAAATTAATTATTTTTCAACATGAACATATCCAATAAAATAATAATAAATTAAAATAGATTACATTTTTCATCTATTTTGTAAAAATCATTTGGGATAATTATGGGAAAATTGGATAATCCTTTTAAAAAGGGTTGAAATTGATAGTCCCCTTACCAAATTTCATATTATATTTCATCATGTTCACAAATAATGAATCATAATCTTATATTATATACATAAATTATGAAAAAAATTATATTACAATGAATTTTTATATTCATTTTCATTTATTCCTTCGAAATTCCATTTGGATCCTTAATTTAAGGATAAATGTTTTTCGTAAAATCATTGATTGGAAATTTTATATTTGTGCAGTTTAATATAGGGATATCAGTTATTGCTTTCATTAGTTTTATTAGAAGAATAATAAAATATTAAAATATAGTAAAATAAATATAAATATCTTATTTATAATCTTCCCATAAAATTATTACATGATCAAGAATGAATAATGACTTTGTGGTCTGTTAAATTATAAACTATAAGCCATAATTAAGAGAGAGTTTGAGAGATTGTACATATATGTTATAAATTATTAATGATTATTATAAAATCATTTATGAAATTTATAGCATATAATTAATATGTTTATGAAGATAATTAGTGGAATAATTAGAGGATGGAATAAAATAATAATGAAATAAAATGGGTGTTAATATCAAATTATCATTACTGATTAATGCATATAAATGACTAAAAATTCTCAAAGGCCTTGTATTAAATGATTTAAAAAGTTATCCAACGATTCCTAGAGATTTAGATAATAAATTTGGATAGGTTTCGTTATGTTAGAAGGATTCTTATGTGACATACAAAGAGGAAAAACAAGGGGTATTTTAACTTTAGGTGTATGGGTATTTTCTAGTAAAATTTTAAATAAAAACAATTCTCGATGTTTTAAATTATTATCTACCTTATTTTAAATTTAACATTTAAATTATATTCTATCAAATATACATAATTTTATATTTTTTTAACACTTAGACAAAAAAATTTAGTTTTAAAAAATAAATGATGAAAATAGGAGAGTTTTCTCCAATGATATAATTATTCAGTTTAGGATTTGGAAATTACTTATTATTTTTTGAAATATAATTTCATACTATTAAATGAAAAAATGATGATATTACATATACTTTTCATTATAAAAACAATTTATATAAAATTATGTAATTATTACAGAAATTATATATCATTATACATCAGTATTTTATGAAACTATATTTTTACTATTTTATCAAAAAATTAATTTATTTCATAAAATAGATAAAAGAAATTTATAATTTTTATGAGTTGAATTAAAAATTATTTTTTAATTATTTAAAAACAATTTTTATCATTATAAATTTATATTATTAATATAAATATAACAATTTAAAAAAAATTAATTATATACACTATATAAAAAATGAAGATCCACCTTCATTGATATTTCTAATTTGAATATTTCTATTATGTAGTTATAATTTTTATAATTATTTACTGTCTTCATATTAAATATTATTTAAAATTACTTTTACTTTTATAATGTACATTTTGAGATTATAATGAAGAATTTATTATTACTAACAGTTGGGTGACTATTTTAAATGGTGGTGTTACTATTCTAATGATAATATTTCTAAATTTCATATTTAATTGTACTAATATACATAAAAATCTCAATACCAATATATTATAATTGTATATATTATCAGAAAAATCTCTATATAATTTTAAAATGGCTAACGTTTTTCAATAACTTTGTTTTCTATTTATTTTTTTATTAGGATGTGTGATATATCTAAGAAATCTAAGGCTATTTAATATCTAATTAAACATATTTTTCCATTCTTTTTATTCTCCCTTTCTAATATTTATCATATTATTATTCTCTATAAAAAAAATTTCTAAATTGATGATATAATTTAGTTATTGTATTTATCACATGGTTCATGTATTTATAAAATACCATGTATATAAATATAAAAAATTCATAAATAAAAAATGAATGTTTTATATAAATATATTTATATTATTACATTATATCAACCATTAAAAATTTTATCACTAATATTCAAAATCATATCATTGGTCAATAAATGATGAGGGTACATCAGTTTTATTTAATCCTTACGGTCATACGTTCTGTCTTCATACATATTGTTATGTACAAAAATTAATAAATTATTTATATTGCTTATGAAATATTCATTGTAGTCCATGATAATAAACTTATGTTATACGTATGATTTTTCATTATTCTATTGTACAACCTCTGAATTCATTACATGTGAAGGATTAAGTATTTACTTCATCAGGAGTGAAATATGAATCAAATCACATACATGAGAATGTTTTTTTGGATGATATAATTTTTTAGTATTACATATAATGTTATGAAGGAACATGATGGGGAAAGTGTAATTTGGAAAGTGATTCCCCTTATTTACAATATTCATAATTCTCTATGATGGTGACATTCAAAGAAATACATCATCAATAAATTTGAATCCAATGTTACATCCATTATTGTATGAATTTACATCCATAGTCACTAGTATGTTTATATAAGTTATTGAATAACAAGTACCCTTTCAATTATCTATTAAAAATGTTTTAATACTATTATATTTTTTCAGAAATTATTCTTATTACATTACATTTCCCCATCTATTACCATATATATTTATATTCATGTTGGAAAATTTAAAAACAACGTTAAAATCATTATTTATGAAATCTCAACATGGGGATGGTTTATATCCCAAACACTTATAAATTCCATTAATTAATTTATCATAAAGTCATTATGACTCTCACATTACATTTTGAGATTACCTATTAGTTTGGAGGTCATATTTTTTAGTAAAATTCAATTAAGTAATCATGGAATGTTGAATAACTCACTCAATCATTGAGGTGATCCATTGATCTTCATCTTATATTATTTAATGTGGTCCCCATGAAACCTCACTACATCTTTTATATATATAAGATCTAAATGTTCTAAACGTCCTTGAATAGTATTGATATAGTCAGTCAATGAGAGTTAATCAGGCATAACCATTTTATAATTATTTCAAATATAAATATATATATTCAAAAGGGCCATTAATGAGTCCATATAGATATTATCTAATTGCATTATCGTAATGCGAAAATATTTCTTTATCCCCAATGAAATTTGATTCTTTACAATAATATACAAACCCAGTAAACACATTGTAGGGTGTTACATTATGATTTCATCCAATTCTCACACGATCAGTTATCTCTACAATCTTGGTACATTGTAGTATGTAAATGTAGATAGAGACTTATTATTTTACTAAATCATCTAGTATCACCTTTTTTATCATTTGGTTTTTTGAAAAGTAAAATCTAGTTAAAAATGAATGGTTACATATTTATCAATATTAAATTCATGAATACTTCATTTCATTGTTGTTATCACTTTCTTTTACTACTCTAAATCTATTTTTTTGTAACTAATATATCATCATTTATATTAAAACTTTCAAAATCATTTGAGAAATATTATTGACATTAAAAACCATTATACATAACTAATATATCATTTAAATTATGTTGAAGATAGCTAATTTCCCAATTTTTATATTAGATAAGGTATTGGGGACATTCCCACTAAGAGCATTTTTGTAGTATTCCATGATTATAGAGTAATATGAAATCATAGTCCTTGATTCAATTTAACAATATTTTTTATTGTGTTTAACATTATTTTATGATTATATATACAATAAAATATTTTTCCCCATATATATATAACACACAACGATATATATGGTTAACACATCTAAATGTACCGTGAAAATATCACATATTGTATACCTATGTCATGAGAGATATATATAGTTCCGCCAATAGATCATCATTTATTAAGAGTCATAATCTATACCTTTGTAATTTTTGATGACTATATAGCCAATTTTGTTCTATTAATAATAATATTATTTTAAAACCCCTTATATACATGAGTTGAGTGTCATTATAAGTGTTGTAAAAAGATATTTATTTAGATCTTAAATATGTACTACCATTACTCAAATGAAATAATATACTCCATCCATGGGTGTCACATTTAGTGGGACAATAAATAATGAGAATTATCTAACAAATTGACTATAGTACAAAGTTAATCCAAGAAACGTTTAGATCTCTATACCACTTTTGTGTATTTTTTTAATAATTAATAATTTTAGAATACAAATTATTCTTATTTGGTATCACAATCCATATTTTTTTTGATGTTCATCCATTCAGATACAGTATATAAAAATATTATCAATATAAAAAAAATAATTTATTGGGTTAGTATCTTACTAATCAATTCATCTTGGCCATTACTATATATTGGTTAATTGAATTTTTAAATTTCATCCCTAAGAAAATGTATGATTCATATAATTTATAGAAAGAAAAATTTACAATATCATCTACTTCAAATTAAGCCAATGGTGTCAAAGATAAGGATCCACGTTGGAGAAGTATAATTCCCTTTGATGGTTGTAAAATATGTTTTCAATCGATTGATGTAGATATTATTTCAATAAAGAGATAATTTTTAGACTATACAAATGGAAGAAATATGTAATATAAAATTATTTTAAAATAACAGTATGTTTGTTGTTGTACACGAAACACAAGATTGAGATTTAAGATCTTTTAAATTTGATTATTTAGGTTTCAAAATTATAGTGTAGTCATTGAATTAATTATATTTAGTAGTAAAATGTATATTATGATATATATATATATATTTCTTTATTTATTTATATTTATATTATTGGCATACTAAATAATATTTTATTGAAAAATATATAGGAAATAAGAACTCAAATTTTTGTAATGTCATTTTTGGCATTAGGTTATATTAAATTTTGTTTTTTATTTTATTTTGTAATAATGAATTATATTTAATTTATACCAATATTTTAATTCATATATCATATAATTTTATCATTTTTAATTTTATCATACGATAATTAAATTAAGGTAATATTTTTTTATTTTTCTAAAAATTTATAAAAATTAGTTAATAGTGAAAATATAACTTTTATTGAAAAAAATATTCCATTATACTATTTATAATATAAAATTTTAATTTTAGCTTACAATAAAATTTCATTATCTTTTTCTATAAAAAAATCAAAATAATTTCTCTCAAGTAGAAATAATTATAATTTTGGAATTAAATATATTTTAAAACATACATATGCTTTTTTATATAAACCAGTTACTATTCAGATTTTTTAGTTTAGTTTTAGAAGTAAATTTTTCCAATTATTTCAATGGATTTTCATAAATAGAATTCTATTCATGAAATCTGTATGTAAAAACATAAAAAAAGTTCATCTTTATTTTATGTCATTATGAATAGTAAACATGATAAATATTTATCATCTTGGTAATGGAAAATATACTAAATATAAAAATAAATATTGTGATAAGGAATTAAAAATATATATAAATTTCTAATTAATTCTATTGAATTATATTACTCTGAAAATCCTCACCCAATAACCAAATATATGAAATCTTGTTGTTGTTTTTCGTTGATAATAACCTAAATATTATTTTAACTAATTAATAAATCTAAAATTACAATGTTTTTTTAAATAAAATTATTATTTTATTCAAATTGATAAGATTATTTTATAATCATTATTCAGTAAATATTTTAAAACATAGTAATTTTTAGATTAAAATTTATTATTAATTTTTATTGATGCAATAATTACATTATATTATTAGCAATGCAGAGAAAATTTTTCTTCATGTTGTATAAAAAATATGAAAATGACTTTAAAAGAATATAATCTAATATTTCTTTGGGTTAGTTATGGTGTTCCATGAGTTTTTTAATAACATTAATATATTATAAATGTTGTAAAATTTGTATTTTGAATTACAATACATCATGGATATTTTTTTAAATAAAATGTTACAAAGACTTATTATAATGAATCTAAGGGAATATTATTTTAAATAATATTTTATTAAATGATTTATAATTGAAAAAAATTATAATTTTCACCAATTTAAAGATATACAATCTTGAATATCAATAAATTTACATTTATAAGTAACTTTTTCTCTTATAGTAACCCTCTTGACATCAAAAGTGAAAAAACAATTATTATGATACTAACCACTAAAATAGATAACAATATGTATAATATAAGGGAGTGGGGTAAACATACTTTAATCATATATAAACAATATTGTAGGAGTTTATTTGGATATATGTTTGGTATACCTTCAAAATATATCATTTCAGATATAGTTTTATTTGAAAATTAATTCTTATTAATTTAACACATTTTGTATATTCATGAGTATCCCTCTTTTATCTTATATAGGAACAACACCAATCCTTAATTACCCATAATTATTCATCCATAGAGCACAATATGCATGTACATAAATGTATTCTTATCTTCTGTTGATATATTATACTAGTGTTCTGCTTCTTAAAAGACTATCCTTAGGATCCTTAAGAGGATATCCAAATTTGGGTATTCAAATGGTAGTTAATCATCTTTACCTATAATTTAAATATTAATTTTTCTCCAACGTATCCTTATTAAACTCTATTTTCCATATAATAATGATCTGAATCACTGGTATTGGTGTATTACCACCTCTATGAAGTGATATGATTCATTTTCTATCATTTCTGATAACTGATTTTTGATGTGATTAAATTATTATGTGTGTGTGTGTGTATATATTATACTCATTACATACATACCTTTATATAATTATAATATATAATATATTTTTCTTACCCTTATATCTATTGGAAAATGATAACACATTTCATGCATATGGTTGGATTTCCTCCTCTATAAACCAATGTGAATCATTTTAATTTTTCTGTTCTTGGGTGAATCTAAGTTGTTTTATATAAATGAAAATATAATAATTTTAGGATTATTATTTGGGATATGATATAATAATTTCCATTTATACCATGGCAATCACAACAAATTCATTATGCAATTATGATGCCAACATCTATAAAATTCTTTATATGGACATAACTGTTTTGTTAAAGAAAAACATCCAGAAATAAATGTTACATACTATTTAATAACAGTTTAATAACATATAAAATAATTATTAAGAAATAATATAATCAATATAATTTTTTTATATACGAGCTAATGAACTTACATACAAAATCTAGACATGATCTTGAGGGTTTCAAAACTGAATTTTTGTTCATTGGGTTATTTATCTGTTTCATTGAACATGATATTCCAATATCATGTTAGAAACAAAATAAATTTATATTTCATTTTATTTCTAATTATTTATAAAACTATTACTGATTATATAAAAATATATTATTTGGAATATCAATTATGTGATACATATATGGATTATTCTTATCATTAGTTTTTTAGGCATGTCTTGGATTATGCACAGACTTTATTCTATAAGGTGTATATGTTTACTATTGAGACCCTATATCATGAATGGACCATTGATCATGATATTAAATATTACGTTCACCTTCTCTATTTTCTAAGATATTTAGTAACATTTTTTTAAAAAAATATGGGTTTCTTAAGGATTCACTATCACTTGTTAGTAAAAATTTCATGTTATACACCATAATTTATTGTTTAAACAATGAATAAATATGAAATAGGATAATTTACCGCGATTCATCTTCCGATGTGAGACATTAGTTGTGTTTTCCTTAGTGATTCTGTTTAGTGATTTCTTGTGTAGGGATGGGATGAATAAATAATTTGTTAACAAAAAATAATTATTTAAATGAATTGGGTGGAAGTATTATTTGATTTTTTAGTTGAATGTGTGGTTGTACATTTACAGGTAGAATGAATGGTGGGTTTTATGAGTTGGAATTTTTTTGGAACCAATAGGTTGGGAATGAGTGTTTTTTATTATATCTATATACATTTATTTTCCTTTTTTAATTCTATACGCACCCCACCCCAGCTGAGAAATATGTGATGAACACACCCATTTTCACTGGGAAGGGTTTTTTTATTAAACATATCGGCGGGATGATGGATGGATGTACACCCACTCTTCAATAATCAACCATTCTCAGTGGTGATAACGGATGATTCACTGGGAAGGTGCTTGTTTTTTAGGCCTAGTTGCGTGAGGGAAGGTTAGGATTCCAAGGTCTCTTCATAATGAGGTGTATAAATTTCTCAAGTGAATATGTCTGGGATGTTTTATGGTATTGGCCCAAGTGTATGTGGGAATGATTTGATGTTTTATGTACACTAGGTGTCTATGTGTATGATGCTATTGTGAGGAATAGGTGTGTGTGGGTGGGTTGTGACGTGGTTTTTCAGAATAGGTGGGAGCACCTGGATGTTTTCGATTAGGGTGTGAGAGGAATGTAGTGTGAGGTACTCTATTGTTGATGTTCATAAAATATTACTTAACATGACTTGTGTTTCTTGGTGAGCAGGTCTTAGTGTGGTGGGGATGGTAAGTATACCTTGTTAGGTGTTATTGGTATTGATTTTTCTCATGGAAGCATTAGTATACTTTTAAACCATGTGCATGACATCCTTTGGTATCCTTACTAATTATACCTGCATCATCACCCTATGTATATAAAATTGCCTTCGAGTTTATAAGAGGATTACATGGAACGTGTTTGGAATTACAAACTCAGAGTTCAGGATAGTTGTTGTGTTTCTCCTTGTCCTAACTTTTGGTACTTATTTTGGATTTATTTTTAATTGTAGTAGTTTTTTAAACATTCATTTGTGATGTTTTTATCTATATTTTATATATATGTATTGGAGTTGTTTTGAGGTTGATATATCTTAACTTATGATTGTTTTTTACTTTAAAGGGGCAATTCCACTCATTTTTTGAGATTTGTATAACTTTGGAGTTTGTCTCCACCACATGGCACACAATAGGCGGGAATGTGTGGGTCATTATCAATCATTGTACATTTCTAGAAATTAAGGGGATTTATTGGAGGGAGAGGGTTGTGCACATTATTACATTGTTATAT
This sequence comes from Viscum album, assembly GCA_963277665.1. Lineage (NCBI taxonomy): Eukaryota > Viridiplantae > Streptophyta > Magnoliopsida > Santalales > Viscaceae > Viscum > Viscum album. Next base: position 896,350,536 of record OY728151.1, on the reverse strand, counting down.
ATTAAAATATTAAAATCCTTAATTACTAATCAGTTTAGATGTTTATGAGAACCAAATTTATACATGATACCCTTTTTACATCGGGACTAGAAAATAAAGAATAATATATAATAAGAAATTTAAATATATCTTTGAAAAAAATTAAAATTTCCTTTTTAATAACATTATAAAATGAAACAAAATAATGGTGATATCCATTAAATATTATGTTCTACGTACAATAGAAACTACCATGAATCAATAATTGATAATTAATATGCATTGTTAAAAAGTGAATATATGATCCATTTAATCAGTAAAATGTAAATCATAATTATATAGGGAATTATTAATATGGAATGGTAAATAAATTAGTAAACATTACATTAAAATAAGACTACATAATGTATATATGAATCAGAATAGATTTTTAAGGTAAATTAATGAATAAAAATGCCATTTATTCAATACTATGAGAATGAAATGCCTTAAGAGATAATATCATTTTTAATATGTCATGTATAATAAAACAAAATATATTCTCAATGAAATATTTTTTAATTATGTGAGGTCATAATCCCAGGAATAATGGTACCTCAACTGTGACAAATTTTCATAATGTATTTTAAATTGTTAGTATAAACTCGTTTAATTTGGCCACCAAATATGTCTCGGAAGACCTAAAAATAAATTCAGGGGCTATTTTATACCAAACCCACCCACCACTATATGTCCCAATAATTCATAATATATGAGATAATACATTTAATACATATAAAATATGTATTTTACAACTACATATTTTCGAATAATGATGACAGTCTTATTTGGGAACCATCTCACAATAAAATCCATGATTCCAAAAGTTATTACAATCATTTTTTCTCCTCCTCTGAGTCTAATTTTTCTTGTTTTAATCTTTTTGATAAACCATGTATCCAAACATCCAGACATAATCTTGTCTGCATATTTCTATCATGCATATACAAACGGAGGTTTTCTTTCAAACCATGGGAATCCAAATCAGCTCAAGATGCCACCTATGTCATCAACATAGAGAGGACATCAATCACTTATTTTTGTCTTTTGCCATAGCCACTGCTCTTTGGAATTTTGTTCCTGACATTTTTGACTGCAGATGGTTATTTGTTGACTCAAATTTTTCTTTACTCAAATGTTTTGTGAAGCTAGATCTCTCGCCTCAGATTAAAAATCTATTTCTATCTAGAGTTTCAGAGCTCATCCATATTATCTAGTATGATAGAAATGATATTATCCCCAATATTTCCTCACTAAATTTAATTTCATGTTGAGCAAGAATTATTATTTCTATCAGGGATGTGTCCACCCTTCAGAAATCCTCAGGTGCTAATTCATTTGGTTACTTTGTCATCCTTCGTCAGCTTAGAATAGACGCGATCTACAATCAACCGAAGTTCTTCTTTGATGTTTTCTGGAAAACTCTGATTCATGGATGGATTAAAATCAAGATTTATGGTGCTTCTAATAGAAGTCCAGGTCCCGCGGGTTGTGGGGCCTTCTTCAGGGACTCTCATGGTCATATTCATGGCTGCTTCCTTGATGGTTGTGGATCTACCTCCACCTTGGAGGCTGAGATGATGGTGGTGATTCATGCGGTCAACTTCGTTATGCAAAAATTATTGAATAATATTCGGATTGAAAGTGATTCCACCACTATTATCCATGCTATTTGGAATGGTGTGGTTCACTTTTCTTGGTCTCTTACAATGTGCTAGAAGAATTGTCTTAGCTCGATCTAGGAGATTGGATACATTGCCACACATACCGATCGTGAAGCAAACATGGTGGCTGATGGTCTATCCAACAAGGGTATCAACTAGGACATTACGTGGAGTGAGGATTTACTGATTGAGCTCCTTTCTTATTATGAAAAATATTATAATAAAATTTATTCTTTAAGACTCTTGTATTTTTCCCTTCCTTTTATAATAATATTTTCTCTCTTGTTCATTCACCAAGACATCACCTTTTAAAAAAATTCATATGAAAATCATCTCATAAACCATATATACAAATTGAATATTATTTAAGGAAAAATAATATCCATAATAATGTAATTTTAATATTTAATAGATATGTAATGTCTAATGAAAAATTATCACAATGAATTTAATGATTTTATTGACAATTAACAATCACAAAAGTAACAAGACTATACAATAACATTTACAACAGGGTAATTTTCATGTCAAAATATTTAAGATAGAATATGTGAAATTGAAACATAAAACACCATTATGAATGAATTATTAATGATAACATATGTTAATGGATCATTATATACATAATATATAAAAATTATGGGCATATCATTACAATATTCCTCAATAAAGATAAATATAGACGATGTCTCATACCTCAAGCTTCCATTTGGATGAACATTAATTAACTTCCTTTATAGTGTTTTTAAATATGTTAAAAAAAATTTATCAGAAGGATATTAATTTTTATAATTTTATATATTATACTTTTATAAGATCTCATCTCTCATTATTTAATAATCATTCATTATTTATAATGTTTCAGGTGTTAGATTCCTTATTTTCTCATCCGTGATTTTTCATGGGAGATCCAATTCATTTGAATATTATATATTTTCATCATCTCTATAATTAAAATCATCAATTACTAATTATAACTATACATTAGTTATAATTTGGAGACCAATCATGCAATTTGGTTTTGATAAATGATGTATGTTTGATAATGGAGAATGTTATCCATACATATGCATGACTAACAATTCAATATTCTATGATCATTTTGAAAAGATGTTAAGGGATATATTATATTTAATCTCTTATTGTAATATAATATCTGCCATATTATTTCATTAAATATAAAAATCTATATCATCCATTTTTGTGAGGTTATGAAAATATAGTCACAACATTTCATGGATGTGGTTTTCATGAATACATTAACAATATTATCCACATTTATTAAGTTAAAAGACAAGAAATAAAATGCTATATATTATTTTTTACACTGTAACATTTTTCAAAAAATTTTAGTTCATTAATATATATCACATAAAATCAGTAACTTTACCGTTATCACTTTCCATGGAACGCATTACTGAACACCAATCCCATCGCTTCATGAGGAAATAATATTCCATATACATGAGTGATATTATCATATCCCCTATAAATTGGTATTTTTATTTATATATATGATATAATTAATAATTATATATAATTATTTTTTAATTATCATATAGATATATTATATCAATAATCATATTAAAATGTGAATGCCTATAATATAATAATGAATGAAAATGGTTCGGGTGGTGGTAGTATGACATAAAAATGAATGATGATTTCAAAACACATTTGATGGATGTTGGGTTTGTTTTTTTTCATTAACAGAACATAAAATAATATATGTATATGAAATATAGTAAGTTTATTATATAACCACAGTTTAACAATTACTGATGGAGGTGGATGATTAAATAAAATAAAAATTCTCTTTGAATGATGTTACTCTTCTTCAGGGATCTTCCTTTGGATTTCAGAAAAATACATCATTGGTTTTATATATAAAGAAAATTGTTTATTTGATTAAGGAATATATTTTGGTATAGTATTTTTCCATTTTATGTCAAAACGTAATGGTTTTTAATGTGTGTATAATAGAGGATAGGGGTCTCCTTTTATATGTTAGGTGAGTTAATAAAATGTAATTTTTGATATATGAAGGTTTTTAAGTTATTTTTAACAAAAATATTAGATCCAAAATTGATTATAATTTAATATTATACATTATATGTTTTCAGTAGAGAAATAACATATATTTTATACATGTTTTGATGTCATTTTATCCCTTATCATTTTAGTTTAACCCATGTTAATTCCATTTCCACCATAACCACTGTAATTCATTTTCAATATATTAATAATTTATTTGTTTTAATAATCGAGTTCAACATATTAGTTTATATAAGTTGTGACAATTCAAAATATGATATATGATTTTCAATATTCAGTTCAAATAATTGGGTGTATTTTATTTATTATTAATCTTGTAGACATAATTGTAATGTTTGATTTAAAAGACAAATGGTCCCAAAAAAATTCAATGTTTTTATAAAAAAATTTAATTTGAAGTTGATTACAATGAGATAAATCGGATTAATATATTTATAAATGATCTATTTTTACTTTATAATAATTTAAAACTAAAATTAATAATTATATTTAATTGAGAAAAATAGAGTTTTCAATTAAAATTTAGTATATTTCTATATTAATCAAAAAATTACACTTGAATAAATATCCCAAAAAATTCCACTAATGATAATTTTGATATTCCTATTTAACAATAAATCTAATTTTTTAAAAAATATGTTCTAAATTTCCTCAAACTAATTTAATATCATACGTACAAATAATTACAAAACCATTTTATAGAAGAAAAAATAGTATTTCAAAAAACATTTATTTTTCATCAAAATGATTCTTATTTTATTTAAAATAAATAGATAATAATATTTTTCATATGTTTAGTAGTACTATTCATACTACCAACTTAATTGATAGGGTATAATGATATATTAAAATAAGATTTTTATATAGTACATTCATTTAAACCCAATGTCCCTTGAATCATAATATATCAAATAAATTAAATTTATTAGAAAATAATTATATTGTAACGCATTGGGGTGTTACATACACCTAAAAATAAAATATATTGTAATAACTATTTTTATAGTCACGGTATTTTATATTCGTTCTTTTTTAATTTTGATCAAATGGCTTTTTAAGGGATTTAAATGGGATTTGAAATGAAAACAAAATTTGAATGTCTTTAATGAATTTTTACACTACTCTTACTCAAGGTTATATTTCTTATATCAATAATACTCTTCTATAAACATTAATTATTTATAATATGAACATTTTATAAACATTTATAATCCTTAAAAATATTTATATTGTAATTCTGTTACATTTTTTCATGGGTCACTTAAGCTTCTATTAGAAAAGATTCAAAAGAATGTTACTTTTATATATTTATTACATTAATTGATCCACACCCTTAATTAAAGAATGTTTATTTTAAGATTAAATTATATTTTTAAATGGTTTTTTTCAAATGACAATTTTTTCATTATATATTATAATGTCTTACAATATATTATCAAAGAAAAATTTATATTTTCATATATTAAAAAAATGTTTCAAAAGATATTTTAAATATTTTTCATGGATTTTCATATCCATTATGGATTACAATACATTATGTATCATCATGTTACATTGATTGGGTAAGATATCCCTCTTCATATGATCCCATTTGGTTCAACGCCCTTAGGAGTGGTTTTATGGTTTTTTATCGAGCCGTATAGTACGTACACGCTAGGTACTCAAGGTTACCACCATGTACTGGAGATACACGTAATGTAATGGTGTCTGGATACAAGTCATAAATGGGGTTATTACACTTACAGCAGGTACACATCATGTAACAATTGTACACTACATTTATAGTATAAATATCATAGTTTTTAACTTAGGGAAATGGTTTTTTCTGTGTACTTATCTAGTGTGGCCTACAAGACATAACCATGGGGTACACATCGTTACTCAGCCCACTACAATGTTAAAAAAATTTGTTTGGATATTTCACTCATCCCTTATAACCTATAAATCATTTCTCTCAACAATTGACTATCCATAGTTGATGTGCAGAGGCTACCCTTATTCTGGATCAATCCCAATACCCTTGGATATTCGTTGCATATATGGTGTGTCTCTTTGGGTAGGTGTTCTTTCCGTTTCTTCGTTGTGGTTCATCATTCTTATAACTTCTTATTAGATCTACATAGATCTAAAACTCCACTACTATTGGTTTCTAAAATCTATTCCTGTTATGGGTAGATATTTTATTTAGAATGAAAAATAAGTTGAGTTTAGGATTTTTTGTCGATAGTATAATAGATCTAATGTCATTTTAGTGGAAAATAAACCCGACCTCTTGTTTATTCCTCATCCATTTTTGAGTTTCATCAAAACCATTTAGGTAGATGGATTGACTCTCTCATCATATTTCTATAATTGATTTGATTAGTTTATATTAGAATAAAATGACTGATGTTTATTGTGAAATCATGGTTTATTGTATTGAATTGGTATTATTATTGATGATTTTTTATCTTTGTGATATTGTGTGATCTTAGTGAACTATTGTGAAAAAAAGTCTAGTTTCTGGACAATAAAATGGTGATCATAAATTCCGAGTTTTCAGGAATATATAAATGCTTTTTTGGGAATGTTTTATTAATTCAATGTTCATTTTATTGAAATGGATTGGCTTAGAAATGGTTGTGATGGTAAAAATTGTATTAAATAAAAATGTATTTTTATATAAATACTTTTTTGGCATGTTCCTTGGGAATATTAGTGTGTGAGTTCATATTTCATATTTGTGGATTGGTTAATATATGACCCTTTCATGTTTCTAAAGGGTTAATGAAACACATGATATAATTTCCTTCTGAAGACTTGGTCAATTGACAAGAAACTGATCCTAACTATGGAACTTTCATAAATAATAATGCATGTTTGGTAGTTTGAATGTGTGGAACAGTTTTGGTATTCCAAAATGATATTGTGAATTGGTTCAATTGCTTTATTAGTATTTTTATGTAATGATAACTTGTAATAAAATTATTTTTAATGGAACATGTGTACTTTTTGTTGAAATTGTTTTTGCAACATGTTTATATTTATTTATAAACTATTTTGGGAATTTTTTAATATCAAATGCTTTATATAAATGTGGCTAACTCGTCTATCCTAGAGGTGTGATAGAGAAGTCATTGGGGGTATTCTAGATAAGTTTTAATCTCACCCATTCTTCGGAACTCTTGTGCCTTTTCTGATGTTTTCTTATAGGACTAGGGTAAAGGTAACGTATCACAAATTTTTAGAACCACATCATGATACTCAGACTGTTTGGAGATCAATTCAGTTAGAGCATGTGGATCATTTAGTAATTTGGTCATTATGGAGTCTTTAATTTCGTTCCATGGTTTACATTAATTCTTGTTGGTATTCATTTATTGCACACTTTGGAGTTGGTTTCATATGAATAAAGTATTTAAGTTGTCTTTCATTGTTCATGCATCATATAGTGTGATGTTTAATTATGTTGGGTTGATTTAATTGTTTTTTTATTAAAGGGTAAATCTTCCCCCACATTTGGATGAAACCCTTCGAGATTTAATTACATTATTTAGCATCTTGGGAATGTCTCTTAAGGCCAAGAAGTGACTCATTATATTCTGAATCCAATAAGTATTAGTGGTTCATTATAAATTTTATCATCTTTTTTAGTCCTTTCCTAATAAGTAGTCATTAGTTTTTATAGAATTGATGGTGAAATTACTTCTTGTATTTCCTTTGGGTTCTAATATTAGAATAGAGTAGGATTATTGAATCTTGAAATTTATAGCATAAAAGGACAAATTTAACCCTTTTGGGATGAACTTCATATTACCATGGAGGTGGGTACATAAGTTTTTGGAGACACATCATGGATTTTGGAATATAATTTTTAAGATTTTATCTAATTAGAAGGTCATTACATGCATAAGAGGGATGAATTTCCACTAAGAAAGCATATATCATTTGGTTTAATGTTTTATATGGCGAAAATGTATTTATTTTTGACAAAAGTATGATATTTTTTTTAACTGAATGATTTTGAAAAAGGAAATGGTTATGGAATTTTGAAAATTGTTTGATTTTAAAAAATTAAATTATAAAACAATGTTTTAATAGGTAAAAAATCAAAAATAATGTTGTGATAGCTGAAGTTATATAATATGAATTTATATACCATCATTTTACATTGAATGAGAATTACAGAATTTGTTATTTGTTTATAAAATGGGACCTAGTAAGTGTCCTAGGAACTAACTGGGGGAAGCTAAGGAGAATGAGGTTTCACCTGAGACAGAGGTGAACCATGAACTGAATTAGAGTATCAGTCAAGAATTTCATGTCATGGACATGGTAATCTATTGGGATTGTAATTTCCCATAAATTCTGTATAATTTTTTTTTATTATATGTAATTTTTACGAGAACATGAAATTTGACGGTGCATGATTACGAGTCCCAGAGTCCCCGGAATGATCTGTCAAAGATTGGTTGAGTTTAATTTATCTTGTGTAATCATTCTTCCAAAAAAAAAAGTAAAATAAAACTTAAATGGTAACTCGGATCAGAAATAAAACAGAATCGTTGCATTCAGGATGGCGATTTTACCCTAGGCACGAAATATATTTAGTCGGCATGGGCCTCCTGTGAGAAAACCCAAAAATGTCATAATCATAAATAAAATAATTAAATAAATTATTTTTTTTCAAATTGTTATAACTCAAAAATGGTAACCCAAATTAAAAATAAGTGACCACCACTGACCTCGTGAGGGTATTCTATTTTCAGGAAGATACTAACATCGGTCGACGCGGACCACCAGTGGAAGTTAGTTTTTGGTCGTAAATAAAATATTTATGTGACGATTTTTTTATTGTAAAATATATAAAATTTAAATGGTAACTCAGATAGGAAATATGAGATTTAATTTGGGTTCATTGGGGTGTGTTTCACTTTGGAAGAGCCTAACATCGACTGGTGTGGGTCGAGGGTGACTGTAAATTATTCTTCGAAATTTTTTTTGAGTACGTTTTGTAATTTCCCCAACGACATTTTATTAATTATGAATCGGTGCTCGAAATTGAAATAAAAGGACACCATTGATCTCAAAGTTCCATTATTCGCTTAAGGGGACCTTCACCATGACCACAATAAGTCGAGGAAGAATGTTAGTTTTCATGAATTTTGTGGGAGAGTTAAAATAATAAAAATAAAATAAAGAACAACTTTTATTTTATTTTTAAAACTTTCCAATTTGTATGTGTAGTGGTGGGGACCACCTGACCCCATTGAACTCCCTCTATAATGTTACTTAACTCCTAGTTTCTACCCCAAATTAAATGTTCCAAATTTAGATTAATTAATGTGCCGACAATTAATTGTGTTAATAGACATAATTCTATTAAATTTTTCCCCTCATCCTTTTCAGGGAGATCATTGGAAAATAAGACTTGGGAGAGCCTTGGAGAATTATCAAGAAAAACATCCAAACAAAGAACCTCTCCAATGAATATGGGTTCTTTGAATAGATGAATTTGGAACCAACATCAAGAGCTTGGTGCGAGAGCGATGAATGCCGACGTCATCAACATCATCTCCTTCCTCACGCCGACACCAACGAGAAATCGAGGTAGGGGTTGTAATTTGAAATATGATTGAATTTATTTGTTAATTATTCATATTATATATTATCAATGATTATGGAAAAACTAACATGGTCATTGTCCTACACATATTCCGTGCCTTTTTTCATTTTTTCTTCTCATGTTCATCGTTCTTTCATCAACAACAAATAAATAAGCATGATGGAAATCCTATATTGTGTTGAGGGAAACATATGGTAGCAAAGCCCTCGACCCTAGGATCATGATTATACAGTCTGAATATTTTTTGGGTTAAGAACAATGATGCGGCGGCCCATGGAAGGGGCGCCATGATGTCGTGATTTTTAGCGTGTATTCAGGGTGGAGCTCTGGGCGAGGTAGAGGGTTCGACGTGTGGCATTGAAGGACAGCTGGAAGGCAGTGTCAAGGCGGTGTGGCTAGCCAGAGGTGGTGGGGTCTGTTCTAGACGTGCGGGGGAACCCAATCGTTTGGGAATGGGGTTAATTGGAGCATTAGATTACCGTCGAATAAAAAAAGGTTTTCTTGGGGAGAGAAAATTAAAGAGATGAAACAATAAAAAATCCTGGAAGAGTGCAGGAGGAAACATGTGGAAGTTGTGTTCACCAAATTAATTCCCTATGTGTGATTGAATTTGGAGTTATGAACATATGTATGTAACAATAATAGTAAAACATTATTATTTTTTTGTTTTTGATAAAATACTTTTTTGATTTTAACTTATACGTGCGATCTCAGTTTTACGAACCATCAGCAGCAGTATGACCATGGCTTCATGATGGAAATTATGAATCCAATACTATATTTCTTTTAGAGGTTTTTGGACTGAGTTCCAAAAATGATCAAATAATAATAATATATTATTATTAAATCTTTGACCCTCAATAACTCCTCTGTGCGATGTCCGATTGACTTACCGTAAGTGGAGATGTTATCCAGATTTTAAGATGGTCGATTTAAGTCTAATGTTGGACATTAAATTCTGGTTTGTGGCTCGGGTCCATGAAACACACAATATTATTATTATTATTATTATGATGGGATCTTGTATTCGACTTTTCTCCATCATACGGTGTCGAAATGACGAACCGTCTGCGGCACTGAAATCCTTGAGATGTTCTGGTCCATTTGAGATACCTCTCGTGACTTTTGGAGAAATTTGGAGTTCTTCTGGGTTGGATCGTACTCGAATCCAACATGGACCTCCACACTAAAAAATTTATAACTCACAAAGCAGGTGTCTGATTGAGCATCATATATTTCCTCGAGAAAGCTTTTACGTGGCATTCCTTTGGGATACATCTTCATGGGACTTTGTGGAAGTCGGTGTATCAACATGTGTCTTAAGGAACATATCCACCCAGAATCAAGCAAGATTTGTGCAGAAACCCAATAGCTGGTTGTAACAAGAGAAAGGGATCCTTCGTGGGTCTGTATTATAGGATCCCACATGGATCCACTCTCGGAATCCATGTGAAACTAATTTTGTATCCTCTATGGGTCGGTTGTACTAGGAACTTGTGTGAGTCTGACGCTGCACTATGATCCTTTGCAGGTTTGAGGATGTACTATGACCCTGTGTGGGTCTGAAGATGTATTAGGATCTTGTGTGGGTCTGACGATGTACTAGGATTCTGTGTGGGTGTGACTATGTACTAGGATCCATTTTGGGTCTAACGATGTACTAGGATCCTGTGTGGGTCTGACGATGTACTTGGATCTTTTGTAGGTCTGACGATGTACTAGGAACATGTGTGCATCTAATAATATACTAGGATACAGTGTGGGTCAGATGACGTACAACGAACCTTTGTGGGTCTGATGGTGATTTTGGATCCTATGTGGGTCTGCCTCATAACAGATTAATATTATTCAGTAGTTATATATAATCATCTTTACTACCGTACCTACGTTATACATAGTATGAGCTGAGTCCTTACCTTCATGGTGATACCTTTGTGGTATACATCTGTGTGGCATACCTGTGTGGTACATTCCGTTGTGGTGATACCTATGTGGTATTCTTCTGTGTTGTGTACCTGTGTGGTACATACCATCGTGGAATTTTTGTGTGTGGAATAGTTGAGATTTTTGCTTTTGAGTTGGACCAAATTATTCCTCATTAATTGGATGGGTAATATTTGATAACATGGGTATATGTATGGGTATATAACTAAGTAGGGTTGTCACTAGATTTCATGTTGTGTTGTTTATCATTAATGAATTTTATGAGACATTGAGGTCTCGGGGTCCCTACTGAGTATTGTTATACTCACACATGCATGGGCTTTGCCAAAACCTTGTTGTGGTTTGTTCATACGACGAATAGTGCTGATCGAGGCTAAGGGTACCAGGACTGGATGGTGCCTAGAGGTGGACCATACGGAGTGTCAGAACATAGAGGAGACAGGCGGTCATGGAGTGATGAGAGGGAAATATGTACCTAGCCATCAGGTAAGAACCTCGGATGATAACACTGTAGTTATCATCATCTTTCTTCAGTTGTATTGTATTTTTATTTGTACTTGTATATTTACTATTGGTATTGTATTCCAGCCCCTCTTACATTCATCACTCTTTTTTAATGTTTACTTGTGTTCATATCTTGTTGTGTTCTTGGATGAGTGTGTTTACTGGTTATAAAGGCAATTCCATCCCAGGTATTGGGGAATATGCCTTTTGGTTCTAGTTTCCAGCACCTAACCAATAGAAGGTGGGTTTGGGGAATTCTCAGCACGGGCCTCGGGGGACAGTTCATGACATGTTAGAGACAAAGGATTCAATTCTACAATAGAACATATGACTCTGATCTTTTTAATGGAAACAGATTTATTTGTTGTGAGTGTGGTTATGTGTTTAGGGAATCCACTGTTTGTGTGGCGGACGACGTATCCATACAACAGGTCCCTGACTTATTTTTTCTAATGTAGTGCATATAAACACTGATTGCATATGTGTTTAGAAATGTTTTCTTTTGTTTTCTTGAGTCAGCTCACCAGGTATAACTAAATGACCATGGAACACTTGTTCCTTATCAGGATGACACTGTGTAGACATCTCACTAGGATTCCCGGGAGAGTACATGATGACGGCCTACCGAGCAACAAGGCTCTAGTTCAGGGCCCTCTTACTATGTTAGCACCTTCCGGTGGGGTACCAACAGCACCACCACCCACTGGGAAGCATATATCAACAGCTGCACTGGCTGACAGTGCACGCCGACTGAGCACATTTTACGAGATTCAGCAGTAGAGGACTTTGAGGATTCGAGGCGAGATAGATTACCACACAACTAAGGGCTGGAAGGATTCATTTGCTAGTTTTTTTTCAATTTGAGACACCAGTAGAGGTGATGGTGATCATAGATACTTTTATTTTCTAGTGAGTGACCATAAGGATGGTCCACTTGGTGATGAGGCTTTGGTAATTGGATTGTTGCCCAAGATGGTACCTTCGGGTAGTGTGCCAGATATATCATTCCATATTGGTCAGTAGTTACAACTATCAGTTCCAATATAGGACACATATAGGCTTAGTGCCTTACTCATGATTCAACATGAGATACCCCTTGTAAGAGCCCGAGATTTTATGAAAAATATTCTTTTTATTTCACTAATGTCTTGTGTTGTACGCTACACCAAAAAGATCTTGCACAACACGCATCCTTGACTTGCCTTGCATTAATCGCAATCACGACCTTCCTCGATAGCGTGTGTAGTACGCAATAACGAGTTTCACTAAACAGCGATATGCTATTAAAATGTTATTAAAACTAGCCGTTATGAATAGTAATAACCACTTTTTGAAATTTTGTAAATTCTATTTTTCAAAATGGATTTCATTTTTGTATTTGGAGTATCGAATTTAGCCGAAGGTGATATTTTGGTACATTTCGGATAACTTTCATATTCTGATGAATAGTGAAAATTATTAAATTTTAATTAAAAACAACCTTTTTAATCGAAATAATTAATAGTGATAAATTATTAATTTGAGTGGTTTTAATGTATATTTAGAATATATTTTTACAATTTAACACAATGTTGGTCATTGGATGAAATTTCACATTTAAACCAGACATAATCAAGTGTCAATCTTTTGATAGATATTGTTTCTTAAAAACACGCTATTTGTTTTAACAGCGGGATTTAATTATAAAATTAATTAATGCAATTTCTATGTTATGAATTTGGTAAAATAGACTTCATTTTTGAATTCGCAATATAAAATATATCTTAGGATGAAATTTTGGCATTGTTCTGAAAAACATCAATTTTTGATGAATAGTGAAACTACTAAGTGGTAGGTTAAAAACTGAATTTTGCATAAAACATAATTTTACCGCTTCTGTGAATGGAATTTCTAAAATCCGAGAGACACGGTTAATATCAAGGACTAAAATGTGGTTCAATGAGATGAAAATAATTTTTTGGTGAATAGTAACTTTTTACTTTTTTTAACCGTGGTTAATAGTAAATAGGGTAACTAAGGGTAAATATGATATTACTATTACCCTAACACATGTCCTAATTCTATTGGATAAGTGTAATTCGACCAAAAACAAACTTAGGAATAAAAAATGACCATTTAGGCCAACATGGATTAGATTAGGACATTTATTATTAATTTATTTAAAGAAGGGTTAAAATAGTTAAAATCAAAGTTTAATAAGTAAATCATTTTTAATATGGGGTTATACATAAGATAAATTCGATTGTAAATATTCATTAGAAAGATAAAAAGATATCCTACATGATGGTATTTTATTTGTAATTTTTAGACATCAAATAATTTAATTTATTTATGACACAAAGATGATGCAGTAATTATCTTATTAATGAAATATTGACATAATTGATGTTATAAACACCAAAATAAATGTAATTTGAGACTTTTTATGAATTCCACTAATTTTATAGGTTACTATGATATATTAGTGTTGATTTAATCAACTTGGTTTGAACATATAATTCTGTTATGACTTTAACAAAAATCATATATCAAATAGTTTCAAAATTGACACAAAATAGTTTTTAAATCAAATATTATATTACTAATTGTTATTTTATTCCTAAAAATCTAAGGTTCGGCCAAATGACTTAGATAAATATATATATATTAATAATAAACAATTTGGGGTTCGTTTGACATGATATAGTAAGTGTATTAACCATATAGTGAAAGAAAAAAAAAAGACACGGTAAAAGTTAAATTAATTAACTTAGAGTTAAATCTAATTGATAAGGTTAAAATAATACCCTAAACTTGTATAAATCCTATTGGATGATAGGATTTCGACCCATCCCCACATTAGCTTCGAAATAAGACCCTTTGGAACCATTATAAACCGATTTTGACTTTAATATAAAATAATATTTTGAGATATTCCTAAGGTGCCCCTCTCCTCCCTTATAAAAGGACACCTCCTCCCCCTCCTCCTCACACCAAATTGAGCACTCAAGCTCGGCCAAACCCTGAAAAAATCTGTTCTCCACTTCCCTAGCAACATCCTAGAGGTTCTGGTCTTCCTCAAAGACCAATTTTAGTTCCCTAAGAGGAGGTCTCCAAAGGGCGCTTCAAAGAAGAGGCAATTACCATTACCAATTCTTTCATCTTTATTTCTTCTTCCACTTCTTCTTCTTAGGTTGTTTCATTATGAAGTAATAACATCAGTATCACTCATATACTGATATGTCATTATAAGTATGAAACAACCCTATTTCACCAGCTATCCATCCTACGGAAAAAGAAATCACCGCGCGTGCGTACGTACGGAATACCGTCTCCACGCCGTGGTGTAATCTATTTTCCACCACCACCTTACATGGATGGTTATAATGGTGTAAAGAATAACTATACATAGTTATTACAACATCATATTGATTCTGATATATTGTATAATCCACTCCAATTCAATTCAATATTTATGGAAATGATATCATCGCTCGTGCGTACGTACGGACTACCGTCTCCACGACGTGATGAGATTCATTCTCCATGTTAAACATTTAAGAATGATTATAAAGTATATATAAGAAATAATAATGAAATATATGACATTATAATGCTACTGGATTTATGTATATATATATATATGTATGTCATCTACTTATTTCCATTCAAGACAATAAGGAAAGAAAAACAGCGTTCATGCGTACGTACGGACTACCGTCTCCATGAACGGTGTTTTTCATTTCATTTATCTATCTGTTATATGTATATATATACTGAATATATATGATATATAAATCATATTTTATATTCTGGAAGTAAGTAAATCATGATATAAGTAATAATAATGTCAATAACAACAAGTCAAAACACCTACGATAAATGAAACGATTTTACCCAAAACGCTTCTTTAACATGGAATTTACAAAAGAACGGGTAATATAATGGCATAAGTGAACCATATATGATATCATAACAATGAATATGATTCTGTAATAAGTCAATGACATTATTTAAATCATTATACAGGAGGTTCGGACACATACGAAGCAAATCAGACCTAAGGTAAGGGAAATATCACAATCTCATTTTTATCCGAGATTGTTTATTCGTAAGTATTTACTGGGGTGTATTTTATCATCCACATCCATGTTTCATCAATATGTAATATTATTTCCATCCACCTACAATTGTTTAAATCCATTTTTACCCTTCGGTGAGTTTTTAGTAATATGTATGAAAGGAATCTTTTGTCGTACGAGGTACTTTTTGACTTTTCTGACAAAAGTACGAAGAATGTTTTTTTTAACTTATACGGCATGAATGGATTTTTAAAACATTATTTCCAAGAAGCTTCCTTTACAAGTTTTCAAGTTTATTTTTAATCAACTTATTTTATTTTAAAGTTATATGACATGTTATGAAAGGAAAAATGTTTTTGAAGAAGAAAGGATATTTTCCTCAAGAATGGAGTTCAAGTGTTTTATCAAAATTATTTTCCATCTAAGATAATAAAGGGTTCTGTTTTATCCCTATTATTACATTGATTTGATTATGTTGTGATGGAATTATTTTTATGAATTCCTTTATCTTATATGAATTGTTTTATGATGTCATGTTGTTTAAGGATCCCATTTTTATTACATGGGTTATTCAGTGATGTATGGTTTATGATTATGTGGCACACATAAGAAAGGATTCATTATAAGATGGGTGGGACCTATATCTCCCTCCAATGCATTGGGTAAAGATTTTATATCTCATGAGATAGACATGGCTGGAATGGTAGGTTATACCGGTTCAGTGAAACAGGACTGAAACGAGGGTTACTCGATTCAGAAAGGGACTTTGTCCACTAAGATAGTCTTGGCAATGAGTCTTGACTAACAAGAAATGATTCTCTATGATTATGTGTGAATGCCACAAAGTTTCATGTTTTAAGTTATGATTATTGTGATTAAATTTCACTACCATGATTTATCCCATGTTATGAAATTATGCTCTCTTTTGCAGGTTATGATTTCCAAAATGTTATGTTTTTATGAATACGATGTGATTGACATTTCTTTTGTTTACCCTTACTGAGCATTTGAGCTCACCCTTTTATGTTTTCTTTTCCCCAGGATATAAAGAAAGGTTTTAGGTAAAAAAAAGGAAGATCTTTATGGGAGATGTTGAAGATCTTTCACCACGATTAGAAGATTTTATTCCAAGTTTCCAAAGACACTAAACTATTACGATCCTTGTGTGTGTGTTTTTGTTATGTACTAAGTATTCTGCAAATGTAATGTAATGTCAATGTACGTCAGGCTTCGGGTCTCTACAGTTGGTATCAGAGGAAAGGTTTAGTCAACCTTTGGAAACTAGGATGCGAGAACTTTAGTGAGATCCCTAGAGATATTTATAAGGTATGTATAGGGATGTCCCTAAGGATAAGTATACGTATAGGATACAGTCCTAGAACTACGGTAATGATCATAGAATTTAACCTAAGATGTTAGATATCGAGGATACTCCACCTTTATTATGTTGTTTTCCCTAGCATGATTTTTTCCTCTCACACTATTCTTTTTTCTGGGTTTTAGAAAATGGCTGGAAACAAGATGTTTCACGATAATGGAGGATATGATGGACAATGGAATGATATTCTTCATAATGAAATGGGATTTGGAAGTCCAAACATCATTATTATGCCGAATCAGTAATCTCATAATATGATCAATAAAGTAAAATTTGGTAAGTTTCCTGACTTGGCTAATAAGAGAAAGATGGAGTTTCATGATGATCATAGAGGAAAGAAAGTTCAATTTCCCCTATGTAAATCATGTGGGAAGAGGCATCAAGGAAAATGTTTCAAAGGAACTGGAAGATGCTTTGGGTGTGGAAAAGAAGGACACAAAGCAAGTAAGTGCAAAGGAAAAGGGTCGGTTAACACCATGGATGAGGATAATGGTATTGCTACGACATCAAAAATGGTTAAGTGTTTTAAATGTGGAATGTATGGGCATTATGCAAACAAATGCCCTAAGGGAAAGACTCGTGAAGAGAATCAGTATGGTCATATGGGTAGTATTTATGTGGATGATGATGAAGAGACTACAAATGATATGTGAGATGAAAGAATTTTTGAAGCTCGGTCAATGGTTTAAGAATGTAGTGGAATGATTACATGTTTATCATGTGTAAGTTTGTATAAGTAATCTCATGATACTATGGAATAAAGAGACATCTATGGATTGTTACACTGTTGTCTTCCCTTGTGTTTTGAAAAATGTTACCAGTATCCATGAAAGGTTATTCAGATATTTTTGGAATGTATATGATATGCGCATAATGAAGGTATAAGGAGAAAATTAAATGTTTGATAGTATTCATGAGCTCATGATTGATATAAGCACTAAGTGATATCATGGTTTGAGTATATAGAATTTTGAAGATTTTGGTATGTGGAAAGTGTTAATTTTAAACTGCATTCATGTTTTCACTATGGTATTCAAGAGAATACATGATTAAGGACTTTGAATGATTGGAATGCGACCAACAAAACATATCTTATGATATATTGGAGTGGACTGCAGTATTATGGATAAGCCTAAAGATTGGAATGGATTATGTTGGACATAAGTGAGTATTGTTTAAGGATATAAGTTTTTTTTCGATATTATTGATGGGATGTTATAGTAATGTAGTTTTAGAAAAAGGACAACCTACAGGACGGGCGACAACCCATCGCGTCGGGCAAGGCTGTGGGAATCGAACCCACAACCAAAGTGCGACTGGCCTTTATCGCCTACCACTGGCCTACAGGAAGTCCCTGTTTAGTAGAGCTAGTTTTATTATATTAAGCAGTATGATATATGAAGTATAAGTCCATTTTAGGAACCATATGTGATTAATCTCACTATAGATCGACTTATGTATATAATTTTTGCTAACATTTAGTTTGAGACAGATGGAATGACCCGTCATTCTATCACATGATCTGCTAACACTTCACGAATAACAAATTCAACTTCATTTATTTAAGAGATGAAGTGGAAATTGTTCAAGGCATGACCAACAGTGAGATTTTACCAAAATAAAGTAAGTATTTATTCTAATTCAAATTTTCAACTTTAGGGAAATGATCTTGAAAACCAAAAATGTTGTCCTAGTGATCTTATACCTGATGAATCAGATGGTACCTTATATCATAACAAATCTATGGATTTGTGATTACTGGCTTTTCCATAGCCATGTTCTCTACCACTCTCCATCAGAACATGATGGTTAGATTTCTCTTCTATATCCATATTTTCACCTATGTGGAAACCCAGTGATTAGTTTATTTGGGTAATCGTTACATTTCATACCTTAGTTTTTAAAGCCAAGTTTTGGTATTCCTTTTTACTATGTGGGTTTCTATTAAAGAAACTTTCGAATAGTAAACCATTTATAACCCCGACGAATTTCGAGGGCGAAATTCATTTTAAGGGGGGTAGAATGTAACAGCCCGAGATTTTATGAAAAATATTCTTTTTATTTCACTAATGTCTTGTGTTGTATGCTACACCAAAAGGATCTTGCACAACACGCATCCTTGACTTGCCTTGCATTACACGCAATCGCGACCTTCCTCGAAAGCGTGTGTAGTACGCAATAACGAGTTTCACTAAACAGCGATATGCTATTAAAATGTTATTAAAACTAGCCGTTATGAATAGTAATAACCACTTTTTGAAATTTTGTAAATTTTATTTTTCAAAATGGATTTCATTTTTGTATTCGGAGTATCGAATTTAGCCTAAGGTGAAATGTTGGTACATTTCGGATAACTTTCATATTCTGATGAATAGTGAAAATTATTAAATTTTAATTAAAAACAACCTTTTTAATCGAAATAATTAATAGTGATAAATTATTAATTTGAGTGGTTTTAAAGTATATTTAGAATATATTTTTACAATTTAACACAATGTTGGTCATTGGATGAAATTTCACATTTAAACCAGACATAATCAAGTGTCAATCTTTTGATTGATATTGTTTCTTAAAAACACGCTATTTGTTTTAACAGCGGGATTTAATTATAAAATTAATTAATGCAATTTCTATGTTATGAATTTGGTAAAATAGACTTCATTTTTGAATTCGCAATATAAAATATAGCTTAGGATGAAATTTTGGCATTGTTCTGAAAAACATCAATTTTTGATGAATAGTGAAACTACTAAGTGGTAGGTTAAAAACTGAATTTTGCATAAAACATAATTTTACCGCTTCTGTGAATGGAATTTCGAAAATCTGAGAGACAAGGTTAATATCAAGGACTAAAATGTGGTTCAATGAGATGAAAATAATTTTTTGGTGAATAGTAACTTTTTTCTTTTTTTTACCGTGGTTAATAGTAAATAGTGTAACTAAGGGTAAATATGATATTACTATTACCCTAACACATGTCCTAATTCTATTGGATAAGTGTAATTCGACCAAAAACAAACTTAGGAATAAAAAATGACCATTTAGGCCCACTTGGATTAGATTAGGACATTTATTATTAATTTATTTAAAGAAGGGTTAAAATAGTTAAAATCAAAGTTTAATAAGTAAATCATTTTTAATATGGGGTTATACATAAGATAAATTCGATTGTAAATATTCCTTAGAAAGATAAAAATATTTCCTACATGATGGTATTTTATTTGTAATTTTTAGACATCAAATAATTTAATTTATTTATGACACAAAGATGATGCAGTAATTATCTTATTAATGAAATATTGACATAATTGATGTTATAAACACCAAAATAAATGTAATTTGAGACTTTTTATGAATTAAACTAATTTTCTAGGTTACTATGATATATTAGTGTTGATTTAATCAACTTGGTTCTAACATATAATTCTGTTATGACTTTAACAAAAATCATATATCAAATAGTGTCAAAATTGACACAAAATAGTTTTTAAATCAAATATTATATTACTAATTGTTATTTTATTCCTAAAAATCTATGGTTCGGCCAAATGACTTAGATAAATATATATATATTAATAATAAACAATTTGGGGTTCGTTTGGCATGATATAGTAAGTGTATTAACCATATAGTGAAAGAAAACAAAAAGACACGGTAAAAGTTAAATTAATTAACTTAGAGTTAAATCTAATTGATAAGGTTAAAATAATACCCTAAACTTGTCTAAATCCTATTGGATGATAGGATTTCGACCCATTCCCACATTAGCTTCGAAATAAGACCCTTTGGACCCATTATAAACCGATTTTGACTTTAATATAAAATAATATTTTGAGATATTCCTAAGGTGCCCCTCTCCACCCTTATAAAAGGACACCTCCTCCCCCTCCTCCTCACACCAAATTGAGCACTCAAGCTCGGCCAACCCCTGCCAAAATCTCTTCTCCACTTCCCTAGAAACATCCTAGAGGTTCTGGTCTTCCTCAAAGACCAATTTTAGTTCCCTAAGAGGAGGTCTCCAAAGGGCGCTTCAAAGAAGAGGTAATTACCATTACCAATTCTTTCATCTTTATTTCTTCTTCCACTTCTTCTTATTAGGTTGTTTCATTATGAAGTAATAACATCAGTATCACTCATATACTGATATGTCATTATAAGTATGAAACAACCCTATTTCACCATCTATCCATCCTACGGAAAAAGAAATCACCGCGCGTGCGTACGTACGGAATACCGTCTCCACGCCGTGGTGTAATCTATTTTCCACCACCACCTTACATGGATGGGTATAATGGTGTAAAGAATAAATATACATAGTTATTACAACATCATATTGATTCTGATATATTGTATAATCCACTCCAATTCAATTCAATATTTATGGAAATGATATCATCGCTCGTGCGTACGTACGGACTACCGTCTCCACGACGCGATGAGATCCATTCTCCATGTTAAACATTTAAGAATGATTATAAAGTATATATAAGAAATAATAATGAAATATATGACATTATAAAGCTACTGGATTTATGTATATATATATATATGTATGTCATCTACTTATTTCCATTCAAGACAATAAGGAAAGAAAAACAGCGTTCATGCGTACGTACGGACTACCGTCTCCATTAACGGTGTTTTTCATTTCATTTATCTATCTATTATATGTATATATATACTGAATATATATGATATATAAATAATATTTTATATTCTGGAAGTAAGTAAATCATGATATAAGTAATAATAATGTCAAGAACAACAAGTCAAAACACCTACGATAAATGAAACGATTTTACCCAAAACGCTTTTTTAACATGGAATTTACAAAAGAACGGGTAATATAATTGCATAAGTGAACCATATATGATATCATAAAAATTAATATGATTCTGTAATAAGTCAATGACATTATTTAAATCATTATACAGGAGGTTCGGACACATACGAAGCAAATCAGACCTAAGGTAAGGGAAATATCACAATCTCATTTTTATCCGAGATTGTTTATTTGTAAGTATTTACTGGGGTGTATTTTATCATCCACATCCATGTTTCATCAATATGTAATATTTTTTCCATCCACCTACAATTGTTTAAATCCATTTTTACCCTTCGGTGAGTTTTTAGTAATATGTATGAAAGGAATCTTTTGTCGTACAAGGTACTTTTTGACTTTTCTGACAAAAGTACGAAGAATGTTTTTTTTAACTTATACGGCATGAATGGATTTTTAAAACATTATTTCCAAGAAGCTTCCTTTACAAGTTTTCAAGTTTTTTTTTAATCAACTTATTTTATTTTAAAGTTATATGACATTTTATGAAAGGAAAAATGTTTTTGAAGAAGAAAGGATATTTTCCTCAAGAATGGAGTTCAAGTGTTTTATCAAAATTATTTTCCATCTAAGATAATAAAGGGTTCTGTTTTATCCCTTTTATTACATTGATTTGATTATGTTGTGATGGAATTATTTTTATGAATTCCTTTATCTTATATGAATTGTTTTATGAGGTCATTTTGTTTAAGGATCCCATTTTTATTACATGGGTTAAGCAATGATGTATGGTTTATGATTATGTGGCACACATAAGAAAGGATTCATTATAAGATGGGTGGGACCTATATCTCCCTCCAATGCATTGGGTAAAGATTTTATATCTCATGAGATAGACATGGCTGGAATGGTAGGTTATACCGGTTCCGTGAAACAGGACTGAAACGAGGGTTACTCGATTCAAAAAGGGACTTTGTCCACTAAGATAGTCTTGGCAATGAGTCTTGACTAACAAGAAATGATTCTCTATGATTATGTGTGAATGCCACAAAGTTTCATGTTTTAAGTTATGATTATTGTGATTAAATTTCACTACCATGATTTATCCCATGTTATGAAATTATGCTCTCTTTTGCAGGTTATGATTTCCAAAATGTTATGTTTTTATGAATACGATGTGATTGACATTTCTTTTGTTTACCCTTACTGAGCATTTGAGCTCACCCTTTTATGTTTTCTTTTCCCCAGGATATAAAGAAAGGTTTTAGGTAAAAAAAAAGGAAGATCTTTATGGGAGATGTTGAAGATCTTTCACCACGATTAGAAGATTTTATTCCAAGTTTCCAAAGACACTAAACTATTTCGATCCTTGTGTGTTTGTTTTTGTTATGTACTAAGTATTCTGCAAATGTAATGTAATGTCAATGTACGTCAGGCTTCGGGTCTCTACACCCCTCATGTTCATAGGCGAGCATGACTCACAGGCGGCATAGGACTGGCTTGAGGAGGTTGTTGAGAGTTCTCTAGAGCTTCTACAGCTTGATAGGATGACATGTTGGTAGCTGAGTATTCATTGAGGCTTAACAATCATTCCTGGTACTCGACGAATACAATACGATCAGTGCTTATGGGATTGTAATTTCGAGCGCACTGTGTTTAAGGATGTCTGGGCCAACACTATTCCTCTTTGTATTCTTGCATATGTTTGGGTGCTAGAGAGTAGGATTGAGTTTTAATGTTCTTTGGATGAGCAAATACAACAAGAGAATGTATGTAGTCAGAAATAAGGAACTAGCTCTAGTCTTAGAGACTAGGGCATGTAAAAATGTGTTTTGGAGAAAATGAGTTACGGATAGATGAATCTGTAGGGATGCAGACGTGAAAGTAGAGCTAGGAGAGAAGCATGAGGTGGTGTACATTTAGACATGTTACAACCACCCCCTATGTGGTCCTCACAAGGCTCATAGAGCTATAGGACATGGGAAGGAAGTAGCTGCATGCAGTCAAGGAGTGAGACCCATGGGATCTAGGAATGATTCAAGGTACGGTCTGTGTCAACTACTAGATGTCATATCAATTGGCAATGGTACCAATTATTCATTCTTTCCATGAATCATGTTCAAGACCAGGAGTTTCTGGTTAAGATTTTGACTTGTCCCTCATATCTAGAGATACCTTTTGGTGGAGACTAAATAATCAAACATATGATAATAGTGTGATCTGACCCTTGAGGTGAGTGTTTCGGCTGGAACCTCTTAGTGGAAGCATCGAGAACTTATGATGTTAGTTTGGGTATGGAGTGTACATCCACAGTTCATACTCATATTTATTTTATTAGGATAAAAGTTTGTGGTTTCTCTACAACGTTGGAATGGTATTTTCCTTGTTCGGCGAGATGGTAACCCAGGAACTATAGGATGGACTCATGCATATGGGAGTGCAGCCGATCACTCAAGATTTGTCCAAACATACCCTTGTTGCAGCCTGAGTTTTGAGTTTTCAGTTACAATTAGGAGTGGCAGAGCATAGGAACAACTTTTCAAAAGATGTTTTTATTATTACCTCCCCAAATGGAGAGGGGAATATGCTTTGGCTAGGTACTACCAGAGATTTGTACCCGACTTCCACAGGGTAGCAGCACCCTTCACAGCTTTGAAGAAAAAGTGGGAGACATTCCTGTGGATGAAGTAATGTCATCAGAGCTTTCAGGAGCTGAGACAAAGACTCAAAAGTAGAACTTTGCTACCCATGAACTGTAGTTTTCAGAAGTGTTCTTTGCGCTGAGGGTGTGGTGCCATTACTTGATAGGCCAACATTTTACAGTTTACTCAAACAACTAGAGTCTCTCGTATATATTCTCTTAGTAGGACTTGATCCTGAGAAAAATGATGTTGGCTGGAGTTCCTCCCAGACAATGACTTCGAGATAGTCTATACTCTAGCGAAGGGGAATGTTCTACCATATTTACCTAGCAAGAGATCTGGTATATGCTTTATGGGTGGATTACCACCTCTATGAAGTGATATGATTCATTTTTTTATCATTTCTGATAACTGATTTTTTATATGATTAAATTATTGTGTGTGTGTGTGTGTTTATGATACTCATGAGATACATACCTTTGTATATTTATAATATATAATATATTTCTCTTACCCTTATATCCATTGGAAAATGATAACACATTTCATGCATATGGTTGGATTGCCTCCTCCACAAACCAATGTGAATCATTTTAATTTTTCTGTTCTTGGGCGGATCTAAATTTGTTTATATAAATGAAAATATAATAATTTTAGGATTATTATTTGGGATATGATATAATAATTTCCATTTATACCATGAGAATCACAAAAAATTCATTATGAAATTATGATGAAAACATCTAAAAAATTCATTATGTGGACATAACTGTTTTGGTAAAGAAAAACATCCAGAAATAAATGATATAAACTATTTAATAACAGTTTAATAACATATAAAATAATTATTAAGAAAGAATAAAATCAATTTAATTTTGTTATATACGAGCTAATGAACTTACATACAAAATCTAGACATGATATTAAGGGTTTCAAATCTGAATTTTTGTTCATTGGGTTATATATCTGTTTCATTGAACTTGTTATTCCAATATCATGTTAGAAATAAAATAAATTTATATTTCATTTTATTTCTATTTATATATAAAACTATTACTGATTATATAAATATATATTATTTGGAATATCAATTATGTGATACATATCTGTATTATTATTATCATTAGTTTTTTTAGGCATGTCTTGGATTCTGCACAGACTTCATTCTATAAGGTGTATATGTTTACTCTTGAGACCCTATATCATGAATGGTCAATTGATCATGATATTAAATGTTACGTTCACCTTCTCTATTTTTATGATATTTAGTAAAAAAAATTAAAAAAATATCGGTTTCTATGGATTCTCTATCACTTGTTAGTACAAATTTCATGTTATACACCATAATTTATTATTTAAACACTGAATAAATATGAAGTAGGATAATTTACCACAGTTCATCCTCCCATGTGAGACATTAGTTTTGTTTTCCTTAATGATTCTATTTAGTGGTTTCTCATGTAGGTATGGGACGAATAAATAATTTGTTAATAAAAAATAATTATTTAAATGAATTGGGTGGAAGTATTATTTGATTTTGTAGTTTAATGTGTGGTTGTACATTTATAGGTAGAATGAAAGGTGGTTTTTATGAGTTTGAATTTTTTTGGAACCCATAGGTTGGGAATGAGTGTTTTTTAATATATCTATATACATTTATTTTGGTTTATTAGTTTTATACGCACCCCACCCTAGTTGAGGAATATGTGATGAACACACCCATTTTAACTGGGAAGGGTTTTCTTATAAAACATATCGGTGGGATGATGGATGGATGGATATATACTCTTCCCTAATCCACCATTCTAGGTTGTGATAATGGATGATTATTTGGGAAGGTTCTTCTTTTTCAGGCCTTGTTGCGTGAGGTATGGTTAGGATTCCAAGGTCTCTTCATAGTGAGGTATATAAATTTCTCATGTGAATATGTGTGGGATGTTTTATGGTATTGGACCAGGTGTATGCGGGAATGATTTGATGTTTTATGTGCACTAGGTGTATATGGGTATGATGTTGTTGTGAGGAAAAGGTGTGTGTGGGTGGGTTGTGACGTGGTTTTTTGGAATAGGTGGAGCTCGTGGATGTTTTCGGTTAGGGTGTGAGAGGAATGTAGTGCGAGGTACTCTATTATTGATGTTCATAAAATATTACTTAACATGACTTCTGTTTCTTTGTGAGCGTGTCTTAGTGAGGTGGGGATGGTTAGTATACCTTGTTAGGTGTTATTGGTACTGATTTTTCACATGGA
Source organism: Viscum album (assembly GCA_963277665.1). Lineage (NCBI taxonomy): Eukaryota > Viridiplantae > Streptophyta > Magnoliopsida > Santalales > Viscaceae > Viscum > Viscum album. The sequence goes on along the minus strand of OY728151.1, from coordinate 896,323,637 downwards.
AGCATTCGTATACTTTTTACCAACTCATAGTTCGGGACAGTTGTTGTGTTTCTCCTTGTCCTTAATTTTGGTACTTATTTTGGATTTAATTTTAATTGTAGAAGTTTTTTAAACATTCATGTGTAATGTTTTAATCTATCTTATATATATATATGTATTGGAGTTGTTTTGAGGTTGATATATCTTATCTTATGATTGTTTTTACTTTAAAAGGGTAATTCCTCTCATTTTTTTGAGATTTTTATACCCTTGGAGTTTTTCTCCACCACATGGCACACAATAGGGGGGAATGTGTGGGTCATTATCTATCATTGTACATTTATAACTATTAAGGGGATTCATTATAGGGAGGGGGTCGTTCACATGACTACATTGTTATATATTAAACGATTAAAACCCTTAATTACTAATCAGTTTAGATGTTTATGAGAACCAAATTTATACGTGATACCCATTTTACATCGGGACTAGAAGATAAAGAATAATATATAGCAGAGAAATTAAATTTATCTTTGAAAAAAATTTAAATTTCCCTTTTTAATTTCATTATTAAATGAAAAAAAATAATGGTGATATCCTTTAAATATTATGTGCTATGTACAATAGACACTACCATGAATCAAGAAATAATAATTAATATGCCTTGTTAAAAAGTGAATATAAAATCCATTTAATCAGTAAAATGTATATCATAATTATATAGGTAATTATTAATATGGAATGGTAAATAAATTAGTAAACATTCCATTTAAATAAGACTACATAATGAATAGATGAATCATAATAGATTTTTATGCTAAATTAATGAATAGACGTGCCATTTATTCAATATTATGAGAATAAAATGACTTAAGAGATAATATAATTTTTAATATATCATGTATAATAAAACAAAATATATTATCAATGAAAGAATTTTTAATTATTGGAGGACATGATCCTCAGAATCATGGTACCTAAACTGTGATGAATTTTCATAAAGTATTTTAAAATGTTAGTATAAACTCGTTTAATTTGGCAACCATATTTGTCTCGGAAGACCTAAAAATGCATTGAGGGGAAATTTTATACCAAGACCCACCCACCACTATAGGTCCCAATCATTCATAATATACGAGATAATACATTTAATTCATATAAATTATGTAGTTGATGACTACATATTTTCGAATGATGATGACATTCTTATTTGGGAACCATCTCACAATGGAATTCTTGATTCCAAAAGTAATTACAATCATTTTTTCTCCTCCGCTAAGTCTAATTTTTCTTGGTTGAATCTTTTTGATAATCCATGGATCAAACCATCCATACTTAATCTTGTCTGTCGTATTTCTATCAAGCGCATACAAACAGAGGTTTTCTTTCAAACCTTTGTAATCCAACTCAGCTCTAGATGTCACTGATGTCATCAACATAGAGAGGACATCACTCACTTATTTTTGTCTTATTCCACAGCCACTGCTCTTTGGAATTTTGTTACTGACATTTTTGAATACAGATGGTTATTTTTTGACTCATGTTTCTCTTTACTTAAATGTTGTGTGAAGTTGGATCTCTCACCTCAGATTAAAAATCTATTTTTATCCAGAGTTGTAGAGCTCATCCATATTATCTAGTATGATAGAAATGATATTATACCCAATAGCGCCTCACTCAATCTTATAGCATGTTGGGAAATACTTCTTATTGCTATCAGGGATGCGTCCACCCTTTAGAAAGCCTCTTTTGCTAAGTCATTTGGTGACTTTGTCATCCTTCATCAGCTTAGAATAGAAGGTATCTACAATCAACCCAAGTTCTTATTTGATGTTTTCTAGAAAACTATGATTCTTGGATGGATTAAAATAAACATTTATGGTGATTCTAATGGAAATCCAGGTCCCACAGGTCGTGGGGCCTTCTTCAGGGACTCTCATGGGCATATTCATGGCTGCTTCTTTGGTGGTTGTGGATCTACCACCGCCTTGGAGGCTGAGATGATGGAGGTGATTCATGCGGTCAACATTGTTAAGTAAAAATGATTGAATAATATTTGGATTGAAAGTGATTCCACCACCATTATCCAAGCTATTTGGAATGGTTTGGTTCTCTTTTCTTGGTCTCTTACAATGCATTGGAAGAATTTTCTTAGCTCGCTCTAGGAGATTAGATACATTTCCACAAATACCCATCGTGAAGCAAACATGGTGGATGATGGTCTTTCTAAAAAGGGTATCAACTAGGACATTAAGTGGAGTGAGGATTTACCATTTGAGCTCCTTTCTTATTATGAAAAATATTGTAATAAAATTTACTCTTTCAGACTCTTGTAATTTTCCCTTCCTTTTATAATAATACTTTCCGTCGTGGTCATTCACCAAGACATTTCCTTTTAAAAAAAATCATATGAAAATCATGTCATAAACCATATATATAAATTGAATATGATTTAAGGAATAATAATACCCATCATAATGTAATTTGAATATTTAATAGACATGTAATGTCTAATGAAAAATTGTCACAATGAATTTAATGATTTAATGGACAATTAACAATCACAAAAGTAATAAGACTATTCAATAACATTTACAACCTAGTAATTTTTATGTCAAAACTTTTAAGATAGAATATGTAAAATTGAAACATAAAACACCATTAGTAATGAATTATTAATGATAACATATGTTAATGAATCATTATATACATCATATATAAAAATTATGGGCATATCATGATAATATTCCTCAATGAAGAGAAATAGAGATGGTGTCTCATACCATAAGCTTCAATTTGGATGAACATTAATTAATTTACTTTATAGTGGTTTTAAGTATGTTAAAAAACTATTATCAGAAGGATATTAATTTTTATAATTTTATATATTATACTTTTATAACATCTTATCTCCCATTACTTAATAATCATTCATTATTTATAATGATTCAGGTGATAGATTCCTTATTTTATCATCCGTGATTTTTCATGGGAGATCCAATTCATTTGAATCTTATATATTTTCATCATCTCTATAATTGACATCATCAATTACTTATTATAACAATACATCAGTTATAATTTGGAGACCAGTCATGCAATTTGTGTTTGATAAATTATGTATGTTCGATCATGGAGAATGTTAGCCATATGTATGCATGACTAACAAATCAATATTTAATGATAATTTTCAAAAGATGTTATGGGATATATTATATTTAATCTCTTATTGTAATATAATATCTGCCATATTATTTCACTAAATATAAAACTCTATATCGTCCATTTTGGGAGGTTATGAAAATAGAGTCACAACATTTCTTGGATGTTGTTTTCATGAATAAAATAACTATATTACCATCATTCATTAAGAGAAAAGATAAGAAATAAAATGATATATATTATTTTTTACACTATAAAATATGCCATTTTTTATTAAATCTTTAATTTATATCACATAAAATCAGTAACTTTATCATGATCACTTTCCATGGAATGCATTAGTGAACACCAATCCCATCCCTTCATGAGGAAATAATATGCCATATAAATGAGTTATATTATCATATCCCCTATAAATTGGAATTTTTATTTCTATATATGATATGATTAATAATTATATATAATTATTTTTTAATTATCATATAGATATATTATATTTATCATCATATTAAACTGTGAATGCCTATAATATAAAAATGAATGAAAATGGTTTGAGTGGTGGTAGTACGCCATAAAAATGAATGACGATTTCACAACACATTTAATGGATGTTGGGTTGGTTTTTGTTCATTAACAGAACATAAAATAATATCTGTATATGCAATATAGTATGTTTATTATATAACCACTGTTTAATAATAACTGATGGGGGTGGATGAATAAATAAAATAAAAATTATATTTGAATGATGTTACTCATCTTCAGGGATCTTCCTTTGGATTTTAGAAAAATACTTCCTTGGTATTATATATAAAGAAAATTATTTATTGGATTAAGGTATGGATTTTTCTATAGTATTTTTCCATTTCTTGTCCAAACATAATGGTTTTGAATGTGTTTATAAGAGAGTATAGTGGTGGCCTTTTATATGTTAGGTGAGTTAAGAAAATGTAATTTTTTATATATGAATGGTTTTAAGTTATTTTTATCAAAAATATTAGATACAAAATTGATTATTATTTAATATTATACATTATATATTTTCAGTAGAGAAATAATATATATTTTATACATGATTTTATATCATTTTAACCCTTATCATTTTAGTTTTACCCACGTTAATTCCATTTCCACCATTACCACTATAATTCATTTTTAATATATTAATAATTTATTTGATTTTATAATCGAGTTCAACATATTAGTTTATATAAGTTATTACAATTCAAAATATGTTATATGATTTTCAATATTCAGTTCAAATAATCGGATGTATTTTATTTATTATTAATCTCGTAGACATAATGGTAATGTTTGATTTAAAAGAAAAATGGTCACAAAAAAATTCAATGTTTTTATATAAAAATTTAATTTGAAGTTGATTACAATGAGATAAATCAGATTAATATATTTATAAATGATCTATTTTTAATTTATAATAAATAAAAACTAAAATTTATAATTATAATTAATAGAGAAAAATGGAGTTTTCAATTAAAATTTATTATATTTCTATATTAATCAAAAAATCACACTTGAATAAATATCCCAAAAAATTCCACTATTGATAATTTTGATATTCCTATTTAAAAATTAATTTAATTTTTAAAAAAATACGTTCTAAAAATTTTTCATACTAATTTAAAATCATACGTACAAAGAATCACAAAACCATATTTTAGAAGAAATAATAGTATTTTAAGAAACATTTATTTTTCATTAAAATGATTCTTATTTTATTTAAAATAAATAGATAATAATAAATTTTATATTTTTAGTAGTACTATTCATACTACCAACTTAATTGATAGGGTATAAGGATATATTAAAAGAAGATTTTTATAGAGTATATTCATTTAATCCCAATGTCCCATGAATCATAATCTATTAAATAAATTAAATTTATTAGAAAATAATTATATTGTAATGCATTGGGGTGTTACATACACATAAAAATAAAATATATAGTAATAACTATTTTTATGGTCATGGTATTTTATATTAGTTCCTTTTTAATTTCGATCATATGGATTTTGAAGGGATTTAAATGGGATTTCCAATGAAAACAAAATTTGAATGTTTTTAATGAATTTTTACACTACTCTTACTCAAGGTTATGTTTCTTATATCAATAATACTCTTCTATAAACATTAATCATTTCCAATATGAACATTTCAGAAACATTGATAATCCTAAAAATATTTATATTTTAATTTTGTTACATTTTTTCATGGGTCCCATTAGGATTCCATTAGAAAAGATTCAAAAGAATGTGACTTTTTTATATTTATTACTTAAATAGATACACACCCTTAATTATGGAATTTTTATTTGAAGATTAAATTATATTTTTAAATGGTTTTTATCAAATGAAAAAATGTTTATTATATATTATAATGTCTTACAATATATTATCAAAGGAAATATAATTTTTTCATATTTTAAAAAATGTTTCAAAAGATATTATAAATATTTTTTCATGGATTTTCATATACATTATGGATTACAATACATTATGTAACATCTTTTTACATTGATATGGTAAGCTATCCCTCTTCATATGATCCCATTTGGTTCAATTCCCTTAGGATTGGTTTTATGGTTTTTTTACGAGTCATATAGTCGGTACATGCTAGGTACCCAAGGTTACCACCATGTACTGGAGCTACACATCATGTAATGGTGTATGTATACAAGTCGTGAATGGAGTTATTACACTTTCAGTAGGTACACATCATGTAACAATGGTACACTACATTTACAATATAAATATCATAGTTATTAACTTTTGTAAATGGTTTTTTCTATGTACTTATCTAGTTTGGCCTACAAGACATAACCATGGGGTACACATCGTGACTTAGCCTACTACTATGTTAATGGAATGTGTTTGGATATTTCACTCAGCCCTTCTAACCTAGAAATCATTTCTCTCAGCAATTGACTATCCATAGTTGATGTGCAGAGGCCACCCTTATTCTGGATCAATCCGAATACCTTTCGATATTCGTTTCATATATGGTGTGTCTCTTCAGGTTAGTGTTCTTTCTGTTTCTTCATTGTGGTTCATCATTCATATAACTTCTGATTAGATCTACATAGATCTAAAACTCCACTCTTATTGGTTTCTCAAATCTATTCCTGTTATGGGTAGATATTTTATTTTGAATTCCAAATATGTTGAGTTTTGGATTTTTTGTCGACAATATATTAGATCTAAGGTCATTGTAGTGGAAAATAAACCCAACTTCTTGTGTATTCCTCATCCATTGTTGAGTTTCATCAAAACCATTGAGGTAGATGAATTGACTCTAACATTATATTTCTATAATTTATTTGATTAGTTTCTATTAGATTAAATTGAATGATGTTTATTGTGAAATAATGGTTTATTGTATTGAATTGGTATTATTATTGATGATTTTTTATCTTTGTGATATTGTGTGATCTTAGTGACCTGTTGTGAAAAAAATTCTATTTTATGAATAATAAAATGGTGATTTTAAATTCTGAGTTTTCAGGAATATATAACTTGTTTTTTTGGGAATGTTTTATTAATAAAATGTTCATTTTATTGAAATGTATTGGCGTAGAAATGGTTGTGATGGTAAAAATGGTATTAAATAAAAATGGATTTTTATTTAAATAGTGTTTTGGCATGTTCCTTGGGAATATTAGTGTGTGAGTTCAAAATTCTTATTTGGGAATTGGTTAATATATGACCTTTTCTCGGTTCTAATGGGATATTGAAACAAATGATATAATTACCTTGTGATGACTTGGTCAATTGATGAGAAACTGATCCTGAGTATGGAACATTCATAACGAATAATGCATGTTTGGTAGTTTAAATGTGTGGAACAGTTTTGTTATTTCTAAAAGGATATTGTGAATTGGTTCAAATGATTTATTAGTATTTTTATGTAATGATAAATTGTAATAAAATTATTTTTAATGGAACATTGGTACTTTTTGTTGCAATGGTTTTTGAAAAATGTTTATATTTAGTTATAAACTATTTTGGGAATTTTTTAATATCAAATGTTTTATATAAATGTGGATAACTCGTCTATCCTAGAGGTGTGATAGATAAGTCATTGGGGGTATTCTGGATAAGATTTATACTCACCCATTCTTTGGAACTCTTGTTCCTTTGCTGGTGTTATCTTATAGGACAAGGGTAAAGGTAACATATCACAAATTTTTAGAACCACATCATGATACTCAGACTTTTTCAAGATCAATAAGGTTGAGCATGTGGATCATTTAGTCATTTGGTCATCATGGGGTCTTTAATTTTTTTCCATGGTTTACATTAATTCCTTGTTGGTATTCTTTTATTTCACACTTTGGATTTGGTTTGATATGAATAAAGTAGTTGAGTTGTCTTTCATTGTTCATGCATCATATAGTGTGATGTTTTATTATGTTGGGTTGATTTAATTGTTTTTTTATTAAAGGGTAAATCATCCCCCACATTTGGATGAAACCCATCTAGATTTAATTACATCATTTAACATCTTGGGAATGTCTCTTATGGCCAAGAAGTGACTCATTATATTCTGAAGCCAATAAATTTTAGTGGTTCATTATAAATTATATCATCTTTTTCGGTCCTTGCCTAATAAGTAGTCATTAGTGTTCATAGAATTGATGGTGAAATTACTTCGGGTATTTTCTTTGGGTTTTAATCTTAGAATAGAGTAGGATTGTTGAATCTTGAAATATAGAGCATAAAAGGACAAATTTAACCTTTTTTTGATTAATTTCATATTACCATGGAGGTGGGTACATAAGTGCTTGGAGAGACATCATGGATTTTGGAATCTCATTTTTAAGAGTTTATCTAATTAGAAGGTCATTCCATGAATAAGAGGGTTGAATTTACACTAATAAAGCATATATCATTTGGAGTATTGTTTTTTATGGGGAAAATGTATTTATTTTTGACAAAAGTATGATATTTTTTTTAACTGAATGATTTTGAAAAAGGAAATGGTTATGGAATTTTTAAAATGGTATGATTTTAAAAAAAATTAAATATTAAAACAATTGTTTAAAAGTTAAAAAATCAAAAATAATGTTGTGATAGTCTATGTTATATAATATGAATTTCTATGCCATCATTTTCCATTGAATGAGAATTACAGATTCCGTTATTTGTTTAGAAAATGGGACCTAGTAGGTGTCCTAGGAACTAACTGTGGGAAGCTAAGAAGAATTTGGTTTTACCTGAGATAGAGGTGAACCATGAACTGATTCAGAGTATCAGTCAGGAATTTCATTTCATGGAAATGGGAATCTAATGGGATTGTAATGTCCCATAAATTCTGTATAATTTTTTAAATTATATGTAATTATTATAAGAACATGAAATTTGACGGTGCACGATTATGAGTCCCAGAGTCCCCAGAATGATACGTCAAAGATTGGTTGAGTTTAATTTTTCTTGTGTAATCATTTTTCCAAAACAAAAGTAAAATACAACTTAAATGGTAACTCGGATCAGAAATATAAGAGAATCGTTGCATTTAGGATGGCGAGTTTACCCTAGGCACGACTTATGTTTAGTCGGCACGGTCCTCCTATGAGAAAACCCAAAAATGTCATATTCGTAAATAAAATAATTAAATAAATTATTTTTTTTCAAATTCTTATAACTCACAAATGGTAACTCAGATTAAAAATATGAGACCACCGCTGATCTCTTGAGGGTATTCTATTTTCAGGAAGATACTAACATTGGTCGGTGTGGACCACCAGTGGAAGTTAGTTTTTTGTCGTAAATAAAATAATTATGTGGCATTTTTTTTATTTTAAAATATATAACATTTAAATGGTAACTTGAATAGGAAGTATGAGAGTTACTTTGGGTTCATTCGGGTGTGTTTCACTTTGGAAGAACCTAACATCGACTGATGTGGGTCGAGGGTGACAGTAAATTATTCTTCGAACATTTTTTGAGTACTTTTAGTAATTGCACACGCGAAGTTTTATAAATTATGAACCGGTGCTCGAAATTGAAATCAAAGGAAACCATTGATCTCAAAGCTCTATTATTTGCTTAAGGAGACCTTCACCATGACCACAATAGGTCGAGGATGAATGTTAGTTTTCATGAATTTCTTGGGAGAGTTAAAATAATAAAAATAAAATAAAGAACAACATTTATTTTATTTTTTAAACTTCCCAATTTATATTTGTAGTGGCGGGGACCACCCGACCCCTTGAAATCCTTCTATAATGTTAGTTAACTTCTAGTTTATACCCCAAATTAAATGTGCCAAATATAGATTAATTAATGTGCCGAAAATTAATTGTGTTAATAGACTTAATTCAATTAGAATTTTCTCCTCATCCTTTTAATGGAGATCATTGGAAAATGAGATATGGGAGAGCCTTGTAGAATTATCCAGAACATCCTCCAAACATAGAACCTCACCAATGAATATGTGTTCTTTGAAACGAGGAATTCAGAACCAACATCAAGAGCTTGGTGTGAGAGCGACGAACGCCGGCATCATCAACATCGTCTCCTTCCTCACGCTGACACCAACGAGCAATTGAGGTAGGGGTTATAATTTGAAATATGATTGAATTTATTTTTTAATTATTCATATTATATATTATCAATGATGATGGATAACCCAACATGGTCATCGTCCCGCACATATACGTTGCCTTTTTTTCTTTTTTTCTTTTCATGTTCTTTGTGCTTTCATCAACACCAAATAATTAAGCATGCTGGAAACACAATATTCTGTTGAGGGAAACATATGGTAGAAAATCCCTCGACCCTAGGATCATGAATATACAGTCGGAATATTTTTTCGGGCTTAGAACAATGATGCGGCGGCCCATGGAAGGGGAGACATGTTGTTGTTATTTTTAGCATGTATTCAGGGTGCATCTCTGGGCGACGTATAGGGTGCGACGTGCGGCATTGAAGGACAACCGGAAGGCTGCGTCAAGGTGGTGTGGCTAGACAGAGGTGGTGGGGTCTGTTCTAGACATGCGGAGGAACCCAATCGTTTTGGAATGGAGTTAATTGGAGCATTAGAAAACCGTCGAATAAAAAAGGTTTTTTGGAGAGAGAAAATTAAAGAGGTAAAATAATAATAAAAATAATAATGGAAGAGTGGAGGTGGAAACATTTGGAAGCTTCTTTCACCAAATTAATTCCCCATGTGTGATTTAATCTGGAGTTATGAACATATGTAAGTAAAAAAAATAATAAATCATTATTATTTTTTAGTTTTTGATAAAAAAAAATTTTGATTTTAACTTATATGTGCGATATTAGTTTCACGAACTGTCAGCAGCTGTATGACCATGACTTCAGGATGGAAATTATGAATCCAAAGCTATATTTCATTTCCAGGTTTTTTGATCGAGTACCAAAAATGATAAAATAATAATATTATATTATTATTATTAAATATTTGACTCTCAATAACTCCTGTGTGTGATGTCAGATTGACTTACCATAAGTGGAGATGTTATCCTGACATTAAGATGGTCGATTTATGTCTAATGTAGATCATTAAATTCTTGTTCGTGGATCGGGTCCATGAAACACACAATAATAATATTATTATTATGGCAGGATCTTGTATTCGACTTTTCTCCCTCATATGGTGTCAAAATGACGAACCGTCTACGGAACTGAAATTTTTGAGATGTGCCGGTACTTTTTAAATACTTCTTGTGACTTTTGGAGAATTTTGGAGTTTTTCTTGGTTGGATCATACTCGAATCCAACTGGGCCCTCCGTAAAAAAACATTTATAACTCACAAACCAGGTCTTTGATTGAGCACTATATATTTCCTCGAGAACCATTTTACGTGGCGGACCTTTGGGATACATCTTCATGGGACTTCGTGGAAGTTGGTGTATCAACATGCGACATAAGGAGAGGATCCACCCGGAATCAAGCAAGATTATTGCGGAAACCCAATAGCTAGTTGTAACAAGAGAAAGGGATCCTTCATGGGTCTGTATTATAGGATCCCACATGGATCCACTCTAGGAATCCATGTGAAACTTATTTGGGATCCTCTGTGGGTTGGTTGTACTAGTAACCTGTGTGGGTATGATGATGTACAATGATACATTGCAGGTCAGAGAATGTACTATGACCTTGTGTGGGACTGAATATGTATTAGGATCTTGTGTGGGTCTGACGATGTACTAAGATCTTTTGTGGGTGTGACTATGTACTAGGATCCTTTGTGGGTCTGACGATGTACTGGGATCCTGTGTGTGTCTGCCGATGTACTAGGATATTTTGTGGGTTTGACGATGTACTAGGATCTTGTGTGCATCTAACAATGTACTAGGATACAGTGTGGGTCAGATGATGTACAACGAACCTTTGTGGGTCTGATGGTGATTTTGGATCCTATGTGGGTCTGCCTCTTAACGGAGTAAGATTATTTAGTAGTTATATCTAATCATCTTTACTATCGTACCTACGTTATACATAGTATGAGCTGAGTCCTTACCATCATGGTGATACCATTGTGGTATACTTCTGTGTGGCATAACTGTGTGGTACATTCCTTTGTAGTGATACCTAGGTGGTATTCTTCTGTGTTGTGTACTTGTGTGGTACTTACCATCGTGTTATTTTTGTGTGTGGAATAGTTGGGATTTGGGCTTTTTAGTTGGACCAAATGTTTCCTCATGAATTTGATGGGTAAAATTTGATAACATGGGTATATGTATGGGCATATAACTAAGTATAATTTTCATTGTATTCCATGTTGTGTTGTTTATCATTAATGGCTTTTATGAGACCTTGAGGTCTCGGGGGCCCTAATGAGTATTTTTATACTCACACATGCATGGGCTTTGCCAAAACCTTATTGTGTTTGGTTCAGATGAAGAATAATGCTGATCGAGGCTAAGGGTACTAGGACTGGATGGTGACTAGAGGTGGGCCATACAGAGTGTCGGAACATAGAGGAGATATGCAGTCATGGAGTGATGGGAGGGAAATCTGTACCTAGCCTTCAGGTATGAACCTCGGAGGATAACCCAGTAGTTATCTTCCACTTTCTTCAGTTGTATTTTATTTTTATTTGTACTTGTATACTTACTATTGGTCTTGTATTCCAGCCCCGCATACATTCATCACTCTTTTTTTAATGTTTACTTTTGTTCATATCTTGTTGTGTGCTTGGATGAGTGTGTTTATTAGTTATAAAGGAAATTCCATCCCAGTTATTGGGGTATATGCCTTTTGGTTCTAGTTTCCAGCACCTAACCTATGGAAGGTGTGTTTGTGGAATTCTCGGCACGGGCCTCAGGGGACAGTTCATGATATATTAGAAACAAAGGAGTCTATTATACAATAGAACATATAACTCTGATCTTTTTAATGGAAACAGATTTATGTGCAGTGAGTGTGGTTATGATTTTAGGGAATTCACTATTGGTGTGGCGGCCAACGTATCCATACACCAAGACCCTGACATCTTATTTTTGATGAAGCGTATATAAACACTGATTCTATATGTGTTTAGAAAATTTTTCTTGTGTTTTCTTGAGTCAACTAACTAGGTATAACTAAATGACCATGGAACACTTGTTCCTTATCATGATGAAACTACGTAGACAGCCCGCTTGGATTCCCGGGATAGTACATGATGCCGGCCCACCGAGCGACAAGGCTCCGGTGCAGGGCCCTCTTACTATGTTAGCACCTTCCTGTGGTGTACCGATAGCACCACCAACCACTGGGAATCATATATCACCAGCTGCAGTGGCTGACGGTGCATGCCGACTGAGCGCATTTCACAAGTTTCAGCAGCAGAGGCCTTCAAGGATTCGAGGCGAGATAGATTACCACATTGCTAAGGGCTGGTGGGAGGCGGTTGCTAGTGTTTTCCACTAATTCGAGACACCAGTAGAGGAGATGGTGATCTTATTTACTTTTCTTTTCTAGTGATTGACCATAAGGATGGTCCACTTGGTGATGAGACTTTGGTAGATGGATTGTTGCCCGAGATGGTACCTTCTGGTAGTGTGTCAGCTGTATCATTGCCTATTGGTCAATAGTTATAACTAGAAGTACCAGTATAGGACACATATAGGCTTAGTACCTTATACATGATTCAACATTAGATACCCCTCATGTTCTTAGGTGAGCATGAATCATAAGCGGCAGAGGACTGGCTTGAGGGGGTTGTTGAGAGTTCTCTAGAGCTTCTATAGCTCGATAGGATGACATGTTGGTAGCTGATTATTCATCAAGGCTTAACGATCATTCCTGGTACTCGATGAATACAATATGATCACTACTTTCAGGCTTATACTTTCGAGCGCACTATGTTTATGGATGTATGGGACAACACTATTCCTCTTTGCATTCCTACATATGTTTGGGTTCTAGAGTGTACCATTGTGGTTGAATGTTCTTTGGATGAGCGGATACAGCCAGTCAATTTCTGTAGTTAGAAATAAGTAACTAGCTCTAGTCTTAGAGACTAGGGCATGTAAAAATGTATCGGGGAGAAAATGAGTTATGGATAGATGAATATGTAGGGATGCAGACGTGAAAGTAGAGCTAGGAGAGAATCATGAGGTGGTGTACATTTATACATGTTACAACAACCCCCCTATGTGGTCCTCACAAGGCTCATGGAGTTAAGGGACAGGTGAAGGGTGTAGCTGCATGCAGTCAAGGAGTGAGACCCAAGGAATCTAGGAATGATTCAAGGTAAGGTCTGTGTCAACTACTAGATGTCGTATTAATTGACAATGTTACCAATTATTCATTCTTTACATGAATCATGTTCAAGACCTAGAGTTTCAAGTTAAGCTGTTGACTTGTCCCTCACGTCTGGATATACATTTGGGTGGAGACTAGATAATCAAACATCCGCTAATAGTGTGATATGACCCTTGCGGTGAGTGTTTCGGCTGGAACCTCTTGGAGGAAGCATAGAGACCTTACAACGTTAGTTTGGGTATGGAATGTACATCCACAGTTCATACTCATATTGATTTTATTAGGATAAAATTTTGTTGTTTCTATACAACCCTGGAATAGGTTTTTCCTTGTTCAGTGAAAAGGTAACCCATGCACTATAGGATGGACTCATTCATAGGAGGGTGCAGCCGATCACTCAAGATTTGTCCAAATTTACCCTTGTGGCAGCCTGAGTTTTGAGTTTTCAGTAGAAAATATGAGTGGCAGAGCATAGGGACATCTTTTCAAAAGATGATTCTATTATTACCTCCCCAAATGGAGAGGGACATATGCTTTGGCTAGGTACTACCGTAGATTCGCACCCAACTTCCACAGGGTAGAAGAACCATTGATAGCTTTGACGAAAAAGCGGGAGACATTCATGTGGACAAAGTAGTGTCAGCAAGGATTTCAGGAGCAAAGATAATGATTAAAAGTAGAACTATTCTACCCATGACCTATAGTTTGCAGTAGTGGTCTTTTCGCTGAGGGTGTGGTGTCGTTACTTGATAGGCGAACGTTTTACAGTATACTCAAAAAACTAGAGTCTCTCGTATATATTCTCTTAGTAGGACCTGATCCTGAGAAAAATGATGATGGCCGGTGTTCCTCCCGGACCATGACTTCGAGGTAGTCTATACTCTATAGAAGGGGAATATTGTACCATATGCACCCAGCAAGAGATCTGGTATATAACATCTAGGTGAGGAGACTGAGTAGTTGTATGCTTTATGGAAATCCTATGGGGAACGTGATGGAGCCGTTTTTCTTCAGCCTCTCACAATCACTCGCACTCTTTTTAGTGATTCAGGGAGGCGCAGCATTGGGACACTGACTGTGTGGCTCGACGTGTTTAGATTTCCTTAGGGTAGCCACCTGATGGATTTTTTAAAAGTGGGGGGCACATAATAATCTTAATAGGACTTAACATAGTACAAGTAATGCTATAGGAGGAGGTGTTGGTGGAGACCCATACGTCCTCTTTGACAGAACATTCTGGTGTTGTGACGATGTATCAGGACCTCTAACGTCAGTACCAATGGCCCAGAATGAATGAAGCAGTTGTAGTTCTTGTATCGCGATGTCTCACTTGTCAGTATGTGAATACTTCATTTAGTTTGCATAATTCATATTCCAACAAGATAGGGAGACCCATGGAGTTTCATGAGGGGGACAACGTATTGTTGTGAGTGTCTCCTCGACTAGGACAACAGAAATTAGGTAGAGCCGACAAATTATCACCGACGTTTATATGTCCTTTTATTATACATCACAGGATAGGAGAGGTAGTATCCTGCTTGGCTCTTCCACCACCATTGGAGATGGTGCATGGAATCTTCTACTTATCCATGAAGAAGAGATACATGCACGATCCATATCACGTCATTAAACACGGCGAGCTGGACATCATGGATGGGGTGATGTTTTCAGAGGTTCTAGTGGAGATTGAGGATCGATAATAGAGATTACTTCTTGGGTGATTGATAACATTCGTGTGAGTATGTTGGAAGCACAAGATCATCCAGGAGAGAAAAATGGACCAGATGGCTCAGATTCATGCTCAGTACCCTATTTTGGTTGTTTTTCCATTATTATGGATTTTGGGGATGTAAATCCCTAAGGGGGGGAGAGAATTTAATTTCCTGCAAAATTCATATATTTTTTTAATTATATTTATTTATAACAATATAGCGAAATCTGACGACGCACGATTCTGAGGCCCAGAGTACGCGGAATGATATGTCGATATTTGGTTGAGTTTAATTTAGAATGTGTAAGATGTTTTCATGAAAAAGTGGAAGAACTCATAAATGGTAACATAGATCAGAAATAAAAGGGCACCATTGCGTTTAGGATGACGTGTTTACCCTAGGCGTGACTTATGTTTAGTCGGCACGGGCCTCTTCTGAGAAAACCCAAAAATTGGAATATTCATAAGTCAAATAATTAGGTACATTGTTTTATTTTTCAAATTATTATAACTAAAAAATAGTAACTCAGGTTAGAAATATAATATGACCACTAAACTCATGCGGGTATTCTCTCTTTAGGCTGATACTAACATTGGTCGGCGTAGGCCACCAGTGGAGGATAGTTTTGGGCCAAAAATAAAATAATTAAGTGACTATTATTTTTTTGTAAAATTCAAAAAATTTAAACAGTAATTTGGATTGGAAATCCAAGAGTACCAATGGGTTTGTAGGGGATTTTTTCACTTAGACAGAGTCTAACCTTGATAAGCACGGGTTGAGGGTCACTATATATAATTTTATGAACATTTTTTGGGTACGTTTAGTAAAGGAGCAAGCAGTGTTTTATAACTTTTCAACTACTGCTCGGAATTGAAATCTGAGGGCACCGTTGAACTCACATCACCGATATTCACATAAGGAAACATTCACCATGACCTTAGTAGGAATAGGGTGAATGTTATTTTTCATGAATTTCGTGGGAATGTTAAAAGAATAAAAATAAAATAGAGAACATCTTTTAATTTATTTTTAAAACCACCCAATTTCTATGTGCAGTAGTGGGGACCACCCGACCCCCTTGAACTCCCTCTTTATTGTGAGCTAACACTTCTTTTCTCCCCCAAATTAAATGTGCAAACTGTAGTTTAATTAATGTTCTGAAAATTAATTGAGTTAATATACATAAATCAATTAAAAATGGCTCCTCATCCTTTTGGTGGAGATCATTGGAAGAGGATATTGGGAGATCCATGGAGAACTGGAAAGAACGTCCTCCAAACGAAGATCATAACCAATGAAAATGAATTCTCCTACTCAAGGAATGTGGAAATAACTTTGGGAGCATGGTGTGGGAATGACTAACACCAACTTCATCAACATCATCTCATTTCTCACATTGACACAAACAACCGATGGGGGTAGGGGTTCTAATTTGAAATATGATTGAATTTATTTGAAAATTCATCATATTTTGGATTTCTAATAATGATGTACAAACTAACATTGTCATCATCTCGTGCATATACCTTGCCCCTTTTTCTTTTTTTCTTCACATGAACTTTGTGTGTTCATCAACACCAAATAATTAAGCATGCTAGAAACACAATATTGGGTTCAGCGCAACATATGTATGTAGATCCATCAACCTGAGGATTGAAATATGTGGTCGGAATATTTTGTGGGCTCAGAACAACGATGTGGCAGCCCATGGATGGGGAGACATTGCAGAGTGATTTCTGACATGTTTTCATGGGGTTGCTCTGGGAGAGGTAGAGGGTGCGACATGTGGTGGCGACAGATATCTGAAATGCAGTGTCTAGGCAGTGCGGATAGATAGATGTGGTGGTGTCGGTTCTGAATGTGCGGAGGAACCCAACCATTTGGGATAGGATTTAATTGGAGCGTGAGAAAACCATTGAATAATAAAGGGTTGATTGGATAGAGGAAATGATGGAGAAGAACTAATAATAAAAATAAAAAATCATGGAAGAGTGGAGGAGGTACCATGTAGAATCTGCGTTCACAAAATGAATGCCCCATGCGTGAGTAAATTTGGAGTTAAAGAAATAAGTATTTAAAAATAATAATAAAATATTATTATTATTAATTTTTTTTTATAATTTTTATTTTATTGTAACATATCCATGCAACCTCGGTTTTACGAACCATCAGTGGCAGGGCGACCCTGACGTTGAGACAAAAATTATGATTCCAATATTGGATGTCGTTTTCAGGTTGTTCACTGGGTTCCAAAAAAATCAAATAATAATATACTATTATTATTAAATCTTCGACCGTCTATAACTCCTCCGTGCGACGTCCGATTGACTTACTATTAGAGGCGACGAGATCCAGTCAATATGATAGTCAATTTTGGTCAAAATTTGAATATAAAATTTTGGATTGTAGCTCGAGTCCACAAAACACCAAATAAAATTAATATTATTATTATTTCGGGATCTTGTATTCGACTTATCTCCCTCACACGGTGCGGAAATGAAAAAATGCCTACAACACTGAAATCCATGAGACGGGGTAGTCTTTTTTAGATTCACCACATGACATTCAGAGAATGTTGGAGTTTGGATGATTTGGATCGTACTCTAATCCAACTGGGCCCTCAGTAATAAAACACTTATTACTCATAGACATGGTGTCTGATTGATGCATTTTATATTGCATTTAGAACCCATTTATGTTGTTGTCCATTGGTATACTTCTTTGTGGGAATTCATGGATGTTGGAGTATCTACTTATGGCTTGAGCAGCTGATCCTCCCAAAATTGAGAAATCGTACTTCAGGAACAATGTAGCTAGCTGTAACCTAAGAAAGGGATCCATCGTGGGTCATTATTTTATGATCCCACATTGATATGGTCTAGGAATCGATATAGAACTACATTTGGATGTTGTGTGGGTCGGTTGTACTAGGATCATGTGTGGGTTTGACGATGTACTACGATCCTGTGTGGGTCTGATGATTTACTACGATTCTTTGGGGGTCCGATAATGTACTATGATCATGTGTGGGTCTGACGATGTACTAGGATCATCTGTGGGTCCGGCGATGTACTAGGATCTTGTGTGGATCTGATGATGTACTATGATCTTGTGTGGGTATGAAGATGTACTAGGATCCTCTTTGGGTTTGATGATGTACTAGGATCATGTGTGGGTCTGACGATGTACTACGAATTTCTATGGGACTAATGGTTATTTAGGATCCTACGTGGGTCATCCTATTAACAGAGTAATATTAGTCAATATTTATATCTAATAATCTTTACTACCATACGTATGTTATACCAAGTATGAGCTGATGTCTTACCTTCGTGGTGATACCTTTTCAATACTATTCTTTGTGGAATTCCTGTTAGGTACTTTCCTTCATGGTGATACCTTGGTGGTATTGTTCTGTGTTGTTTAACTTTGTGGTACATACCTTAATGGTATTCTATACTTTATGGAATAGTAGTGGTTTTGGATTTTACGTTGGACCCTATATTTTTCATGAATGTGATAGGTAATATTTAATAACATAGGTATATGTATGGGCATATACCTATGTAGGGTTGTCACTAGTTTTCATGCTTTGTGGATTATCATTCGTGGACTTTGTGAGACAACGAGGGTCTCCTGGTCCTTACTGAGAATCCTTATATTCACCCCTGGATGGGCTTCGCCCACACCATGTTGTGCTACGTGCAGAAAACAGACATTGTTGATCGAGGTTGAGGGTACCAAAACTGGACCGTTCCTAGAGGTGGATAATGTGATGCATCGGTAAACAGATAAGATGGGCTGAGGTGGAGTGCCGAGGAGGCAACCTGTACATATGCTTATGGTAGGAACCTCGGAAGATGACTAATTAGTTTTCTTTTTCATTCATCAGTTGTATTGTATTTTCAGTTGTATTTTTATCATTACTGTTGGGCTAGTATTCCAGACCCTCTTACTTTCAACACTCTTTTTTATACAGATTACTTGTGTTTGTATCTTGTTTTTGCTTGCTTGAGTGTGTTTACAAGTTATAAAGGCTATGCCTTCCTGGTTTTTAGGGAATATTTTATTTAGTTCCAGTCTCCATCCCCTGTACTATGGAAGGAGGTCATGGGGTAGTCTTGACACATGCCCTAGGGGACGGGTTCTGACAGTAAAGGATGAGGATCATAGATCATTCCATCCTATTCATGAATCATAGTCCACCAATAATCTAGGGTGATTCTAAACTGGAATAGGTGATTGTGTGGTTAATGAAGTTGAATTGAATCTTCAATATACTCCTCACACCATCAGAGCTTAATGTCAAGCTGTATAAGCACATGCTCTAGGATATTTCTCACCTGTATTGGAAACTAGTTCTACATGATAATGCTGATTGAGGACATTCATTGGAGGAATTTGAGGAAATTTTTTAATAAAAAATTCCATCTTCATATGTTCAAGAAGTGATGGATGATATACTTCTTTATCCTGATGCAAGAGAATCTATTTGGTACAAAATATTTGGTTAAGTTATTGAATTAAGTGTGATTTATACGAATATATGTGTCAATTGTGTCCTTGATGGCACACATCTTAGAATCAGGGATAAAGAAATAAATTTGATCAAATATTATAATGATTTGTTTTACTAATTAAATAGATACATTGAATAGGGAGGCGATTGTTGAGTGAGACTTCTCAAGATCTATAGGAGGAAGAAGTATGATGATACCTACTGGATATGGTGGAAACTCTAAAGATGGTAGCAGGTGAAACAGAGACACCTATATCCCGGGATAGAGTGGGAATAATAATCATATAGTTATATGAGTAAATCCTCCTCCATGACAAATGAGCCAAGTGGGATTCTACAAATGTGGTTCCTTTGACCACAAAAATTGGTACTGTAAAACACCACAAAGAGAAGATGTGTGCCATCAAGGACACAATTGACACATCTATTGGTATAAATCAAACTTAATTCAATAACTTAACCAAATATTTTGTACCAGATTGATTCTCTTGTGTCACAAGTATCACATGATTTGATAGGGAAAGGAATGTAGAATAAGACTCATTAATAGAGAAGCGTTTTCCTTGGTTATTCTCAGAACTCAACGACTCCTCACCAAGGGCAATCACAATAAGGGAATAATGATCAGATTTTAGGGATGAAATAATTTTGTGGAGATATTGAGATGGTTATTGTGGATTAGGATGAACCATATATATTTATATGTCTTATTAATTTTAATTCATCCATTGTGAATGTGCTTTTTGATAATGGTGCATCACATTTTTTCATTGATTCTAATTCTTTAGATGTGCCATGTTTGAAACACGAAATGATGAATTCTATGTTAAAACTGCAAACTCTTCTTGGTTAAAGATAATTTCAATCCATTGTATGTATAACATGTGCTACAAATTTTGATGTATTGAGATGAATTGGGAATTCTAAAAGTTAGTGATGGATGTATTTGATGTAATCTTGGCTATAGAATGAATAACAATGTTCATTGATCACATTGAATGTCATATGAGAACATTTATTTTAATGACTAAGGATGGTTTCAAGTATCCCATTAAATATTAGATGGTTATGAAGAAAGGTTTAACAATCATGTTGGCATAAATTGTTGAACATAAATTTTATTAGTTGGATGCTTCGACATTGTAATCAATAGAATAGAATGAGTAAATTTTCATTCTAGAATTTAAGGATCAATTTAACGATGTCTTTTCATGGAAAATATGATCGTTACCACCTCTATGGGAAGTGTTGTTTACAATTGATCTCCTTCAAGGGATGGGTCCTATTTCCATTCCAACTTATTGGATTGCACCAAAAATAGGAATGTGAATTGAATGTACTGTTAAAGGATCTGTAAAGAAAGGTTTTCATTTATTCAAGTACATCTCCATGTTTAGAAACGATATTTTTCATGGAGAAAAAGGATGGAACTCTTTGGTTGTGCATTGATTATCATAAGCTGAACCATGTTACGATAACGACTATGCATCCACTTCCACACCTTGATGATATGTTTGATCAACTGTGAGGAGACCTATAGTTCTCTAAAAATGAATTGCAATCATGATTTAAAAAATTACAAGTTCTGAAGGAAGATATATCAAATATAGCTATTATATGTATATATGGACACTACACATATGTAGTAATGCCATTGGGTCTACGAAATTCCCCTACGGTCTCTATGGATTTGAAGAATCAGATATTTATGTGATATCTGGACTCTTTTGTTGTGTTGTTTTTGGATGACATCATGGTGTATTGAAAGACAAGGGATGAGAATGAGGAACACCTGGAGAAATTCTTACAAATATTAAGAGATCTCTATTTTTACGCCAAATTATAAATGTGAGATTTTAGGATACAAGATGTATGCTATCGTGGACATGTGATTTCTGGGAATGGTTTTTTAGTCGATCTATAGAATATAGATTCTATTATCCCGCGGAAGACACCAAATAATGTCTTTGAGATATGATGTTTTATTGGACTAGAAAGCTACTAACATAGTTTTTTTATAACTTCTCATGACTATATTCACCAATAAAAACTTTTAATAATAAGAATGCTCCATTCATAAGGACCTAAGAATGATGGAATCAATTCTAGGAGTTGAAATATTATCTTACATTGATAGCTATCATGATTTTTTATAGAATCATGATGGGGGTATGTGGTTTCCTATAATTCTTTTAGATCAGGGTTGCGTTTCGTTCCCAGGCATGGAGATCATGTTTTAGATTATGGTTCAAGGTAGTTGATAGTGCATGATAAGAATTACCCAACACAAGATTTAGAGTTAAATGTGGATGTCCCTTATTTGAATATATCGTGACATTATTTTTTTGGGATAAATTCACTATGATTATATATCATAAAGGCTTGAAACACATTTTCTCACAATGAGATTTTAATCTGGGGAAATGTATATGGATGGATTATCTCCAGATGATTGAATTTTTCTTTATTTATACAAAATGAAAAGGGAATTTGATGGTAAATTCATTGAGTAGAAAATATGTATAATCTATTGGAGAAATATTCTTCAGATGAGTGGATGTTTATGTCTTTACTAAACAAATTTATGTTAAATGAAAAGACCGAGGTGATTTTCCAGTATTCTTTTCATCAATTCTTGATCCTGATTTTGTAAATTTGGTCCAGGAGGCAAAAAAATCTGAAGGAGAATGCTTAGTTATGATTTCAAAACACAATGGTGGGGAGACTGTTATGGGTGGGAAACATGCTGGGAGTTTGGTATAATTCTTTTGAGATCACAAGGTTATAGCAATGTCTTGTCAAAAAAACTTCTTCATTTATAGAATCATTTGAGATAAGTTGTATATATAGGTTTAGAGAAGAAGTATAAGGTGTTAAATGCATATTTTCGTTGCATCAACATGAAAATGAAAGTGGATGAGTTCATTTAAAAGTGCTTAAGTTTTCATAAATATAGAGTAATGCATAAAAAATTGTTGATTACATTTTCATCATTACTAATCCATTTCTATAAATGGGAGAAGATAACACTGGATTATGATACAGTTCCCCAAAAAATGATCCAAAAACATGATTCTATATGGGTCATAGTTGATCATCTTACCATGTCGAATCATTTCTTTCCTATTAATAAATCTCATATAGTGGAGGATCTTTATGAAATATATATACGAGAAGTGGTTAAGAGACATCGTATACCAGTTTCAATAGTCGCAGACAAAGATCATATGTTCACGTCTCAATATTGGAAATATTTATAGAAATCCATCAGGTCTATGTTGACTATTAGAATGGTGTATCATCCTTATACAAATGGGAAATCAAAAATTCTGATATAAACATTGCAAGATATGTTTTCGTCTTGTGTAATGAATTTTATTTTCTCATGGGAAGAATATGTGCCATTAGTGGAGTATTGTATAATAACAGTTATCAAGCCTAAATACATATGGATTCTTTTCAATCATTGTATGGGTGTCCTTGTTGTTATAAAACTTTTTTGGGGGAAATAGGTGATACTTCACTAGTTGTGGTCAGCCTTGTTCATGAAACAATGAAAAATATTCAGTTTATTATAAAGATGATGCAGACGACTCAAATGCGTCTGAAATATTATATAGATCATTGTTGACAACTATTGTTGTTTTCCATGAGTGATCACGTTTTCTCAAGGATCTCTACAATCCATGTACATCATCATTTTTGGAAGTATGAAAATTTATATCCTCTATATATAGGCCCTTTTGAGATGTTGGAAGGTGTTGTAGAGGTGACATATTGATTGGAATTACTACCACGGTTCAGTGTGGTGCATAATGTGTGCCACATATCTCAGTTGAAAAATAATCACCCTGATCGTAGCCATGTGAATAAATGGTAACATTTTAACCTAAAAATAGATTCTTAATTGGTACATATCTTAGCGTGGATAGTGGAAAGAAATTAGAAAGTATTTTGGGGAAAAACCATCAGTCGGTTGTCTTTTTTATGGAAGCATAGTAAGATTTATGAATATATTTGGGAACACGATATTCAAATGAAACAATAATGGCCAAAAATAATTTAGGTCAGTGGGAATTTTCTACATTTCAAGGAATTTATAGCGAATGGTGGGAAGAATCTAGTACCTCAGTATCTTCTATGGAACTATTGCTTGATGATATGAGGGAGTAGCAGACTCACATTTTTCTATGGAATACAACTTCCACATGACTTCTCGGGGATGGAAAGTATTTATAGTGAGGAGTTGGTAACATCATGTTACCATGATCTCTTATTTATTCCCTATTCTTATGATCAATAATGGTTCAAAGTCTATAAGTGTGATTTTATGGTTTTTCTGTAGGATGTAGAGTATGTACATGCTACGTACTAGAGGTAGACACAGTGTATTGGAGGTACATGTCATGTACACAAGATACAGATTCTATAGTGGTTGCTACATAAAAGTCACGAATTAGTTTATCACACTAGTAGCTTGTATTGGTTGGGTAAATGTGGTAAATGACATGTAGTGTTCAAATATATGATTTTCTAACATGAGGCAGTAGATTTGTTTCATTATTATACTTCATGGCCTACACAATGGGACCAAGGGGCACAGGTTGGGACTCAGAGTCGACATTCATGTTAAAGGGAGGGGTTTTGAAGTTTCACTCATCCCTTCTTACCTAGACATAATTATTATCAACCCCATGCTTTCTATATGTGATTTTTAGAGGTGTCCATTATTCTTGATCTATTTGATCGACTATGGATCTTTGTTTCATCTTTGGTTCATCTCTATGTGTATGTGTTATTTTTAGACCATTGTTGTGCTTCATCCTTCTTCTCATATCTTCTTAGGCCTACATAGATATTCAGTTACTATGATCTTAGTTTCTTAGATCTACTCTTATTATGTTTAGATCTAGTTTTTTGAAAACCAAATATGTTGAGTGTTGGATTTTTTGTTGTTTGGAGAAGAGATCTATATCCATTTTGTGGAAATTCAGCCTATTATGTACTATATTCATCATCTGTTGTTGAGTTTCATCAAAACCTTCGAGGTATGGGATTTAACACTCATATCCTATTACTAGAATTTATTGGATTAGTTTCAAATTATTTGAATTAATTGAAATTTATTTTAAAATATTGGTTCAATTCATGGAATAAATATTCATTAGTGATGATTTTTAAGTTTTGTGATATTGTGTAATCTCGGGGAATTTTTCTTTAATTTGTTTACATTCGTGAATTTAAAATGGGAGTTTTAAATTTTGCATTTTCTAGAATCTCTAAATGGTTTATTGGGAATGGACTTTTTAATAAAAATGTAATTTTATTGAAATTGATTGGCTTAGAAATGGTTTTTGTAGAAAAATGGATTCCAATAAAATGTTGATTTTATTAGAAAATTGTTCAGGAATCATCCTTGGTATTATTGGTGTTTGGGTTCGTATTGCATATATGGGGCATGGTGGAAATATGACCTTTTTCATGTTGCCAAAGTATTAATGGAACATGGGATATAAGTACCTTGTGACAAATTTTTATATTGACAAGAAACCACTAATGAGTATAGATCTATCATATCAAAGAATATATGATTGGTTGTATGAACGCATGGAATGTTTAGGTTATGAAAAAAATTGATATTTTGTAATGGTTGAAATTATTTATTAGTAGTTTTATGGTATTATAAATTTATGGAAAATTAGTTTAAATAGAGGTTGTGTAGTTTTGATTAAAATAATATTTTAAACTTGTTTATATTTAGTTATAAACATTATTCTAAAATTAGTTTATATAAACTTTTCATTATTAATGTTGATAGTTCTTATATTATAGATTCATTATTAGGGATGTCATTGGGGAAATCATATTGATTTTTATACTCACTCATAATTTGGAACATTTGTTCTTTTGTAGATGCTATCTTCCGTGATAGGGGAAACGGTAACATATCACACTTTTTTAGCACCGCTTCATGATACACAAGATTATTGGTTCCCTTAGAGCATTGAGCTTGTGGAGCATGGAGTCCTGCGATCTTTTTGTATTTTTTAGTTTCATTGCCCTATTCAATTTGATATTTTTTTGGTCTCCAGTTTTTGGACACTTTGTAGTGGTGTTGATATGAATAAAGTAGTTTAGTTTTATTTTAGTTTTCATGCATCATATAATGAAATATTTAGTTATGGTTGTGTGAGTTTTTGATTTTATTATTAAATTTAAAAATATCCCCCACTTTTTTTTGAAACCCTTTGGAATTTATTGCTACACTTTCGCATCTTTGGGTTGTTGCGTAAGGAAAAATGATGACTTGTTGTATTCTAAAGACCATGAGAATTAGAGGGTCAATAGACATCACGAGTAATTTTATAATATGATATCATCTATTTTATTTAACTGATTGTTAAAAATGTTGGTAATATGTATATTATCATGATACCCATTTTTTGATGGGTGAACCATGTTATAAAATAATGTAATGTTTTTCTACGAAACTGGAAATGAATTTCAAAGATTTAATTTTTTATATTCATTTATGTTATTCTAAAATCAGTGATGATGATATTTTATCCCAACATTGATTGTTATTAAAGGTGATAAAAATATATCTTATATTTTTTCTGAGCCCAATATTTCTCTCTAACGTATTGGATAAGTTATGTTGTGTTTAGTTTTAAGAAGGGGTTGTTAAATAAGGAGTCTTCTTATATATATTTAACTAGATTTTAATATTTCTGACACAATAGTGCATGACTGATAAAGGCATTGTTATACGATTCCCACCCATTTCCTCAAGGATTTCATTTAGAATATAATGGCTCTTTTCATCAAGATTGACATAACATGGAACATGAGTATTAATTTTTTTTACTCATTAAATTTTTAAAGATTTATCCCATGCCCCATTATTAATTATATTGGTCTATATATCGATGAATTATGTTTTGAATTGATTAGACACATTTAATATATTCTCAGATCCTTATTTTAACTTTTTTCTCACTGAAGATATTAAATTGTGAATGTCCAGGTTTGACCTTACGGTGCATTTCATCTCATCTTAATTATACATATTTTTCAAAACCTATAGAGAAATATATTATTTAAGATTAGTATAGAAGGGTATCATGTGGGTGCTTATAAATACATAACATAAAATAATAAAATATTGTTTTAGTGGTAAATATTCTCACATTTAGACATTGGTATTGTCATGAAATAGTTTTGGTGCATGAGACACTTATCTGGCGTCATAAGTATCGTATGCTTCGACAGGGTGAGGAAAGTAGAATAAGATGCATCAATAGAGAAGATTTATCCGTGGTGATTCTCAGAATTCCATGACTCACAAAGGAAATTCAAAAGAAGGGAATAAAGAGAAGATTTCAGGCATGATGTAATTGTATGGAGATTATATGTGATTATTGATGATTAGGATGTTCCATCTATAGTGATATATATTATTTATTTTAATTCTTCTTTTGTGCATGTGTTTTTTTATAATGGTGCATCAAATTTTATCATCTATTCTAATTATTTTTACCTATAATGTTTCATACATGAAATGATTCCTTCTGTGTTAAAACTGCATAATCCTCTCGGTGAAAGATAATTTCATTTCATTATATGTAGAGCATGTGAAACAACTGTTGATGGATCTGAGATAAAATGGGACATATCAATGTTGGAGATGGATGCATTTGATGTAATCATTTCTAGGTATTGATTAAAACATTTCCTAGATCACATTTACTATTATAAGAGAAAATTTATTTTCATGACTGAGTATAGAGTCAAGCATGTCATCAAATTTGAGAGGGTTATAGAGAAAGGTGTAACGATCATGTTGGAAAAAATGGTGGGTTATATATCTTATTAGATGGAATCATTGAATTTAGAATCAATGGAATATATTTAGTAAGACGGTTTTTTAAAGTTAAGGATCAATTTATAGATGTCATTCCCAAGAAAATATTTGGGTTATCACCTCTAAGAAAAGTGGATTTTACCCTTCTCAGGACGAGTCTTATTTCCCTTCCATCTTATTGGATTTCAGCAAAAGAGGTAAGTGAATTGAAAGTCCATTTGGTAGATCTAGATAGTAAGGGGTTTTATTTAGACAAGGGCATCTCCAGGGGTAGAAATGATCTTGTTCAAGATGAAAAATATAACTCTTCATTTGTGCGTTGATTATTGTATGTTGAACCATGTTACGTTAATGAATAGGTATCCACTTCAATACATTGATGATTTGTTCGATTAATTATGGGAGACCTATATTTATCTAAAATTGAATTGTAATCTGGATATAACCGATTGTGAGATATGTAAGAAGATATATCAAATATAGCTTTTTATAAGTAGATATGTCCACTACGAATATGTAGTCAGGCCATTCAGTCTAAAATAATGACCAACGATCTTCATGGTTTTGAAGAATCATATATATCATTGATATGTGAACTCATTTTTTGATTTATTTGTGGATGAAATCTTGGTGTATCGTAAGAGAAGGGATGAGGATGAGGGATACGTGGAGAAATTGTAAAAAAATCATGAGAGATCACTATTTTATGCCACATTTTCAATGTGTGATTTTTGGATACATGATGTATTTTATTGTGGAAATTTGATTTCTGAGAAAGGTGTTTCAGTGGATCTATATAATATAGAGGATATTATCCTACAAAAACTGACAAATAATTTCGTTGAGATAGGATGTTTTCTTTGTCTAGCTGGCTACTAACGAAGCTCTGCGTGCGAGTTCACAAGACTATATTCACCAATTACAACTTAAAAAAAATAATGCTCCATTATTATGGACATAAGATTTCAATAATTCATAATATGAGACAAAATTTTCTCTTACATTGATTAAAATCATGATATTTCGAGAATCAGTATGGGGGAATGTTATTTTCTCTAATACTTTGGGATCAGGGTTGGGTTTTATTCTCAGGTATGGAGGCCATTTTGTGGATTATGGCTCAAGGAAGTTGATGTTTCATGAAAAGAATTACCCAACACATAATTTGGAGTTATATGAGGATGTATATGAATTGAATAATTGGTGAAATTATATATTTGGTGAAAAATTCATTGTGATTATGGATCATAAATGCCTTAAACACATTTTCTCGCAATGAGATTTTAATCTGAGGGAATGGAGATGGATGGGTTATCTCAATACGTTTGACTTTGGCTTGATATATACATAGATAAAAGGGAATTTAGAGGTAAATGCATTTAGAAAAAAGTAATATGATCAGTTGGAGAAATGTGCGTCAGATGAATGGTCATTGATGACAGTCCTAATCAGCATGCATGTGGAATGAAAATCCCAAGGTGATGTTGCAGTAGTCTTTTTAGCAATTCTCGTTCCTGATTTTGTAAATATGATCAAAGAGGCACAAACATCTAAGGCATAATTCTTAGTCATGAGGTCAAAACACAATGGTGGGGAGACAATTTAGGGTTGGAAAATTTATGGGAGTTTGGTAAATGATTTTGAGATCATGAGGATGTACATATGGCTTGTAGGAAACAACTTATTCAATATGACCACCATTCGAGATGGGTTGTACATCTAGGTTTATAGATGATGTATAAGGTGTTTAATGCACAGTTCTGGTGGATTGACATGAAAATGAATGTGGATTAATTAATTTCAAATGGATTAACTAGTCATAAAGTTAAGGTAAATCATCAACAACTATATATTATATTTCAGGTTTTACCAATCCATTTCTAGAAATGTGATAAGATAACGATGAAAATCGTTACAGGTCTCCCAATAACGATTTAGAAACATAATGCCATATGGGTGATATTTGATCATCATAACATGTAAGACCATTTGTTCCCTATTCATTAATCTCATATAGTGAAGGATCTATACAAAATCTATATCTAAGAAGTGTTTAAGAGACATCGCATACCAGTTTAAATAGTCTCAGATAGAGGTCACATGTTCACGTATCATTCTTAGAATTCTATACAGAAAGCCATGGGAAAATTATTGACTATGAGAATGGTGTATCTTCCATATATGGATAATAAATCAAAAAGGCTGATATAAACATTGAAATGTATTTTTTGGTCTTGTGTAATGGTTTTTAGTTGCTCATGTGAAGAACATGTGTCATTAGTGGAGTTCTTGTATAACAATTGTTATCATACATCTGTACATGTGGCTTCATTTGAAGGTTTTATGGGTTCCTTGTCATTATCCACATTTTTTGGAAGAAATAGGTGAAACTTCACTAGTAGGGATCATCCTTGTGCATAAATCATTGAAAAATATTCAGTTCATCATAATGATGATGGAGACGTCTCAAATTCATTTGAAATATTATGTGGCTCATCGTCTATGGTCGTTGTTGTATTCCATGAGTGATCATGTGTTATAGAAGATCTCTACAATTATTTTACATCATTATAATTGGATTCATGGAAAGTTATATACTTTGTATACAAGACATTTTGAGATATTTTAAGTTTTTGGAGAGGTGGAATAACAATTGGAATTGCCACAACTGTTCAGTGTAGTGAATAATGTGTTCCACATATCTTAGTTGAAAAAGTATCAGCCTGACCCTGGCCTTGAGATTATATTGGATCATTTTGACCTAGAGATAGATTCCTCATTGGTACGTATCTTGGTGCTGATTGTAGATAGGAATGAGAATGTAATTTGTGGAAAATTCTTATGTAAGGTGTGTTTTTTAAGGGAGAATGGTAAAATTCAAGAAGGGACATGGGAACATTAGAATTATATGAAACAGAAATATCCAAAAATATTTTATTCCAGTGGGGATTTTCTACATTTCATGTAACTAATTATTAATGGTAGGAAGAATGTAGTACCCAGTGTCTGCTATGTAACCCTTTCTTGATACTATGAGGGTGTAGTGGGCTCACATTTTTTCAATGGATCACATCTTCTATCTAACTTCTCGAGGATGGAAAGTATTTATGGCGGGGAGTTGGTAAAATAATTTTACCTTGATCAGGTTTTTTCCTTATTCCTATTAACCCCTTTGGTTCAAAGTCCATAGGTGTAATTTTATGGTTTTTTTGTAGGCTGTAGAGTAGGTACAAACTGCGAACTAGAGGTAAACCATTTGTACTGGAGGTACATGTCATGTAGTGGTTGTTGGGTACAAGTTGTGAATTAAGTTATCACACTGTTAGCATCTATTGGTTGTCTACATGAGGTAAATGATATGTAGGGTTCAATAATCTGATTTTTTAACACGAGGAAATATAATTTCGGCATCTTTATATATTGTGTCCTAGACCATGTGACCAAGGGGTATATGGTGTGAATCAACCTACACCTATGTTAATGGATGGCATTTTGAAGTTTCACTCAGCCCTTCCTACCCAGGCACAAATATTTTCAACCCTAGGCTCTCTATGGATATTTTTAGTGGTGGCCCTACTACATGATCAATCTGATCGGCTATGGTTCATTGTTTCATCTTAGGTGCATCTCTACGGGTAAGTTTTCTTTTGAGATCATTTTTGTACTTCATCATTCTTCTCATATATTCTTAGGACTATATAGATCTGAATTTAGAATCCTATTTATTTTTCAGATCCACACCTGTTATGTGTAACTCTATTTTTTTGAAGACCATCTATGTTTATTTTTGGATTTTTTTATAAGAGATGATATATATGAACTCTTTTGTGGAAAATCCACCAAACATCTAGTGCAATCATCGTCCATTGTCATGTTTAGTCAAAACCATTGAGGTAATTGTATTCACTCTCATATCCTATTTTGATAATTGATTAAATTAGTTTAAAATTATTTAAATTGATAGAATTTTATTTTGAAATCTTGGTTCAATACATGGAAAAAATATTCTTTAGTGAAGAATAATCATATTTGTGATATTACGTAATCATGGTGAATTATTGTGAAAACTGATTTAGATTCATGACATTATATTGGGGATTTTTGATTGTGGATTTTCTAGAACCTCTAAAAGTCTTATTAGGAATGGGTATTTCAATAAAAAGTGAATTTTATTTAAAATTATTCGCATAGAAATGTTTTTATGGGAAAAAGGTTTTCATTAAAAAAATGGTTTTATTGAAAATTTATTCAGGCATCATCCTTGGGAATATTGGTGTCTGAGTTCATATTTCATATATGGGGCATGGTTGAAATATTACTTTGTGCATGGTACCAAAGGGTTAATGGAACATGGGATATAATTACCAAGTGAAAAGTTTGTAGATCAACATGAAACTACTAATGATTATAGAACTGTCATAACAAAGCATGTATTATTTGTTGTATGATTGTGTGGAATGGTTTGGGTACAAAAAAATAATATTTTGATATGGTTATAATGATTTATTAGTAGTTTTATTGAATGATAAATTTCTGTAAAATTAGTGTTAATTGATGTTGTGTAGTTTTGGTTGTAACTATTTTTTAGAACTTGTTTTTATTTAGTAATAAATTGTTTTCTATGATTTTTTATACCAAATATTCATTATAAATTTTTCTAACTCATCTTTCATAGATGCATGATTATGGAAGTCATTGGATAAATACTTTTTATTTTTATACTATACCATAATTTGGAATATTTGTTCTTTTTCAGATTCTATCTTTCATGACAGGGGAAATGGTAACAAGTCACAGATTTTTTGCACCACATCATTATACTCTAGATTTCTGGTTCCCTAGGAGAATGGATCTTGT
Organism: Viscum album; assembly: GCA_963277665.1. NCBI lineage: Eukaryota > Viridiplantae > Streptophyta > Magnoliopsida > Santalales > Viscaceae > Viscum > Viscum album. Next base: position 896,290,807 of record OY728151.1, on the reverse strand, counting down.
AGAGCATGGAGTCATGTGGTCATGTTGGAGTATTTAGTTTCTTTATACTATTTACTTTGATACTTGTTTGGTATCCTTTTATTGGGCACTTTAGGGTGGTTTTGATATGAATAAAGTTGTATAGTATTCCTTCATTGTGCTTGCATCATATAAATAGATATTTTGTTAGGTTTGTTTGTTTTATTATTTTTATTCATAAAGGAAAAATTTTCTCCCTCTTTTCTGGAAACCCTTTGGAAATTATTGCAAGCATTATTCATCAATGGGTGGTCGCTTAAAGAAAAAATGATGACTCATTGTATTCAATAGTTAATTTGTTATATTAATGTATGAAATTTCGAAATTTGTGATGATGATATATGATTCCAACATAGTTTATATGAAGGGTGATGCAATTATATCATATACGATGGGTGAGATTAATATTTCTCTTTAATGAATTGGAAAATTATATTTGTATTTCAATGTAAGAATGAGAGAATTAAATAAAGTTTCTTCTTCTATATATTATACAAGATTCCAATTATTACTGGAATAAGAGAATTTGACTAATAAAGGTATTGTTGTAGGATTACCACACATTTCCTTGATGATTTCTTTGAGAATATAATAGTTTATTTTATCACGTTTGACATAACAAGACACATGATTATTAATTGTTATTACTCATGAAAATGTTAAAGCTCTATCCCATGTCTCGTTAATAATTATACTGGATTATATATGTACAAATTATCTAATGAAATGATCATACACATTCAATATATTACCAATCCCTTATTATAATCTTGTTTTAACCGAGAATATTATGTTTTGAATTTCCATGTTTGACCTTACTATGCAATTCATCTAACCCTTATTATTCTTATTTTTAAAAACCTATAATGAAATATGTTAACTAAGATAGGTCTATAATGGTATCATGTGGGTTCATATAAATACATAATTTTTAAAAATAAAATATTGTTGTAGTGGAAAATATTCTCACATTTAGACATTGGTATTTTCATGTAATAGTTTTGGTTCTTGAGACACTTCTCTGGTGTCCCAATTATCATTTGGTTCGAAAAGATGAGTATAATAGAATAATAATCACGAACAAGGATGTATTATCCATGGCTATTCATGGAATTCCATGACTCCTTACCATGGGAAATCACAATAAGGGAATAAAGAGAAAATTTCGCCGATGATGTAATTGTTTGGAGATGAGGTGATGATTATCGATGATTAGGATGGACCAACTATAGTGATATATATTATACTTTTTAATTATTCAAATGAGAATTTGTTTTTGTATAATGGTGCATCACATTATATCATTGATTCTAATGCTAGGGACCTACTGGGTTTAAACATGAAATGCTACCATCTGTGTTAAAATTGAAAACTACTCTCGGTGAAAGGTAATTTCAAGCCATTGTATGTAGAGAATGTGCTAGAACTATTGTTGGATTTGAGTTGAAATTGGACTTCTCGATGTTAGAAGTGGAATTATTTGATGTAATCCTAGATAAGTGTTAAATAAAAATGTTCTAAGATCCCATTGACTATTAACAGGGAACATTAATGTTCAATATTGAGGATGTTGTAAATCATCTCATAAAATGTGGGAGAGTTTTAGAGAAAATTTTAATGATCCTGTTGGCAGAAATGGTTGGACATGAATCATATTTGTAGGAACCACTGACTTTGGAATCAATGGAATATATTGAGTAAGATTTGTTTTCTAGTAGTTAAGGATTAATTTACATATTTCATTCCCAAGACATTACTGGGGTTACCACCTCTAAGGGATGGGGAGTTTACCATTGATCTCCTTATAGTGATGAGTCCTATTTCCCTTCCATCTTATTGGATTTCCCCAAAATAGGTAAGTGAATTGAATGTGCGGTTTTATGATGTAGAATGAAAGGGTTTCATTTATCCAAGTGCATCTCCATGGGTAGAACAAATCTTGTTCATTATGAAAAGGGATGGAACTATTCGGTTGTACAATGATTATTGTAAGATGAACCATGTTATGATAAAGAATATGTATCAAATTCAAGTATTTAATGATCTATTCGATCAATTAAGGGGATACCTTTAGTTATGTAAATTTGAATTATGATCAGTATATAACTGAATATGATTCCTGAAAGAATATATATCAAATGTGGCTTTTATATATAGATATGGACACTACTAATATGTTGTCAGTCCATTTATTCTAACAAATTAACCAGCGGTCTTCAGGGATTTGACTAATCACATATTTCAGTGATATTTGGACTTTTTGGTTGTGTTGTTTTTGGATTTCATCTTAGTGTAATGAATGAAAAGGGATAAAAATGAGTAACACATATTTCAGTGATATTTGAGAGATATCTATTTTTATGTGAAATTATCAATGTTTGATTTTTGGATACTGGATATATGCTTTCATGGACATGTGATTTCTATGAAAGGTGTTTCAGTGGATCTATAGAATATAGAGTCTATTATCCTGTGGAAACCACCAAATAATTTCTTTGAGATATGATGTTTTCATGGTCTATCTAGCTGCTAACGAAGCTTTTTGTGTGACTTATCGTGACTAGCTTCCCCAATAACAACTTTGAAAAAGAAGAATGATCCATTCTTACTGACATAGGAATTCTAGAATTCATTCTAGGTAATGAAAATTTATCGTACATCAACAACTATCTTGATTTTTCCAGAATCATGATGTGGGTTTGTGTTTTTTTATGATGCTTTGGGATTAGGGTTGGGTTTTGTACTCAGACATGAATACCATGTTGTGGATTATGGTTCATGGAAGTTGAGGGTACATGAGAATAATTACCCAACACATGATTTGTAGATAGCTTTGGATGTCCATGCTTTGAAGACATGGTGACATTATCTCATTGGTGATAAATTCACTAAGATTATGGAGCATAGATGCTTGAAACACATTTTCTCGCAATGAGATATAAATCTGAGGCAATGTAGATGGATGAAGTATCCCCATATGTTTGACTTTGGAATGATTTATACACTGAGAAAAGGGAATTCGGTGGTAAATGCATTGAGAAATAATTTATATAATCAGTTGGAGAATGATTCTTCATATGAAAGGAATTTGATGTCGGTCCTAACTAAAACTCATGTTTAATTCAGAGACCAAGGTGATGTTGCAGTGTTCTTTTCAGCAATGCTTGTTCCTAATTTTGTAAATATGTTCAAAGAGGCCTAGTCATCTTGGGAAGAATGCTTATTTATGAGGTCAAAATGAATATGTGGGGAGACCGTTAACAGTGGGAAACATTATGGTTGTTTGGTATTATAATTTTGAGACCCCATGGTTGTACCTATGGCTTGTCAAGAACAACATCTTCATTATTAGAATCATTCGTGATGGGTTGTACATCTTGGTTTACATAAGACTTATATGGTGTTGAATGCATAGTTTTTGTGGAGCGACATGAAAATGAAAGTGGTTGAGTTCATTTAAAAGTGATTAACTTGTCTTAAAGTTAAGGTAATGGATCAACAACTATAGATTATATTAATATATTTAACAATATCTTTCTAGAAATGGGAGGAGATACCGATTAATTTTGTAACATGTCACCCCAAAATGACTCATAAATGTGATTCCATATGACAGATAGTTGATCATCATATCAAGTTGACCCAATTATTCCATATTCATTAATCTAATACAATGTAGGATCTTCAAAAAATATATATCTACGAAGTGGTTATGAGACATCACATACCAATTTCAATAGCTTTAGAAAAAGATCATCTGTTCACATCTCGTTTCTCAAAATCTTTACAAAAATCACTGGGAACTCTCTTGACTATGTGAATGGTGTATCAAATGTAGATGGATGGAAAATCCAAAAGGCTGATATAAACATTTCATGATATGTTGTGTTCTTGTTTAATGGATTTTAGTTGCTCATGGGAAGAACATGTGCCATTAGTGGAGTTATTGTATAATAATAGTTATCAAACCTCAATACATATGGCTTCGTTTGAAGTGTTGTATGGGAATAATTGTCATTATCCATATTGTTTGTTGGAAATGGTAAGACATCAGTAGTTGCGATCATCCTTATGCATAAAAAATTGAATAATATTTAGTTGATCATAAATATGATGGAGACGACTATGAGTCGTCTGAAATATTATGTGGATCATCTTCAATGGTCATTGTTGTTTTCCATGAGTGATCATGTGTTCTCAAGGATTTCTACAATTCATGTACATAATCATTTTTGGATGCATGGAACAATATTTCTATTGTATATAGGCCATTTTTATATATTGGAAGGTCTTGTGTAGGTGTCATATCGATTGTAATTTCCACCACGGTTCTGTGTGGTGCATAATGGGATCCACATATCTTTGTTGAAAATGTATCATACTAACCCTGGACATGTGATTAGAAAATAAAATTTTGACCTAGAGACAGATACTTC